>CM073589.1:61594612-62844612 GCA_037074715.1 Magnolia kwangsiensis
AAGATCGCATCGAGAAATCTTTGTGAAAACTTTGAATGATGCACATATCTCTCCTGACGTACCTCTTGAAATGGTGGCAAGCATGATCGGTCAACTCCTCGCACCACGAGCTATCACTTTCTCTAATGATGAGTTGCCACTTGAAGGTCGCAAACATGGGCGCTCACTTAATATAGCCGTCTGTTACAAAAATTTCCAAGTACCATTCGTACTCATTGATAATGGATCAAGCTTAAACGTTTGCCCTTTGAGGACTGCTGAACATTTGAAGATCGAACCATCTTCTTTCAGGCCTAGCACCATGAGTGTCAGAGCTTTCAATAACTCCTGAAGGCAAGTGGAGGTGAAAATAGACATTGAGTTACAAATCGGACCAAATATGACTCTTGTCACATTTCGGATCATTGACATTCCTACCTCAATTAAGCTTCTGTTGGGATGGTCATGGCTCCATGCCATGGGAGCCATCGCATCCACTCTCCATCAAAGGGTTAAGTTCCCTTTAGGAAATCGGATCATCTCGGTGCTGGCCGAACTAGAAATCATCCTAGCTGTGGCAGTCAATACCCCAGAAACTAACATTTCATTGATTGACGTCCAACATGCGGAAGGTGACATATCATATCACAGTTTCGAGTTTGAAATTGTGAACTCCATTGCCAACCCATACTCACTCATAGTCGAATATGTCATCCCTCCTGCTGAACGACTAATCTTGAACTACTGTACCGAGTTCCATGAGAAAGGTATGGTAGTAAAGCCAGATCGTGCCAATATGTAAAGGCAGGGACTGGGGTATCAATTGACACCAGAAGATTAGACTATAAGGATGAAAAAGAGGCAACCAATTAAGTACACAACCATTGAGTTTGTTAAAACTGGAACAGTCTATGGTGACACGATGATCTCTCTTGAGGATCACCTCCAGTGGCTCAAACTAACAGAACATTCCAGCTAAGAATCCATTTGGCTGCCAATACGATGGGATAAAATCCTCAGGGCACCAAAAGTACACCCAATGCTAGGGGTAAAACCCCCAGACCCATTATATGAAGCTAGGGGCACGGAGGTAGGGCCACCCATAGAGGACCCAGGACCAAGAGTGCTCATTACAAGTCACCCAGGTAAGAATGAGGAGGCACCCACCCCCACCAATAGTCAAGGGGAAACACCCCTACCAATAACTCAACAACATAAGGGGCAGAAACATCCCATCTATTGGATCGAGAAGGGGAAGTGACCTTCCCTTGATTGGACAGACGTCAGGGTCCCATCGTAAGGTGGACCCGAGGAGCTCCAACTTTTGAGCGAAGAGATCGAATCAGACTCTGACTCTGAGCCCAGCCCAATAGACATCATGATTATCGGGACGGGTGATCTATAAGAACAAATAGAGTAGAACAGCATGGTCGAAAGGGGGAAAAAACTAGGCTGGACAGTCATCCCCCTGAAGATCGAATCGGTAGGCAAGCTACCCATAGATGCCGACTTGAAAAAAGCTAATGTAAATAGTAGTTGGTACCGAATCAGGACATGATCAATCATGGTTTGCAACATCATCCTGTTTGGAATCCCTCGGCGATAAAAAAATTAAAAAATATTCAAAACACAAAAACAACAGATATTTTAAAAAACACAAAGACATCAAATATTTCTCAAAATCACAAAACATCAGAAAATCTTCAAAAATTTAAAATATCGAAAAAACTTTCAAAAATCACTATGCCAAACACCCCACACACAATGTTAGATTCGAGGTCAACCCATACGATTTCGATCTAGAGTTGGACTTCGAGCTCATAGGTTTGGATAAAGCTTAGGATGAGAAAAATGATGATATAACTCTCGAACTCGAGGATTCCTTCGAAAGGTTTGAAATAAAGGTCAATGTTGTGGCAGACGATTTCAAAGTTATGAACTTGGGATCATAGGAACTCTCTAGAGAAGTGCACATCGGTAGATCACTGTCTCCAGAATACAAGCAGAGGATGATGGAATTCTTAAGACCAAGGTTGTCTAACTTTGCCTTCTCTTATGAAGATATGCCGGGGCTCGATGAAGATTTGGTGGTACACCACTTGCCAACAAAGCCAGACAAGAAGCCTGTGGAGCAAAAGCTCCAAAGAATGAAGCCATAATGGGCCCTAAAGGTTTGTGATGAAGTCATCAAGCAATACAATGTAGGATTCTTGGTAGTCTCCAACTATCTGGAATGGCTTACAAATATCGTACCACTCCTAAAAAAGGATGACAAAGTTAAGATGTACATCAATTTTAGGGACCTCAACAAAGTAAGTCCTAAAGATGATTTCCCTCTGCCTCATATTAATAAACTGGTAAATAACACTTCTGGACACAAGGTCTTCTCATTTATGGATAGTTTCTCCGGCTATAATTAGATCAAGATGGCCATTGAAGATCATGAAAAGGCCTCTTTCATTACACCATGGGGGACTTTCTGCTATCGGGTTATGCCCTTTGGGTTGAAGAATGCAGGAGCTACATATTAGCGAGCCATGACTGCCTTGTTCCATGATATGATAAATAAGGAAATGGAAGTTTATGTGGATGACATGATCGCCAAATCTCTCACAATCGAAGGACATTTCGAAGACCTCAAGAAGCTCTTTGACAGGTTGGAAAAGTTCAAGCTCTGCCTCAACCCTCAAAAATATGTCTTTGACGCAACCAAAGGCAAGTTGTTAGGCTTCATTGTCAGTGAAAATGGCATCCCAGTGGACGAGACCAAAACCAAAGCAATCATCGAGATGCTGTCACCCAATACCGAAAAAGAAATTCAGGGTTTCCTCGGAAGGATCCAGTACATCAGCTGATTCATCACACAATTCATGCCCATCTGTGAGCCCATATTCAAGCTGCTAAGGAAGAATTCACAAATTGAATGGAATGACGACTGTCAAACAACTTTCGAAAAGATCAAGAAGTATCTATTAAATCCTCCAGTGCTCATACTACCTATTCCAGGCAGACCCCTACTGCTGTATATCTCTTTCACAGTGGAAGTGATTGAATGCGTTCTCGGCCAACACGATGATATAGGAAGAAAGGAGCAAGCGATCTACTATCTAAACTGACGCCTCACAAGCTATGAAGCCAAATATTCCAGCTTAGAGAAAACATGTCCCGCCTTAGTCTGGGCAACGCAAAGGTTACGACAATACATGAACGCTCACCCAATCCTTCTACTCGCTCGCATGGACCCGTTAAAATACTTGTTTGAGAAACCGGTGTTAACGGACAGGATCACAAAATGGCAACTATTGCTTTTCGAGTTTGACATTACCTATGTCACTCAGAAAGTAATCAAGGGGCAAGCACTGGTCGACCATTTAACAGCACACTCTCTGTTCGATTATCAACCACTAAAGACCTTCTTCCTTGAGTAAGACATTCTTCTAATCGAGGAAGAAGAAGAAAAAAAGGTAGGAGAGTGGACACTCTTCTTCGACATAGATGCAAATGCAAAAGGGAGTGGGGTAGGAGTAATACTCTTCTCTCCCAATGACGTCCCAATTCCCATCTCCAGGCGATTGGCGTTCCAATGCACTAACAACGTGGCTGAGTATGAAGCATATATCGCTGGTCTAAGAGAAGCCATAATCCTTAACGTGAATAAGTTACAAGTCTTCGTAGACTCATAACTCATCATCAATCAGACGAATGGTGATAAGAAGACCAAAGATGAAAAGATGATCCCGTATCACGTCTATTTGAAGAATCTGATTGAGGAGTTTGAAGAGATCACATTCTCTACATGCCCCGAGCCAAGAACCAATTTACGGACACTCTGGCAACCCTTGCCTCGATGCTGGAAATTCTAAAAGGAGTAGTTGAATGGGAACTTACCGTCGAAGTCCAGGAGGAACCCGTGTTCTGCCTACAAATCGACAAAGCCAAAACCTTTCCAAATAATTAACTATGGTACATAGACATCAAGGAATATCTCGAGCATCAAAAGTACCTAGAAGGGGCGACATCAACTAGTCATCGCACTATCTAACGGCTAGCGCCCCAATTCACGATTATCGGGGGCATCTTCTACAAGCGAGCCTTCAATCAAATCCTTCTCCCTTGCGTGGATGAAACAGAAGCGGCACAGATCATGTCAGAATCCACGAAGGACTATGCGGCCCAGACATGAATGGACAAGTGATGGCAAGGAAGATCCTATGGCTCGGTTACTATTAGCTAACGATGGAGATAGATTGCTGTAAACATGTTAGGAAATGCTTCAAGTGTCACGAACATGCGAACCAGATCCATGCACTTGCTTTTGAACTCTACAACTTGACGACACCATGGCCCTTCTCTATATGGGGACTTGACATCATCAGTAAGGTTAACCCCGAAGCTTCAAACGGACATGAGTATATCCTAGTGGCAGTCGATTGCTTTACCAAGTGGATAGAGGCAATATCCTACACCACCATTGCAGTATCTCACGTAATCAAGTTTATGAAAAACAATATCATTAGCTGGTATGAGGTTCCTCATGCCATTATTACAGACAATGAGACTCTGTTCATCAATAAAAGGATGGATAATTTCCTCGATAAATTCAAAATTCAACGTCATCGGTCAAGCCACTATCATCCTCAAATGAATGGCCGGGTCGAAGCTGCAAACAAGACTATCATCCGCATGCTGGAGAAAATGGTCAAAATGTATCACGACTGGTCAGAAATGCTCCTATACACACTTTAGGCTTATTGAACGTCGTATGGTCTGCTACAGGCGCAATTCCATATGAACTTGCATATGGAATGGAAGTAGTGCTACCAGTCGAAATCTAAATCCCATCACTCTGAGTGTTGCCGGAGAGCGATGTTGAGGAAGGCGAGTGGCAACAAGCAAGATACGATCAACTACATCTGACAGACGAAAAGCGCATGCATGCACTAAGTCAACTCGCAATGCTACTAAAGAAGGATTGTCTGGGCCTACAACAAGAGGGTCCGAAAAAGAAGTTTTAAAGTTGGTGACATGGTCATGAAACGTATCCTTCCACTGCACTTGCCAGATCTTAGAGAAAAGTTCAAACTCTCATGGGACGGACAACTGATCATTCATGAGGTACTTCCATGAGGCGCTCTTCGGCTCGCCAGTCTGAGAGGAGAAGATCTTTCCGAGTCCATCAAGGTCGACAACATGAAGATCTATCACGGGTAACCATACCTAACCTTGTCAATGGTTACAGTCGCAAAGCTGTCACTTGCCCTAACAAAAAAGAAGAAGAGAAAAGCACCCTTCATCCATCAAAAATAAAAAAAATATTCTCGCCACTTTCCCCACTAAAGAGTATCAATCACTTCTCCCAGATAAAAAAAAAGAATATATATATATATATATCTGTCATTTCTCCTATAAAAAAACACAAAAGAAGAGGAAAAAAAAGAGAGAAAAAGGAAAAGGGGGGAGTGCAAAAAATCTCAAAAAGAAGACAAAAAGGGGGAAGAAAATAAGATCATCATCCCCAAATTATCCAACCAACATAAAACAACTTATGATTGTGATCAAAGACAAGGACATGATGATAACCACTCGGTCGACTATGACGGAAACATTTTCATCTTTTCCAGCACTTTGAATAAAAAAAGAGAGAAATATGCCTAAGCAAAAGGGCGAGTTGAAAATCGAAAAGGGTGGCTCGAGTAAATACAACAGGTATGTAGTGAACTTGGTGAAAACTTGAAAGGGTGCCAAGGGTAAAAACAGTATAACTGCCAGGGGTAGGGAAGATAAAAAGCCTAGGATGTAGTGAGAATCCGAAAGGACGCTATGGGTAAAAATGACGGGAAAGCCAGTCGTAAGAAAAATCTGAAAGTGCGCTACGGGCAAAAATGGCTAACAGAAAAATAATAATAATAAAAGTGCAGGAACAGAAGAAGTCGAGGTAACAACGCAACAAAGGGATATGAGGAAAGGACCAACTCTGGATCAATATTCTATCAAACTCTGTCTAAAACCAAAGGACACGATCTTGGACACACTCTTAGGGAATTATGATCTCTAGTAAACAACCCAGACTACTGAACAAAACATGGGCTGAGCCCAATATTCTGATCCCAATCATCCAAAGCACAAATCCAAACCTGTGCTAGCATTCACAAGTTTGACACACACAAAAATATTCTTTTTTGTCAAAAGTCTCTTACATTTCTTATCTTTTCCTTACTTGCAAAAATAACAAGAAAATAAAAAATACATATCCATCCATACAGGTAAGCTCCTATCCCTCATACACCAATAATCTCTGCCTGAGTCGCTCTACCTCCATGCGCAGGTAGAAGACCCCATCCCTCTCCAAACGATGTGCAACAAGCATACCCTCATCATATTGCCTCCCCATTGCCAATCGGCAGGCCATATCCTCACAGGAATGGCGAAGAACGGCAATCTTTGATGTGAGATGGTCATGTGACATGAACAGAAATGACGGATCAGTGAACGACCACTCCTTGAACACCTTCAACGAATCATCGACACATGAGGAGGATGAAGCAGTGTCCCTAACCATGTCTCAATCATCGGCCTCGCCCATTAAGTGCCAACCGGGGACCTGACAATAAAGAGATTGCTCTGCCACTCATCACTGGTATGGTACTGTCGCCAAGGGTGGAGCCCAACACTCAAACTCCAGAGCCTCCGCATCCAAAGTACTCTGCCAGGAAATCTAGACTTGTCGATACAGAGTAATTAAGCAAGAAGGAAGAGGAGCATGTCCAAATCTAGAAAAGGTGAAGTCAGGAATATCCTGACGGAAGCCAAACTGCTGGAGAAAATGAGTAGGATGATAGGAGTAGTAACCTCGGAGATCCAGTAACAACAAAGGAGTGCGAGCTGCGCTATAGATCAAAGGAGTCCGGCAGAGCCATGGAGCCTCTTAGCTGATCTCCCACTGTGAACACTGAAAATCGGCACCCACCCTAATTTAAATGTTTTTGGTTTGTGAAAGGTGGGAGTAGGCTGATTTATGGATGTTGGAGTCACCACTAGTCAATTAATCTCAGAATCCCGCAGTCGGCTAGAACCTACGAAATATGTAAGGTTGGAGAAATTTGAAGACTCTCGTACCTTAGATTGACTCCTGGTATACAATCTAAGATTCTGGGTAAGGGGTCTCTTTTACAAAGAGGGAAGGTGTTAGGCACCCTCTTTACCCGTATAAAGGTACGGTCTCTACTTGGTATGGAAAAATAATCTCAAGGGATGATGGATGTTATGGTCGAGATGGGACTGGGCATACACGGGAATTTCTAATGCAGTAAAATCTAAGATTTTGGCAAGCCACATAACATATGTCTAACGGTGTGTCCAGAAGGCGGATGATGATGCTTATGCAAAGAGGTAAGAAAAGTGGACTACTAGACTGCTAGGAGTTTTTAATGTGATAGGATCCGATGTATGACAAGTTATAAACCATACGTTTGCTAGCAATCTAGAGGAGAAGGGGGGTTGAGAAGGGAATAAATGTCATGATGAATGCTTAGGTATAAGATGAATGGATCTTGGCTTGAACTTGAGTTGGCTTGAACTTGAGTTGCACCATGATCAACCCGGGCTACACTTGGGATTGAGAAGGTAAAGAGGAGGCTAGAAAAATCTGATCTTAGAAGCTTGGGAGCTCTCTCTCACCCTCACTCTCACTTTCTTCTTCTCTCCCTCTCTCTTTCTCACACTTGGAAAGTGGGTGTTGTCGTTGAAAATGTGAAGAGGAGAGGGCTATTTATAGCATTCCCCAATGGTCTTATGGTAAATGCGGGGTTTAGGAAGGGTAAAAGTTGATGTGGTAAGTTATGAGTGGTTAAGGAGAGAGAAACGCCATATGACACACTCCTATTGGCTCTTAAGTTTGGTAAAATAGTAAATAAGGTCGTATGAGGGGTCAATTTCTGAAGAAAGTTGACTTTCGGGCACTGGGCCAGCTGTTGCTCGGAGGACACACATGCCCTGTGACTGGAGGTAATTAGAATACCGCCGGTGGTAGTCCAAACACCGTATGGGCTGAGCTCGGGTTGGGCTTCAGCATGTGGGCCTCGTTTGGTGCACTGGTTCATCCAATAGTCTTCTTTCGAGCTTCTTGGTTCGAATAGGTGGGTTTTTATGCTGATCCAGCTCTAATGAGTTAGGTTGTGAGGTTTTCGGTTTAAGATTTGGATTAGGGTTTAGGGTTTAGATTTGATCATGGTTCAGATTGTCCTTGTCTTTTTAGGATATTAGCCTGGGTGAGGTGTCTACAGATGCCCATCTTTAGCCGAAGTTATGAGCAACCGAAGGTCAAAGTGAGTGGACACCCCACCCTTTTATTCAGAAAGGATTGTTATTCGAATCTGTTACCTACCATTGTATCATTATCAGCTGATGTTTACACCCCAAGTATAGGGTTGTGATGTAGTAATAAACTCGGTGAGACCGAGGTCGAATCCCAAGGGACTGAAACCTGTATGTAATTTGAAACTAAGTAGAACTAGAACTAGACTAAGATGAAATCTATATCGATTGTAATTTGAGGAATAATGATGAAATAATTATCTAAAACTTTAGAGAAATCAAAGGTAGGAAATAGGGATTTAGAGGATTCACTTGTAGAGATCATGGGGCTCTTATGCCTGCTTCAAGAACTCAACTAGACTTAAAGTCCCATCTTCATCCAGTTAAGGGGTGCAACCATGAAAATCAAACTAAACTTCCTTTAATATAGTTTTCAAGAGATGAAAGGTATATGAATTAGAATAGATTCCATCACTAAACCATGCCCAGGAGACAAAGTAAACAACAGAACTAAACTAATTACCAACCAATCAACAATGTATGAAGGTTTGGAAGGGTACCGTCACCCAACAATGCCCAGGAGACGATGGAAATCAACAGGGCTTCCTGACGTCATAAACATAAAAAGGAAAGGAACATGCTCAAAGCTATCGCAGACCCATTGTGATTTTAGTCACAACAGATCATTAAAAACTAAAAATATTTTCTTAATTAAACTAAAATCAACATCAATTCAATCTAAACAAAAGGCGGAAGTAAAAATTCTCCCATCACGCTACAAGCTTCACCTCTTAGCCCTAGTTAAGAGGTTTAGCCTATCATAGACATGATTAACTAAATCTTAAAAGAAAAGAAAATAAACAACAACAGGAAAGAAAAACTCCTCTTCACGTGTGCACGGCCTTCACGGCTGCTCGTCCAAAGCTTCCCTGATCGGATCTGCTTCAATCCTTCCTCTCTTAAACTTCCTTTTATAGCCAACATGCGGTGGCTGCGTTGGTTGAAGTGGCTGCTATAACTGAGTCGAAAACCCTCTGTTTACGCAGCGGAATCAAAAGAGAGGATCTTATGCATCTATGATGATTGGTGGGCCTAGGATTGATGTCAGACAAGAAATCTACTCCGTCCAGTGGGTTCATGTCGAATTTTTAGTCTGAAATGGACTGATTAGGCTTGAATTTGGCATGCCCCATGAGATTTATGCTTATAATGTTCTTTCTCTTTTTAGACAGTTAACAACAGATCTTTGTTGTTTCTTATGAATTTATCACCTAGGCTTAGATAAGAGGACCCTTGGTCTCTTATTGGATGGTCCCGATTGGACCGTTGATGTCCGATGGTGGCCCATAACACTTCGTCAGATGCCCAGTGTGAAACAGAGCAGCGTAGTTGACGCTGGGATGATGGTTGGACCCTTTATCGACTTCAACGGAGAAATCCACTCCGTTCATTGTGATACTCTAGAAAAACCAGTAAGAAATGTTTAATTTTAGATTGGATTCAGTGTGGCTCACAAGATCTTCTGTGCTACCGTTCATCTTGCGTGTGGTTGAGATCTTCACACGTATGCTTGCATGGTGGAGAAGGGACACTTAGGCATGGGTTGTGTCTGTCCCACGGGATGAAGGGATGGTCCAGATCGTTGATCTGGATGATGAGTGGGCCTCACAACTGAAAAAATAGATGGACAGTGAAGGACACTGTCTGTTCTTACGCAGAGGTGAGAGATGGATCAGGTCAACCTCCTGTTGACCGGTCCTAGCATCCGGTGCGCGTTTAGAGCACATATAGGCTGTGTACACACATTGCGTGTGTGGGTCCCACGGTGATGTATTTGATCAATCCACTCCACTCATTCCTTTCCTCTTGTATATTAAGTCGTTGAGACCAAAATTGAAGAATATCTAGATATCAGGTGGGCCCCATATCACTACTTTGGTGTCTGATCTGTCAGTTGGGCCACTTCCACTGAGATCCAGGAGCTAAAATTTGACATTTATGGTCCTCAGGCTATGTATGAAGTTTCGATTTAAACGGATGGTGAGAACCCTATGATCTTGCATTTTGTACCCTTTTTAGGCCACTTGAGCTTCAATTTCTCGATTTTCTCGGATCTCTGGCATGTAAATCCATCGGTCTTTATCCCCTAAGGTCTGTCCCTTGCCTTGGTGAACTCTTAGTGTTAAATCTATGCTTTTAACATCCTTTTCAGTCCATGCCTGTAAATTCACCTTGCATCACAAACACAATTAAATCGGGCCGTTAAACAGTACCATGTTCATAAATTCAAGCAATAACTGGGGTCTAATATGCAATATTTGACCCTCATCAGCTAATTATTTAGAAAAGAGCTGACTTACATGTATCATGAGGATTGAGAAAAATGTTGTGATTGTCCCTGCCATTGGTGCGCTATTACGGGTCACTAATCACAACCCTTTCACATCAGATTGTTAATAGCATTGGAGGGTAAGTATGAAAAGTAGGGCCTCTGTGTGTTGGTGTGGATTTATAAGGATTTTTGTACTATTTGGTTTGTCGTTCCTTTGTTAGATAATTACCCTAGGAGTATTAGATCCATTTGATCATCAAAGTGGTTAGCTGCCATGCATGTTGGTGCGGCCTTACAGGGAACTCACTACGCCGACTTGGACTTGATCAAATTTTGTAAATATCAAGGACTAGGTATGTGTAGGTAATCTTTTACCATGCAGTCTACTGATTCTGATACTTTGGTTACAATGGATTGTTGTCACTTTGAGTTTGATTATTCTTTCCAGAGATAGATCGACTCATTTCTACTAGTATTCGTATGACTGTCTAGATATAGAGATCGGGATAATCTTACATGTATTATGTGCGAGTTCAATCATCCCTTGGGAAAATTGGAAGGGGTCAAATCTTATTTAGCTATTTTCACTGACCGCAACTAGAGAATATGGAAGATTCCTTAGTGTACTATGCTGTGTGCATTTTGAAAAACTTTCTTTTAAAGCTATTCCCTTTGGAACTAAACTCCTTAGAAATTTTATTTGAATTTTATTTTGAATTTTTTAGAAAATATCTGTTCAATCTCACGGGTGGGCGTTGTTGCTCAATTTTTTTTTTTATAAAAAATTGACAGTTGCATTGCCTCCATTGATAAGCTGATGGGGCTAATGGTTTGGAATATTTTTAAATTTTTTGAAAGGTTTGTCTGATCTAACCGATGAGCGCAGTCGTATGGTTTTTATTGTACGGTTCAGATCAAATAGTCAGATGGCCTCCACTAATGGAATACTAGGTATCCAATCATCATTTATTCGATTTGTTGCAATATATCTTTTCATTTTATGACGATTCCCAATTTCTTGCGAGATTTTGAATTTCTCCTGAGATTTTGAGATGAGAAACCACTTTTCATGGGGAATCTTCTCTTTTTCTATTTTTATCTTTTCTTGGGTTATTGTCTAATGGACTAAGGAGAGATCTGGACATCCTCTAGACGTCTTATCTCATCATGGGGACAAGCCCGTTGTCCCATGCAATTTCGGTTAGGGGCGGCAGTCGGACTGCCACTGGCGGCAGTTCGATTACCGCTGGTCCGAGCATTTGTCCGCTGGTTCGGGCTGAACACCGGTCTGACGGGTGTGGCCTCCTTCCTTATTTGTTTTCACTTCCTGGACATCCAAGGACACCATTGTTGTCCCTGGAAGCTCTCTTTGGCCTTTGATCTTGGCGATTTTTCCTGATCTCTCTCCTTCTTCATTTTTCAGATGGATGACCCATGGATTTTGTCATGTTTTGCTTTGGTTGGATCCTCTTTGTTTGATATTTTTTGAAGGAGTTCATCTGTGGCCTTGAATCTTCTTTTTAGGCCCGGGTGGACCATGAATGGGAGTTGATTGTTGCTTTGGAGGGGTTCGATGCTAGTGCTTTTGTCGATCTGGTAAGAGAGTACAGCTTGTGGTGTGAGCAATATGATATTGGCCCGATTTTACAGCCTGCTTACGATCCGGGCGATGGTGTGCGTTTTGTTGAAGGGGGACTTCTAGGCCGCATGTTCGTCGGAAGGATACAGACAGCTATGTACCTAATGATGATTAGTTCCATTGTATCATGTGATCATGTATCACCAGCTATATAGTCTTTCGTATGTATGAAATTTCGGTTGCTTGATGTTGCTTCTCAGATTGTCGTTGATCATTTTGTATTCTCATTTTGACTTTTGGGCAGACATTTCATGGTCTAGGGCCCCTAAAGTGGACCTCACATTGATTTTGTTGAAAGTTGGGGCTGGGTGATAGTTGGACTACCGCCGGCGATAGTCTGACTACTGCTACTGACTTTTTTTCTTCCTGTTCAGTCTTGTCAGCGTGTAGAGATGGCAGGGTCGGCGGAGGTACTTGGATTATCGCCTCCGTCTGTCTTTTCTTCCAGCAAGCTCCCTTCTTCTCTATCTACTTCCACCAACTTCTCCTAGTTATTCTCTCCTTACTCAGACCGTCCGATCATTCCCTTTTGTCCTTTATTATGGTTGGTCATGATGGAGGTGTTGGTGGCCCAACATGAATGATGGAGAGATGGGTGGTGGGTCCTTCATTTATGGTGGTGAGAGCTCATTTATGGGTGGATTGATGGAGATTAGTGGTGGTGTGATGGGTTCTTTGGGAGAGGTTAATGCCATTTATGAAATGACTTTTACCACCATTAATGGTAGCCATGAGGTGGGATTGGATGGATTAAACGGGTTTGATGGTTTTGATGGGTTTGTTGGCTTGGATGGATTTGACGGTTCCATGCTTGGTGGGCCATTGGGTGATGTGGATGGTGTTAGAGGGATGGTGGTTGGTCCGGATCTTGTTGGGCCACACTTGGATGGTGAGGATGCTATGTTGGTGGACCCGAGCGGTATAGATTGCGTGGATTGGATCCGGACGAGTGGCGGCCCCCTTTTTGATGGTTCAGGTGGTTTGAATTTGACAGGTGATGGACCTCCTGCGGCTGGCTTAGGTTAGATATTTGGTGTGGATTTTCAGGTAGTGATGGGACAGGCTTTTGTTGTCAAGGGTCAGGGTACCGGTCCAGTCAGCTACTGTGGTACTTTAGGTGTTGCAGCTCCTGAGGCATGTACTTTTCAGACTACTCCTGATGTGGCGGTCGTTGGAGGGGCCCACCTGTTACAACTTTTCAGGATACTCTTTGAGATGCGATGGGTGAGTCAGGCTTTTTTTCAGCACTATGCGATACATTTCTGGATTAAGGTATGTGCATTTTCGACGATTCACCTGTGGATCCAAGGTTCCGGATTGCAGAGGGTGTGCCTATTCGGACTTGTCGGTTGCAGCAGGCGGCACATGTTCTGAGCTGTTACATGTCTAGATTGAGAGCCTGACTGAGTCTGAGATCTTTAAGCTGGGTTCCCTGGGCTTCCGGGAGGTTCTTCATTTCCACAGAGTTCGCTTAGGCTAGCGACTATTGAGCGCAACATCATATGATTGGGTTCCAATGTTGAACCTGTTTTCCTTCAATGATTTGGAGCTGGGCCCATCTTTAGAGGAGTTTGCGCCTGTCTGGTCTTCCTCATACCCGAGAGCCTTATGTTCCTTCTTCTGAGATGGTTTGTCCAGTTGATCTGATCCATTGGTTTGGATTTTCAGCTGCTTTTCCCACTGCAAGGGTAGAGCTAATGAGCTTTCGCTCGAGCTTCTATATGACCGCTGTTCTACCACTCAAGGAGGCCCTAGATCTGATCACTAGCTTCAATGCTTGAATGCATTGATATTTTGCATCTTAGCTAAGTTGCTTTTCTCAAGATGGAGGCAGTCATCCTTGGCGGTTTTGCTAGATGTGTTCCGCCACATTTTGTTCCGTAGGGGCATCATTTCTGTGGTGCTGGCGGAGTACTTTTTGGGCCTGATCGAATGCTCTCTTGGTCATACTCGTATCCTCCGGGGTTGCTACTCATTGTTCCATGTATTCTTTGCTATTGTCTTCTTTCCTTTCCTTTGCTTTGTTATTTACTTACAACTTGAGCTCGACTTGTGTCTTTTCCTTAGTGTGGCTGTTGGAGCACCTTTGGATGACCCCTCTACTTTTGTGGCTTGACTCCCATTATGACAACGTGTTATCTCTGTTACTTGATGGTCTTCCTCTTGGTGGGGAGGCCATTGAGTCATTGTACTGTCGTATGCTCTCTCAGCTCCGAGGATGGGAGATCGGCCGGGAAGCTCCATAGCTCTGCTGGACTCCTTTGATCTGTAGCGTAGTTCGCAATCCTTTGGTGTTATTGGGTCTCTGAGGGTACTGCTCCTATCATCCTACTCATTTTCTCTAGCAGTTTAGCTTCCGTCAAGATATTCTTGACTTCGCCTTTTTTGGATTTGAACATGCTCCTCTTCCTTCTTGCTTAATTGCTCTGTATCGACGAGTCTAGATTTCCTAACAGAGTTCTTTGGATGCAGAGGCTCTGGAGTTTGAGTCTTGGGCTCCACCCTTGGTGACAGTACCATACCAGCGATGGGTGGCAGAAGAATCTCTTTATCGTTAGGTCCTCGGTTGGCACTTAACGGATGAGGCCGATGATCGAGACATGGTTGGCGACACTGCTTCATCCTCCTCATGTGTCGATGATTCGTTGGAGGTGTTTGAGGAGTGCCCGTTCATTGATTCACCGTTTCTGCTCACGGCACATGACCATCTCACATCAGAGATTGCCGTTCTTCACCATTCTTGTGAGGATATGGCCTGCCAATTGACAATGGGGAGGCAATATGATGAGGGTATGCTTGCTGCATATCGCTTAGAGAGGGATGGGGTCTTCTACTTGTGCATGGAGGTAGAGCGACTCAGGCAGAGATTATTAGTGTATGAGGGATAAGAGCTTACCTGGGGTCCCTGATTTCGACCAACTGCTTGTCCTGTATGGATGGATATGTATTTTTTATTTTCTTGTTCTTTTTGTAAGTAAAGAAAAGACCAGTGATGTAAAAGACTTTTGACAAAAAAGAATATTTTTGTGTGTGCCAAACTTGTGAATGCTTGCTCAGGTTTGGATTTGTACTTTGGATGATTGTGATCAGAATATTGGGCTCAACCCACATTGTTTTCAGTAGTCTAGGTTATGTACTAGAGTTCTTGGTTCCCTGAGAGCGTGTCCAGGATCGTGTCCTTTGGTTTTGGACAAAGTTTAATAGAATACTGATCTAGAGTCGGTCCTTTCTGCGTATCCCTTTGTTGTGCTTATTGCCTCGACTTCTTTTATTCTTGCACTTTCATTTATTTTTTGTTCTTATTTGTTAGCTATTTTTGCCCGTAGCGTCCTTTCGGCTTTTTCCTACGACTGACTTTCCCATCATTTTTGCCCATATCATCCTTTCAAATTTTCACTACGTCCTGGATTTTTGATCTTGCGTGCCCCTTGGCAGCTGTGCTATTTTTACCCTTGGCGCCCTTTTCGGTTTTCACTAAGTCCGCTACATGCCCATTATTTTTACTCGAGTCGCCCTTTCAGGTTTTCAACTCGCACTTTTGCTTAAGCATGTTTCTCTTATTTATTTATTTATTTACTTCAAAGTGCTGGAAAAGGTGGAGATGTTTCCTTCACAGTCGGTCGAGTGGTTACCATCCTGTCCTTGTCTTTGATCACAATCGTAAGGTGTTTTATGTTAGTTGGATAATTTAGGGATGATGATCTTATTTTCTTCCCCCTTTTGTCTTCTTTTTGAGATTTTCTGCCCTTCCCCCCCTCCCCCTTTTTTGCTTCTTTTTGTGTTTTTCTTTTTTATAAAATGGGAGAAATGACAGATATATATATATATCTGGGAGAAGTGATTGATACTCTTTATTAGGGGAAGTGGCGGGTATACTTTTTTATTTTTGATTGATGAAGGGTGCTTTTCTCTTCTTTTTTTTTTTTGTTAGGGGGAGTGACAGCTTTGCGATTGTAACCATTAACATGGTTGGGTATGGTTACCTGTGATAGATCTTCATGTTGCCGGTGTTGATGGGCTCGGGAAGATCTTTTCCTCTCAGACTGGTGAGCTGAAGAGCCCCTCCTGGAAGTACCTCTCGAATGATCTGCGGTTCATCCCATGAGAGTTCGAACTTTCCTCTGGGATCTGGCAAGTGTGGTGGTAGGATATGTTTCATGACCATTGCACCTACTTTGAAACTTCTTTTTCGGACCCTCTTGTTGTAGGCCCAAGAGATCCTTCTTTGGTAGCATTGGGAGTGACTTAGCGCACGCATGTGCTTTTCATTTTCCAGATGCAGTTGATCGTATCTTGCTTGTTGCTACTCACCTTCCACGACATCGCTCTCCAGCAATACTCGGAGTGATGAGATTTCGATTTGTGCTTCCATTCCGTATGTGAGTTTATATGAAGTTGCGCCTATAGCAGACCGTACAGATGTCCGATAAGCCTAGAGTGCGTATGAGAGCATTTCTAACTAGTCGCGATACGTTTTGACCATTTTATTTAGTATGCTGATGATACTCTTATTTACAACTTCGACTCCACCATTCATTTAAGGACGATAAGGGCTTGACCGATGACCTTGAATTTTGAAATTTTTGAGGAAATCGCCCATCCTTTAATTGACGAACGGAGTCTCGTTGTCTGCAATAATGACATAAGGAACCCCATACCAGCTGATGATATTGTTTTTTATAAACTTGATTACGTGAGATGCTGCGATGGTGGTGTAGGATGCTGCCTCTATCCACTTGGTGAAGTAATCCACTGCCACTAGGACATACTCATGTTCATTTGAAGATTTGGGGTTGACCTTACCAATGATGTCAAGTCCCCATATAGAGAAGGACCATGATGTCGTCAAGTTGTAGAGTTCGGTAGCAGGTGCATGGATCTGGTTTGCATGTTCCTTACACTTGAAGTATTTCCTGATGTGTTTGCAACAATCTGTCTCCATCGTTAGCCAATAGTAACTGAGTCATAAGATCTTCTTTGCCATCATATGTCCGTTCATGTGTGGGCTGGATAGCCCTTCATGGATTTCTGACATGATCTGTGCTGCTTCTGTTTCATCCACGCAACACATAAGGATTTGATTGAAGGATCGGTTGTAGAGGATGCCCCCGGTAATCGTGAACTGGGCAGCTAGTCGTTGGATAGTGCGACAACGGTTGATGTCGCCCCTTTTGATGCTCAAGATATTCCTTAATGTCTGTGTACCACGGATGATCGTTCAAATTATTTTTGGCTTTGTCAATCTGTAGGCAGAACATGGGTTCTTCCTGGAGTTCGACGGTGAGTTCCCATTCAGCTACTTCTTTTGGGATTTCCAGCATTGAGGCAAGGGTAGGTAGAGTGTCCGCAAATTGATTCTTGGTTCGAGGCATTTAAGAGAATGTGATCTCTTCAAACTCCTTGGTCAGATTCTTCAGATAGACGTGATACGGGATCAACTTTTCATCCTTAGTCATCCAGTCACCATTTGTCTGATTATTGATGAGTTGTGATTCTCTGAAGACTCGTAACTTCTTCACGTTAAGGATTATGACTTCTCTTAGACCAGCAATACATGCTTCAAACTTAGCCACGTTGTTAGTGCATTTGAACGCCAATCACCTAGAGATGGGAATTTGGACGTCATCGGGAGAGTAGAGTATTGCTCCTACCCTACTCCCTTTTGCATTTGCAGCTCCGTTGAAGAAGAGTGTCCACTCTCCTGCCTTTCTTTCTTTCTTCTTCCTCGATTAGGAGAATTTCTTCGTTAGGGAAGAAGGCCTTCATTAGTTGGTAATCTGGTAGAGAATGTGCTACTAAATGGTCAGCCAGTGCTTACCCCTTAATTACTTACTGAGTGACATAGGTGATGCCAAACTCAGAAAACAACAGTTGCTATTTTGCGATCTTACCCATTAGCGCCGGTTTCTCGAACAAGTATTTTAACGGGTCTATGCAAGTGAGCAGAAGGATTGAGTAAGCGATCATGTATTGTTGTAACCCTTGCGTTTCCCAGACTAATGCACGACACGTTTTCTCTAAGCTGAAGTATTTGGTTTCATAGCCTGTGAACCGTCGGCTTAAATAGTAGATCACTTGCTCCTTTCTTCCTATATCATCGCATTGGCCGAGAACACATTCAATCGCTTCCACTGTGAAAGAGATATACAATAGTAGGAGTCTGCCTAGGATAGGTGACATAAACATTGGAAGATTTAACAGATACTTCTTGATCTTGTCGAAAGCCGTTTGATTGTCGTCATTCCATTTCTCTGGCAAATTCTTCCTTAGCAGCTTGAATATGGGCTCACAGATGGGCGTAAGTTGTGCGATGAATCGACTGATGTACTGGATCCTTCTGAAAAAACCTCAACATTCTTTTTTGGTACTAGGCAGTGGCATCTCGATGATTGCTTTGGTTTTGGTCTCGTCTACTCGAATGCCATCTTCACTGACGATGAAGCCTAACAACTTGCATTTGGTTGCGTCGAAGACACATTTTTTTGGGTTGAGGTGGAGCTTGAACTTTTCTAGCCTGTCGAAAAGCTTCTTGAGGTCTTAGAAATATCCTTTGATTGTTTGAGATTTGACGATCATGTCATCCACATAGACTTTTATTTCTTTATTTATCATGTCATGGAAAAAGGCAGTCATGGCTCGCTTATATGTTGCTCTCACATTCTTCAACCTAAAGGGCATAACTTGATAGTAGAAAGTCTCTCATGCTGTGATGAAAGAGGTCTTCTCACGATCTTCAATGGCTATATTGATCTGATTGTAGCCAGAGAAATCATCCATGAATGAGAAGTTCTTTTGTCCAACATTGTTATCTACCAGTGTATCGATGTGAGGTTCGATATTTGAGAGCCATTTCGGATAGTTAATGACTACCAGGAATCCCCATTGTATTGCTTGATGACTTCATCACGGACCTTTAAGGCCTATTATGGCTTCATTTTTTAGAGCTTTTGCTTGACAGGCTTCTTGTCTGGTTTTGTTGGCAAGTGGTGTACCACCAAATATTCTTTGAGTCCTGACATATTTTCATAAGAGAAGGTAAAGTTGGACAACCTTGGTCTCAAGAATTCCATCATCATTTTCTTGTATTTCAAAAATAGTGTTCTAACGATATGCACTTCTCTAGGGAGTTCCTGTGATCCCAAGTTCACAACTTTGGAATCGTCTGTCACAACGTTGGCCTTTGTTTCAAACTTTTCGAGGGAATCCTTAAGTTTGAGTGCTTTATCATAATTTTCCTTATCCTGGGCTTTATCCAAACTCATGAGCTCGAAGTCTAACTCTAGATTGAAATCGTATGAGTCGACCTTGAACTCTGATACTATGTGTGGGGTGTTTGACATAGTGATTTTTGAAAGTTTTTTTGATGTTTTTGATTTTTGAAGATTTTTTAATGTTTTGTGATTTTGAGAAATATTTGATGGTGTTGTGTTTTTTAAAGTATCTAATGTTTTTGTGTTTTGAATGTTTTCTGAATTTTTTTGTATCACCGAGGGATCCCGAACAGGATCGTGTCGCAAACCATGACTGATCCTGTCCTTATTCGGGGTACCAACTGCTATTTACATTAGCATTTTTTTGAGGTCGGCATCCGTGGGTGGCTTGCCTGCCGATTCGATCGTCAAGTGGATGGCTGTCCAGCCTGGTTCTTTCCCCCTTTCGATCCTGCTGTTCTACTTTGTTTGTTCCTATGGGTCACCCATCCCGATAATCATGATGTCTGCTGGGCTGGGCTCAGAGTTGAAGTTTGATTCAGTCTCTTTGCTTAGAAGTTGGAGCTCCTCGGGTCCACCTTGCGATGAGACCTTGATGTTTGTCCAATTAAGGGAAGGCCACTTCCCCTTCTCGATCCAATGGATGGCCTACTTTTGCCCCTTGTGTTGCTGAATTGTTGGTGGGGGTGTTTCCCCTTGGCTATTGGTGGGGGTGGGTGCCTCCTCATTCTTGCTTGGGTGGCCCTGGGTCCTCTACGGGTGGCCTTGCCTCCATGCCCCTAGCTTCATATGATGGTTCTGGGGGTTCCGCCCCTTGAGATTAAGTGGAAGCCAAAGATTAATTTTTCTTTTTTATGAATGTAGTGATGATACCCTTGAGATTAAAGTACCACACACTTTCGAGTCGGGTCTCGGCTAGTGGGAACTAAAAAAATTCCCTAGTGGAGTCGCCATTCTATGAACATTAGAAATTGGCACCCATGTTGATTTAAATGTTTTTAGTTTGTGAAAGGTGGGAGTAGGCTGATTTGTGGATGTCAGAGCTGCCACTAGCCAATTAATCTCAGAATCCTGTAGTCGGCTAGAACCCGCGAAATATGTAAGGTTGGAGAAATCTAAAGACTCTCCTACCATAGATTGACTCTTGGTGTACAATCCGAGATTCTGGGTAAGGGGCCTCATTTACAAAGAGGGAAGGTGTTAGGCACCCTTTCTACCTATATAAAGGTACGGTCTATACTTGGTATGGAAAAATAATCTCAATGGATGATGGATGCTGTGGTCGAGATGAGACTAGGCATACACGTAAATTTCTAATACGGCAAGATTCGAGATTTCAACAAGCCATAGAGAATACATCCAACAATGTGTCTAGAAGGCGGATGATGATGCTTATGTAAAGAGGTAAGAAAAGTAGACTAGACTACTAGGAGTTTCTGATGTGACAGGATCCGATGTACGTCAAGCCACAGAGCATATGTTCACTAGTAATCTAGAGGAGAAGGGGGTTGAGAAGGGAATAAATGTCATGATGAATGCTTGGGTATGAGATAAATGGATCTTTAGCTTGAACTTGAGTTGGCTAGAATATGAGTTGCACCATGATCAACCCGGCTAGACTTGGGATTGAGAAGGTTAGGAGGAGGCTATGAGATGGCTAAAAAAATATGATATTGGAAGCTTGGGAGCTCTCTCTCACCCTCATTCTCACTTTCTTCTTCTCTCCCTGTCTCTTTCTCATACTAGGAAAGTGGGAGTTATTGTTGAAAATGTGAAGAGGAGAGGGCTATTTGTAGCCTTTTCTAATGGTCTTATGATAAATGTGGGGTTTAGGATGGGTAAAAGCTAATGTGGTAAGTTATGAGTGGTTGAGGAGAGAGAAACGCCACGTGACGCACTCCTATTGGCTCTTAGGTTTGGTAAAATAGTAAATAAGGTTGTATGAAGGGTCAATTTTTGAAGAAAGTTGACTTTCAGGTGTTGGGCCAGCTGTTGCTCGGAGGACACACGTGCCCAGTGAGAAGAGGTAATTGGAGTATCGCCGCCGGTAGTCGAACTACCACTGGCGGTATTCCAACTACTGCACGGGCTGGGTTCGGGCTGAGCTTTAGCGTGTGAGCCTCGTTTGGTGCATTGGTTCATTCGGTAGTCTTCTTTTGGGATTCTGAGTTCGAATAGGTGGGTTTTTGTGCTGATCCGGCTCTAATGGGTCAGGTTGTGAGGTTTTGGGTTTAAGATTTGGATTAGGGTTTGGTTCTGGATTTGATCATGGTTCTGATTGTCCTTGCCTTTTTAAGATATTAGCTTGGGTGGGGTATCTACACCCATCCTCGGAGCTGAGAGAGCATATGATTGTACAATGACTCAGTGGCCTCCACACCAAGAGGAAGACCATCAAGTAATAGAGACAGCACGTCGACACAATAGGAGTCAAGCCACAAAAGCAGAGGGGTCATACAAAGGTGCTCCCATAGCCACACCTGGGAAAAGGCACAAGTCGAGCTCAAGTTGCAAGTAGATAACAAAGTAGAGGAAAGGAAAGAGGACAAGAGCAAAGAATACTTAGAGGAATGAGTAGCAACCCCTGAGGATACGAGTATGACCAAGAGAGCACTCAGTTAGACCAAAAAGAGCTTCACCAACACCATAGAAATGATGCCCCTACGGAACAAAACGTTGCGGAACACATCCAGTAAAACCACCAACGATGAAGTCAGCATCCTGAAAAGAGCAACTCAGCCAAGATACAGAATATCTATGCGTTTAAGCACTGAAGCTGGCGATCAGATCTAAGGCCTCCCCGAGCGGTAGAACAACGGTCATACAAAAGCTCGAGCGAAAGCTCATTGGCTCTACCCTCTACAGTGTGAAAAGAAACTGAAAATCCAAACCAAGGGATCGGATCAGCTGGACGACTCGGCTTAGATGAAGAAACATAAGGCTCTCAGGTAAGAGAAAGACTAGACAGGTGCACAAACTCCTCTAAAGATGGGCTTAGCTCCAATTCATTGAAGGAAAACAGGTTCAACACTGGAACCCAATCATATGACACCACGCTCAACAGTCGCTAGTCTAGGCGAACTCTGTGGAAATGAAGAACCTCTCGGAAGCCCAGGGAACCCAGATCAAAGATCTCAGACTCAATTAGGCTCTCAATCTAGACATGCAACTGCTCAGAACATGTGTCGTGCGGTTGCAACCGGCAAGTCCGAATAGGCACACCATTTGCAATCTGGGACCCTAGATACACAAGTGAATCGTCGAAAATGGGCATACCCTCATCTAGTAGATCTATCTCATGGTGCTAAAAAAATCCTGACTTGCTCATCGCATCCCGAATAGTATCCTGAAAAGCTACAACAGGTGGGCCTGAGCGTCCAATGACCACCACATTAGGAGCAGTCTGAAAAGTACATGCCATAGGAGCTGCAACAACTAAAGTACCCCAGTAGTTAACTGGATCGGTACCCTGACCCCTGACAACAATAGCCTATCCCATCACTACCTCGAAATCTGTGCTATATATTTGACCTAAGCCAGCCACAGGAGGTCCATCACCTGCTAAATCCAAATCGCCTGAACCATCAAAAAGGGGGCCGCCACCTATCCGGATCCAATCCACGCCATCTACACCGCTCGGATCCACCAACATAGCATCCTCACCATCCAAGCGTGGCCCAATAAGATCTGGACCATCCACCATTCCTCCAACACCATCCACACCACCCAATGGCCCATCAAGCATGGAACCATCAAATCCATCCATGCCAACAAACCCATCAAAACCATCAAACCCATCTAATCCATCCAATCCCACATCATGGCTACCATTAATGGTGGTAGGTGCCATGCTATAAATGACATTAACCTCTCCAAAAGTGCCCATCACACCACCACCATCTCCATCAATCCACTCATAAATGAGCTCTCACCACCATAAATGATGGACCCACCACCCATCTCTCCATCATTCATGTTGGGCCCACCAACACCTCCATCATGACCGACCATAATAAAGGATAAAAGAGATAAAGGACAAAGAAGAAGAGGACAAAGAAAGGAGATAAAAAGAAGGGAGGGGGACAAAAGGGAATGATTGGACGGTCTGAGCAAGGAGAGAATAACCAGGACAAGTTACTGGAAGCAAATAGAGAAGAAGAGAGCTTGCTGGAAGAAAAGACAAACGGAGGCGGTAATCTGAGTACCACCGTCAGGCCCTGCCATCTCTACACGCTGATAAGACTGACTAGGAAGAATAAAAGTCAGTGGTGGTAGTCGGACTACTACTCAGACCCACTTTTTGGTGAAATCATGGTGAGGTCCACTTCAAGGGCCCTAGACCGTGAAATGTCTGCCCAAAAGTCAAAATGAGATTACAAAATGATTAAGGACAATCTGAGAAGAAACATCAAGCAACTGAAAATTCATACATATGGAAGACTATACAGCTGGTGATACGTGATCACATGATACAATGAAACTCATCATCATCAGGTACATAGTCGTTTTTATCCTTTCGATGAACATGTGACCCCAGAAGTCCCCCTCCATCAAAACGCGCATCATCACCCAGAGCATAGGCAGGCTGCAAGATCGGGCTAATATTGTATTGCTCACATCACGAGTTGTACTCCCTTGTCGAATCGACAAAGGCACTGACATGAAACCCCTTTAAAGCAGCAGTCAACTCCCGTTCAGGCACCGCCCTCTAATCTGACGGACCCATCGGAGGGCTAAGCGGAACCAAAGGACTACCTATTAATTACTAAAAGAGCCTCTCCCCAAGATACCATTTCGTCACCTTGGATCTTCCAAGATGCGACGTCGTGGCGAGGCCTAGAAAGCCTCCTGAGCTGCGGGAGAATGCACCGCATTTGATCGGAGATACGACCTGGTGCGAAACTGTAGAAAACTGAAAAATCAGAGATAAAAAGCAAAATAAGCAAGGGTAACTAACAAGGGGACAAAACAATCACTTACATCATTAGGAACGAAGGCATCAACGTTTGACCCCCATACAAGGTCAGGGAAACTACGTGTGCAACTGCGGTTATCTTTATACCACACCATCATACATGGAAAGGGAGGAGAACGGTCGATCATAGTGGGCATTAGATGTGGAAAATGGTTAAAAAAGCAGACTTACACGGTGCCTCAATCAGAAACTATGGGCAATCATTTCAAGGGAAGTGAATAGATAAAAGCGCTTGATTGTACCTTGATGACCGAATAGAAACCAGTCAAAGACCCACTGAGGCTGCGACTGAGTTTATCAACCCCTCTTACAAATGAGCAAGGAGGGCCGCATTCCAATTATATGACATGGGGAAGGTGATGTCAGCCACAAGTGTCAACAAATGCGAACTCACCAACTCATTCCTGTGACAGAAAATCATCGCTCCCATAGTGTACACTATCAAGGCAATAATGTACAATATTAAGGCATGAGCCTTCACAATGGCCTCGGCCTCAGTCTCAGGGATGCGCCAGGCAAAATTGGTAGACAGCCAAAGTAGTTTGAACCGATGACCAAAAAATTCAGAAGGATTTGACATCATCCCCAACAAGCTCATCTAATCACTAGGAGAAGGTATCGGGAGATCATCCTCAAATGGGACGGATCCCCTACTATACCTTAGACCTCACTGTATGTAAATGTCATATGGGGTAATTCCCCATTCCCCGAAGGGCAAATGGAAGGTATGGGTCTCTGCATGCCACCGTTCCATCAAAACAGACAAGAGGGAAATATTCGTCTTGCTAAGACGAACTTGGAACAGATCGGTAAAAGGTGTATGCTCCAGTACATCAAAGAATAGAGGCTGAGGATCATGAAACCAGTTGGGCTAATGCGTCCTGACTTTACAACCCCTCAAGATCGCAGGAGCACCACCCTCCCTAGCCACGTCGGATAAGCGACAACCCTCACAAGGAATGTAACACGGATCAATAGACTGACAGGAACGACCAGCATCATTTCTACTACGGCGAGGCATGCTACACAAGCAAGATTTACAGGAAAGTATCCTTCTTGCTACCAAGTCAAAGTTCAAGTCAATGGTCAAAGCCCAAGCCAATGGTCAAAGCCCAAGTCAATGGTCAAAGTCGAAAGTCAAAAAGCCAATTCAATGGTCAAAATCCAAAGATAAGAAGGCTAAGTCAACAGTCAAGGCCCAAATGTTCAAAGCCCATCCAGGCTCATTTTCAAAAGTCTACGCCTCTAAGGCCCAAGCCTACTTTTAAGAGCCCACTTCTTCAAGGCCCATCAAGGCCCAAATGTTCAAGGCCCAGCAAAGCCCATTAAGGCCCATTTTCAAAGGCCCATATTTCTAAGGTTCAAGCCTCCTTCTCCAAGGCTCATTCTTTTGGTCAACATGTCCATAATTTAGGCCCACTTCCATAAGGCCATATTCCTACGAGATCATCTCACGGGACCACACATACAAATCAAGGTACATTCCAATTTGGCCAAATCAGGACCATGATTTGAGGCCCATTTAAAAGACCTATGGAATTAAAAAAATCAAGCTAAGGTGTGCGACCCACTCCATGGGTGGTTGCCTGCCATCAAGATCCATACCATCCAAGTACTTAAGTGGGCCCTAAATCATCCATTATATGGTCCAGATCATCATAAGAAAAAAAGAAAAGACAAAACCAAATAAAAGAGTGGGGCTCCCTTTCTTATCACACCCCACTCTAACAAAAAAAAATAAAAATAATAATAAATAAAGAAAAATAGAAAAATCTTGCCAACTTTTTAGCCAAAAATAGAAAATCTAACAAGATCCAACGGTTGATATCTAACCAAAATGATCCAACGGTCCCAATCATGGTCCACCTAGGCCCAAAAAGAAGATTCAAGGCCACAGATGAACTCCTTCAAAAAACATCCTACTAAAGCAAAACAAGACAAAATCCATGGGTCATCCACCTAAAAAATGAAGAAGGAGAGAGATCAGGAAAAATCGCTAAGATCAAAGGCCAAAGAGAGCTTATAGGGACAATAATGGTGTCCCTGGATGTCCAGGAATTGAAAACAAATAGGGAAGGAGACCACACCCATCGGACCGGTGTTCAGCCCGAACCAGCGGACAAACGCTCAGACTAGTGGTAATTGGATTGCCGTCGCTGACTGAAATTGCATGGGACAGCGGGCTTGTCCCCATGATGAGATAGGACGTCCGGATCTCTCCTTGGTCCATTGGACAACAACCTAAGAAAAGATAAAAAGAGGAAAAGAGAAGATTCCCCATGAAAAGTGGTTTCTCATCTCAAAATCTCACGAGAAATTCAAAATCTCGTGAGAAATTGGGAATGTTGATAAAATGAAAAGATATATTGCTAGAAAATCTAAAGAAAAAAGGAAAAAAGAGGAAAATTCCAAGAAATCCAATAAATGATGATTGGATGCCCCATTATTTCATTAGTGGAGGCCATTTGACTATTTGATCTGAACCGTACAATAAAAAAAAGATGATTGCGGTCACCGGCAAGATCGGACGAACCTTTCAAAAAATCTAAAAATATTCCAAACCATTAGCTCCATTAACTTATCCGTGGAGGCAATGCAATTGTCAATTTTTACAAATAAAAACCGAACGATGACGTCCACCCGTGAGATCGAATCGATATTTTTCAAAAAATTTAAAGTAAAATTCAAATAAAATTCCTAAGGAGTCTAATTCTAAAGGGAATAACTTTCAAAAAAATTTTTTAAAAATGCACGCGGCGCACAATATGCTGAGAAATTTTCCATATTCTCTAGTTGTGATCAGTGCAAATAACTAAATAAGATTCGACCCCTTCCGATTTCCTCGAGAGATGATTGAATCCGTACATGATACATGTACGATTGCCCTGATCTCTATATCTGGACAATTGTACGAATACTAGTAGAAATGCGTGAATCTATCTCTAGAAAGAATAATCAAACTCAAAGTTACAATAATCCATTGTAACTAAAGTATCAAAATCAGCAAACTGCATGGTAAAAGATTACCTGCACATACCTAGTCTGGGATATTTGTAAAATTTGATCGAGTCCAAGTCGGCGTAGTGAGTTCCCCGTAAGGCCACACCAACGCATAGGGCAGCTAACCACTTTGACGATCAAATAAATCGAATACTCCTAAGGTGATTATGTAGTAAAGGAACAACAAACCAAATAGTACGGGAATCCTCGTAAAGCCGCACTAACGCGTAGAGGCCATACATTTTAGACTTACCCTCCAATGTTATTAACAATCTGACGTGAAATGGTTGTGATTGGTGACCCGTAATGCCGCACCATTCTGCAGGGATAATCACAACATTTTCCTCCGCCTTCATGATATGTGCAAGTTATGTCTTTTCCAAACAGTCAGCTGACAATGATACAATTACAGGTAACAGATTCAAATCACTATCCTTTCTGACCAGAAGGGTGGGGTGTCTACTCGCTCTGACCTTCGGTTGCTCACAACCTCGGCCTAAGAGGGGCATCTGTTGACACCCCACCTAGGTTAATATCTTGAAAAGGCAAAGATAATCCAAACCATGATCAAATCCAGACCCCAAAACCTAATCCAAATTTAAACCCAAAACCTCATAACCTGACCCATTAGAGCAAGATCAGCACAATAACCCACCTATTTGAACCCACACCCTGAAGCCTAGCCTGAGCCTGGCTCGGGCGGTAGTTCGAGTACTGTCGGCGGTACTCCAATTACCTTCGCTCGCGGGTCGTGTGTGTCCTCCCAGTAATAGCTGGCCCAGTGCTCGAAAGTCAACTTCTTCAAAAATTGACCCCCCATACGACCTTATTTATTATTTTACCAAACCCAAGATCTAATAGGAGTGTGAAACTTGGCATTTCTCTCTCTTCAACTATTCATAACTTGCCACATTAGCTTTTACCCCTCCTAAACCCCACATTTATGATTAGACCATTGGAGAAGGCTATAAATAGCCCTCTCCTCTTTACATTTTCAACAACAACTCCCACTTTCCAAGTGTGAGAAAGAGAGAGGGAGAGAAGAAGAAAGTGAGAGTGAGGGTGAGAGAGCTCTCCCAAGCTTCCAAGATCAGATTTTTCCAGCCATCTCTTAGCCTCTTCCTAACCTTCTCAATCCCAAGTTTAGCCAGGGTTGATCATGGTGCAACTCATGTTCTAGCCAACTCAAGTTCAAGACAAAGATCCATTCATCATGACATTTATTCCCTTCTCAACTCCCCTTCTCCTTTAGATTACTAGTGAACGTATGCTCTGTGACTTTCCGTATATCAGATCCTGTCACATCAAAAACTACTAATAGTCTAGTCTACTTTTCTTACCTTTTTACATATGAATCATCATCCGCCTTCTAGACACACCATTGGACGTATGATTTATGGCTTACTGAAATCTTGGATCTTGTCGCATTGAAAATCCATGTGTATTCCTAGTCCCATCTTGACCACAACATCCATTATCCCTTGATATTATTTTTCCATATCAAGTACAGACCATACCTTTGTAAGGGCAGAGAGGGTGCCTAACACCTTCCTTCTTTGTAAATGAAGCCCCTTACCTGGAATCTCAAATTGTAGACCAGGAGTCAATCTAAGGTAGGAGAGTCTTTGAATTTTTCCAACCTTACATATTTCGCAGGTTCTAGCTGACTGTGGGATTCTGAGTTTAATTGGCTAGTGGCGACTCCAACTTTTACAAATCAGCCTTTCACAAACCAAAAACATTTAAATTAGCGTGGGTGCCGATTTTCAGTGTTCACACCTATATATAGAAACCAAGTTCCAATTATAAAAAAGTGGACAGAAATCAGCAAGTTTGATCAGATCAAAAGTCCATTCGATGGGATCGAGCATATAGAATTTTCAACTGAAATGTTGCATGACATATATGATGTTCTTACTCTATGTCATTGGGCAGCTTATTCAATCCCATTAAGTGGGTTCTCGATGTTATCAAGCAGCTTAGATATACAGGTCAATACTTGATGGATAGTTCTGAGTTTCTTACTCGATACCATTAAGTGGATCTTCGATGAGACCCATTGAAAGCCTATAGATGAGATAGAGGACTACTCAAAAATAGTTATTTTGGGCATATGATTTCACCGAAGTTTTATACCTCTTATAGCCTTATTTATCATGTTCCAATCAAGGTTCTTAAGGTTATGGATGATTAAACAAGGCTTACTTATAAAAGTTAAGATCATGTAGAGGCTAAATGTTGTTTTGGGTCAATGTTAAGGTCACCAAGACACCTCATATACATGTTATTTAAACCTTGATGCTCCAGTCTTCATGTGTCTTTGGGCTTTAGCTTTTATGGGTTTAATGTTGAGGGTCAATTATTGCATATTAGACCCCATTTATTACCTGGTTTTACGAACATTATAATGTTTAACGCTCTATTTTAATTGTGTTTGTGTTGCAAGGTGAATTTAAGAGCTTGTATTGAAAAAGGGTGCTATAAGCATGGATTTTATGCTTAAGAGTCACCAAGGCAAGGGACCGACCTTAGAGGACCAAGATCGAAGAATTTTCATGCTAAACATTTGAGAAAATCAAGTGATCAACGATGAAGAGGCTTGAAAATCGTCCTGAACACAAGATCATAAGGTTTCAACCATTCGTTTAGTTTAAAACTTTGTGTCTATCATAAGGACCTAAAATTAACTGTACACGTTAAATTTCAACCATTGGATCCTTGTGGAAGTAGCCCAATGGACAGATCAGCCCATAAAACACTGATCTGGGGGCCCACTTGATATCTGGATATGCTTCAATTTTTATCTCAACCCCTCAAATGACGTGGCAAAATGGATGTACAGAGCAAATTTCTCAAAATATCATAGTGGGCCCCACCTTGAGTGGTGTGTGTACAATGTACAAGTGCTATGGCTGTGCACCAAAAATCAAGAATGGGTCAGCGCACGCTGACCCGAGCTTCTTCTTTTAAAAAATGGATTTTTGTTTTCTTTTCCCCCGTTGGACGATGCAATGAGCAGTGGGCCCTACCCGTCATCCATCTGGACGATCAGGACTGTCCATTGCATCCAGAGGGGAGGCACAACCCTAGCCATGGAGCCTTTCTACTCCCATGCACATGTGCACACGTGGATCACCGAAAAATATAGGATGAACGATGAATTGATTTGATGTAGTGGACCGCACCAAAACTCGACCAAAACCACTTCTTTCCAACTGAAATTTCACCAGGAGTCCAATGAATAGGGTGGATTTCATCGAAAACATCACTGTGGGGCCCACCGAACACGTTAGCACAGAGAAATGCACCTTACGCACGTCTATTTTTTTTGGACGTTGCAGGGCATTGTACGACGTAGATGTTGATCGGATGGTTGATCTGGACTGTCCAAAAGCTTAGAAAGGGGCTATTTACCCCAACCATGGAGAAAAATCCAATACTTTGATGCTCCTTTTGCTAAAAACAAGATCCCAACGCAAGTCAAATTGTGTTTTTCTGCTACGCACATGCATGTACTACGTAAGGAGTTTCGATGCAACTCCAGTCGCTCCACTGACTTTAAACTGATTCTCCTTTGCTTATAAAAGGAGAGAAGAGGGAGGGCTTGTATATTCATTTAGATCTTGGATGTGAGAAGGATGTGAAAGAAGAGAAAGATAGACTTTGGACGGCCGGCATCACCATTTTTCTTCCCTTTGTTAATATTATTATTTTTTTTGCTTACATGTTTTTCTTTAGTTTGATCATGACTATGATCAACTAAATCTCTTAGCTAGGGCTAAGAGATGAAGCTGGTAGCATGATGGGTATTTTCTTATTGCTTTGATTCATGTTGATGAACCATCTTTCATTTTAGTTTGATTATAAGTTATACTTTCAGTTTTTAATGGTTTATTGTGACTCAAATTACAGTAGATCTGCGATAACATTGAGTATGTTCTTTTCATTATGAGATTGTAAATTTAAGAGGTCTTGTTGTTCACCATCGTCTCTAGGGCATGGTTGGATGATGAAACTCATCCTAACGTTCATAACTCTCTCAAATTGGTTGTGGATTGATTAAATTCTGTTGTTTGCTTTGTCTCACGGGCATTGTTTTGTGATGGCATTAATTATAATTCTCATACCTCTCATCTCTTGAAAACTAGATCAAAGGAAGTTCAGATTTGGTTTTAATGATATATCTTCCAACTGGATGAAGATGGGACTCTAAATCTAGTTGTGTTAATGAATCAAGTATAAATCTCCCTGATCTCTACAAGTGGATCTTTGGAATCCCTAGTTTCCCACCTTTGAATTTTACAATTTTTAGTCAAAGTGTTTCACCATTATGCTCTTAATTTCTCCTGATTTAGATTACATCTTCACGTAGTTCTAGTTCTGGTTACTTTCAGAATACGTACAAGGTTTAGTCCCTGTGGATTCGACCTCAGTCTTACCGAGATTATTACTGCGTAGTCACCCTATACTTGGGGTGTGAACTAGTTTTTAGCGCCGTTACCGGGACTAACGGTTATATTTTTTTTTTTTGAAATTAACTGGTTTTAGAATTAGGTTAAGATTAAGATTTTTCTATTTTTTAGGATTAGAGTTTTATTTTCTATTTTTAGAAATTTTCTAATTTTAACTTTCCTTTTAATTTTAGAAACTAACTTACTTTCGAATTTAGGTTTAGAACTTTCCTAATTTGTTTTAGAAATTTTCTATTTTCTTTTAGGAAATTTTTCCTTTTCAGAAACTAGTTTACTTTATATTTTTTAGGAACTTTCTAATTTTATAATTTCTAATTTTAGAAACCTACTTGTTTTATTTTGTTTTACAGGTTTTAACTTAGGAACTTCTAATTTGGTAACTTCTTTCACACCCTCTCGCTTCTTTCTTTCTAAATTTCTATTCCTTTCTTTCTCTTAGGTTTAGGTTTAGAATCTGAATTGAGGGCTGTAAGTGTTTCACGCCCAAGTGGGTCCGTGACAACACTCGACGTCTCTTGACTAAAGGAGGATTGGTTGAGGGGTTGACTATCCATCGTAGGACTAGCCACCACTCGAGATCCCAAGAGTTAATTGAAGTGATGACTACAAACCAATCTCTTCTACCTCAATCTAGGGTAAAAGACATCCAGGATGAGAATAAGGTGCATCGAGTACCCCTGCCTCATACTTTATGAGATTATTTACAACCGGCGGGGGTAAGCACGCCCTCATGCATGGTTGTTCCTGAAAATATAGGACACATGGATATCAAGCCAGGGGTGATCCAACTCCTTCTTAAATTTCATGGGCTTGAGTCAGAAAATCCATATTTACTTCTGAAAGAGTTTGATGAGATCATAGCCACTTTATACTTTCCTAACGTGTCTGAGGACATGGTCAGACTGAAACTCTTTCCATTTTCTTTGAAAGAGAAGGCTAAGACGTGGTTGCATTCACTATGTCCCAGATCTATTGGCACATAGAATGACATAATGAAGGAATTCATAAAAAATTCTTTCCATACCATAAGACGAACATCATCAGGAAGTCGATTATGAACTTCGCCCAAACGGAAGATGAAACATTCTTCTAATGTTGGGAGCGGTTCAAGGATCTTATTAATTCATGCCCACAACATGGTTTTGAAACGCAGCGCATTACACACTTCTTTTATGATGGTCTGACATCTTCCATGCCCTAATTAGTCGAGACAACATGCAATGGGGAATTCATGAATAAGAATGTCGATAATGTGTGGGACTACTTGGATAGACTTGAAAATACATAATCATGGGACACAAACCCAAAATCAAGTATTACTTCTAGTCCCACTCAATCAAAGGAAAGGGGCGGAGTATACCTTCTGAAAGAGGTTGATGATGTTAATTCTGAAGTGGCTAATCTCATAAGAAAATTCGAGGCCATGGAATCAAAAAAGGATAAGGGTAAAGAAATTGTTTGTGGTATTTATGGTTGCAACACTCACACAAACGAAATTGCCCAATAATGTCTGCTTTTCAAGAAGTACTGAATGAGCAATCTAATGCCGTAAGTAATTACCAAAGACCTTTCAGTGGGCCCACTTCTAATACATACAATCCTTGTTGGAAAAATCATCCAAACTTCAGTTGGAGGAATGGACAAACTACTTGTAAGACCCGTATCTTTCCGTAGACTTCCACGGTCTTACCGGTCGAATTCCGGCAACCTTCGACCCTTAACCGATATCGACGCGCGACCCTGATTCATATACCGACAACCCGAGTCGACTCGACCCAAGACCACTACCATAGCGACCGCACCGTCGTTGCGGTTCCGATGCCGCGACTCGTGCACCAAGGCGATACCCTGGTCAAGAGATGTGGGCCAAGGTTCGGTGCGAGAAAACGCAGCGCGTTGCAAAACCCAAGGGAATCTCTACGATGTGTCACATCAATCACATCAATCCCATCAATCAATCACCCATTAATCCATCACATGTCAAGTACATGTCAGGTACACATCACTTTCACCCCTTTTTCTAAGCAACCATAAAGTCTCCCAAAACCATACCTCTTTTACACAAAAAGCCACAAAAGTCAAGCTTTTCTTACACCTCCCATACCTCTCTTACACAAGGGCACAAAAGTCAAGACCTTCTTACACAACCATCATTCATCCATCCATCCATCTCTCTACAACACACTCTCTCTCTTTCTCATTTTCTCATCTCAATCCCAAGCAACAAAGCTCTATACGTATGGAACTTCTCCTAGCTTCCTAAACTCCAAGTGTGGCCCACCTCTTCACCTCATGATCTCTCCATCTCAACCTTCCATTCTTCATCTCATCCATTGAAGTTGAAGCTAAGGTGCCAAGGAACCCCTAGGAGCAAGAAGATCGAACGGTGGGTGCCTCCTTAGGGTAGTTTCTTTCTTATTTTTATGATGGGCCAAGTGAGACCCACCGATCAATGGTGTGGATCTCGCTTGGGACCCTAAGATAAGGTCGATGGCCCACTTGGATCATCATGATGTTTACTCCATTGCATTTGAGAGGTCATCTAGACCGTCCATATCGGTGGGGAATGGATCACCACCGTTGATTTTCATTTTCGATGGTCCCATGTACAAAAGGGATCTGTTTATTGTATAGTTTCTTACAAGGGAGGGCTCATAGTGGCGGAGCCCTCCATCACAAAGCGTGTCCCACTCTCCATGTCTCTCTCCCTTCTTATTTCTTTTTTATTTTATTTTATTTTATCTTATGCAATAGGATTGTGAGGCCCACTTGAATGGATTCCACCTTGAGATTTATTTTGTTCAAGTTTTTATTCAAGTGGGGCCCACCATATACGTTGTACCCACTTCACCCATCAGTGGTGGACCACTTCATCAGGGCCCACCACATTGCATTATTTTTTAAGGAACCAAAACCGTCTAGTGTCTGGGACACTGGACGTTTCCAAAAAAAAAAAAAAAAAAAAAAAGAGAAAAGGGAAAGAAGAAAAGGAAGGCTTTGGTGGTCCACTTTCTTAGGCCCCACCGTGATGTATTTAAACAATCCAAGCCGTCCATCCTCTTACCTACAGCATTTTAGCCGTTGGGTAGAAGTTTGGGGCTGATTGGAAGACCTGGTGGGCCATGGCATCGAAGAACGCATCATTACCATTCAAGGATCCTTTTCTGATTTTTTTTCATTTTCTAATCATAAAAAAATTCAAACTTAGGACTCATTTCGACTGTTACGGGCCACTGAACGCAATGGCAGGGGTAGATCTTTGTAAAGCGGGCCCCACATGTGAAAAATCCCAAAACATGGGTTTTTCCTTTTTTTTTGAAAAGCTCCATGCAGAGGCTTTGCCTCTGCCACTGTCAGTGGGCAGCGGCTACACCCAGCCATTTGAATGGCAGACGGACGCAGGGGCCCACGGCCTTGTGTGTGGGCCCCACCATAATGTTTATTTATTATCTAACCTGCTCATGAGGTGGACCACCCCATTAGTGGGTCCCCCTCCAAAAATGAGACAGATCCAAAACTCAGGTGGCCCACATCACATGAAACACTGAAATGGAATATTTACCATTGAGATCTTTTTGGGGCCCACAGAAGTGTTGGATCAAGCTGAAATTTACGTTTTCCCTTCATCCAGGTCCCAGTGACCTTATGAACGGGTTGGATGGCATCTAAGCACTACAGTGGGCCCCACATGGGACCCATAATGATGTATGTGTTTTAAAACCACCGTCCAGGCGGACGGTGGCGCCCACCACGGTGGCACCCACCTTGCATATGTGTTGCCTCCACCGTTCAGCGGACGGTGGGGCCCCTTTGTGAATGTATGTGCTCTATCCGCACTGTCCACTGGACAGTGGGAGCCGCCATGATGCATGTGATGCACCCAGACCGTCCATCCACTTAGTGTGATCATTTCAAGGCCTGAGCTGTTGGTTGGGTGGGCCCCTCATGTATGGGTTAGGCCCATTTAATTGCAAAAGGCCTATGTGTTAGGCCCATTTGATTTATGAAATGCTTATGGGTTAGGTCCATTTGATTCATACAAGGCCTATGGACTTGGGCCCACTTGATATGTAAAGCCTATGGGTTAGGCCCATTTGATTCATATAAGGCCTATGGACTTAGGCACACTTGATATGTTTTAAGTCCATGGGACTAGGCCCTTTTGATGTATTCCAAGGCCCATGAAATTGGACCCATTTGATGCATTTTTAAAGCCCATGGAAGGAGGCCCATTTGATATATGTAAGGCCTAGGGGTTTAGGCTCACTTTGATATGCATACAAGACCTAAGGGTTAAGGCCCATTTGGCGTACATATGGGGTTCAATTGGTGTGGCCCATTCGTTACCTCCAAGACCCATGAGTTAAGCTCATTTGATGTAATCCAAGGCCCACAGGTTTTGACCCATTGCAATGCACATAAGATCCATTGGTGTGACCCATTTATGTGGCCCATCTGATGAATAAAAGGCCCGTAAGATATGGCCCATTTGATATATATGTAAGGCCCAATGGGATGAACCTACGGTCCATTGCAATGTGTAATTCCCATACAGTCTATCTAGCGCTGTTTACAAAAATTGTGCCTTGGGAGCAATGATGGTTTGACGTCCACATTGCGAGTGTGATGTTAGTTAGATGTCCACATTACGACCCTCCTTAGGGCCCATTACGGGGCCGTACTTACTGTGTATAGGCCGTCTAGGCCCATCCGCGTTGTAAGAATGGTTCATCACTCATTTTCATGTTTAGTATAGTTTCATGACTCATGGTCATACGCATCATATGTATGCTTGATATGAGGATTGACTGATCATAGCATATGCCTTCGGGCAGGTTGTTTATGGGCTCCTGGTTAGGCGGTGTTGCCCTACATGAGCGTACGATATACGCAGTATTTGTTGCATGACTGGATAGCGTGATTCATGATTTCACATTTGTGTGACATGGTTATTGTACGCCCTAGCGACATCAGGGCCGTAGCCTCTACAGATGCATCGTGGTTGGCAGGATTGGATACTGGAAATCTTGTTCTACATGGAGTGCTATTGATATCCCTGAGTGAAAGTTCCTAAACCCTTATGGTACCAAGTGGTTGCTCCAACGTCTAGACCGAGTGGGTAGATGAGCGTTGAGTGCCGATTACTAGACGGTTATGCTCTCCACTGTGTCGTGGTCGGTTGGAAGGGGGTGCGGCCTTACCCGTCCGAGAGTAGGGGACAATGCTAGGCTGAGTTTGACTAGCTCGAGGAATGGGTCCGCTATCGACGAGTCGCGCCCGATATTGGCAGACGGATAGTGTGGTCTCTTCCACTTACCTGATTGCGCGCGATGTGGCGGCAATCTGGTTTAGAGTATACTAGACCCCGGTGATATCCCATATTTGAGCTGTATTGATGTGTGGACATAGATGAAGATCTGTATGCTTGAGTTGCATCGCACATCGCATGGCCTTGGGATGGCCAATACCATTCATGTCTTGCATTGCATAGCCTTGGTACGACTCATGATATTATGGTTCCATCTGCATATTCTGCATTACCCTGACATTGCATGTTCATATTACTACCTTGAGCACACACTTTCACCACCCTCTAAGCTTTCTATAAGCTTATGCACGATCGTTGCATGCAGGTGACGTTGGTTCGCAGCAGCGCTGAGGCAGGATCATGTTGCAGACCGTTTTGGAGTTTTTGTTCTTTACCATTATATTTTCCTTTATGCTTATTGTACTTGTAAGGTTTTTGATCATAGTGGAAATGTAATGGAGTTCTTGGTTGTTGTTTGTGGGTTATGCCATTGGTTATGCTTATTACGGATCAAACTGACATTGAAAATCCTCCTCGTAGCATCCCAGGATCGGAACCTGGCGAATGGGCCCTAGGAGCCAAGAATGGGGTTCTACGGAGGCTGTCGGCGCCGGATTCGGTGATCGGAAATTTTGTGAGCCCGGTTTCTGAGTTTGGGGCGTGACACTACTACCCCTCAAGGTTTCTTTAATCAATTTCCAAATCAAGTGAAACCTCAAGACGATTCGGTTTTAAAAAACATTCAAGACCAAGAGCTACTTAATTAGAATATGGTACAAGCAATCCTATAAATCAGATGAGCAATTGGAACGCTTATATCATCTGTCCAAAGGATGGAGTCACAATTAGCAATTGTGGGAAAGGAAATGCTTCCTTCTCAACCTCTCCCTAACCTCAAACCACAATATGAGATAAGTGACCCCAGCTCTTCAAATCAATGGAACAAGCTAAATCTATCACCACTCTTAAGAGTGGGAAGACTATTGAAAAAACCATTCCGGTTAGGGATGAAAAGCCTAAGGATCCTGAAAAGGACAACGATGAAAGATCTAGTAATACTCCATAAGAGTTAGAACTATAACTTCAGGGCAAACCGATTGCTCCATTCCCCTAATGGTTAGTTGCACTAAAACCTCTCTGTAACTCTCAGGACATTCTAAAGGTGTTGAAACAAGTGAAGGTCAATATTCCTCTACTTGATGCTGTAAAACAAATACCTTCATATGCCAAATTTCTAAAAGACTTGTATACGACCTACGGGCTATACATGCAGAAGCTTGGGGGAGCTAATGAATGAATGACTATGTAACACCCTTAATTTCAGGGGTCGAGTAGTGCCCGACACCCAAATTCCCGGGTGTCACTTATGCCTTGCGGATTGTCAAAATGTGGGTATCATTTGATTGATATATGAGCAATTGAGAAATTAAATGGATCATGCAGCACAAACTGCAACTAACTTACTAATTAAAGTACAACTAATAAAATTATGGCTAGCAAACAAGATAATACACATTAGGTACGGGACCACATCCCAACAAAATATATGTAGTTCAAAAGATGTACAAATATCCCCTTGTTGCCCTAAGGCCCCATCACTAGTCCTAGGGTGACCGACGACGATCTGCCCAGTAGCTAGAAGTAGGAGAGCTGCTTCTCCTTGTTTATAATTGTCATGCCCTAAACTCTGAAACTGGGCTCACAGAATTCCCTATCACCGAATCCGGTACTGACAACCTCCGTAGTACCCCATTCTCAGCTCCCAGTGCCCATACGCCAGATTCTGATCGTGGGATCCTACAAGGAGGATTTTCCAGCGTACATTTATCTCGTACGAAACATAACCACAAGTTTACCCAAATCACAAAGGCAACATCATCATCACACATCCACTAATATAAACAACTGAATACAATGCTGAAAGGGAAATAAAAAAATAAAATTAAAGCTCTAGAAGACAGCTGCATGCTCCAAGCTCAACGTTGCTGCGACCTAACGCCACTTGCATGCATCTATCGTGCATAAGATTATAGATAGCTTAGAGGGTGGTGTAAGCGTGTGCGCAAGGTAAGTGCCAAGTATGCAATATCAGAGTAATGCGTAAACATGCTGGTAAGTCCATAAACACCATCAGCCTTATCTAGGCTATGCGAGGCAAAAACATAATAAGCCAATATCATATACTAAGGAAACAATGTAGATCGACTATGCAATGCGGAGACATAGTAAGTTAAATATCATATACCGAGGATGCAATACGATTTGCAACTTTGAAGAGCCACGAATACTATCAGCCTCATCTAGGCCATATAAATGCAGAAACATAGCAACCTAAATACCATATGCCACGGATGTAATGCAATATGCTGATCCTAACAAGTCCATAATACCATCAACCTCATTCAGGTTATGCAATGTATAAGCATAGTAAACCAAATGTTGTGCTAAGGATGCAATGCAATACGCGGTGTGAATGAAATGACCAAGCTGGAGTGTGAAGTTAGGATGATAGTACGTAGTATCACAAGCTATGGGGTCCATCACATGGGACTTCTATCCAAACTAGTTCTATACCTAAATTTAGATAGCCAGACTCAATGTGGTAAACTCCTGATCTTAGGTTGGTCACGCACCCCAATCAAAACTCTGACCATTATGTAACATCTTAGAAAAATCCGTATAAAGACTCGAGTATCAACTCAGGCAGAAATCGCTAGGGACCGAATCCCTTAGAAATTATATGAAAATTAGTTAAGTACTAAATTGAATTAATCGATGAATTAGCCTAAACCACTTTCTATACAAACTACAAGACCCAAAACTAGTAGAATCGCTAACACTACATCACTTAAAAACCTAGGATCCATTTCAAAACCTAGTTGCTCTTGGGAACATATTGAAACTCCGTATCGGACCTATACCGCGCGTCGAAAGTCTGATTATAGCGAAACTATACGGTTATGACTGCCTTACTGGGCTTGACAACCATCTCAGAAATCAAATCCAAATAATATCTAGAAACACACAACTTAAGCCCAGATTGAAGTGTGTGAGAAACGCGAATACCTTTAGAAAATGAACTAAAACTTAAGTGAATTGAGCCGTTCACTTGCAGGCTAATTTTAAAGTTTCAGACCGTTAGATTCTAACCCAACTATACCCTCAGATTAGGAAAAATTTCCAACACATGTTAGTGTACTTGTGGCCTTGATTGAGTAACAGAGACCGTTGAATTGAAACTGGTCTTCCACGGTCGATCCGTAAATTCGATTAGATTAAAAACTTAACTTGACCTAGATCCAATGTTAAAGAACTTTTTCCAAACCATATGCAGAAAGGGAGCCTTCAGATCAGTTCCGTTGGATCGAAACAGCCACTCTTTGGCTATGACCTAAGTATGCCATGGCCCTGGGGCCATTGAGATCAGTTTTATACCTATATAAGGGCCTTAACCCACCCCTCTCTCATTCCATACGAATTTGTGAAACCCTACGGAAGAGAAGAGAGAAACGAAGAGAAAAAGGTGAAGAGAAGTGAGAGAGAGTTAGGGATAGTTGTTGGGATTCGATCCCACCACTCCATGTGCTGAATCAGCCTGTCTGTATCGCTATTTCGGCGATTTCAACTCCATTCTTGGGTAAGGAATCTTAACCCTAATTTGTCTTAGGGATTCAAATAGAGTAAATGGTGAAATAGCTAACCTTTTCATGCTATAGGTTGTCGTTGTGCCGTAGACAAAGACATAGTGTTCAAACTGAGCTCGTTATGAGTCTTTCAGCGAAAGGTACGGACTATAAATGTTTATGTTATGGTTCTTAAGGCTATCAATGTTAGTAATGATTTATGACTGACTTGATTATTGTCAAATGTGCTTAGGTACGATGCTTTCCGTATATTTCATATATTTATAAATCATGTTGAATATAATGCCTTCTATGTGTTTGTTGAAATGTTTGAATGAATATGAAATTATGTTTTGTGCTTGCCATAAGTATTCATCGTGAATATATGATTGTGTATGTGTGATAACTCCTTATGATAGGATTTGCCCTAATATAGGTTATAACTAAATTATAACATATATGTTGAAATGTGTAGTTTAGGTGTTTGATAAAATCTCTGAATGAGTACTTGTTTGATGAAATGCCTTTAATAGAGGTGTTGAGAAGATATTTTCAATCACCTTAGTCATATGTATGAATTCCTTCGTGTAGCTTATATCCTATTATGTGATTTGCATATGGAATGCATGTGTGTAATGCTATGTAAATTTCTTATTTCATAAGATGCTCAAGTGGTTGTATTGTCTGAATTATTTGTTCAATACTGATATGCCTATCACATATGGTTTCTTATTATATTTAAGTGTGATTGAGGCTACTACGTAGTCCAGGTAATCGGTAACGGGTTCCAATCAAGTGGCTAAGTTAGTTTCGCCACCACAGATACGTTCGAGGAATTCAAGTCGTACAGAGATTGACGGCAATGGTTAGGCCACCCAGAGTGCTTACGTACTCTATGTCGACCAAATCCAACGTACGCTCATACCAATCGAGCTTATCAGCTAACCCAATTGGCCTATGTGTGTTTACCATGTATGGATGTAACTACTTGAATCTAAGGTACCACTTACTAATGAAAACCCGTTTAACCTTTGTACCACGATCCGCTAAGACTCATGAGCTGGGCATGGTGGTATGGGACACCGTGGCTGAGCTGTCGGCCTACACTGGGGGGATGAGCCTCCCTGTAGTGTCCAATGGGCAACTCAGACTCATGAGCTGAATACAGTGGTATGAGACACTGTATTCATATTGTCGGCCTACGATTAGGTGACGAGCCTCTCGTAGTGACCTCGAGCATACTCTAGGTCTGCGCTGAGGTGACGAGTCTTTCCGTAGTAAACTAGAGTATAAATTAGGCCTATATTGAGGTAATGAGCCTCTCCGTGGTGACCTAGAACTGCCTATCGTATGAGACTAACTAGGATTGACGACCCTAAATGGATCATTGTTTGGATAAGTGACGAAAAGGAAGGTACCTCAGCTTATCGAATATGCTATTTAAATAAACCAAATTAAGAATTGGGCTAACACGATCATACATGCATTGCATGTGCTTTGGCGAGGAAGTGCACGTGTCTGGAGTGGTGCATGCTGTGATCTGAGATTATGTCACTGAGGGAGTGTAGGCGAGGGCATACATCATTATCGCATACCATTCCTGCATTAACAAGAGTACTTAGGATATGATTGTTGTACTACTTTATCGTTACTGCTTGATTAAATTGATAACTTGTTAACCTTTGCCTTATAGCTCCACTGAGTTGATTACTCACTCCCACTCTGGGATGGTGTTTTAAAACACTAACCAGACTTTGTTGCAGTTTCAGGTGATGTCGAGTCCTACGAGGCAGAGCCTGATGTAACGCCCTGAAAATCGGGGGTCGACCATAACTCAGCTCCTGAGTTCCAAAACATCACTTATGTAACATATTTAGAGATGGATGTATGTTGTCTATATTAGTGCATAAAACATGAAGTAGATTAAGCCAAAACAAGAAACATAGTTCAAGGACAGTCTAAGAACGCAAGCGAAAGACTGAAATACATATATAAATCAACATGAGTCCCCAAGGCATGTATGCTCTGCCAGGTCATAATTACAAGTCGTATCTCAAAATACATATAACAAAATGTGATAAATCACTACAATTATAGCCCAGAGTCACTGCCAACCAGGACATAGCTCACATGAACCTGCCTGAGAACTGCATGAATAAGAATGCCTCTTCATCCTCATCGAACTTTGGCTCCACCTCATAGGTATCACCATCACCTGCAGCTAAGTTAGAGTCTGGTTGGTATTTAAGCACCATCCCAGAATGTGGAAGTGAGTGATCAACTCAGTGGAACTATACAACAAAGGTTAACATGTAATCAATTCAATCAAGCAGTAATGATAAAGTAGTATAATTATACATGTCTTAGATACTCTTATTAATGCAAGAATGGTATGAGGAAATGATGCATGCCCTCACCACAATCTCCCTCTTACGACATCATCTAATGATCGCGGCATGAATCGCTACCATTGTGCTCTACACCAAAGCCAACGGCACATGCAGTGCAATGTTATGAGCATGATTATCAAGTTCTTATTAATCCTTTTTATACAGCCAGATTGGGAAGCTAATGTACCTCCCTTATATCAATTTCCAAACAATGATCCGTACTAGGGTCGTCAGTCCTAGACAATCTCATACGATGATATAGTTCTAGATCTCTGTAAAGGGCTCGTCACCAATCAATACAGGCCTAGTATACCTTAGATACTGCAAAAGGCTCGTCGCCTATCTGCAGTGTCAAGATATGCTCGAGGTCGCTACAGAGGGCTCGTCACCAATCAGTGTAGGCCAACAGCGCGAATATAGTGTCTCATACCACCATAATCGGCTCACGAGTCTAGGTTGCTCACTGGTCACTATGGAGAGGCTTGTCGCCCTAGCGTAGGCAGACAGCATGACCACGGTGTCCCATACCACCATGTCCGACTCATGAGTCTTAGGGGATCGAGGTACCAAGGTTAACGGGATTTCACTGGTAAGTTTGGTACCTTAGATTCAAACAATAGCTTTCAAACATGGTGAACATACATCGGTCAATCAGGTTATTTAACGAGATCAACTAGGACAAGCGCACGTTGAGTTGATCGACATGGAATGCATAAGTACTCCGTGTGGCCTAACCACTATCGAACATCCCAAGTACGACTTGCATTCGTCGAACACATCCTGCATGGCGTAAATAATTCCAACCACCAGTTCGAGAATAATTACCGATTACCTGGACTGTAATATAGTCCTAATCACATACAAGCTCAATAATAGACATTTGATTCATATTCTACTTTCAAATGAATATGTTATGAAATATAACTTAAACATAAATACAGTACATGGAGGAAATCATACAAACAGTTAACATGAATAAATTAGGCCAAACAATTCATGGAGGAAATCATACACACAAGAAGGATAATTGAGATTCATATCTCAACAACCTTAAAAATCATGCTTTACTGAATACTAACTCATTCAGGCATTTATACAAACACTTAGACTACACTATTCAACATACTTCATATATGTTAGCCATATTACACATTAGGGTAAATCCTTTCGCCAAGGACTTGTCGCATACATAACAATCATGTACTAACGATAAATAATCATGGCAATCACAACATCAGATTTCATACGCATACAGACATTCTCACATATACATGAAATACTCTATTTACAGCATAGGTTATACATATACGTAAATCAAAATAGATAGCACATTTAGCATGTGTAATAGCGTCCACGTCAACAATAAATCATTATCTAACATTGAAAGTCTTGAAAACCATAACCTAAACATATATAGTCCACACCTTAAGCCAAAAAATGTGAAACGAATATGATTTTGACGATAAGTCTTCGTCAACGGTGGATAGGCAACCTAAGGCATGAAATAGGTTAGCTACAACAACACTTAAACTATCCTAAGCTCTACAATAGGTTAGGGTTTGATTGACTTACCTAAAAATGTATTTAGAATTGTCGGAATAACGATTCAGATACAATGGATTGATGCGTAGAGGAACTGGGAAGAATCTCAAGATGAAACACCAACTTCACACTAACTTTCTCTCTCTTTTATCTCTCTTATATTAGCTAGGGTTGGAAATTCGTATGGGACTTGTGAGAGAGGGTTTAAGGCCTTTATATAAGCCCAAAATTGACAGAAATAGCCCTAAGGCCAAGGTATACTTAGGTTATAACCAAATTGGGCTCTTTCTAATCCAATGAAACACTTCTGCAGGTCTTCTTATTAAATGCGGTCGGACTTAAGCTCACTAATATTGGATCTTAAGCAAGTTAAGTTTTCAGTCCGATCGGGTTTTCAGATCGACTGTGGTGGACCAGCTTCAGTTCAACGGTCACCTAAACTCGATCAGGGCTACGAGTATGTTGACACGTGTGGGCCACCTTCCCTGATCTGAGGGTGAATTTGGGTCAAAAACCAATGGTTAGAACGCTTATAAATGACGCGCAAGTGACACGACTTAGATTACTTAAATTCATATTTAATTTCTTAAAAATCTTCACTTTCTTACACTCTTCACTCCGTACTCAAGAAAATGGTCCCAGGACATCGTTTGGGCTTGATTTTCAAGGTAATAGTCAAGTCTAACTAGGTGGTCATAATTGTGTAAGTTCATCGCTATTGAACTTTCGACGTGAGGTCTAGGTTCGATATAAAGTTTTTGAATGTTCTCGAGAGCAACTGGGTTTAAAGTTGGATCCTAGATTTTAGGGTAATGTAGCATTAACAATTCTATAGGTTTTGGATCTTACAGAATATATTTAAAGTGGTTGGTGCTAAATTCACAAGTAATCTAGTTTAACGCTAGTTAATTCATGTTAAATTTCTAAAGGATTTGGTTCTAAATGATTTCTGCGAAAGGTGATACTCGGGTCTATGTACGGATTTTTCTAAGACGTTACACTTGACTTCTACGATGACGAGAAGGAGTTCTCCTATTTATAACTCTCTGGCGGGTCTATGTAGACCTGGAGTTGCATCACTGGAGCTACAGGGATATGGATTAGTAGACATTACCCTTTATCATTTTATAATTTTAGGAACTATGCATGTAATTTAGTTAACCTGGTAACATGTTCACACTCTAAAGACCTACAACAATTTATATGTTTTATATATCTATCACAGTCTTTTGCTTGCTTAAATTTAATCGTCTATGGAGTATGATATGCTGTTTTGGTATAATCGCACTCATGTTTAATGCACTAACACAGACGACATTTAATCATTATTTTCTATGTTGCATAAGTGATGTGTCGAAACTCAGGAATTGAGCTTTGCTTGACCCCTAATTTTTGGGGCGTTACATATTATGAAGTTGCACACAACAATTAGTTACACACCACCAGCCCGAGTGAATAGTGAATGAATGAATGAGTAAATGCTTAGTATGCAACTCTTTCTTAGTAAGTCCACATATAAATACCATACATATCTGAGATCATCACTAGGGTCTAGTACACTCTATGCCACCTGCCGCCCCATAAAGTGCAAACTTAGTAAGTGGAAGAGACCTCACTATCTGCCTACCAATATTGGCCCAGCTCATCGATAACGGACCTATTTATGAGCTGGTCAAACTTAACCTAACATTACCTACTCCCTCAGGTGGTTAAGGCCACACCCCCTCCCAACTGACCACGACACAATGAGAGATGCGGCCTACTGGTATGTGGCCCTCATGTACTCATATATATCTACTCGGTCTATACATTGGGGTGTCCTTTGATAACAAGAGGGATTAAGGACTGTCACCCAAGGATATCTATGACACCCCATGTAAAAAAAGATTTTCGGTGTCCCATCTGGCCATCCACGATTTGCCTGTAGAGGCTATGGCCCTGATGTCGCTAGGGTGTACGGTGGTCATATCATAAAATGTGAGTTGCATGAGTCACACAATTAAGTCATACATCAATCCCGTGCATACCGTGCACTCATGTGGGACAACTCTGCTTATCAGTGAGTCCCATAACTACCTGCCCAATGGTATATGCAATGGTAAACCACGTATCATATCAAGCATGTAGAAGATGCGTATGGGCATGTATCATGATGTTATGCTATCACATACTCATAATCGGCATCGATAATCAGCTTATATTCAAGGAGCGGTCCATAGATGGACTTCATGATTAAAACAATCCTACTAACAACTAATGGGGGCCCAACATTTTGAGTTATCTCAATATGTATAGATGGGTCATGCACATATCAATAAAGCCCAATGATTAGGGTCAACCCACTTAGAGAAGGATGTGAATGGGCCTAACAAGACCTAAGGAAATGTCATAATGTGGACATTTAACCATCATTGCCCATCAATGTTGACATTTAACTAATATTGCTCCCAAGGAGTGGCCCACATAGAGCCTAACATATAGTGGGCCCATGACCTCACACACAACATAATGGGCCACATACAATCTCAATGGGCCTCATATAATCACAATGGGACTTATATAATCATAATGAGCCTTATACAATCACAATGGGCCTCTCAGACGGGCCTAATATAGATCACAATGGGACCCATTGTCTGACCCTCAAATGCATCATAATGGGCCTCATTACATGGGCCGCACATATATCACATTAGGTCTCAAACATGGGCAGCATATACCCCACAAAGGGCCTCGTATCTGAGCCACACATACATCACAATGGGCCTCATTACATGGGCTGCAAATACATCACAACGGGCCTTATCCCATGGGCCTTAAATACATCACAATGGGCCATATAATAGGGCCTCATGAACATCACAATGGGCCTCACGAGATGGATAGTTAATACATGCATCATGACGAGTCCCACACTTACATACACAGCGGGCCTCACACATAAAAAATGGGCCTCATATACTATATATGGGCCTCACATACTACAGTAGGCTTCACACACAATAGGTGGGCCTCATGTATATCGAAATGGGCTTGCTAACGGCCTGAACTGTGTGCATACAAAACATACATCAAAGGTGGGGTCCCACAGATATGGATAATGTAGATAAAATACAACATGGTGGGGTCCACATCTGTTGGGCAGCATGGATAAAATACATCACAATGGGCCTGCTGCCACTGGACCGCATGGATTAAACACATCGAGTGGACCCCATTGCTGCTGGATGGCGCAGATAGAATACATACAAACAGGGTGGGACCCATGCAGACCGTCTAGAGATGGACAGTGTGGATATAAAATACATACATCAAGGTAGGCCCCATCCATTACCAAAACAAACGAACGGTTGCAATATACCACAAACCTCAAGATCAGACCTAGACTTGCTAACATCCATATATATGGACGGACGGTCTGGAAGTAATATAAACCTCATGATCAGATCCACTACTTGCTGACGTCCATGCAGCAGTTGATAGCTGCATGGGACCCACCGTCCCTACATGATTGGATAGTGTGGATATAAAATACATATAGCAAGGTGGGCCCCACCCCCACACATGCTGCAAGTGTGGGGTGGGCCCCACAAGCTGCAAATGGATGGACAACATGCATGGATGGCTACAGAACCTGTAGACGTCGAACAACAGCTAAATTGCTAGTATGAGGTATCCAGCCAATCCACTCCCACCGTCTAGAGATTGGACGATGAGGATAAAAAAACATCAAGGTGGGTCCACACACATGGCCCACCAACAACTTTGAATAGAGCTGATATATGTGTTTTCCTGATCGTCTAGGCCTGCTGGACGTCTAGCAGATAGACGGCTTGGATGACATAATGCATTAAGGTAGGCTCCACCGTCGAGGATTTGGATGGTGGATGGCATGGGTGAAACATATACATCAGGTGGGGTCCAAGTACACAAGGGCCACTTGATTGGATCAAGTAGATATTTGTATTTTCCTAACAACCAGGCCTGTTGGACGACCTAGATAAAACACATATCATGGTGGTCCCATGATCTGGACAGTGTAGATCAAATCCATACATCATGGTGGGCCCACGTGGGTGGCCCACCAAGTTAAGATCAAGTTGATATTTGTTATTTCCCTCCATCCTGGCTGGCCCAAAATGAGCAGCAAGGCAGGCCCCATGCGCTGACGTCCAGAAGATTTGTACAGTTCAGATTGTTAATCACATCAAGTGGGCCACACACACATATCATCACATCATAAAAAAGAAAAAGAGAGAGAGAAAGAGAGAACGGTGAGGCGGGGGAGCTCCACCACTATGAGCTCCCCTAGGTGGGCCATATACAACACATATAACAAGTGGGTCCCATATCATGTGGCCCCTAAATTAAAATCACAATCTAGTGCTATGAACACCCACCGTTGGATCTTCATCTTTAGCTCACTGGAATCCTTGGCTCCTAAGCCCTCTCTTTGATGGTGGATGATGAAGTATGGATGACTAGGATGGGAGATTGGGTGGTAGGGAGTGGGCCACACTAGGCTTCTTTCTCTCCATGGAAGGCTTGGACAGTTGCTCTCTTGGTTGCTTGGGAGTGAAGAGAGAAATGAGAGAGAGAGAAAGTGATGGATGGAAGAGAGGGATGGTGATGGGTGTAAGGAAGGGATGGGTGGAGAGAGAGAGAGAGAGAGAGAGAGAGAGAGAGAGAGAGAGAGAGATGACTTTAGATGAGAGAGCTATGGGTTGTCATGCCTTGTTGGTAAGAGAGGGATGGGTTGGTACTTGATTGATGTGATGTTTGGTAGATATTCTCTTGGGTTTGCAAATGCGTGACATTTTGTCAAAATATACGTGGGCTCACAACTCCTGACTTGGGTATCGCATCGGTGCGCAAGTCACGGTGTTGGAACCATGTCGTCGGCACGATCGCAAGGGTATAAGTCTCAGGTCGAGTCGACTTGGATTGATAGGGTATGAATCAAGGCCGCATTCGACAGGGAGGATCGCGGGTCACCGAAATTCGACAGGAAAGATCGCGAGAGTCTATGGAATGGTACAGACTCGGATATGGGCCTTACAACAATCGCCCCATCCAGTGCATCAGGCACCATAATACCTGTATCTGAGATAAGGTCTGGTTGATATTTTAAAACACCGTCCTAGAGTGAGAGTGATTGATCAACTTAGTGTTTTCATTAACATTAAGTTACATAAGTTATCAATTTCACAGGTGCAATTAATGAAAATCATTTAAACACACAATTCCTAGTTACTCTTATTAATGTTCATGTATGGTATTATGACATGATGCATGCCTTCGCCATCCAACACTCTCTCGAGAGACACCATCTATACGTTTGCATATGTCCAACACTCCCTTAATGTGACCTCGACTACCAAGTTGCCATCTTAATTAATGCGATGCAGTCATGATCATGTTAGCCAAGTGTTTAGCTATGTCTGTTCGTCCAGCAAGATGGTAAACTGGGACATTTTAACGAAGTCCAGGAGATCATGATAGCCTTGTGCTTGCGATCTTTGATCCATTTAGGTTCGTCACTCCCAGAAAACTCATAGGAACGACGACTTTGTAGACTAGGTTTCCTCGTGATCACTACGAAGAGGCTCGTCGCCCCAGCATAAGCTGATAGTCGAGCATAGTATCCCATTCCACGATGCTTGGCTCTCGAGACTTGTGGATCATATCATAGCTATTGCCAGTGGGAACTCCATGGGTGTAGGGTGCCTTAGGTTCAAACAGGATGCTCATACGTGGTTGGTAAGCTAGTGGTTCGGCTGATTTAGGTGAACTATGAAGCATAAGGCATTGAGTGCGACATCCCATGTAGTCCAACTACTATCGGCTATCCGTGGTCGACTTAGATTAGTCAGATTGGTCGTTGGGTGACCCAATTGGTGGGGTTGCCTATGCAGGTCTTACAATTTTGCTTGCCAACCGAAAAGGGTCGATCACTTAGCATTTTGTAGGAGATCATAAACTTCTATTAGTCCTTGAAAATTCAGGCATACATAACAATACGCACTGGCATTCAACTTAATTGAAACATAATGACGACATGCAGGCACAATACCCAATTCATTACAGGTTTTGAGATAAATTAGAATCAATTTCATACAACAAAAAGTGAAATAACTGAAGGGCAATAGTTCAATAACTTGGCCTAATCTAGCATAGAAGCAATCATTAGCTACTTTAAGCATCATTAAGCAATTTATGGAGAAGGAACTACCAAAGAATTCACTTGCTAATCAACATGCACACCACTTTCGCACATACAATCATTAGTTGCAACCTAGGTTCAATAATTGGTCACCTAAGGATAATGGTCCACACTCAGGAGTAGTTCGACGGTTCATGGTGCTGTTCCTAAGGTTTTGGTTTCGCGGGTTAGCATATTGGAGCCCTACATTGATAGAATTTGCTTGTTAGAGCACATGTAAGTGGACTAAGATGCCGAAATCTGGAAAGGGGCTTGGCTTGATATCATATCTATTACCGGTGGACGCTTTCTACGGTGGCAAAGTTGTGGGCTTTGATGCGAGCTATGATAGGAGTGAATTTTCCCCAATCTAGCTCCCTTGAGATCTCTCTTCCTCCACTCTCCCCTCTCCCTCTTTCCCTTGTAACAAAAAAATTCGTATAAGAGTGAGGAAATGTGATTTTTGGGCATAAATAATTTAAAGTTTGTGTTTAAATAGACCTGGGGGGTCCTTTTCCTAACATGCATGCCCCTAGTGGGCTAAATTTTGGCCCATAGGGCTATACTAGGGGCCCACTGACCCATCTGTGCCATGGGGCAGGTGCCCCATCACCAAATGAGTGATTGGTCCGAATTTGGCTGCAATCGGATGTCTTCATTGGCGGCGGGGACTTTATTTGCAATTGTCAGTCAGCGATGTTCGTCAAGGCTCCAATTATACGGATGAGCAGGGAGATATCCTTGGCTCATGGTCCAAGTCTGATCGCAATCCAATGGTTGGAAAGTCACAAATCCACAGTTTTCTGGTGGGGCCAACTTACTTATGTTTCAGGTTTTTGGTCTCGGAGAGTCACGCCTTTCAAGCACTACCTCCTCAGTCCAAGTTATGTAGTTTGGGGCACCGTTTGGGTCCCATTGAGGCTTATGACATTCTATAATTTTGGGCTTAGTGGATTTTCTATGCGTGACACGTGGTCATTTTAGTCTGTCATAGTGAATTGTTGGAGCCGACCCCACGACCCATTTTCAACACAAGTCGTACTTAGATCTGAATACGTTCGTGAGCTCGTCCTTTTGTAACTTGGTGACAGTGACTCCTGACATCATTTATCCCTAGCTTTTTAGGGCCTTGTACATGTGCTTCATGCAGTCGCCTAGTGCGGACTTGTGGCGGTTCCGCTAGTGGAGGCCCTAATACACCGTGACATTTGGCCCGAGTGTTACAATCGACCCCCCTTATAGATAAATTTCGTTCTTAAAATTTGTACCTGTTCATACTCTCGAGTAGATTTGGGTAATACTTATTGATTTCTGTATCCGTCTCCCAAGTGGCCTCCTCTTCACCGTGGTTCATCCAAAGCTCTTCGGAATGACCTTGTCGCGCAGTACTTGTTCCTTTTTATCTAGGACCCGAATGGGTCGGAGGATATAAGTAATGTTCTTCTTGAGTTCTATGTGCTCCCACTTGATGACATGTGTAGGATCGGGGACATACTTCTTCAACATGAAGACATGGAACACATTGCGCACTCTAGCAAGAGGCATGGGCAGGGCCAGGCGATACACAACAGGGCCTACACAGTCTAGAATCTGAAACAGTCCAATGTATCATGGCGTAAGCTTTCCCTTTTTGCCAAAGCGCAATACTCTTTTCATTGGAGAAACTTAAGGTATACATGGTCCCTGGCTTCAAACTCCAAGTCCTTTCACTTTGTATCTGCATAGTTCTTCTGTCTACTTTGGGCTGCTAAGAGGCGACACCAGATAATTTCAATATTCTTGGTAGTTGTACGCATTAGATCCGGCCCTATTAGGCTTTTCTTGCCAAATTTTGCCCAGCAATATGGGGCTCGACATGGGCATCTATACAAGGCTTCATAAGATGACATGTTTATACTAGCTTAGAAGCTATTATTGCAGGCAAACTTGGCGTACGAGCGGCAACCGTCCCAACTATCATAAAAATCTAGCACACAAGCCTGTAACATATCTTCTAATATCTAATTCACCTGCTCAGTTTTTCCATCCATCTATGGGTGGAAAATGGTGCTGAACTTCAATTCCACTCCCATTGCTTCCTGTATGCATGTCCAGAAAATTGACATGAATCTAGTTTCCCAATCTGATACAATTTCCAACAGGATGCCATTGAGCCATATTATTTCCTTGATGTACAATTTGAGTAGGTCAACGTCGAAGTTAGAAACCCGGGTTGGAAGGAAATAGGCTGATTTTGTTAACCAGTCCACAATCACATATATTGAGTTGTGTCCCTTCCTTGTCTTAGGTAACCCGGAAATGAAATTCATGGATATGAAGTCGCATTTCCATTCAGCCAAAGGTATGGGCTGCAAAAGACCTGGCGGTCGGCAATGCTCGGCCTTAACTTGTTCGCAAGTGAGACATCGGGACACATAGTTCGCTATTTGACCCTTCATATTGTCCCACCAATAATTTTACCTTAGGACCCAATGCATCTTGGTGCTCCTGGGGTGCATAGCTAGCTTGGAGTTGTGGGCAGCATCTATGACTTCCTCTCTTAGTCCATGAAGATTTGGGACACATAAGCAACCCTGGAATCGTAAGCCTCTGTCAAAACCGACCCTCCATTCGGATTTTGTATCACTTTCTGCTCTTCCCTTCGCCTTTCTTAACAATTTGTCATCCGCTTGGGCTTCGATGATTCGACTATCAATCAGTGGCTGAACATAAATGTGGGCTATGGTCTCTTACGGTTCCTTCATCGTCAGTTTCAAATCAAAGTCCCGCACGAACTCCACCATGTTCCATTCCTCCACCATTAATGGAGCCACAAATTCTAGCACTCTCTTACGACTCAAGGCATTTGCCATTAAGTTGACCTTGCTTGGGTGGTCGAAAAGCTCAAACTTGAAGTCCTTTAGTGTCTTCATCTAGCGACGCTGTCTCATGTTCAGATGTCTTTGGGTAAAGGTGTACTTGAGGCTGCGTAGGGTAGTTTTCTTCTTGTTTCCTTAGTTGTTGTGAGGCATGGGCGATCACCCTGTCCTTTTGCATGAGCACACAACCTAAGCCTACTCGGGAGGCATCGATATAAATTATGTACTTGACCCCTTGCTCAGGTAACACGAGCACCGATGTTGACGTCAACTTGTTTTTCAACTCTTAGAAGGTCATGTAACATCCTGAACTTTCACGGCCAGAGTTTATACTCGAGTCCAAGGAAATAGGGTGTTAATAATGTAAGAAGTGGATGTCTCAAGGTCTCGCCTTAAAATTTCTCTTGTCTAGATCGTATCCAATTACATTCATAATGGTAATCATTCACAAGAATAAAATTAACTGCATTTATCATTTCATAATTTAATAAATTGTCAAATGCTCCCTCAATGGGAGCTTATTACAATATCTGAGTTACATAGCGGAAGTGTAAATAAAATAAATCATAAACTACTTTTCTATTCACATTTAGCAAAATATTCTATCGGGGACTGGTCTTTTGATTCCTCAACCTGTACGTCACATGCATCATATATATGGTTGGAGAGAGTCAATGCCCTACTCATAGGGATGATCATTCTTTAAAATTAACAATAATTAAAGAGGATAATACAAATAATGTAAGGGTTCTGACACGTCACGTACTCCACTAGTACGAGAAGTATCAGTATGTGCAAACAACCTACATGAGATACATGCCAGCAAAGTGAGTACGGGTCATCATACTTAGTGATCATCACAATGTGGAATATAATTCATAGAAAACCCATCTTGACACGCATCTCATAACTACGAATATTCGTCAGTGTGTCCAACATTAACGTGGATTTATGCGAACTTCTCAAGGTAACACAACAATGTGGTTAAAGAATTTATGTAACACGATGTGTTCATGGAGTGACTATTTATGACATCCAATCCCAAGAAGTGATGTAACACATGACAATTTACTTATATTGATTGTGCACCACACCAACCAACCCATGAATTACATGCTGATAAAGAGGGCCGTTACCCATAACGTATTACGTACATGATAAATATTTAAATAACTAGTTGTGAAACCTTTAACACATCACTTACATCGATAAAGAATGTAAGTTGAATCATGAAGATTTTAGAATTCCAAGAAACATGCCCAAGCCTTAAAGATAGATAGCACAAGGCCAATAATATAAAGAGGAGAGTAGCAATGGCTAACTCAACAAGAGGAGAGTGACAATAGATAACTCAACAAAGAGGAGAGTAGCAATGGCTAACTCAACAAAGTGGAGAGTGACAATGGCTAACTCAATAAAAAGGAGAGTGGTAATGACTAACTCAATAAAAAGAGAGTAGTAAGGGCTAACTCAACGAAATTAGAAAAGGCAAGGGCAAGACTTGTATCCATCGCCCCACATAAATTCATAAAGATCACGTGTAATTAATGTCATATTATAATTTTTAAAAGATAGACAATTGATGGTGGTAAAATTACACGATCACAGGAGAGAATCATAGTGATATAAAAACATGTAAAAAGGCAATCAAATCATACCAACTTAAATTAAAGAAGTCTTAAAGGATGAAACTCTCACCTTAGGTCATTAAATTGTCTCCTACTAAGTTAGCTGCTCAAAGACATACTTTAGGGCCAAATTCTACTCTAATTCACTTGGTTTGGATTGTTTACGTTAGTTTATAATTTGGTTTAGTAAGTCTTAGGAAATTGGATTTGAAAGAAAAGGGAGGAAGGATCAATCTGATGATCATTAGTATTAACTAGATCAGGTCTTAACCTTCAGCCGAGTCTTCTCACCGAGTTGACTCGGTTAGGCTCAATCTTAGTTAACCTCTATAGGTTCCTTGGAAAACAAGGATTAGCATGGAAAATATCAGGAGATCTTTACCTTGGGGTGTTAGGGGGATTTGGCGTGAGCTCGAGCAACTAGGCGACTGCTGCAGCTCTTCCTTCTTTCTTTCTTTCTTTTTCTTTCTTTCTTCTCTTATCGGACCCTTCTCTCTCTCTCTCTCTCATTTCTTCCCTTCTTTCTTTCTTTGTTTCTCCTCTCGGTCGGATGCAGGAGTCTTTATAGGCGCAAGGGGTTCCAGACCCTTCTTGCGGACGAGTTACGCAACTCTCGTTGGGCAGTCGGGAATCCGAAAGAACGCTTAAGCAACTTTTTTCTTGCATAGAGAAATGAGATGGATGCCTCTATTTTCTCTCCTTTAGTCAGCGTGAAGGGGATTGAAATCCTCCTTAGAGAGCTTCGGATGGCCAGGATGGGCTGATAGATTGTGTAAATAAGTTTGGTGTGATTGGCTTTCTCGGACGATGGTTTTTCAAAAAATGGATCCGCACTCACTATTGCTAATGACTATATGCATGGGCCTTGATGGGTCTTGTATTCTTGGTTGAGGTCGAGTGCCAGACTCAACAGACGGTTCGGATCGTCCAAATTGGTTGGAGTTGTGGCCCACTTGGATCAATCGCAAGCTGTTCTCTTGTAACCTGATGTTTTACGTTGGAATCTGTTTACATGTGGAAGCTTGGAAGACGTGTGAGGGAACCTAGGGTCTGGTTGGTTTTGCCACATGGTCATAATGAACGGTTCAGATCATCCTTGCGGTTGATGATGGTGGCACAGAATCGTCACAGCGGACAATCGTCCGTCTTTAACAGGAACTGGTTCGAATTTGAATCGAGTCAGGGCTCCTTTGACCGACCTTGTGTTTAGGTGTGGTGCGGGTGTTTCCTGTGCACATGCACTAATCCTAACACAGGGTCCATGTGCGGTTTAGAGTAAATCTATTCCGTTCATTTGCTTTGGTTTGCTCACCTTAGGGTCCTTATTAGGGTAGGAGGCGGGTGCCAATCTTAGGTGGGCCATCTCGGGTGAATGTTTGGTTTAGCTATTGATCTTGCTAATTCAATGGCTGAAACTTGACACGTGTGGTTAATCTATGATAATTAGGCTTGATATAAAGTTTCGTATGAAATGGATCAGGAGAACCATGTGATTTAGAGTTTAACATCTAAATTAATGACATTTTTGTAATTATTGCTGATCTAGGAGTTTTTTAAAATCTAATTGTTCTACATGGTTATATGCGTCTTTCTAATCAATCCTTACAAATGAACTTATATTTAAGTCATTACTAATAAGGAGTTATTCGCTAATTCATTTAAGGGAAGGTATACATGTCAAATCATATGATGGTTGGTCTTGTCTTAAAATCAATGGTTAGATGGATTGATTTGCAAATTAGGGACTATTCCCAATGGTTAGATTCATGATGAGAATTAGATGTAAGGTTACATTCTATGGTAACGCTCGAGAACTTTCAATACTCGGTATTAAAAAGTTCAAGGTGTTACAGGCCACCTTTGCTTTCTCGTTCTATGAGAACTTGATGTCCTTTCGAGTAAGTTGGGACAACGGCTGGTCTAGTTTTGAGAAATCCTTAATAAATCAATGATAATAGCCTACGAGACCTAGAAAACTCTTTACTTCTATAACTGAACCCGAATGTTTCCAATCTTGCACGACTGCTAACTTGGGGAGATCTACGGCGATGCCTACTTTGGAAACCACATGCCCGAGGAACTTGACTTCTTCCTTCTAGAAGTTGCACTTCCGAAATTGTGTGAACTATCGGTTCCACTTAAGCGTATCGAGGATGACCCATAAGTGTTCTTCGTGATCCTCATGACTCTTCGAGTACACTACTATGTTGTCGATGAACACGTTGACGAACCTGTACAAGAAAGGCCTAAAGATTCTGTTCATGAGATCTATGAACACTGTTGGTGTATTTGTGAGTCAAAATAGTATGACTAGGAATTCGTAGTGTTTGAAGCTGGTTCTAAAAGCCATTTTCTTCACATCCTCCTTCTTGACTTGTCATTGCTGGTACCTAGATTGCAAGTCGATCTTTGAGAAGTATTGAGCACCTCTCAGCTGATCGAACAAATCATCAATCCTCATAACGTGGTTCAGTATCCTGTTGTCGATACACAACCGTAAGGTGCCATCCTTCTTCTTCACGAAGGGGACCAGAGCTCCCCATGGCGAGATGTTAGGTTGGATGAAGCCCGACTTTAATAACTCATCATTTTGAGTCCTCAGCTCCTCCATCTCACATGGGGGCATGTGGTAAGTCGGTAGGGAGATCGGCGTGACACCCAGTACTAGGTTGATAGTGAAGTCAATCTCCCACTGGGGAGGGAGCCTAGGTATGGGTTCGAACATGTCTATGAAGTCTTGGACAAGAGGTGTGCACTTTAGAGGGGTACCGTCGTAGCCTTCTTCCAAAGAAGCATAAAACAAAAGTTGGTGTGGGTAGCTGACCTGGACTGGGAATGTGAAGGAAGTGCCTTCGCCTTCATGTATCATCACCGTTCCATTCTCATAATCGATTTCTGTCTTCATCGTGGTCAACCAATTCATGCCCATGATGACGTCATAATGGAAGACCTTTGTCGTAATTAGGTCCATGTGTACCTCCTTACCCCCAAGTCCATTGAGCAGTCGTAACACACCCTTGTGGCTTCCGAGGTCTCGACGGCTGTGATGATCCTTACCCCTAACATAGGAGTGGTGTGCAACTCTAAATGCTTGACTGTGGTACATGATGTTAGAGATGTAGTGGATTTAGTGTCCACCAAAAGGAATATGCGGGTACCTCGAATGTGGGCTGTCACTTCAAATACCCTGGGTGTGGGCGTGGCCACGTCCAGGCCCTCCGTTGCCATTGCATGGACTCGAGCATGTTGGGGAAGATTGGGCTATTGCGTAGGCCATTGCGGCAGCTTACTCTGAGGTGCAGGAAGGCTACAAAACTACTGGGTAGCTCCCACTGCCCGCTGAGGGGGACCTTATATGGCTTATTGTGGCAGCCGGTTGATGCATTGAGGGCGTAGGTAGCCATGGTCCCTCATCCTTGAGAAGTAGAAAGATGCCGAGTGGCCCACTCTTTTATAGTACTCGCATTTGTGGTCGGGCCACGCAAAGGGGATTGGGGGAGTCACGAGCCTAGGAGGCCAGCTTGGGTGTGGCCTTTTTCCTACAAATGGCGAGGTTTACCCCTGTGCCCTATGCTGTGGCCCAATTGTAGATGGGCTCAAGAGACATGTTCTCCATCCTGCTAGGATCGAAGGGACATCTCTACCAGGTTGGCATGTGTACAAATGTTGACACAACACTTTTTTGTGTGAATGTCGACCCTCAAGCCTTCAGAGAAACTCGTTCTCCCTCTCATTGTGGTATGTTTGCGGGAAGTACTTCTGGAAGAAATGTGTAAGTCCTGTATCATAGACTGTACTGTTCTGTAGACTCTCGTGGTCCTCCCGGTCAAATTTTGGCAACCACGACGTGTAATTGGTGTTTTCGCGCGACCCTGAGTCGCGTCCTTTCAATCTGAGTCAACTCGACCCGAGACTTATACCCTAGCGACTGCACCGTCACCGCGGTTCTGACGCCACGTATTACGCATCGAGGCTATACCCATGCCAGGAGGTGTGGGCCCACGTTCTGTTTGAGGAAACATCGCACATTTGCAAACCCAAGAGAAACATGTCAAATCAATCACATCACTAGTCAAAGTACAACACCCATCCCCAAGTACAACCACCCTCCGCAAAGTTAACTCTCTCTTACAACCAAGTACACCTATCACTCACAACCATCACTCACTCATCTCTCTCTCTCTCTCTTATAACCTCTCTCTCTCTCTAATCTCTCTCTCCCTCATTCTCCAAGCAAACCAAGTCCAAGCTTCCATGAAGAAGATAGTGTGCCCCACCCTCCTACCTCCCATCTCCACCATCCAAAGATCATCTCAACCATTGAGATTGTTCCCTTTAAGCTCTTGAGGCTGTAGGCGGAAGAAGGTAGAGGAGATCAAAGGTAGGTATTTTTTAGAGTCGATTTGTATGATTTTAATGGATTGAGGGCCCACAAATGGTGGGACCCATCTTAATCTATGCATTGTATAGGGAGGGCCCATAGTGGCGGTGTCCCTCCCCTTCTCTCTCTCTCTCTCTCTCTCTCTCTCTCTCTCTCTTCCATTTTGTGGCCCACCTTGATGTTGATCCACACTGTCCACTTGTGTGGACTACTTATAACGCCCCGTATTTTCTATACTCGGGTGTTGCTATAAAGATCTAAATAACTTTAGACATGGGTAACGACCCTCAAACTTTATCGTAAATTTTAACTTGAAAATGGAATCAACCACTCCACTCCTCAACAATATGAACTAGCATAAGCTTGATAACGAGATCCTAGCCATAAAGAAGATTATATCACCCTTTAAACACGCTTTGGGACCACTAATATGCACACTGAAGTAAGGTACCAATAGTTTAATTGAAATAGACAATCCTTACCAAGTATAGACATCCAAGCATGACCCTTACAAAAATAAGGTTGATCTTCAACCCAAAACAATTAATAAACCTTGTAAGTGGAATAGACAGCTCAGATTACACCTATGAGTGTATGGGACCCAAACAATCCATGGTTACTGACAACAAATGTCTGAAATAACGAACACCTAACCCTTAGAACTTCAAACCTTAACATGTAGCCATTGCTAGGTCTTCTAAGTTAAATGGACGGCCTAGATTGACTCAGACCATCGAACTATGATAGAGGAAAATCAAGCCCTTCGTTGCTAACCTCTGATCGTCAAATCCACTGTATATTAGGTCTGGCACTCCCTTCATGGATCTACTACCAAATCATGTGAATCCGCCTATTAAAGGGCAATATTCATCGTTTAAATGCACCTAGGATAGTTTAGGACTCTTTTAGACCTTTGATGATTGACAACAAGTTGATCTGACAGTCGTATAGTCGGTAAACACCTTTTCATAGTGGACAAAGGATGTTTTATAATCACTCGAGCCTTGGATCTGCCTCATCCCTTTGGGATGGGTCTTAAATCAAGCTGACCTAATGAATGGATGGTGTGGATCGATTGAGAATCACACGTGTACACCACCTCTGACCTGTGCGTGTACACAGATAGCGTACACTCGTCATGCATGAGATTTAGCATCGGGTCAAAGAAGCTTTGACCCGATAGAATTCACAAATCAGTGAATTTTCAAAATCTCTCCTGCCGACGCTAGTTCATAACGGACCGTCCATTTGACAATGCAAACGGAGTTCTTCCGAATATGGTTACTTAATCCAGACTGTCCATCTAATATCATGAGTCCCACTGACCCCGACCATGACCAAATTAGTGATTGAAAACCACTCAAGCCACCTCTGATAACGAATCAACAAGCAACGTACGAAGGTGTTATTGACGGGGAACTTTCATCCACCTACACCACAATCCGACCAATCCGACCATTGTAAATGGTCGGACGGGTGCCACGTATGCGGAGAAAATCCATGTTAGCCCTATGATTCCCAGATTTAGATCCCTACTCGACTAAAGGCGGAAGGAATATTGCCAAATATAGATATCTCCATCTCCACCGTTCCTTGGCTTCTAAAAGACTCGTTGGAGCATTGTGAGACATTGAGATTGGGGCTATTAGCAAAATCTCGTAAGGAAATGAGATATTGACGAGTCGCAGCCATAACTCGAACTGAACCCAGTATTAGTGAATGTGTTATCAACAACTCTCCTTGCATCATGAGATGGACCCTACAATGCTTTTAGGCCATATCAGGACCGTCTAAACGACCCTGATCTATGGATAAACCACCCAGCCGAAAAACACCATCATCATCCTTCATCTTGCTCAATCCAACTGTGAAACCCACACCCGGCATAAGTGGCCCGTTCACACATCCAAACCACTCATCGGGTGGCCCACCTTATCAAAAGTCCATCAGGGATAACGTTTAACCCCATGCATAAGGATTGATGCTTTGGGAGATCCGTTCGATTAGCTATTCTTGGCTAACTCGCTACCTCTCCTCGCTAATCTTCGTGATTAGTGACGGAACCCTCCAGAAATGGAAAGGCTTTAAATAGCTGTGTATTAGGGTGAATCCCAAGGAGAAGTAAAAGATAGGAAAGAGAAAGAGAGGGAGATAGGGATTTTGGCATTGTTCTAGCGAGTTACAGGCCTGGTAGCAACTCGACTCGGTTTAAGTCGTCCTCTGCTGAGAAAGAGAGATAGAGAGCGGGAGGTGAGATTTAGAGGGAAGGAGAAGGAATAGTGAGGAAATAGAAAGAGAGGAATTGGGAGAGTTTGTGGGCGAATGCAGCAACTGGAACGAGTCTCCAGTCGCTGCCTGGCTCGACAATGTCAATCGGTAATCAGAGTCAAGCCTGGGGGTTGGGTTTTCTGATTTCGACGGACTCAGCAGGGCGTGCGCTACATCCAGATCTCCTATCAGCACCCTGACGTCGTCCCTGTTCAGGTAACCACACACATCTGCCCTCTGTTATTATCAGGTCTCACCCACTCGGCTGCTGTTCACGGTTCTTTCAACTCAGATGTGAGTTGCATGACTCAGACCCATTTTCAGTACTATTCCAATGTGCAAAAACTGATCTGCCTCATTGGCAGTGGTTGATTTTCCTCCTGGAGCTGGGACTGGCACTGCGAGCCGTGCTCTGGTTCGCCAGTTGCAGAAGATTGCAATGCCATTTGCATGGTGGCTCTACCGAGTTAGTGACTCAGGGCCGTTTCATGATCTGGGGGCTTGATTTAGTTGGGCCCAGTAAGCAACTCACCTAGTAGAACTTGGAGCCAGCTCAGGGCGTTTCAGATCTACCCAGTTTGGAACTGTCCAAACTGTTTTAACCCCACTGGGTCAACTCAATAATCATAGTCGAGCTGACTCGGTCAATTTCCTGACCGAGTTATGCTGATTCCAATCATCTGAGGATGATTTAGATAACATTAGATTCAATGGAATTATTAAACAAACCAGGCAGTTAATAGAACTCCCATAGACTAACTCAACTCGTTGTTAGTTAGCAACCCCGACCGAGTCAACTCGGTCGTGACTCTCTAATACTTTATAACAATTTCTCCAGGTACAACCAACCACTACTTTACCTAAGAAGGCACTCCTACTTGCAAATCTGCCCAATCAAGATCCTTGCATCCCCATCTCACTACAAGTGGGACCACCAATCTAGGTGAGGAACATCCCCTATAGCTTCTTCCATTCACTAATTTCCATGTAGATTACATCTTTAATGTAGAGAATTTTAGAAGATTATTAATTCCTAGTTACCTTGATTTTCATGAAGGAATTTTTTAATGTCCTATTTCCTTATAATTATGTATGTGATGTATTGCCTTATAAACTCCATGTCACATTCATAATCACTTGCCTATGAATATATCTTTGTTAGACATACTAAGAAAGGAAAGTTTCCACACTAGATTATCTGTGAATTGTGTAGTGAAACATTATTTTCATGACTTTCTATATTCTCTAATCTCTAATTTAGTTGGCCCTATCATGTGGATAGTTCTTAAAACATGGCAAATATGAATGTGTTTACATATAATGTACAAAGGAATGATTGGGATTCCATCTTTCATCATTATTACTGTTTTCTATGAGACAAAATTCCTCTTGTCATCTTTATATCATGAACATAACTCTAATGTGATTGACTTGAGCTTCACAAACTCTTATTTCATTATACTTTGTGAGTAGTATGAAGAATGATTATTAGAAAGAGTCCTTAAGGGACATAGAAGGACTCTTAGATAATCTAAATGATATGACCTTACTTGAAGATTTACATGACTCTTGGTGAGCCCTCCTTTGAATGTAAAGAAATCATGGAAGTACATATGGAATGCATAGTGGGATATTTCCTATTGAAAGTTGAAGGTCAACACTATTCTATCAAAGTAATGTACATATGTTTCATGGTGCATAACATCCACGCATGACATGTGAGCTTTTCCGAGTGTGCATCATAAGTCACATCTTGTTGGGTTGTGCCAGGTTCCATTACCTAATTCCATCCATCAAGTTTATGCACTTGTACACATTGGGCTGCTGTTTCTTTACATGGGGCTTTTCCAGGATTTTATACCTCCTCGGGCATACCCCGAGTATTTTTTCAGGAGGTCATCCTTGGGCGCACTTACCTTCATGGCCTTTTCCAGGTAGTCTACCTACCACGGGCGGTCTTTTATTTTGACAGCTAGATTGTATACCCAGATCTATGACTTGAACATACATTCACACATTCATGCAATTGCATATATAATCGTATTGCCCTATGAATTATATGTGAACTGTTAATCTATTTTGGGATGATGTGTTGTGGTTGAATCTATGAGGGAAGCTCCCACTAAGTTTCACTCACCAAACGTGCGGTTACACCAAATAGATGCAGGTATGATGACAGGTGAAGACACCTATGACAGGATTCCAGGGACGGCGGAGGTGGAGTTGGCAAGGAAGAGGAGGTGGAGTTGGCAAGGAAGAGTTCTATGTGACTGTTATTGAGCCATTGGAGCTCAACGATTTACTTGCTTTCATAATTTGGACTTAAAGTTCTGTTTGAGTTGTAATAATAATTTCCCCTACTGAGGGATTCCATTTTGCTTCCATTTATATGTATTAACTTCCTTGTTGTTATTATGGATATTCTAGTTTACATGGCAATTGTCTTGTTTTATGTTATGAGGTTTGCCCCTAATTGGATGTAATGTTAGTCAACTCCATAACGTAATACTCGGGTTCTCAGTGAGGAGCGACTATCCTTGGGTTTTGAGAACCAGGGTTTTACACCGCCATGATGTATATGTTATTCCACACAGTCCAGATACCCTGGACGGTGGTACTCACCTGAGATGGGCATTGTTTAGCATGTAGGCCACCTTGATTTATGTATTATATCCTTGCCGTCCATTTGGATGGTGGGCCAGTAGGCCACACCACGCAGAAGTAGTTGTTGTGCTAATGATCGGCAAGTTTTGTCAGTCCCACGGCTACATAGCAGCATGTAGCTGTTGCGGTATTGACGTTAATAATTTCTGTGGGGCCCACGCAGCTCTTAGCTGAATGAGATTAGCAAGTGTGGGCCCTTATCACGAGGTATGTGCTATATCTAAACTGTCCATCCATTTTATCGTGGCCCACGTGATGTAAGTTTTGGATCCACACCGTACTCATGTGGGATCACAGTGATGTATGTTTTATATTTGCATGGTCCATCTGTGTGGGACCCACCGTTGAGGTATGTGTTATATCCAAGTCATCCACACGTAAAACATGTGGACCAACTGTGATGTACGGGTTTTATCCCATAGTCCAGATCAGTGGGACCCATTCTCCCAGCCATCCATCCCTTCCTGGACACTGGATGGATCCCTTTCAAATAATAATAATATATATATATATTCATAATATCTAGTGGGCCCCACGTGGGGACCCACTGCTAAGAAGCAGATAGGCTGGTGTATTTCATACCAACTATAAAGCTGATGTGGGATGTCAGCAAGTCCCGTGGACACCACCATGATATATGTGATATTCCACACCGTCCATTATCTAGACGGTGGACACCTCACGGTGATGTATTTGTTCCATCCACACTGTCCAGATTGTGATGGACGATGCTGGACAATGTTTGGATAGTGCTGATTTACATAGACAAAATTTGGACAGTGCTAATCATCCTTAGTGAGCCATGTGCCCCAAAGAATGATAGTGTACAGTGATACCCGTTGCACCTACAACTATTGACAGAATTTTAGATGTAATCCAAGCTCTCACCGTGAAATGCAAAACCTCCATGACCCACATCATTGTGGGACCCACAGTGTTATGTATGTTCACGCCGTCCATTTGTGCGGCCCACTTGATATATATATATATATATATATATATATATATATATACACACACACACACACACACCCATTGATGCCGTCCACTTGATGTATATGAGGCCCATTGGTACGACCCATTGATGCGGCCCATTTATTATATTTGAGGTCCATGGGTTACGACCTATTATGATGTACTGAGGCCCATAGGTCGTGGCCTAATGAGATGTATTTTCAGCCCATATGGTGTAGCCATTGTGATGTTTATGTAGCCCATTTAATGAGGCCCATTATGATGTGCATTAGGCCCATGGGTTGTGGCCTATATGATGTATCTGAGGCCCATGTGCAGGGCCCATCTGTTATGTATATGAGGCCCATGAGTGAGGTCCGATGTGATGTATTTATGGCCCATGTGCCAAGGCCCTCTATGATTCATTTAAGGCCCATTATTGTGGCCAATTGTGATGTATATGTGGCCCTAGGATGTGGCCCATTGTGATGTATATGCGGCCCACGAGTGAGGCTCAATGTGATGTAATTATAGTCCATATGCTGAGGCCCACTATGCTTCATTTGAGGCCCATTATTGTGGCCCATTGTGATGTATATGAGGCCCTGAGACGTGGCCCATTGTGATGTATATGCGGGCCATGAGAGAGGCCCATAGTGATGTAATTATGGCCAATGTGCCAAGGCCCATTGCGATGTATATGCGGCCTATGAGAGAGGCCCATTGTGATGTGTATTAGGTCCTTGTGTGAGGCTATATGGGCCCATGATATGTTTGGCTATATGTGGACCACTCCTTGGGAGAAATGATGGTTAAATATCCACATTGTGACCTTCCTTTAGGCCTGATTTTGATTGTCAATTCCGATTGTCGAGGCGATTATTGAGGTCAATTCTGATTGTCGAGGTCGATTCCGATTGTCGAGGTCGATTCCGATTATCGAGGCTGATTCCGATTGTCGAGATCGATTTCGATTGCCGAGACCGATTGTCGAGGTCGATTATCAGGCCAATTATCGATGTCGATTATCGGTACCGATTATCGATATTGATTATAAGTATGTGATAGCATATCATCATGATACATGCCCATACGCATCATCTGCATATTTATTATGAGATGTGGTTGACCATTACATATGTCATTGGGCAGGTTGTATTGAGACTCCCTGATAGGCGGAGATTGTCTCACATGAACGCACGGTGTGCACAGGATTGACTCATGTATCTTGCATTGTGTGTTGTGATTACTGTACGCCTTAGCGACATTAAGGCCATAGCCTCCACAGGCATGTCGTGGGTGGCTAGATGGGACATCAAAAATATTTAGTTTGAGCATCTAGGTACTTTGAATGTCTGTGGGTGAAAGTCCCTAAACCTTCGTGACTAGGAGATGCCCCAATGTCTAGACCGAGTGGATACATGAGCGCCTGAATACCGAATACCAGTAGGCCGCATCTTCCACTGTGTCATGGTCAGTTGGGAGGGGGTGTAGCCTTATCTGCCTGAGTGAGGGGGCTGTAAGCTAGGCTGAGTTTGACTAGCTCTCAAATGGGTCTGTTATCGATGAGTCGGGTAGGCATTGGTATACTACTAGCAGGAGGGTAGTGAGGTCTTTTTCACTCACTGGGCTGCGTGACCGGCCGGGGCAATAGCTAGCTTAGAGTGTACTAGACTCCAGTGATTATCCCAGAGATGTACAGTATTGATATGTAGACTTATTGAGCAGGAGTTACATACTCAGTATTTTAACCATTCATTCATTCATTCACTATCCACTCGGGCTGGTAGTGCACAACTATTTGTTATGTGTACCTTCGTAATGGCCAAGATTTTAGTTAGGGCACACGAGTAACATGAGATCAGGAGTTTACCACATTGAGTCTGACTATCCAAATTTAGGTATGAGACTAGTTTGGATAGAAGTCTCTTGTGAAGGACCCCATTACCTGCGATGCTATGTACTATCATTCCAACTTCAAACTCCAGCTTGGTCATTTCATTCACACCATATATTGATTACATCCGTGGCATATGATATTTTGGGTTGCTATGTTTTTGTATTTATATGGTCTAGATGAAGTTGATGGTATTCGTAGCTCTTCAGAATTACATATTGTATTGCATCTTCGGTATCTGATATTTGGCTCATTATGTCTCCACATTGCATAGTCGACCTACACTACTTTTTTAGTATATGTCATTGGCTTATTATGTCTTTACATCACATATCCTGGATAAGGTTGATGATATTTTATGGACTTGTTAGTATTTTCACTTGCTCTGATATATTGTGTGCTTAACACTTATCTTACACACACACTTACACCACCCTCTAAGCTTTCTAGAAGCTTATGCACGATAGATGAGTGCAGTGGCATTAGGTCAATGCAGCATTGAGCTTGGAGTGTGCAACGTACTTCTGAAGCTTCCGATATTGTTATTGTATTTCCTTTTATGTATTATACTTAAAAGTTTTGATATTAGTGGATATGTGATGATGATATTGCCTTTGTGACTTGGGTACACTTGTGGTTATGCTTCTTATGAGGTAAATGTACGTTGAAAAATCCTCCTTGTAGTATCCCAGGATCAGAATCAAGTGTATTGGGGTTGAAAGCCGAGAATGGAGTACTACGGAGGCTGTCGGCACCAAATTCGCTAATCAAAAATTTAGTGAGCCCGATTTTCAAGTTTGGGGCATGACACAATAAGACTCGAATTCATCCCACGTCCACACAAATCTGGTATGGATGGACCTCTGTACGCTCACCCACCATAAGTTGGCCTCCTATTCAAAAAGATAGGAGATTAGCTCAACTTTCTCTGCCTTAGAGCAATGAAGGGGCCGAATCATCTTGGAGAGCCGATTTAGCTAGTATTCGGCTTCTTCGAGGTGGTGGGTGCTGGCGAAGGTGGGTGGCTTGAGTCTCTGGAACCACTCAAATAAACTGCTCGTTGCGACCATGGCAAAATTTTGTGCGGGCTACTCCGGTGGGCCATTATTCTTGTTGTGGGCCATAGTTCCCACAAGTGTGGCTAAAGTTTGCTGTTGCTGCTCATAAGGAGCAACATTTGCCCCATCGTGTCCATGGTCGGGGTTGCTTGGGGTGTGTAAGTCGTGGCCTAGGTCGGTGATGCTTTTGGAATAGTCCTTTGGGTAGCGTCCCTTGTACTAAGTGGGTTTGTCGGCCCCTAGCGACCCTGCTGCTCATTGGGAGTGGAGCGGTCCCTTTTAATCAGTCCACCATGAGACTGGCGAACCAAATGGCTATCTCCATGAGGACGCATCTCCTGTCTGAATATTCTAGGGGGTTAGGTACAAGGAACATCATACATACATACATTCGAGCATACACACATTTCAGTAGAAGTGTCATTCAATAAAGTATTAACGACCAATCATCATGAAGCACAAAGCACTATGAAAATTTAAGCAACTCATAACATTTTCATTATAGCCAAAATGGCATTCATACATGGGTTGCCACATTACTTGCACACAAATACAAGAATTACTAGTCACCTAGATAATAGGAAACTACAGCCTAATCAAAACATGACCTAACTATTACATGTCAAACAAAGAGAAGCAACTTTAACTACTTTAAACAAAATATGGGTAACTAACATTAATACTAGACTACTGATCCCCTGAGTTGGGCGAAGGAGGGGGTGCTCCCTCCTTTTGGACACAACACATCATTACCTTCATAGTGCGATACAATTTCTTATTCCATTTCTCTAGGATCTTTTGGTTTTCTTCCAACCTAGCCATTCTCCCATTGAGCACGTCCAATCGTTCATGCATGCCCCGAGCTGCGAGAGGCTCCTCGTCGACCTCTTCGGCCTCTTCCCCAATTCTATCTTCACTTCCTCTCCTCCTTGTCCTCTTCTTCTTCCTCATCTTCTTCCCCTTCCTTGTCCCTGAATTTTCAATGTGGGCCCTATGCTGTTTAGGGCCCATCATCATATGATTTAAGGTGTCTTTGTTGATCACCTTAATTAGCTCAAGGAGTGCATCCGGCTGCCTGTACCTGTATTGGTGTGCTATCTTACAAATCAGGCGATCGAATGGGAGCCCTAGTCTTTCACGAGTCGCCAATGCGGCCCTGACAATATGAGATAGCACAAGGGTGGGGAGACATACCTCCTCCCCTCGCCCCACTTGATAGAGGAATTCTACCATAAATCGATAGCATTATATGTGCTTGTTGGTTCTTGGGTTCAAGTTATACGTGCATATATGGTGGAGTAGGTGGTAATTCGGGGTCAGGGTTGAGGCCCTGATACTGCTACGTCTCCTCCACTCGATAAGTTGGTGGGACGGGTGGCGGGCGCACTCGTCCCTTTGCCGCTTCGCCTTCAGGTTGTCTTCATTGACGTGTACCCTTCCGCGGGGCACATTGAGTATTCGGGCGATGACTGCCACGTTGATGTGGTCACCTGTCTGTTAAGGCCGATATTAAATCTTAGAGGCTTAAGCTTAGGGTCTCAAATTCGTGCATAGAATGCTAGCACTAGATTTTTTTGGCACGGTATTTCCCTTTGAAGATGTGTTCCTGACCATTTTGTAGGAGATGGTCGAGCAATTCATATTACTAAATAGTTTGTTATCCATGGTCGCCTCGAACACAATCTTCCGCTTGCTACGCCAGTTGGTGCGGCTTGTGGGGGCGGCGCTAGAGGGTCAAAGTCCCTCTTCGACCTCATCTCGTGGCTTGGCCCCACTTGATTGTCGAAGTTCCTCTTCGACCTCCTCTCATGGCTTGACCTCACTTGATTGTCGAAGTTCCTCTTTGACCTCCTCTCATGGCTTGGCCCCGCTTGGTCAGGGGCCGCTCTCTTCTTCCCCATGAGGGAAAGGACTAAGGAAATGGAAAAGAATGTGGAGATCATTGCAAGGAAAGCTATCCTTGCTCCTAGGGTGTCGTGAAGATGAGGTTTCTCCTTGCAAGGAGATGGGTCTAAGGAATGAGGGATCTTAATGAAAGTGAGGTTTGAAAGGGAAATCTTGGGGTAATATGTCATAGGGATGAAGTGCTTCAAGGAAAGGAGGGATTGGGTGTTTGGGAATATGGGATTTTAAAGGAGATGGGTTTGGAAGGGGAGATCCCTTGGACACTAGCTCAGAAGAGGAGATTTTTTTTTTTTTTTTTTTTGTGGAAGATGAGTTTAGGAGGGAGGGTTTTGGTGTTGTTAAAGGAGAGGGTTAGGGGAATTTTGAATTGGGGAGGTTTCTTGAGGTTGAAAAGGGGGGTTTTGGGGTTAAAATGTGTTAAGGGTGACTAAAAAGGAGGCCTACAGGTGTGTGGGGCCCCCTATAAAACTTTGATTCCAGCGGCGGTCCCACCGGACTCTCCCCAACTCGACGGGGTCGCGCTGAACCCATGGTGGTCCCATCGCCCGCTATCCACATCCGGTGGGGTCGCACCGAACCCGCAGTAGCCCCGTCACCCACTGTCCACATTCGGCAGGGTTGTGCCCACTCCACAGAGGCCCCACCGCCCATTATCTTCATTTGGTGGGGGAGCATCGATCCCGCGGTGGCCTCGTCACCCCTTGGACATAATCGGCAGGGGTGTGCTAATTCCACGGTGGCCCCATCACCTCTTGGCCCCCTACAAGGTGGGCTGACTGTTTGGAGTGGCCCCCATGGCTCGTTAGCTTGTGTGGGCCACGTGCCGCCGTCTCTCGCGTTACCTTGCGTGATCAATATTTAAGGGCGGCGCTTTAATTTGGCAAGAGCGACGCCACTTTTTAGCTATCATAACCGTCCTATGTTCAGTATGGACCAAAAATGTCGGGTCAGAGTCGGTGAAGTCCCATTTGGGCTTAAGGGTACCAGTTTACAGTGAACCTAGGTTTTTCTCATTCTACACTTCCTCCTCTTTCGCAATTCGACTCTGTTTTGCCTATTTGATGATCTAGGTGGGCCAGAAAAAAAGGCCTAATCGGCAACTAAGATAATCTAGGCCGTCATGATTTGTAATGAATGTATCTCATGAACTGAAATGGATCATGGGGTGTGTCATATATGATTTTGGTATAGGACGAGCTACTTTGGTCACCTAGCTCAGTTATGCTAGTTGTGATGCTGAATTCATGAGCTCTCACTTTATTACGAGCTGAAACACACTTAGGGTTCCTAGAACCAGCCTCTAATTAATTTTATCGCAACTCCTTTTTCTTAGTCTAAGTCCCAACTAAGTTCAATTTCCTAAATTAAGACCCTGATCATTCAAAATAACTAGGGGTTCGGTCCTAGTGTTTCAATGTCGCTAAGTTTAAGCTCTCTCATCTACGTCAGCGAATGCATTATGGCAAGTCCATAGCCTATGGCCCAGTTTAATTCCAAATTATGCTCTGATACCAACCTGTAATGCACTGAATTTCAGGGATCGAGTAGTGCTCGACTCTCGAATTCCTATGTGCCACTTATGCCTTATGGATTGTCATAAAAACTTATTCACAACCCCCACGTGTAGGGTTGTAAGGCCCGTATCCTAGTCCATAATGTTCCTTAGACTTTCACGATCCTCCCCGTCGAATTCCGGCAAACCACGACCTATAATTGACATTTGCGCTGATCCTAAGTCGCATCTCGTATATCTGAGTCAACTCGACCCATGGTTCCAATGCCGCATCTTGCGCACTGATGTGATACTGAGGCCGGAGTTGTGGGCATGCTTATATCTTAAGGAAAATGCCTAGCATTATGAATCTCGAGAGAATCTCTACCACCTTTAAAATCAATTGAGTCAAGTACCAACCCATATCCTACCCATTCTTCTCTCACCCAAAAGTCAACAACACCCATACCTAGCCATTCCTTTCTTACCAAAAGTCAAGTGAAACCATACCCTCCATCTCATCTCCCTTACAACCCATCCTCTCCTTCTCATTCTCTACCCATTCAACCAAGAGAGAGGACCGTCCATGGAGATGGAGCTCCAAGGATAGCCAAGTTTATGGCCCACTTCCTACCTCCAAACATCCCAATCCAACCCTTCAATCCTCATCTTCCACCATTAAAGGTTGAGCTTAGGAGCTTGGGAGATCAAGGAGCCAAGAAGAAGACAATTGGTGGATGTTTATAGTACTAGATCGGGATTTTGTTATAGGGCCCACATGATGTGGGATCCATCTCATTGTATGTGTTGTATATGACCATCTAAGGGAGCTCATAGTGGCAGAGCTCCCCCACCTCACGTTTCTCTCTCTCTCTCTCTCTCTCTCTCTCTCTCTCTCTATCTCTCTTTTTCCTTAGTTTGATGGCCCACCATTGATGTTATATGATGATCCACGCCATCCATTTAAGTGGGCCGACCTGTTATCCACATTTAGGTTAACCACGGATGAAGGGAAAGTACAAATATCAGGAGATCCAAAGCTATGTGGGCCACCCATGTGGACCCCCCTTCCACCCCCCCTCCCCACTATGATTTATGGGTTTTATCTCAACCGTCCATACGGTGGGGTCACCCCCCAGCCGTGAGATTAAGGACCGACCAAGCCCAACGAACAGGCTGCTATCCAACAGGCCTGGACGTTGAGGCTTGGATGCTGGTTTATATATATATATATATATATACACACACACACACACACACACACACACACACACACACACACACACACACACACACACACACACACACCCTCCACTATGATTTATGGGTTTTATCTCCACCGTCCATATGGTGGGGGCACCCCCTAGCCGTGGGCCTAAGGACCGACTTGGCCCAACGAACAAGCTACTATCCAGTAGGCCTGGACGTTAAGGCTTGGATGCTGGTTTTATTATTATTATTATAATTATATATATACTATATAATATATCTAGTGTGACACATGTGTGGACCTACCTTGCATGTGCAAGATCCACACCATCCAGACCTTGGACGGTGGGTCCCGCGCGGTTGGATAACTGCTGTACAACGTCAACAAGTTCAGTGGTCCACCGTGATGTATGTGTTTTATACACAAAGTCCATTTATTTCTGCAAGCATGGTGGGTCCCACTACTGCTGACGTCAGCAAGTTCTGTGGGTCCCGCAGATGTATGTATCTCATTCCATGTCGTCCATCTATTTTTCGTCTGGGCCATCCATCCGTGTGGAACCTAGTGTGATGTATGTGTTTTAAATCCACACCGTCCACCATCCAGGGCTGGAACGTGGACCCCACTCGCTGCACGTGTGCAACATCCACACCATCCATTCGTGTGGGGCCCCTGCATGATGTAAGTGTTTCATCCCACTGTCCACATGGACGATGGGGCCTGGCCATGTTATATGTGTGGTGTCCACACCATCCAGACCTTGGACAGTGGGACTCACCCTACACGTGGGGCTTACCATGATGGAATCAAATTGGCTGGGGTACCCCACTCCAGTTATATAGCTACTGTCTGATGTCAGCAAGCAGTGGGTTTGATCATGAGGTCTGTGTTACATCCAGACCGTCCATCCATTTGTATGGACGTCAGCAAGCAGTGGGACTAATCATGAGGTCTGTGTTACATCCAGACCATCTGTCCATTTGTATGGACATCAGCAAGTCTAGGTCTGATCATAAGGTATGTGGTATATCCCAACCGTCCGTCTATTTTGGCAGCGGATGGGGCCCACCTTGATGTATGTATTTTGTATCCGCACTGTCCATCTTTGAACGGTGCTGCATGGTCTCACCTTGTTTGTATGTATTCTATAGCCACACCATCCATCCATTTCTCGGATGTGGCCCCATCATGTTGAACGTGTTTCAGCCGCGCCGTCCATCCATTTTTTGGATGCAGACCCCACCATAATATATATATTCTATCTGCGCTGTCCAGCGGCAATGGGGTACACCCGATGTGTTGTATTCATGCGGTCTAATTGCAGCAGGCCCACTGTAATGTATTTTATCCATGTTGCCCAATAGATGTGGACCCCACCGTGATGCATTTTATCTACATCGTCTAGATTTATGAGACCCCACCTTGATGTGTGTATTGTAAGGACACTGTCCATCTATTTTTCTGGACTATAGGGGCTGACCTATAAGGTCCACCTTGATACATATGTTATGCATGTTACTATTCCATTTTACTAAATCGTGGGCTGCCCCATTGGGCCCAATATGGTATTTGTGTAGCCCATATGATGAGGCCCAATGTGATGTATTTCTAGCCCATGAGTGAGTTGATGTGTTGTATGTGAGGCACATATGATGATGCTGTAAGTGTTATAGGTTCTGCTCCTTTGATTTTCAAATTTCGTAGTGCCAAAACCCCAATCTGTGTCTTGTGTAGCATATTGATATATATATATATATATATATATATATATATATATATATATATATATATATATATATATATATATATATATATATATGTTCAAGGCAATGCATCATATGTTCAAGTCATGTCAAGTGCTTCAAGTCGAAAACAATGTTCTACTTTAAATGCAAGATCAAGTACATTGTTTACTTCTTTAAAGCTTCAAGATTCAAAAGATCTTAAGTACAAGAGTACAAGCTTCGTCATGAGTCAAGATTGCAAGCTTCATGGACTTCAAAGAAAGACTTTCAACTAAAAGGAAAAGAAATTCAATTTCATACTTCATTAACAAGGTATTGGACAACCTTAGATTGACCTTAGGGTAGGTTATTTTGAATGCATAATTCAATTGCTCTTTTTATAAGTATTTGGTCTATTCTTCGACTAGTCCTGGACTCTGTTCGACTAGTCCTAACACTGGCTCGACCAGTCCAAGAAATTCTAAGACCAGTCCTAAGTTTGTTGTGAATTTTTAAAATTTTTTGTTGAGCCACGACCAGTCCTGGAGACTGCTTGACCGGTCGTATGAACAGTACACAATTCGTTCATGACCAGTCCTGTAGCCATGACTCGAACTCCAGCAACTGTTTCTGGTTCCACATGACTAGTCATGACCAGTCATGGAGGTCACACGATCGGTCGTGCAGTGCCTACGACCAGTCGTGAAACGATTTTATCTGATCACGCTCAAAATTTTAAAAATCCGTTGGACCTACGACCAGTCATAGTGTCCACAGGACCAGTCGAAGGTGCGATCTACTCACCTATAAATGGACGACAAATTTCAGAGTTTTGTAATTCAATTTAAGTAAAATCAAGGCATCCCTTTAAGAGATAAGTTAATAATCTATTTAAGTTATTGTGCTCATTTAATATTCTCTTTTTATAGCTTTCTTTATATTTAATTTTGAATTTCCTTATTCCAATTATATTTGAAAGAGGAATTGAGATATTCCTAATTCTTGGAATCAAAATCAAATCAAGCTAGCCCAAGGTACTTTAACTTTAAAATCAATTTAGAACCTAGAACCATTTTATATGTGAGTATTGGACATTGATCTTCAACGTTGAACTTCTACTCCGACTTGGTTCTTCTGAGCTACAACAAAAGGAGAAATCCAGATATTTTACATTATTGTAAATTCCTTTGCTTTGGTTTCTTTTGAGATTAAGCCAGAAAAATCTCATTGTTATGGTTATCTGAGGAGAGCTAGAAAACTCAGAGTGAGGGATTTTTTGAATTGTGTAAAGCCCACTTGAAAGATATAATTATGAGGGTTTTGGGTGAACTTGAAAAACCTATTTGAATAGTGAATGCTAATATCCACTGTGTGATGATATTAGAAGTGGAGTAGCTGTGTGGCTGTTGTTTAACAGTTGGTGTACATACAGGCGAACCACTATAATTCTTTGTATTTGGATGTGTGATTTATTTTCTATATCTTTTATCATTCAAGTTTGTAGGATGTACTTGTGGATGTGAATGTTATAATATTTACATTTCAAGCATTGTGGGGAATGTCGTAATAGTATAGATTTCAATTCTTGCTATTTCATTTTTATTCCTCTTTAGTTTGAGATATTGATACATCAACCGTTCTAGTAAGGTTGTCCTACCATAAATTCTTTATTTTTATGGTGTAAGGTTGTCCTTAGAACAACATTTGTATCAACCTCTCAATACTAGAATTTTGAGGTTGCTTTACATTTTCATATTGTAGTTTGTTTAAAGTGCTATCTTTCCTTTAATTATTTTTATTCCGCTGGTATCATTTTAATTTGGCATAGTCCTATTCACGCCCCCCCCCCCCCCCCCCCCCCCCTCTAGGACATATAGCTTGGCCTTTTTAGAGGCCCAATGTGATGTATGTGAGGCCTATGTGGTGAGGCCCATTATGATTGTATGAGGTCTATGTGATGTATATGCAACCCGTTAATAAGTCTCAATGTGATGTATACGAAACCCGTTGAGAAGTATATTAGGCCCTTGTGTGAGGTCCATTGTGATATATATTGGGCTCTTATGTGAGGCCCTTATGTGAGGTCATGGGCCCCACTATATGTTTAGTCCTATGAGGGCCACTCCTTGGGAGCAATATTGGTTGAATGTCCACATTGATGGGCAATGATGGTTAAATATCCACATTGTGACCTTCCCTTAGGCCTCGTTAAGCCCATTCTTGATATGAGTAGGCCGTCTAGGCCCATCCTTGATATGTGGAGAGTACATCATCATCATATAACATACTTAGTATAGCTTCACGATCCATGCCCATGCGCATCATATGTATGCTTGATATGATGAGTGATTGATCATAGTACATGCCATTGGGCGAATTATTATGGGACTCCTGAAGATGGAGTTGCCCCACATGAGCATGCGGTACGCGTAGATTTGATGCATGACTAGATAGTATAACTCATGCATCTCATATTTTGTGATATGACTACTGTATGTCCTAGATATATAAGGGTCGTAGCCTCCACAGGCATATCGTGAATGGCCGGATGAGATACTGAAAATCTTTTTTTACATGGGGTACTATAGATGTCCTTGGGTGAAAGTCCCTAAACCTATGTGGACAAGAGATGCTCCAACATCTAGACCGAGTGAATACATGAGTGCCCGAGTGCCGAATAATAGTAGGCCACGTCTCCCACTGTGTCGTAGTTAGTTGGAAGGGGGTGTGGCCTTACCCGCCTTAGGTAGGGGGCATAGCTATACTGAGTTTGACCAACTCATAAATAGGTCCACTATTGACGTACCGAGTAGATATTGGTTGACTACTGGCCAAACGGATAGTAAGGTCTCTTCCACTTGCATGGTTATGCGTCCAGTAGGCGGTGATTTGTGTAGAGTGTACTAGACCCCGGTGATGATCCCAAAAATGTACGGTACTGATATATAGACTTATTGAGTAGGAGTTGTATACTCATCATTTTACTCATTCATTCATTTATTCACTATCCACTTGGGCTAGTGGTGCGCTACTAATTGTTATGTGTACTTTCACAATGGTCAGGATTTTAGTTGGGGCGTGCGACCAACCTAAGATTAGGAGTTTACCACATTGAGTCTGGCTATCCAAATTTAGGTATGAGACTAGTTTGGATAAAAGTCCTTTGTGATGAACCCCATAGCCTACGATACTATGTACTATCATCCTGACTTTACACTCCAGCTTGGTCATTTCATTCTTACCGCATATTGCATTACATCTGTGGCATATGACATTTTGAGTTGATATGTTTATACATTTATATGGCCCAGATGAGGTTGACGACATTCATAGACTCGTCAAGAATTGCATATTGCATTGTATCCTCAGTATATGATATTTGGCTTACTATGTCTTCGCATTGCGTAGTCGATTTATATTGCTTCCTCAGCATATGACTTTGTCTTATTATGTTTTTACATCGTATAGTCTGGATAAGGCTGCTGGTATTTATAGACTTACCACCATGTTTCCACATTGCTCTAATATTGTATACTTAGCATTTACCTTGAGCACATACTTACACCACCCACTGAGCTTTCTATAAGCTTATGTACAATAGATGCGTACAGGTGGCGTTAGGTCGTAGCAGCGTTGAGCTTGGAGCATGCAGCTGTCTTTTGAAGCTTTGATTTTTGATGCATTTATTTCCCTTTCAGCATTGTATTCAACTATTTATATTAGTGGATATGTGATGATGATGTTGCCTTTGTGATTTGGGTAAACTTGTAGTTATGTTTCTTATGAGATACATGTAAACTTGTGGATCTAACAATTAATAAAGGAGAAATATGGGAGGAATTCTGTCACCCTATCATGCCCAAGGGATGATGGTGAACAACAGGATTAACCAATCCCACAATCTAAAAAAGGAAAAGAAGATATTTAAAGTTATCGCAGATCTATTATAATTTGTCACATCAAACCATTAAAAACTAAAAATATTCCTTATAATCAAACTAAAATCTAAGAAAGTTTAACAAAACATGAATCAAAGTAAAATAAACATCCTAATCATACTACAAGCTTCACCTCTTAGCCCTAGCTAAGAGGTTTGGCCAACCATAAACATGATTGAACTAAAAACTCTTAAGAAAAGCATAAAAACAACTAAGGAAGAAGAAGAAGAAAAACTCTTAGATGGCGGCTCTACCCTTTTTCTCCACTGCTCAAACCCTATAAGATGCCTAGGAACATCCTAGGGACTCCTAGTTATAGTTGTGCCACACCCTCTTACGAACCAACCTTGAAAATTCACAAATCGACCTTGGAACTGCCTTAAATTTACGTAGTCCATATGTTGTTTGCATAACCTTCGACGTGTCGAAGGTAATCTTCGATGAGTCGAGGATAGTGTGAATGTTAAAAGATAATGTTGCTGGAGTTCGAGCCGAAGTTTCTTTGACTAGTCGAGGCAGAGCTTAAACTGGTCAAAGCAGGGCTTAGACTAGTCAAAAATCACTTGGTTTCCTTGGATCTTTGGCATATGAATTCTTTAATCTTAGTCTCTTAATATCCATCCTTTGCCTTAGTAATTCTTGAGCGTTAAATCCATGCTTTTAGCACTCTTTTCAATCCAAGCTCTCAAATCCACGTTACAATGCAAATATGTATAAAATATATCATTAAGTATTATCATGTTCATAAAATTAAGATATAAATAGAAAAAAATATACAATATTTGACACTCAACACACTCCTCCAACCAGCATTTTGGTAGTTATGAGCAAAAACATACTTAAAATAATCCTCAATTCTCAATGTTCAAATCCTTTTTCAAAAATCAATCCTTTATGCAATCAAGTATGAGTGAGTAGACTTAAGGTGAGAAAATGAGGTTTTGAAAACTTAGAGCCAAATCACATAAGCAATCAATCAAATAAATTCTTTATTAATTCTTTCAGATCATAAGTTCATATATCAAGTTTTTCAATGCGATTAGTGTAAATCAACTTCTCATAAAAAATACTATCTTTTCATAATGTTAGCTGTCAGGCCTGTATCCTAAACCGTACTGTTTTGTAGGCTCCCACGATCCTCCCAGTCGAATTTCGGCGACCCGTGATCTGTTATCGACATTTATGCACAATCATGAGTCATGTCCCGTATATTAGAATCAGATCAACCCAAGACTTGTATCATTGCGACCGCACTGTCACCGCGGTTCCAACTACGTGTCTCGTGCGCCAAGGTGATTCCCGGGGCAAGAGATGTGGGCCCGCATTCAATTTGAGAAAAATGCAATGGGTTGCAATCTTGAGAGAATCCATCACATCAATCCCATCAATCAAAGTACACATCACACTCCATCACTCACCCATCCCCAAGTACAACCACCCCTCCCCTAAAGTCAACTCTTTCTTACACAAGTACACATCACACCCATCACACCCATATCTCTCTCTTACACCTCTCTCTCTCTCTCATCCCTCTCACTCTCTAAGCAAGCATCCCACGTCCAAGCAAGCTTCCATGGGAGAGCTTATGTGGCCCAACTTTCTACCACCCATCCAACCCTTAGATCATCATCTTAACCGTTGAAATTATCCCCTTGGAGCTCTAAGATACGTTGATGGAAGAAGAAATCCAAGAAGATAAAAGGTGGGTGCCTCTATTCCTCTTTCTCTCTCTCTTTCACTTTTGTTATGTATGTTGATGTGGCAGTGTGGCCCACCTGGATGTACCCTACTTGATGTGTGTCTTATCCACACCATCCATGCATTTGGTGGCCCACCTGAGCAAGGCCCACCTTATATATGTATTACGCCAAACCGTCCAGCGTCCAGGGACGCTGCAGTGAAAACAAAATATCCTTTTAATTTTAAATGTTATGGTGGGCTATTCATGCAAGCCCCACCTTGATGCATGGTTTTAATCCACACCATTCATCCTATTTCCCAAGCCATTTTAGGCGTTGAGCCAAAAAATGGGGCCAATCTGACTTCTGACGGGCCATAGCATAACAAATGGTGGTTTTTACCGTTAAAATCCACGCTGACGTTTTGGTACACCAAAACATATCACTTATTAGGCTCGTTTAGTCTACCTCGAGCAGTAAAGACCAATGGGCGGGGTGGATTCTTCTGATGTGGGCCACACATGCGAAAAACCACAAGAAATCAGGTTTTCAAAAAAAAATAAAAAATAATATATGCAGTAGACTCTGCTACCGTAAGAGGTGCAGGCAGCGCCTACTGCGTGCGTTGGTGGGCGAGAACGGGCAGGGACCATGGGTCCCCTGCCATGGGCCCCACTATGATGCATGTGAAAATCCACACCGTCCATTCTGATGCCCCTTTAGGGAAGTGGGCCACTGCCAAAGATCATCCCTATCTGGGGCTCAGGTGGCCCACGTCATAGGAAACAGTGTGACTGAACGTCCACCATTGAAACCATTTTTGGGCCATAGAAGTTTTAGATCTTTATGAATTTTTTTTTCCTCAGTACTCAGGTCCCTGTGTGACCTTATTAACAGATTGGACGGAAGATAAACGTTATGGTGGGCCCCACGTGGGACTCACCTTGATCCATGTACCATGCCTATGGCCCCACCATCCAAAGAAATCTGGACGGTGCTAAGAAACCATCGTGATGTATTTGTTCGCACCATCCGTCTGGATGTTGTGCTGTGGGCCGCTATGATGTATGTTGTGTATTCACACCATTCATCCAAGCTTCCAAGCCACAGGCTGGGAGATGTAGTAAATCCAATTCTCAGGTGGAGTTCACGGTCCACACGTGGGACCACATGGTATAGGTGTTGTATCCACCGTCCACATGTGTGGACCCACCTGGCATTCATGTTTCAACTAAGCCGTCCAACATGGCCCCACCCTGACATACGTGTCAGATCTGCACCGTCCAAAGGTACTGGACAGTGGCAGCCACCTTGAACTATGTATTATACCACACCGTCCATTGTTTGGATGGTGGAGATCCAACCGTCCATCAACAGCTGTAGCTACTGCAGACGTCAGCCCTGTGGCCCCATCTCCAAGTGCATGACATGATCCACCGCCTGTCCGTTTTAGCAGGGGTGGGGCCCACGATGTATGCATCCTATCTCCACATCGTCCATATGGACGGCTGTGTGAGAGGCCACCGTGATCCGTCCAGGACGTGGCCACCCCACATGCATGGGTGGGACCACCTTGATATATCTATTTTATATCCACCGTCCACTTGCCCAGGACGGTGGGACCCCTCTAAGTGCATGTGTTTTATGCATGCCACCTATCCAGCGTCCAAAGTGTGGACGCTGGAGTTTTCCTTTAAAAAAAATATAAAATATAAATAATAATAATATTATTATACTATATATATATATATATATATATATATATATATATATATATATATATATATATGTATGTATGTATATGTGGTGGGCTCCACGTGGGACCCACCTGTGTGTGGATTTCATCCACACCCTTCGTCCATCTGGACAGGACCCACTGGATGAGTGGATGGAATCCATGTCGTTCGTCCATTTGCATGGAGCCCATTGTGATATGTGGGCTTAATCCATACTGTCTATCCCATTTGGTGAGCTCGTCCAAAGGCTTGAGAGAAATGAGGCGGCTCCAAAAAATAAAAATCAATGGTCCATACCGTAGGAAGTGGTGGGCTGGCACCCATCATTGAAACCCCTTTGAGGCCCCCCTGCTGTATGTGTAGGGCCCACCTTGTTGTATATACATGCCACCCATCCATTTTACTGAAACATGGGCTGACTTGTAAGGCCCGCTATGATGTATAAATGAGTGTCCACCCATTTTCTGGGCCATGGGCTGCCCTATGAGGGCCTGTTATGATGTACGTGTTACACATGTTGGCCCATCATGATATGGATGTTTTATCCCTGCCACCCACCTGTAAGGCCCACCTTGATGTATCTTGTAGCCCATCTGTGCAGGCCCACCTGTTATGTATATGAGGTCCATGGTGATGTATATGAGGCCCATACGTGCGGCCCAATGTGTTGCATATATGTCCCATGTTCGAGGCCCATTGTGGCGTATTTCCAGCCCATATGTCGTGGCCCATTATGATATATTTTCGGCCCATTAATTAAGGCCCAACTTAATGTGTATAGGGCTCATTAGTGTAGCCCATTGAGTGGTCCATTGTGATATATGTTAGGCCCATTGGTGTGGAACATTGTGATATATGTTAGACCCATTGGTGTGGCCATTGATGCGGCCCAATTGATGTATATTGAGGCCCATGGGTCGTAGCCCATTGTGGATGTATATTTGAGGCCCAGATATGAGGCCTATTATGATGTAATTGTGTCCCATATGATGAGGCATGGTATGATGTATCTGAGACTCATTTGGTAAGGCCCAATGAGATATATTTTCGGGACATAAGATGTGGCCCATTGTGATGTATATAAGCCCAGGTATGTGGCCCTTGTATGAGGCCCATTGCGATGTACATTAAGCCTTTGTGTGAGGCCATGGGCCCACTATATGTTTAACATTATGTAGGCCACTGCTTGGGAGCAATGTTGGTTAAAGGTCCACGTTGATGGGCAATGATGGTTGGATGTCCACATTGTGACCTTCCCTTAAGCCTAGTTAGGCCCATTCTCATCATTGTTTAGTATGTTAACCCAAAGGAATGGGCCCCCATTGATATTGCTTGGACCATCATCGATCGTCCATCCATGGACCTCGTCTTGCGTCGAGGCCGATTACTGATTCTGATTTGTCATGGCTAATTGCTGATTATCGATCGAGGCCGATTACCAATTTTGATTTGTCTTAGCCGATTGTCAATTATCGATCGAGGCCGATTACCGATTCTGAGTTGTCGTGGCCGATTGCTGATTAGCGATCAAGGCCGATTATTATGACTGATTACTGATTATCGATTAATGTGGCTGATTGCTAATTTTGATTATCGAAGTCGATTACTGATTTTGAATGTCATGGCCAATAGCTGATTTCGATTGACGAGACCTAATGTGATGAATATGAGACCCGTCTTTGAGGCCCGTTGTGATGTGTATCCAGCCCGTGTTTAAGGCTAATATGATATTTTTATGGCCCACCTTGATATATTAGCGCGACCCATTAATGCAGCCCACTTGATGTGAATGAGGCCCATGTGCAGGGCCCGCCTATGAAATGTATATTAGGCCCATGTGAATGACCCATAGTGATTTATTTGTTGCCCAGTTGATAAGGTCCATAGTGATGTATTTGTGGCCTAGTTGATAAGGCCTATTGTGATATATTTGTGGCCCGTATAACGAGGCCTGTCATAATGTATATGTAACCCTTGTATGAGGCCCATGTGAGAGACTCATCATAGTGTGTATTAAGCTCTTGAGTGGGACCCATGGTGTTGTATATTTGGCCCTTGTGTGAGGCCATTGGTCCATAATATTTTATGTAAGACCCGTATCCTAGTTCGTATTGTTCCGTTGACTCCCTCGATCCTTCCGGTCGAATTCGGCAATCCACGACCACTTTATGATGTTTGCGCGCGATCCTAAGCTGAGACCTGTATGCCAAAGACGGCTAAAATTGAAACTTATACCTTAGCGACCGTCGCCGTCGCTACGGTTCTAACGCCGCGACTCGCACACCGACCCGATACCCAGGTTAAAAGATGTCAGTCTGCGTTCATTTCGAAGAAAACATCACACGTTGCGAATTATGAGGAAATCTCTACGAGATGTCCCATCAATCAATCAATCAATCCCATCAATCGAGTATACATCATACATCAAGTCAAGTACAATAACCCATACCTTTCTCTTACACAAGCAAGCCCAAAGTCAACTTTCACATCACCTCATCCATCACCAAACCCATCACCCATCACACCACATCACTCCATCACCCTCATCATCCATCACTTCCCTCTCTCCCTCATTCATTCACAAAATCTCTCTCAAGCAAATTTCACACGTCCAAGCTTCTTCTCCCAAATCCCAAGTGTGGCCCACCTTCTCATCTTCCATCTACACCTCTCATCTCTCATCCACACCATCAAAGGTCCATCATCCACCGTCCAAAGTGAAGGCAAGGAGCTAAGGAGGCTAGGGGAGCAAGAAGAAGGAAAAGAGGTGGGTGATCCACTGTTAATTCATGTTTTTAGGGCCACTTGTTGTGGGACCCAAATTGATGTATACAATGTAGAGAGGGGCCCATAGTGGCGGGGTCCCTCTATCTCACCGTATATCTCTCTCTACCTCCCTCTTTTCTCTCCCTTGAATGTGGTGGACCCCACCAAATTTTGTTAAATCAACTCCATCTATCAAATGGGTGGCCCATCACATTTTAGGTGAGATGACCTAAATTGTATGTATATTATATATTTATATATATATTCATATAGACATATATATATATATATATATATATATATATATATATGTATATATACATGTATACATAGATGTATATATACATGTATACATACGTCAGGTGGGCCATGTCCCTGCGGGACCCACCGTTTTGTATCTGTTTAGCACGCCGTCCAGCGTCTATAGACGCTGGACTGGCAGTACACTCCACAGTTTTTTTTAAAAAAAAGGGGAAAAAGGTGCTCTTTTAGAATGGGTCACTCATGCAAGCCCCACCTTGATGTTTATACATGATCCAAGCCATTCATTCTATTCTCGGGATCATTTTAGGCGTTGAGCCGAAAAATGAGACCGATCCAATCATCTGGCGGGCCGTGGTATTAAGAATGGTAGTATTTTCTGTTGAAACTTGGACGAATGATTGCTGGGGTCCACCAGAAGCTTGGACCCACCTGAAACTTATTTTGGACCCCTATTTTTGTGGGACACATGCAATAGACGGGATAGATCTAGTCAACGTGGGTCCCACCTAGGATAAAAAAAATATTTTTTTATTGGCATGACTTTTTTCCATGACGTCCAGAGACGTCCACGTTAAAAAAAAAAAGAAAAAAAAAAGAAGAGAAATGGTGGGCTGCTCCAACATGGCCCCACCTTTATGTATGTTCTTGATCCAAGCCGTCCATCCTCTTTCTCAGATTATTTTAGGCGTTGAGCCAAAATTTGGGATTAATCTGATTCTCAGGTGGGCCATACCATCTAAAAACATGTGGAGACTTGCCTGATCATATAAAAGCACTTGGTGGGGCCTACCTGAAACTTGGATGCATCTTAAACTTGGACTGAACGGTCCACCACGTGGGACACACACAATAGACGGTTTGGATCATCTTAATGTGGGCCCCATGTTAAAAAAAAAAGAAAAAAGAAAAAAAGAAAAAGGAGGCAGCAGCGTCTGACGCTGCTGCTACAGACGCCAGGCGGGCGGCCGGTTGGGGCTGGACCTCACGGCCCCACCGTGGGCCCCGCCGTGATGTTTTCCTAACATCAAGACCGTGCATTTGATGGGTCCCCTTTGTGTATGGGGTTATCCCAAAAATCAGCCGTAAATGGAACTCAGGCGGGCCATACCATTTAGAATCATGCGAAGACATGCCTAAAACATATAAAATCATTAGGTGGGGCTTACCTGAAATCTGGATGAGGCTGAAACTTGGTCTGAATGCTCAGCCAGGTGGGACACACATAATGGATGGACTGGATTTGTGGACCACATTTTAGTGGGTCCCTTGTGACCCGATCAACAAATTGGATGGAAAATAAATATTACAGTGGGATCCACGTACGTGTGACCCTATTAACAGATTGGATGTCAAGTACATATCACGGTGGGCCCCTCCCCTGACCGTGTGGCCCTGTAAATAAATTGGGTGGCAAATGAACATCACGGTGGGCCCTGGCCCACGTGATCATATGAACAGGTTGGAAGTCAAAATAAACATTACGGTGGGCCCTGGCCACGTTGCATGGAAAATAAATATTACAGTGGGCCCTCCCTGTCCATGTGACCTTATGGATAGATTGTATGGCAAATAAGCATTTCAGTGGGCCCATGGTCCACTTGACCTTATGAATAGGTTGGATGGAAAATAAATATTATGATGGGGCCCCATGGTCATGTAACCTTATCAACAGGTTGTATGGAAACTAGACATTTTTGGTGGGCCCCTATCTATGTGATCTTTTCAACAGATTGAGTGGGAAAATAAGCATTATGACGTGCCTCACATGAGGCTCACTTCGATAAATATGGGTTGATATGTTTAGGCCCATCTTGATGCATTTTCAGGCCTATTATTGAGGTCCACTTGGATGCATATGGGCTGATATGTTTAGGCCCATCTTGATGCATTTTCAGGCCTATTATTGAGGCCCACTTGGATGCATATGGGCCCATTTATTTAGGCCCACCTCAGCATGTATATAGGCCCAATGTTGAGGCTCACTTTGGTATAAATAAGGCCTATGTAATTAGGCCCATTTGATGCATACGAAGCTCATGTGATTGGGCTCATTTTAATGCATTCCGAGGCCCATGGGTGATGGCCCATTGCAAAGTACCTAAGGCCCATTGGTTAAGCTTATTGGGGTGGCCCACTTGATGAATATAAGGCCCATGTGATACGGCCCAATTGATGTACTTAAGGCCTAAATGAGTGCAACTAGGTCCATTGCAATGCGTGATCCCTCCATGGCATATAACGATATTTATAGTAAGTAATGTCTTGGGAACAATGATGGTTAGATGCCCACATTGTAAGGATGACGTCGGTTAAATGTCCGCATTGTCACTCTCCCTAAGGCCCACTAATAGGCCATACATATAGTAAGTAAGACGTCTAGGCCCATCTCAGTTATACACAGAGCCCATCCCTATATACATGTTTAGTATAGATCCATGATTCATTATTATATGCATCATATGTATGACTGATATGAGAAGTGACTGATTATAGCATATGCCTTCGGGCGAACTATTTATGGGCTCCCTGATACGCAGAGTTGCCCTACATGAGTGCATGATACACGTAGGACTATTGCATGACTGGTAGTGTGACTCATGCATTAGCATTTGTGTGATTATGATCATTGTATGCCCTAGCGACATCAAGGCCTTAGCCTCCACAGATGTATCGTGGCTGGCTGGATTGGATACCGAAAATGTTTGGTTCTAGCATACGGGCGCCATAGATGTCCTTGGGTGAAAATTTCTAAACTCGATGGTACCAGAGGATGACTCCAACGTCGAGACCGAGTGGATACACGAGCACGCGAGGGCCGTATACCAGCAGGCCGCGTCTCCCACTGTGTCGTGGTCTGTTGGAAAGGGGTGTGACCTTACCCGCCTGAGTGAGGGGCGACTTCTAGGTTGAGTTTGACCAGCTTGAGGAATCGGTCTGCTATCGACGAGCCGGGCCCGATATTGGCAGGTGGATAGTGAGGTCTCTTCTGCTCTCCCAGTTGTGCGTTCGGATAGGGACGACAAGCTAGTGTAAAGTGTACTAGACCCCGGTGATTATCCAAAATGAGAACTGTACTGATGTATGATGAGGATTGGCATGCTTGAGTTGCATCTCGCATCACATGGTCTCGATATGACCGATAGCATTCATATCTTACACCGCATAGCCTTGGTACGGCTGATTGCATTCATAATACTCATCATCATGTTTCCGCATTTACATTCCGAGCACGCTCATATTGCGCACACACTTACACCACCCTCTAAGCTTTCTATAAGCTTATGCACGATTGATGCGTGCAAGTGACGTCAGGACGCAGCCGTAGCGTAGTAGCAGCAAGAGCGTGCAGTCGAGCTTTTGGAGTTTTATTATTAGCACTATCTTGTATTTTCCTTTATACACCTTGTACTCAAAGTTTTTGATCATAGTGAATTTTGTGATGGTGTTCTTGTGGTTATTGTTCTTGGGTTATGCTTATGGTTATGCTCATTACGAATTAAATGGATAGTAGAAATCCTCCTTGTAGCATCCCAGGATCGGAACCTGGTATATGGGTACCGGGAGCCGAGAATGGGGTACTAAGGAGGCTGTCAGCGCCAGATTCGGTGATCGAAAATTTTGTGAGCCCGATTTTTGAGTTTGGGGCGTGACATTTTAGGCTCTATGTAGGCCATTCCTTGGGACAATGTTGGTTAAATGTCCACATTGTCGAAGTCGATTGTTGAGGCCGGTTATTAACACTGATTATGAGTGTGTGATAGCATAACATCATGATACATGCCCATACGCATCATTTTCATGCTTGTTATGAGATGGGGTTGACCATTGCATATGACATTGGGTAGGTTATGAGATTCCCTGATAGGTGGAGGTTATCTCACATGAGCTCATAGTATGCGTATGATTGATGTATGGCTGGATTGTATGATTCATGCATCTTGCATTGTGTGTTGTCATTACTGTACCCCCTAGCGACATCAGGGTCGTAACCTCCACAGGCATATTGTGGATGGCCAGATGGGACACCGAAAATGTTTAGTTCTAGCATACGGGCGCCATAGATGTCCCTGGGTGAAAATTCCTAATCTCCGTGGCCAGGAGACGCCCTAACGTCGAGACCGAGTGGATATATATGAGCACATGAGGACCATATACCAGTAGACCACGTCTCCCACTATGTCGTGGTCGGTTGAGAGGGGGTGTGGCCTTACCCACCCGAGGGTAGGGGGTGTAGCTAGGCCGAGTTTGACCAGCTTATAAATGGGTCCGCTATCGACGTGCCGAATAGGTATTGGCAGCAGATAGTGAGATTTTTTACGCTCATTTGGACTGTGCATTTGGAGTGTACTAAACCCCGGTAATGATCTCAAAAGAGGAACTGTACCGATATGTGGACTTAGTGAGCAAGAATTGCATGATCATTCATTCATTCATTCATTCATTATCTACTCGGGTTGGTGGTGCGCAACCATTTGTTACGTGTACCTCGCATGGCCAGAATTTTAGTTGGGTGCGCGACTAACCTGAGATCAAGATTTTACCACATCGAATCTGACTATCCAAATTTAGGTATGGGACTGGTTTGGATAGAAGTCCCTTGTGATGGACCCCACAGCCTGCGATACTATGTAGTATCATCCCGACTTCACACTCCAGTATGGTCATTCTATTCGTACTACATGTTGCATTACATCCGCGGCATATGGTACGATTAACGTTATTTGTGTTACTCATCAGGAATGTATATTGCATTGCATCCTCTGCATTTGATATTTGGCTCTCTATGACTCCTCATTTGCATAGTTGATTTCTATTGAGTATTCTAATATTGTATGACTTATGCACTTGTCAGTATTTCCGCTTACTCTGTTATCGTGTGATTTATGACTTTGTTAGTATTTCTGTTTACTCTGATAATTCCTAATCTTGTTAATATTCTGTTTACTCTAATAATTCATGATCTTATTAGTATTTCTGCTTATTCAGACATTGTACAATTTATGGATTATCAGTATTTTTAGTATTGTACGATTATGACATTGTATTGAATACTTGGCACTTATCTTGTGTACACACTTACACCACCCTCTAAGCTTTCTATAAGCTTATGCACGATAGATGCGTGTAGGTGATGTTAGGTTGCAGCAGTGTTGAGCTAAAAGCGTACAACGGTCTTCTGGAGCTTGATTTTTATTTATGTATTTCCTTCCAACATTGTACTCAACTGATTATATTAGTGGATATGTGATGATAATGTTGCCCTTGTGAATTAAATAATCTTGTGGTTATGCTTATTGCGAGTTAAATGTACATTGGAAAAAAAAAAAATCCTCCTTGTAGGATCACATGGTCGGAATCTGGCATATGAATGCTAGGAGCTAAGAATGGGGTATTACGGAGGCTGTTGGCACTGGATTCGGCGATCGGGATTCCTGTGAATCCGATTTCCGGGTTTGGGGCGTGACATTTGCCATGCTCATCACTTCAAGATTGGTTGAAAACTCAAGTATTGATTCCAAACTTATCCCCTTTTCATTCTTTTTCTAATTTTTTATTTTATATCGATGATCATTTATATTCATTCAGTCTTTTCAATCTTTTCATCTATTCTCTTTTTCTTTTAGATTTTTCATTCTTTTTCAAACTTTTTCAGTCTTTTCACCATACATGACCTTTTTGTCAATCTCTTATTTTTTAACTGGTCTTTTTCTTCTTTGCCCATGTGCTAATGGATCTAAGCCTTAATGAATGAAACCATGATTTGGCCTTTTCTTTTAGAGAGAATAAAAATAATTTAAGGCTAATTGTATTAGAAGGAACATTATTAAAATGTATGGTTGTAACAATCTCTTCAAATTCTTTAATATACATATATGGATTTTCTAAATCAAGTTCATGGAACTTAGGAAATAATTGGATTATCTCAGGTTTAAAATTCACATTTCCTGTATTGATTGGGAGAATTATGCAGGAAGGTGAACTTGTTCTCACCGGTTGTAAATAATCCCGTAAAGTTCGAACTGGTGGAACTCGATGCACTTCATTCTCATCACTCACCGTCCTAATAGGTGGTGTGTGATTAACAGGATATTCACCAACCCGATGTTCTTGAGCCATGCTCTCAGATGATATTTTAAAAATATTTGAGGATTTTCTCACTTGTCAATGGATTTTTCAACCAAAACTCCTCTTAAATGTCTCAGAGTATGGTTCCTTACTTGCGAGTTCATGAACCATACCAAATTTTAATTCTATTTTCCAATTCTTACAACAAGTGTAGAAAGAAAGTAGAGGGAAGAAGTTAGAAGAATGTTACTAGATCGGAGTTTTATGTTAGGACCCTACAAAATAGAAAATAATGTTAGTTTCTAAAACAAAGCAAAAAACTCCTAAACTAGAAACAAATCAAAAATTAGTCCTAATCTTAACCTAATTCTAACACTAATTAATTTTAAAAAAATGCAGCCGTAGTCCCCGGCAACGGCGCCAAAAACTTGTTCACAGCCCCAAGTGTAAGGTCACGGTGTAGTAATAATCTCAGTAAGATTGAGGTTGAATCCACAGGGACTAAACTCGTACGTTTCAAAAAGTAACTAGAACTAGAAGAAGATCTAAAACTAAATTTGAAATTATTTGAAAGAGTAATTGTGAATTTATAATTGAAACTTATGAATTTAAAGGTGAGAACTAGGGTGCCAAGGATCTACTTACAGCAATCAGGATGCTACCTTGCTTGATTTAAGAAATCCAATTGGAATTAGAGTCCTATCTTATCCAATTGGAAAAAGAGAGAGATGATTGAATCATTGAACTTCTCATGGATCTAATCATCGATAAAGGAGAATTATGGGAGGAATTCTATCACCCTACCATGCCTAATGGACGATGGTGAACAACAGGATTAATCAATCCCACAATCTAAAAGAGTAAAATAAGATATTCAAAGCTATCACAGATATATTGTAATTTGTTATAGCAAACCATTAAAAATAAAAAATATTCCTTATGATCAATTTAGAATCCAAGAGAGTTCAATAAAACATGAATCAAAGCAAAACAAACATCTTAATCACGTCACAAGCTTCACCTCTTAGCCTTAGCTAAGAGGTTCAGCCAACCATAAACATGATTGAACTAAAAACTCTTAATAAAAGCATAAAAATAACTAAAGAAGAAGTAGAAAAACTCCCCGATGCCTAGGAACATCCTATAGACTCCCAAGTATAATTGTACCACACCGTCTTGCGAACCGACCTTGAAAATTTGCAAACAGACCTTGGAACCGCCTCAAATTTACGCAGTCCATGTACTGTCTGTGTAACCCGCGATGAGTCAAAGCATATCTTCGACGAGTTGAAGGCAAACTTCGACAAGTCAAGGATCACCTAAATTTTAAAAGATAATGTTATTGGAGTTCTAGCCAAAGTTTCTATGACTAGTTGAGGTAAAGCTTAGACTGATCGAAGCATAGTTTAGGCTAGTCAAAAATCACTTGGTTTCCTTTGATCTTTGACATATGAATTCTTCAATCTCGGTCTCCTAAGATCCATCCTTTTTCTTGGTGATTCTTGAGCGTTAAATCCATACTTTTAGTACTCTTTTCAATCTAAGCACTCAAATCCACCTTGCAACGCAAACATGTATAAAATATACTATTAAGCATTATCATGTTCATAAAACTAATATATAAATAAGGAAAAATATACAATATTTGACACTCAATAATTGTCAAAGTGTGGGTATCATTTGATTGATATATGAGAAATTGAGAAATTAAATAGATCATGTGGCACAAACTGTAAACAACTTACTAATTAAAGTACGACTAATAAAATGTATAGCTTGCAAACAAGATAATACGCATAAGGTATGGGACCGCGTCCCAGAAAAATATATGTAGTCCAAAAGATGTACAAATATCCCCTTTTTGCCTTAAGGCCCCATTGCTAGTCTTAGGGCGACCTACGACGATCTGCTCAGTAGGTGGGAAGTAGGAGAGCTCCTCCTCCTCATCTAAAATTGCCCCATCTAGTGCATCAGGCTCCATGATAGCCACATCTAAGATAAAGTTTGGTTAGTGTTTTAAAATACCATCCCAGAGTGGGAGTGAGTAATCAACTCAGTGTTTCCATTAGCATTAAGTTACACAAGTTATCAATTTCACAGGTGCAATTAATGAAAATCATCGAAACACACAATTCCTAGTTACTCCTATTAATGCTCAAGCATGGTATTATAACATGATGCATGCCCTCACCATCCAACACTCCCTCAAGCGACACCATCTATACGTTTGCAAATGTCCAACACTCCCTCAATGCGACCTCAACTACCGAGTCACCAACTTAACTAATGTGATGTAGTCGTGATCATGTTAGCCAAGTGTTTAGTTATGTCCACTCATCCAGTAAGATTGGGGAAATTGGGATACGCTAACTAATTCAATGCCCTATACTGATCGCGAGGCCCAAGCGATCATGACAGCCTTGCTCCTGCGATCTTTGATTCGTTTGGGTTCATCACTTTCAGAAAACTCATACGAACAGTGGCTTTATAAACTAGCTTTACTCACGGTCACTACAGGGAAGCTCTTGGCCCCAGCGCAGGCCAACAGCTTGAGCATAATCTCTCATTCCACTATGCTCGACTCCCTAGACTTGTGGATCGCATCATAGCTATTGCTAGTGGGCACTCCATGGGCGTAGGGTGCCTCAGGTTCAAACAGGCATGCTCATATGTGGTGAGTCATACATAGTTGGTCAGTTAGTGGGCCAATTCATCCAATTTAGTGAACTACAAAGCATCAAGTATTAGATGTGAGCATCTCATGTAGTTTAACTACTATCAGCTATCCGTGTTAGATCGTTTGGATTGGTCACTAGGAGACCCAACCAGTGGGGCTTCCTATGCGGGTCTTACAATTTTGTTGGCCAACCTAAAAGGGTAGATCACTTAGCATTTTGTAGGAGATCATAAACTTCTTTTAGTCCCAGAAAATTTAGGCATACATAATAATATGCATGGGCATTCAACTTAATCAAAACATAGTGACAACATTCAAGCACATTACCCCAATTCGTCGCAGGTTTTGAGATAAATTAGAATCAATTTCATATAATAGAAAGTGAAATAAATGAAGGGCAACAATTCAATAACTTGGCCTAATCTATCATAGAAGCAATCATTAGCTACTTTAAACATGATTGAGCAATTTATGGAGAAGTAACTACCAAAGAATTCACTTGTTAATCAACATGCACACCACTTTTGCACACACAATCATTAGTTACAACCTAAGTTCAATAATTATCACTTAAGGATAATGGTCCGCATCTAGGTGTAGTTCGACGGATCGTGGTGCCGTTCCTAAGGTTTCGATTCCGCAGCTTGGAGTATCGGAGCCCTGCGTCGATAGAATTTGCTTGTTAGAGTGCATGTAAGTGGCCTAAGATGCTGAAATCTAGAAAGGGGCTTGATTGATTACGTCTTTATTGTCGGTGGACCGCTTTCTACGACGGCGGAGTCGTGGGCTCCAATGCGGGCCGTAGTAGGAGGGAATTTTCCCCAATGTAGCTCCTTTAGGACCTCTCTTCCTCCAGTCTCCCCTCTCCTTCTCCCTCTCTTCCTTGCAATAGAAAAATTCGTATGGGAGTGAGGGAGGGTGATTTTTGGGCTTAAGTAGTCTAGAGTTTGTGTTTAAATGGTCCTGGGGGTCCTTTTCCTAACATGCATGCCTCTAGTGGGCTGAATTTTGGCCCATATGGCTATACTAGGAGCCTACCGACCCATCTGTGCTATAGGGTAGGTGCCCCATCACCGGATGAGTGATTGGTTTGAATTTAGCAGCAATCAGATGTCTTGATTGGCAGTGGGAGCTTTATTTACAATCAGCGGTCACTAATTTTTAATCAGGGCCCTGGTTATACAGATATGAGTAGGGAAATATCCCTGGCTCATGGTCTGAGTCTGATTGCAATCTAATGGTTAGAAAGTCACAACTTCATAGTTTAGTGGCAGGGCCAACTTACTTAAGTTTCAGGCTTTTGGTCGTGTACAGTCGTGCCTTTCAAGCACTACCTCATAGGTCCAAGTTGTGTAGTTCGAGGCACCGTTTGGGTCTGTCATCCGTAATGGACTCCAAGCCCAGTGAGGCCTATGACATTCTATAGTTTCGGGCCTAGTGGATTTTCGAAGGGTGACACGTGGTCATTTTAATCGTTGCAGTGAATTGTTGGAGGAGTCGGCTTCGCGGCCCATTTCTGACACAGGTCATACTTAAGTCTGACTACATTCGTGACCTTGTCCTTTCGTAACTTGGTGACAATGACTCATGTCATCATTTATCCCTAGCTTTTTAGGGCCTCACACGTGTGCTTCATGCAAACACCTAATGCGGTCCTATGACGGTTCCTCTAGTGGATGCCATGACATTTGGCTTGCATGTAATAGGCTAAGTCTAAGAGGGGGGTTGAATAGAACCTATAAAAATTATACTAATTCAAAACATAATTGTCTACTTAAACTAATTTACTAATAAAAATTAAATAAGTCAATGTAACACTAAGGGTTATAAACCAAAGTGGGTCCAATCACATAGATTATAATAGATGTTACAATCTAAGCAACCAATCCATAAACAAGATAGTGTACATGTGTGTGGGACGTACTAACTACTCAAATCATAGCATTTATCTAATCATGTAGACAGATAATTCAACTAATCAATCACATAAGTATAATAAAAAAATGCTCAATTGAGAGTCCCAAACACAAGCATGTATAGTGGTTTAGTTTCCCTACTCCACTCCCAACAGATGCACTCTTCTTGAGTGTACCAAGATTCACTATCGAAGGTTTTCATTAGGTTCACCCCTAACCTTTACAACCATACACAATGACCTAACGTATACTCCCATCGAAGGCTCCATCGAAAACTTAGTTGGTTTTCTATCATCTAACCAATAACCTTGATCCTAATCCAATGACCTATGTTTACTCCCGTTGGAGGCTCCCACAGAGACTAACATGTATGCACCCATGTCAGGTGAATTCAACCCTACACAAGAGCCTAGGTCATACACAAGAACTTATTCTAGTTTGGGTCCCAAACTCTTACCATCAATCCTACATAAGGAAAAAGAGTATCGACTCAATAATTGATAATTTACTTGTCGGATTGAACTCGATTGATGAGTCATTATTGAGTTGCTTCTTCAAAGCTTTTCCATGCTTGAATCTGCTTCTCAATTGCTCCCCTGATCATTAATGCTAATATTTCAACTCATACGGTCGTTTGCCTTGCATATGATGTGTCAAAGAGGTGACCAAAGCAAGGGATGTTAGGTGAATCTCCTACAACACATGAGGATGTTGTAATTCCTATGAGATTCACCTAGATAAGGTATTGTAGAGAGTTTAGACAAAGATCTGAATATAGGCATAGTGTCTAATCTCTAGAAAGGTGAGAATTCATCAACATCTTCAAATAGGAATATAGAATGCTCATTAGAGTGAAAAATCACAAGCTTGGCATGAAACTATTTAAATTGAGGTTTAGGATGTGTAGTATTAGTGGAAAAATACCTAGAATCTATTTGCACAAAAATCCATCAAAATGTTCAAGGCCAGCACACCCTTTAAAGAGGAATAAAGTTTAAACGATAAAAAAGGGGGCAATAAATAGCCGATTTGATCGATCGATACAAGCTGTTGATCGATCGAACTCCCCTTCGAGTGATCGACCGATCACAGTAATTCCGACTTATATCAAAAGCTTGCTAGATAATTTTGGACACCTTCGATTAATCGAGCCCGATTGATCGAGATCGATCTCCTGAATGATTGATGATCGGTTGAAGGCACCTATGAGTCTGCTGTTTTTGAGCAGTTTGGTTTAACAACAGCTCAAGACCTCTATATCTTATCTAAACATGTTCAAATGGGCTCTTAAGGCTATGGGATAATTAATAAATGGTTTACCTATTAAGGCATGATCATATAGAAGTTTAGGTTATTTTGGGTTAAGGGATAGGGTCACCAAGGCACCTCATTTACCTATTCTTTACTCCTTGATGCTCCATGTACTTTTGTGTCTTCGGTCTTTAACTTATAAGGGCTCAACTGACTATATGGTACACTGACTCACATGATTGACAAACAAGGTGTACAAATAAGTGTACTAATACATTTGTGACCAAAAATTCTAAGGGACCACAATTACAAAGAGGGAAGGTGTTACTCACCCTCTCTGCATATACAGATATACGATCTCTACTTCATAGGACTAAACGGACTTTAAGGGATTATGTTTGTTCTTATGCACTGATGATGCAAGTGCATGGAATGTAGTGATAATGCGATGCCTATGATAAGCGAAGCATCGGGTCATATAAATCTACTTTAATTCACCCACTTGACGAAGCAGTTGAATAACTAGTCAACCTAATTTTTTTATGGGCATGATTTAATATTTCGACAAGCCACAAAGCATACACTCAAGTTGATGGGGTGCTCGGATGCAATGTATACACCGTGATGCTAGTGCTAGAGGCAAGTAAAGGGGTTGAGAAGGGAATAAATGTTGCACAATAATTATGTAGGGGAAATAAAATTAATCGAGTTGGGTAGAAGGATGAACGGTTTTGTCACAATGGTCAGATTGAGTGGGAAGGATTGATATTTTCAGTTGCTCAGATGATTAAAAGTCAAACAAGGCTAGGTTGGCTTGGGCTGGACTCTTATACTTCACCTCTCACTTCTCCTTGGGGGAGGGATGAGATGGGTTATGGATGGTTAAGGGCTTGGTGAATATATGTTGGGGATTTGGAAGTGCTTAAAATGAGAGGAGAGTGGGTCGTTTATAGCCTTTTGGACTTATATATATACATATATATATATATATATATATATATATATATATATATATATATATATATATATATATATATATATATATATATATATATATATTGTAACACCCCAGATTTTTACCAACCTGGAGTTAGGCGTCCTTAGGCAATGGGTCAACCATAACACCATGGTAACCTCTTAGAACTCAATTCCAAAGCCTGAGAAATCATTTAGAACCAAATTCTTTAGAAATTTAACGTGAATTAACTAGCGCTACACTAGATTTCCTACCAAATTAGCACCAACCATTTTAAATACGATCTGTAAGACCTAAAACCTCTAGAATTGTTAACGCTACGTTATCCTGAAATCTAGGATCCAACTCTAAACCCAGTTGCTCCTAGGAATGCTTTGTAACTTTATTTTGGTTCTAGACCGCGCATCGAGAGTCTGATAGCTATGAACTTAGACCATTACGACCGCTTAGTTGGACTTATCAATCACCTAGAAGATCAAGCTCAAACGATGTCCTGAGACCATTTTATTGAGCTCGAAGTAAAGAGGGTAGGAAAATGAAGATTTTTAGAAAATTAATTATATTTTTATGAAATCTGGAACGTTTCACTTGCGCGTTATTTTTAAGCATTCTGACCGTTAGAATTCGACGCAAATTTACCCTCGGATCAGGATAGGTGGCCCTTACATGTCATAGTACTTGTAGCTTTGATCGAGTTCCCGTAACCATTGAATTGAAACTGATCTGGCACGGTCGATCTGAAAACTTGACCGGATTGAAAACTTAGCTTGACCTAGATCCGATATTAGAGAGCTTAAGTCCGACCACATTGAGTCAGAGGACCTCCAGAAATGTTCTTTTGGATCGGAAAAGACCCGATTTGGTTATAACCCAAGTATACCTTGGTCTAAAGTCTAAATAGGTGAGTTTTTAGCCTATTTAAGGATCTTAAACCCTCTATCATCCCTCACATACGAATTTGAGAGAAACCCTAGGAGAGAGAAGAGAGAGATTGTGTGTGAGTTGTGAGAGAAAGTTCCTATCACTTTATCCCACTGCTATACGTACTTAACCATCGCGATCTAATCACTCTTTTGGTGATTCTGACTTCATTTTAGGTAAGAAAACCCTAACCCTAACTTATTTTAAGATTCCTATAGGTACAAGTAGCTAAGTAGCTGACTTACCTTGTGTTATAGGTCGTCGTATCGACGTTGACGAAGACTTAGAGTCTCTATTGAATTCGTTACACTTCTATGGCGTAAGGTACGGATTTTAGACGCTTAGGTTACCATTTTTCAAAGCTTTCAATGCCGTTTAATGGTAGATTGTTGACAAGGATGCTGTTTGATATGTAGAAGATGCTGTCCATTTTTCATTTCGAATACGTACGAAGAATATGAGATTTAAGATATTTTAGGTATTTGTAGGAAATACTGTATATGTATGAATTTTGCTAATATGATTGCCATGAGTATTTGTCGTGTACCTATACTAGATATGCGTGTATGATCTGTTTGGCGAAGAGATTCACCCTAATACACATTTTTGCCAACATATGCTATGTAGGCTAATGTGTGTAGACTAAGTGTTTGTATAAATATTTGTATAAGTAAGTATTAAGTAAATGGGATTGTAGATTAGCGTTGAGATAGGATTCTCAACTGTTTTGATGATGTATATGATTTCTTCCATGTTTGTTATATTTGAATTGATTACCTTATATATATATGAAATGCTTGTGTATAGTTAAATTGCTTATGTTGTATCTTATAACATGTTGCTAACATGCTTGAAATACTTGTTATTTCAATTGTCTATCTCATATGAATACGGATTCAGGTTACATGTGCTTGGGGCTATACTCTAGTCCAGGAAGTCGGTAACAGATTTGAATTCATGGTTGGATTCTATTCGCCACGAAGGACGCGTTAACGAACCCAAGTCGTGCTTTGGTTAACGGCAGTGGTTAGGCCACACGAGGCATTTATGCGCTTTATGTCGTTCAGCATGAGGTGCGCTCGTGCTAGTCGAGCTCGTTAAGTAACCCGACTGACCATTATATGTTCACCTTGTATTCGTCATAACTGTTTGAACCTAGGGTACTGAACTTACCAGTGATAACCCTGATAACTGTGGTACCTTGATCCACTAAGACTCATAAGCTGGGCATGGTGGTAAGGGACACCATGGTCGAGCTGTCGGCCTACACTGGGGCCACAAACCTCTCCGTAGTGACCAGTGAGCACCTTAGACTCGTGAGCCGATTGTGCTAGTATGAGACACTACATTCAAGCTGTTGGCTTACTCTAATTGGTGACGAGCCCTTTGTAGTGACCTCGAGCGTATTCTGAGTCTACGTGAGGCAACGACCCTTCCGTAGCAACAAGAGTACAACTAGGCCTGTATTGATAAGGTGATGAGGGAGCGGTGCAACGAGTGCGTGCAACAGCCCTGGCAGCCCTTGCGGTGACCTAAAACCAATCATCGTATGAGACTACTAGGAGTGAAGACCCTAGATAGGATCCTTGTTGAGAATGATATAAGGGAAGTACCCTAGTTTTTCAATCCTGCTGTATGAAAAGGACTAATAACAACTCAGTAATCATATTCATATCGCACTGCATGTGCCTGGAAGATGTGGAGCACTGAGGGAAGAAAGCATGCCGCAGACGTAAGATGGTGTCTCATGAGGGAGTATGTTGGTGAGGGCATACATCATGTCATTTCATTCTTGCATTAATTACAGTATTTAGGAATGTTTGATTTGCTTGCTTTATCATTATCGCTTGATTAATTTGATAACATGTTAACCTTTGCTCTATGATTCCACTGAGTTGGCCACTCACTCCCACGTTATGGGACGGTGTTGTACACACCAACCAGTCCCTGTTTTAGTTTCAGATGATGGCGCTGCTTGTGAAGCGGAGCCGGACTTGTATGATGATGAGGAGGATTTCTCCTATAGGCGGTTATCAGGCGGGTGTATATAGACCGTGTTCTAATCGACGGGATTACAGGGAGGTTGATTAGACGCCATGACACTTGCCATTTTATAATTTTAGAGCACTCATGTATATTCTTTTGTTCATTTTTTTAGAGTATACATGTAGATATTTAACCTGGTAACATGTTCACACTCTGGAGACTTACAACAGTTTATATATGCTATATATCTAACACAGTCTTCCGCTTGCATAATTTAACTCTCTGGAGTATGATATATTATTTTGGTATAATCTCACTCATGTTTAATGCACTCATACAGCCGACATTCATCCATCATTGAAAATGTTGCATAAGTGATGTTCTGGAACTCGGGAGTGGAGTTTATGCTCGACCCCCCATGATTATAAATTATAATATTATAATATAGTATATTGATATATATATATATATATATATATAAATATATATACATATATATGTGTGTGTGTATTTATATATATATATAATATTATTATATTCATATAGCTATGATGAGGTGGGCCACACATGTGGACCCCCCATGATTTATGCATCAGATCTTCACTATCCAGAACATCATACCCTCTGGACGGTGAGCCCTTTATAGTTTATATATATATATATATATATATATATATATTATATTATAACATAAGATATTATATATTATATTATGTTATAATACCTTTTAGAGGTGAGCCACGTACGTGGGACCACCTTGATCCACGTGCCATCCCAAGAGCCCCACCGTTTAGAGAAATCTGGACAGTGCTAAGGGACCACTGTGATGTATTTGTTCACACTGTCCATGTGGACGGTGTGTTGTGGGCCACCATGTTATATGTTTTGTATCCCGCCATCCATCTATTGATGGAGTGGACCCACCCCACATGTGTGATATGTGTGGGTAGGTGGGACCCACCTTGATTTATGCATTGTATATTTAAGCCATCTGTCCCTAGACGGTGCACCATGGAGCACACCCTGATGTATGTGATTTCAGCCATGCCATTCACCATGTTTTCTAGATGGGTATGGCCTACCATGATGTATCTATTTTATATGTTCTATATCCACTCCGTCCTTGTCCAGGACCATGGACCCCATGGTGATGTATGTGCTACACACACCGTCCATCTATTTTCAGCTCATGTGGGGCCATCCCACACGTGTTGTACGTGTGGAATGGGACCCACCTTAGTGTATGAATTGTATATCCACTCTGTCATCTGTCCAGATGGTGTGCCCCCCCACTATAAGGTATATGTTTTATATCCGTGTCGTCCGTCCCTAGACGGTGTACATGGGACGCACTATGTTGTATGTTTTGTATCCCGCCGTCCATCCGTTTCTACTGGTGGGACCCACCTCCCATGACAAATGTGTTCCATCCAAACCGTCCATCCATTTGGCAAGCTCATTTTAAGGATTGAGACTAAAACTGAGGCAGATTCAAATCTCTGATGGGCCACCACGTGAACACCACCATGATGTATTTATTTCATCCACACCGTCTAGATTATGCTGGACGGTGTTGTCCAATGTTTGGACAGTGCTGATTTACATAGATAATGTTTGGATAGTGTTGATCATCATTAGAGTGTCATATGCCCCATAGTATGATTGTGTACTGTGATACACATGTTGCACCTGTAAAATGATTTTTGGTATAATCCAAGCTATCTCTTGAGGCCCATTAATGTAGCCCATTGCGATGTGTTTATGGCCCATTGGTGTGGCTATTGATGGGGCCCACCTGCTTGAATCTGAGGCCCATAGGCATGGCCCATTGTGATGTATTTGAGGCCTATGGGCAAGGCCTATTGTGATGTATTCGTGGCCTATGAGCAAGGCCCATTGTGATATGTATTAGGCCCATGGGTCGTGGCCCAATCTGATGTGTGTGAGGCTCATGTGTAAGGCCCACCTGTGATGTATTTGAGGCCTAAGTGCAGGGCCCACCTATTATGTATATTAGACCCATGTGTAGGGCCCACCTGTTGTGTATTTATGACCCCTTTTTGGCGTAGCCCATTGAGTTTTATATAAGGCCCAATGTGATGTTTTTGTAACCCCTTTAGTGCGACCCACCGGGATGTATATTAGGCATTTGTATGAGGCCATGGGCCCACTATATGTTTGGCTTTGGCTCTATATAGGCCATTCCTTGGGAGCAATGTTGGTTAAATATCCACATTAATGAGCAGTGGTGGTTAAATGTCCTCATTATAACCTTCCCTTAAGGCTGATTGTCGAGGCCGATTCTGATTCCATTTGTTTGAGGTCGATTCCGTTTGGTCGAGGCCGATTCTGATTTCGATTATCGAGGCTGATTCTGAGTGTCAAGGTCAATTGTAGAGCCGATTCTGATTTTGATTATTGAGGCCGAGCCAGATTTTTGAGGTCGATTCCTATTCCGATTGTCGAGGCCAAGTTAGATTGTCGAGGCTAATTCCGATTCTAATTGTAGAGGTCGAGTCAGATTGTCAAAGTTGATTATCGAGACCGATTCTGTTTGATCAAGGCTGATTCCGTTTGTCCAGGCCGATTCCATTGTTGAGGCCGATTCTGTTTGGTCGAGGCTGATTCCATGTGGTAAAGGCTGATTTTGTTTGTCGAGGCCGATTTCCATTGTTGAGGCCGATTCCATTTGATGAAGCCAATTCTGTTTATCGAGGCCAATTCCATTGTTCAGGCCGATTTCGTTTGTAGAGGTCGATTCCATTTGATGAGTCCAATTCTTTTTGTCGAGGCCGATTCCATTGTTGAGGCCGATTTTGTTTGATGAAGCTAATTCCATTTGTCGAGGTTGATTCCGATTGTCGAGGCCGATTCTGATTATCGAGGCCGATTCCATTTGGTCAAGGTCGATTCTGATTGTCGAGGCCGATTTCGTTTGATGAGGCTGATTTCATTTTTTAGGCTGATTTCGATTATCGAGGCCGATTCTAATTGTTAAGGTCGATCATCGAGGTCGATTATGATTGTCGAGGTCAATTTCGATTGTCGAGGCCTAATGTAATGTAAATAAGGCTCATGAGATGTAGCCCTTTATGATGTATATTAGGCTCATGTTAGAGGCCCATTGTAATGTAAATGTAGCCCATGTGATGCGGCCCACTTAATGTATATGAGGCCTAATGTGGCATATTTATGGCCATCCATTGAGGCCCACCTTGATGTGATGCATAATGGACCCGTGTGAGAGGCCCATTGTGATGTGCTTGGGGCTTATGGGTTGTGGCCTATTGTGATGTATTCGAGGCCCATGGGATGTGGCTCATCCGATGTATATAGGCCCATGTGACGTAGCCCATTATGATTGTATGAGACCCATTATAGTGCATTTGAGGGCTAGGCTATGGAGCCCATTGTGATGTATGTTAGGCCCACGTAAAAGACACATCATGATATGTATTAAGCTCTTGAGTGAGGCTCATGGTGTTGTATTTTTGTCCTCTTGCGAGGTCTTGGGTCCACTATATGTTAGGCTCTATGTGGGTCATTTCGTGGGGGCAATGTTGGTTAAATGTCTATGTTGTTGAGGTCGATTATTGATCCTGGTTACTGATATCGATTATGAGTATGTGACAATATAGCATCATGATACATGCCCATACACATCATCTACATGTTTGTAATGAGATGTGGTTAACCATTACATATGACATTGGGCAGGTTGTTATGAGAATCCCAGATAGATGGATGTTATCTAACATGAGCGCACGATATGCGCAAGATTAGTGCATGACTGGATTATATGACTCATACACCTTAAATTGTGTGTTGTAATTATTATATGCCCTAATGACATCAAGGCCTTAGCCTCCATAGGCATATCGTGGATGGCTAGATGGGATAACAAAAATTTATTATTAGCATCGGGCTACCATAGATGACCCTGGGTGAAAATCCTTAAACCCTCTTGGTATTAGAGGACGCCCCAACATCAAGACTGAGTAGATACATGAGCGCCAGAGTACCGAATACCAGGAGGCCGCATCTCCCACTGTGTCGTGGTCGGTTGGGAGGGAGTGTGGCCTCACCCGCCTGAGGGAGTAGGCAGAGCTAGGTTGAGTTTGACCAGCTCCTAAATGGGTCCGCTATCGACGAGCCAGGTAAGCATTGGTATATTGTTGGTAACCAGGTAGTGAGGTCTTTTCAACTCACTGGGTTACGCGGCCTGCAGGGGCAGTAGCCAGTTTGGAGTGTACTAGACCCCGGTGATGATCTCAGAGATGTAAAGTACTGATATTTAGACTTATTAAGTAGGAGTTGCATACTCATTCATTCATTCATTCACTATCGACTCGGGCTGGTGGTGCCCAACTATTTGTTACGTTTACCTTCACAATGGTCAGGATTTCGGTTGGGGCGTGCGACTAACCTGAGATAAGGAGTTTACCACATTGTGTTTGACTATCCAAATTTAGGTATGAGACTAGTTTAAATAAAATTCCCTTGTGATGGATGTCGTAGCTTGCGATAGTATGTACTATCATCCCGACTTCACACTCCAGATTGGTCATTTCATTCGCATCACATATTACATTATATCCGCAGGTATATGACATTTTGGGTTGCTATATTTCTGCACTTATATGGCCTAGACAGACTTAGCAGGATTTACATATTACATTGTATCCTCGACATCTGATATTTGACTCTCTATGACTCCTCATTTGTATGGCTAATCTGTATTGTGTACTCTGATATTGTATGATTTATAGACTTGCAGTATTTCCACTTAATCTGATATCATATGATTCATGATTTTTCCAGTAATTCCGATATTGTATGATTAAGGCATTGTATTGAATACTTGACACTTATTTTGTGCACACACTTACATCACCCTCTAAGCTTTCTATAGGCTTATACACGATAGATGCGTGCAGGTCGCATTAGGTTGCAGCAGCGTCAGGCTTGGAGCATGCAGCTGACTTCTAGAGCTTTGATTTCGATGTATATGCATTTTCCTTTCAGCATTGTATTCAAACTTTATATTAATGGATATGTGATGATGATGTTACTTTTATGATTTGGGTAAACTTGTGATTATGCTTCTTACAAGATAAATGTACGTTGGAAAATCCTTTTTGTAGGATTACAGAATCGGAATCTGGCGTATGCACGCTGGGAGCAGAGAATTGGGCACTACGGAGGCTGTCGGCACCAGATTCGGCGATCGAAAATTTTGTGAGCCCGATTTCCAAGTTTGGGGCGTGACAGAAGTGAACTAAAGGATTATTACATAGGGATATTTGTACAATCCTCACTATCTAGCAAGCGAAAAGATTGCTGCTTAGAACTATTGACGATTGGATCATGTCTCAATGCATTGGTTGATGGCACAAGGATATCTATATAGTCTTCTCTATCTAACAAGCATAAAAATGGTTACTCACAACTATCAATCATTGGAGTACATTGGTTGATGGCCTAAGGATATCTGTACAATGTTCACTATCTAGTAAATAAAAAGATAGCCAGTTACAACTGTCCACCATTGAATTATGTCTCTGTATGTAGGAAAATTCCATTCCCAAATTAGGATCCATTTTTGTGTGTTGCTCATTAAAATCTACGAACACATATTTACAGACAGAACTGGATTCATGGGAACTCTGAACAACATGCTCAATATCATGACACACTATGTTTAAATGATCGTGAATGTGTGTGCTCCTCTATTGGATACCAATTGTACACCTTACTTTCTCTATATACAATGATATATGAAAATTTAGATTCTTTTTAGAGAAAAGGATATACGCCGGGACATCTTTATCATTTTTTATAGTGTGTAGGAGTGATATGTGACCTTGCCCAGGATAAATGACATCATTCTGACATCAAATTCATTCGGTGGTCTACATAATCTTGCGCATTTTAGTTACAAGTTCCCAATACGTAATTTATTGTTTAAAATGATACATTTTGAATCCCCACCCTTATATGAGAAATTATTTTTTTCATATACACTCCCTATAATAATAGCATAGGATGGACCAAAGAGCCATGATCTTCAAATACGAATGTATCTAAAAAATTGAATTATTATGCTTACAAAAATAACATGATCGTGGTTGTCATGTACCAAGGATTGTGGTTATCATATACTAAGGGTCAAGGTTGTCAAGTAGTAAGGGTTTCTATCATGTGGTAAGGGTCATTGTTGTCATGTATTAAGGGTTGTAGTAGTCATGTATCAAGAGTTGTAGTTACCATTTGCTAAGGTTTGTAATTGTTATTTAATAAGGGTCGTGGCTGGTTTAAAGTTGGCACTGAGAAGATTTATGGTCTTATCAATATGTCTACAACACAACTCTAATAAAACAAGTTACAAATATTTTTTTTTACTTCTTATGTTAATATTATAGATGGAAGGCTAGTGAGTAGTTAGATGGAAAGGAGAAAACTCTAACTGTCATTCATTCGAAGAAAAGAATGTTGGAGAATGGAACGCGGAGGAAAAGTTTGTCATAAAATAGAATGTAGGAGTGTACTAGTGGATAATTAAATAAGAAGAGTTTCAAAATAAATAAGAGAATGTAACTCTAGAGACTTGAACTCTACAGACTGGGGTGGGCCAAAGAGTGGTGGTGGGTCACGATTTAAGAAGGAAGTTTTGAAGGAAAAAAGAAGCTCTTGAAAAGATTGAAGATCTCGAAATGAGGTCTCTCAATGGACTTGGCATTACCAAAAGCTCTCTGGACACCATTTGTGGGACCTATCATGAGATACATGTTAAATCCACTTTGTTTATTAGATTTGGTTTTCTATTTAAGTGCATGAGCAAAAAAATTAGGCACATTCACAGCAAAGGTAGACCATACCATAGAAAAAATTGAGATTTAATTATTATTTTTCCATTCACACACACACACACACACACACACACACACACACACACACACACACACACACACACACACCTGTATAAAGAGAATGAATGAATTATCTCTCTCCTATAGTGGGCCCAATCGCACATTAATAGGACACATCATACATTATGGTGGGGCCTTATATCTCCTCCTGCACTCAAAAGGCAAGTATGAGAATAATTGTCGATGACAATGAGCAATTTCATTAATGTGCAAAAAACTCTGTTAGGAGAAAAATAAAATAAAAAAGAGTGTTAAATATGTGTGACAACTACACATGGTATCATCGTGGTTAAAAACCCTTAGTTTTAGATTGTCTTATTTTTGGGCTTATGTTGGAGCTGGCAAAACGGATGGACATAATGTATTTCTTACAAACATATTGGTGAGCCACATACAGTTGGAACTCCCCGCCCTCAAGTTCCAGGCAATTTATGTCCCTCATGGAAAGCTCAGATCTCATACACATGTTTGATAATGGCTTGCATGTACTATAATAGGGACATGTATGGCTCTACACATACGTGGAATTAACGAACTTCCATGCGGGTAAATTTAAAATGGACAATTGTTGAATCTCATTTTAATCGTCCACTCTCCACATATATGTGACCCACCTAATGGGGACTAGCTACCCCACAATTCACAAAGGGAGGGGGATGCCAATGCATGATTCAAAAGCAGCAAACATGTGTCTTGACCTATTAGCACGTGCAGGGAGGATGAGCTCCTTACATTTTTGGTGCCATGTTTGGATCACTTCTTAGCTTCTTTTAATTGTCCATCTTCTCCTACAAGTTATGTACATTGTGGATCCCACCTTTTGAGCGATCGGGATCTCTCACACATTTGCCATGTTGGGAACGACAGGGAGTGAGGAATCATTATCTTATTAGTAGGTACATGAAGTTACTCTTAGTAGTTTGCAAGATCAATGCAGATGGAAGGGGACTGCATATAGAGGAAACTCCGTGGGCCCACCATGGATGTATGTGTCTTATCCACGCCATCCATCTATTTTAGCATATCATTTTAGGGAAAGAGCCCAAAATCAAACCATATCCAAAGCTCAAAAGGACAACACCATCGGAAGTAGTTGGGATAATAACGTCCATTATTGAAAGCTTCCTAAGCCCACAGTGATGCTTCTTTGTCATCCAATCTGTTCATAAGGTCACACAAACCTGGATGATAGAAAAACACATATATCAGCTTATTCAAAACTTTTGTGGTTGCTAAGAAGTCTCACCAGTAGACGTTTACCTAACACTAGGGTTATACATCGAGCCGAGTCGAGTCGAGGTGGGTCAAGTTCGGCTTGACTCGTCTGTGTTGTACTCAAGTTTGAGCTCGCCCTCGAGCTCAACATTGGAGCTTAGCTTGTTTGCCAAAGCTTTCGAGTCGAGCTCAAGTTGAGCTAGTGGATCGAATTGGTTTGAGCTTACCTCGAGTCGAGTCAAGCTTGTACCTACATCAATTAATTATATTTTTTACTAAAAAAATACAAATTAAATGTCAACAATATTAAGTGTAAAATTTCTCACATTTCGCATTACTAAGACAAAAAAAAGGAAAAAAGAAAAAAGAAAAAAAGAGTGTCACATATACCTCTAGATACCACATGTTGGTCATCAACATCAAATTCAAAAAAGTGAAAATATATTACAAAATATAAAATCTTAAACAAAAATATAAAATCTTACATTCCTTCAAGCAGTTTTAGATGCATTCTAGACCACATGCATCTTCACTTCCATTCTCGTCCTCATACTCTTTAACATCAAAACTGCCTCTGCCTCAAATTGGATGTAACCAATCTTGCATACATATCAGTGCTTCAAATGTTTTTGAGGTGAGTGAGCTTCGATACTTGCTAACAACCCTGCTCCCCGTGCTAAAAGCTGATTTTGATGCTACTGTCGAAATTGGAATTGATAATATGTCTCGTGCCAATACTGAAAATCTAGTGTATTCATGAGATCTCAACTTCCTCCACTGAAAAACATCAAAATCATCTTCTTGTAATCTTATAACCAGCTCCTTTAGATGCTTCTCGACTTCTAATACAGTATTATGCGTCTTTGTTTCTTGTTCGTCTAAAAAAGATATAAAGTCACATAGATTGAGAAGTAACCATCGTACTGGATGTTTCAACCAAATTACCAACATATGAAGTGAATAGCTCTTTAACTGCAACATGAATAATGGCGGTCTCCGCTTAAACTCTTTCAAAACTGGAATAAAGCGATCTGAAAACATACCTAACCATTGTCATCTTGTATCATGGATCCATAACAACTGCAATGGTCATTAATAAGTGGCGGTCAACCCAATACTTATCAAATATCAACTGCATTCCTAGAGCCATCACTTATAAAAAATTCAGACTCTCATCAACACACTTTTTTAGCGCGTCCATAGTAAAAATAATTTATGAAAGAAATTGATTTGTCATAGGATACTTACACCCTGAAAAAATCTTCGTACAGTCGTAAAAAACTTTGAGAAATTAATGAACATGTTCAGCTTTCTTCTAGTCCTCATTACTAAGCATATACGTATACGGTTTATCGCATGCTGCAAGTTCGGAGAATGTAACTTTAAATTCTAAAGTTATATTCAACATTTCATAAGTTGAATTCCATCGCGTGCTGACATCAAACTTCCACTGCTGTTTAGATTTCAAATATAAATGTTAGATTATATCATTCCACGTACTTAATCTCAAAGGTGACCCCCTTATATATTTAATGTTATCTCGTATGTTGGCTATCGTGGAGTTAATTACTTTTAGCTCTTCTTGTACAATCAAGTTCAGTATGCAAGCACAACATCTAACTTAAAAAAATTTTTCCCTAAAGAATAAATTTCCAGCTACCCTGAATTGATTACGTAGGAAAGAAACTAAAGTGTTATTGGAAGAGGCATTATCTAAAGTTATTGAAGAGATTTTCTTTTAATACCCCACTTAACAAGACAATTGTAAATGCAATCGAACATTACCATACCAGCATGAGAAGGAAGAGCATAGTGGAAGTTTATAACCTTCTTTTGAAGTTTCTAATCTGCATCAACAAAGTATGCGATTAATGACATAAATCCCTTTCTTTGATTCGATGTTGTTTACATATCTGAAGTCAAATTTATTCTTGATACGAATGTTATAAGAGCTTTCAAGTTTGCTTTCTCAATTGCATACATCTTCATGTACTCTCTTTTCACAGTAATATGAGAAGCCTTCTCACATTTGGGATATAAGAATTTATAAAATCCCATAAAAACTTTCCTTTCTACCATGTTAAATAGCTTCTCATTAATTATCACCAATCTTGCATACCGCTCTTTCATATTTTTTAGATCATACTTATAAGTGGAGAGTGTAGCTTGAGAGTCGTTATTTTTAGGAGTAAATCAAAGCAGTTGCTAAAATACACCCTTCAATGTTCTTGGTCTCTTCGTACATTTATTAAGATGCCTCTGATAGTGAGTTATAGAAGAACCATAATGCTTGTTGTAAAGAGTTTTACAATACTTGCATCTAATCTTAATTGAAATATCTGGTTACATGATCTCATCAAAAAATTCTCATACCGTTGATTGTTTTTCCCTTTCACTAAACCTAAAGTTGTTTAAACTTTGTTTTCCAATATGTCTCCTTCCACGATATAAGGAGATGTGGTTGACGCACCAACACCAAGGGTACTTGGTTTTTCCTCATTAGTCATCTAAAAATCAAATGATAACATGGGAATGGTAAGATCAAGGCTTTTATAGGTTGAAGTAATCAGTCAATTACATTTATATGTATATATAAATATATAGTACAAACCATATCGGGCCCCTGTATAAACTGCAAGACATAAGTGTCTCATATAGTTCCTTAATAAATAAATCTACTGGGGTACATGCATATACATAATTATATATTGTCTATAATTGTTTCAAATTTTATTTATTAATTGTCTCTAAGTATCTCATATATTCCTACTTGTCTAATTGTGTCTGTCTTATTCAGTAACATACCATGTACTATCCTCATACAGTTTACATGTGAACCAAAATTTCAGCAGCACCTCCCCATATTCTCCAGATATATGTAAAATTCAATACTAATTAGTTGTCATATTTAATCCATTACACATAGATAATGGAAATCAACTAGTAAAGAACCACATATCCAAATAAAATATAGAGAGACACTATCGAAATTTTAAGTACATGTAAATTGAAAATGAGGACAACCTAAGTACATGGTATGGTATCGAACTGTCCAAACCGGGATAATTTAGGAATCCATAAAGAACAAACATTTTCAATCGAAAGATTATATGTACTTGTTCAATATAAATTTCTAAATGAGGGTACATTGCTAAACCACTAGGTGGCCTAAATACTAATTAACAACATCATATAACAAAGAATCATAAGCATTAACATTTAAAGAACAAATATCAAAATATATAAGAAAAAGTTACTCAATACAACTATAAATAAAAAATTTAAAGAATAAATAAGAAGATAATGCATTTATAATAGGCAAGTTAAGTTAGTGCATTATATTAGGAAAGTTAAGTTAATGTATTTACTCCATACAACTATAAATCTACAAATGAAAATTTTAATACATCAAAGTTAAGTTTTAATATTCTCCTCATCCTAGAACGGATCCATAATTTCCATCCTCCTAGATTGGGCTGGTAGTATCCTCTCCAATATGCTCATTAACCTCCTCTGAATTAGAAGGTGGGGAGACATTTCCACCATGCTCTTGTAGATATTCAACTAATTTTTTTAAACTTTTTTTATGAGTTGATTTTACAGAATACTTAAGATCTTGTAAAATGAGGCAAGTTTAGAAATAAACTTTGATAGCTTCTTACCTGTTGAGCCCAGTCCTGCTTCTGCATCATGTTGTCGAGGAGTACATCATTAATATGTAAATGTCTTTGCCTCTTCCTTACTTAACTTCAAGACTATTTGCAATTGCTCTTCTTCTAGTCTTCTTAATCTAGCTTCATTCTCCTTTTCTTATTCCCTACTAATTTTCTTCACTCTATCTATTTTAGATTATTCGTTGATTAGAACAGGTTTGTTATGGTATCTTGTGACTAGTTGTACTCGGTGTGAGGAGGGGGTGAAAGGCTCCTTGTTAGAGTCTACAAGAACCTAGAATAAAAATCATACCTTCCTTGATGCTTTGGGACATGGTTTTGCATCCCCTCGACCTGATAAGTGTTGTCTAAGCCGATTTATTTTATTAACAAATCTGGCCCTACATAAATTGCATTGAATCTTCATTCTTCCAGAATCTGAGAAGTAAACTTGGGATCCATAATCCCAAATATTGGTAGATGGATCGTCTAAAGATATTGTTGCACACTAATTTGTGTTAAGAAAAATATTATAATAAATTATAAGAAAATTAAAAAAATCTATGCAAATGTAATCTATAAAAAAAATTGAATATCAATAATGTTCATGATTAATCAGTCTAATATCTCTAATACATGATTACTATTTTATTAAAATGAGATGGAAACATTTTTACCGTTTATTAATTATTATAATGAGACGGAATCGTTTTATAAGTGGTGACCAAATAGGCTCTTGGCATTTCTTAGTTCACTTTCGGATTGAGATTAATTATATTTAAAAATTCATGACAAATGGGTTGTACTTAATTGAAATTGATCACATCATATAGCCCGGTGGGTATTGCGTGCCCAACCCGACCCAAACTTGCACCCGACTCAACCCAACACCCAAACCCGACCCAACCCAGTGCCCAATGTTCACACCCCAAGTATAGGGTTGTGATGTAGTAATAATCTCGGTAAGACCGAAGTCGAATCCACAGGGACTGAACCTTATAGTAATTTGAAAGTAACTAGAACTAGAACTAGAATAAGATGAAATCTAAATCAGAAAATTTTAGGGAATAATGGTGACTATTTAACTAAAACTATAGAATTTTAAAGTGGGAAACTAGGGTGCCAAGGATCCACTTGTAGAGATCAGGGAGATCTATGCCTGATTCAAGAACACAACTAGAATCAGAGTCCTATCTTCATCCAGTTGTAAGATATATTACTAAAAATCAAATCTGAACTTCCTTTAATTCAACTTTCAAGAGATAAGAAAGATGAGAATTAGAATTAATTCCATCACAAAACCATGCCCATGAGACAAAGCAAACAAAAAAACTTAACCAATCCACATCCAATTTGAGAGAGTTATGAACGTAGGGAAGGATTTCGTCATTCAACCATGCCCTTGAGACGATATTGAACAACAGAGTTCCTATGATCATAACCTTCAAACATGCATGGAAAATATAAGAAGATATCACAGATCCATTCTAATTTAAGTCACAACAAACCATTAAAAACTAAAGACATTCCATATAAACCAACTATAATCAAAATTAGTTCATCAAACAAAAGGCATAAACAAAAAGTCTCCCATCACGCTACAAGCTTCACCTCTTAACCCTAGCTAAGAGGCTTAGCTCATCATAAACATGATTAGGCTAAAGATCTCTTAGAAAAACATAAAGGAATATGAAAGAAAACTTGAAGAGGAAGGATGGAAGATGGATGGTGGAAACTGGCCACTCCCTTTCTCTCTCTCTTTTTCTCCACTTGTCATTAAGTGTGCAAGATTGCCTCCACGGTTGCCCGTCCTCCTCCTTTCGTGTGTTCCTCTCTCTCTCTCTCTTTATAGCTGAACATGGGTTGGTAGAGTGGAGAACCGAATCCATGTGCACAGAAGGAGTTTATGCAGCGTAACGTGCAAATAAGAAATTACTTGCGTTTTAACTGAGATTACGGTGCGAAATCAACACATTTGTTGATTTTGACACCTTGTCTAGGATTATGGCCACCTGTTGTAACATGTGGATGGTCCAGATCATCAAAACGATCAAAGATAGTGGGCCACAAAGCCCCAGAATTTTCATTTTTAACGTACGCACGCCATTCATACGTCACCGTGCTGACATGTTCGATAAGCCCTATATTGATCTTTTCTAAGAAATCCGACCCATTCATTGGATTCCTGAAAAAAAACCAGTCGGGAAGGAGTTATTTTTATTGGGTTTTGGTGCATCCCAATGCATCAAACAAACTCGTCATTCGTCTTGCATTTTCGACGATCCACGTATGTACACATGCATGGGGCCAAAGTGACACCTAGGTGAGGGTCATGCCACCCCTCTGGACACAATGGACGGTCCAGATCTTCACAATGTATTATGAGTGGGGCCCACATGCCAAAAACAGCGATCGGACGTTCGTCTACTGTTTTGGTTTTGTGATTCTAAAGAAGGCACGAGTCAAAGACCCTTTGACCAAGAACATTGATCCGGTGCGCGTCCAGCCATGTACATGCCGTGTACACGCGTTAGTGTATGGGTCCCACGGTGATGTATATATGAAATCTATTCCGTCCATCCGTTCTGTCACCCTGTTTAAGGGGTTAAGACCGAATTCGAAGCATATCCAGATATCAGGAGGGCCCCAAATTAGGATTTTAGGGGCTGATTTGTTTGTTGGGTTACTTCCATAAAGATCCAATGGGTGAAATTTGATGTGTATAGTTAATTTATGGTTCTCGGGCCATATATATAGTTTCGAGCTGAACGAATGGTGAGAACCCTGTGATCTTGCATTCTGGATGATTTTTAGGCCTGTTTAACATGAGTGGCTTGATTTTCTCAGATCTCTGGCGTGTAAATTCTTCCATTTCGGTCCCTTGGGGTCCATCCTTTACCTTGGTGACTTCGGAGCGTTATAACCATGCTTTTAATATCCTTTTTTCAGTCTAGGCTCCTAAATTCACCTTGCATCATAAACATGATTAAAATAGGGCATTAAACTGTATCATGTTTGTAAAAGTAAGTAATAACTGGGGGTTTAATATGCAATATTTGGCCCTTAACACCCAACCCGACCGAAACGCCCATGCGATTCAACCCAATGCCCAACAACCCAACCTAGCGCCTAACCAAACTTAAACCCACACCCAACTCAACCCACCGCCTAACCCAAACCAACCTGACCCGACCCAAATGCTCGCCCAACTCAACCCAGCACCCAACTTGACCCAAACACTCACCCGACCCAACCCAGTGCCCAACCCGACCCAAACACCGACCCGAGCCAACCTGATGTGGAGCGAGTCATAGACAATTTCATCGCCAAGATGGATTAGAAAAGGCCCGGTCGATGATAGAAGTGATCCGGACCGTCCGACCTTAGATCAGGCCTATCTCACAATCCGGAATGAGTTATCGGGCGTAAAATATATGATTTTGACGTAGAACGAGCTAATTTAGCCAACCAACCCCACTCCGCCGGGTTGCACAAGCTGGATTTGTGAAATACCCTTGGATCGACAGTCGTTTCCCTATTTTAATTTCATTTTTACTATAAATAGTAAGTTTTAGTTTGATTATAACTCTTCATCCGTCGAGCTTTTGCAGTTACGTCCAACGTGAAAAGAGCTTAGAATAATTAGGAGAACGGTTTAGTGAGGCCAAATATGACACTTACTATTTTTTAGCCAAAAACCTTGCGCACTAGTAGACATCACGACCGTCTATAAATAGTAAGTTTACTATTTATAGTAATTCACGAATTCTAGGAGTTTTAGTTGTAGTTTGATTTTAATTTCTTTCCCATTACTTGGTACCCCTATTTAAAGGGTTATGAACTCATTTTTATGGATTCATTAATCAATTTTGAATTTATTAGAATTTATTTCTTTCTACTTTCTTTCCTCGTGCATTCGAGAAGTCTCTGTGAGGAGTCCAAAGAAGTTCCGTGGATTCGGAATAGTTATCCTCTTGAGGAAGACAGTGCTCGACCTCATGTCCTTCCCTGCGTTAATTTGGTATCAAAGTGAGGATTCCCCTTAGGTCGATGACAAACAATGAAGGTATGAATCAAAATCCCATGGATAGTGATTCAGGGATTCGTTATCATTCGGAAAGAATGAAAGCTTTCCACCGAGAGAGTCAGTTGATCATACAAGGTCTGTAGGTAACCTTCAACCATCATGCGGATGTGCTACTTTGGCCCCGAGCCCTAGGTGTGCTTCACCACCCCTGGTTGTTGTATGACACAACCCTGAGTTTCGTAGAGCACTACCAGTGGTAAACCGTAGGGCTACACCAGATGATTCAAGTTCTAGTGACGAAGACCTTAATGAGGGTTTTGCCCGACGACTAATCCATGGAAGCAATCATCTAGATCGTGCTGAAAGAGACTATTGAGGTAAGGCTGAACTTTCTAGTTTTAATGGTTTATTACATATAGAAAATTTTCTCGATTAGCTAGCCGAAGTAGAGAGATATTTTGATTATATGGACGTGCTAGATCATAAAAGGGTAAAATTAATAGCGTTTAAATTAAAATATGGTGCTTCTGCATGGTGGGAATAATTACACTCTCACGAGCCTATCAAAATAAGGTGCCCATCTCATCATGGCCATGGATGAGACGTCTTCTTCAATCACAATTTCTCCCCAATGATTATGAGCAGATATTATTCTAGGAATATCAAAATTGCCGACAAGGAAATTGAATCATCACAGATTGTACTGAAGAATTCCAACGATTGGCTACACGAAACGATTTGTCGGAATCTGAGTCACAGAAGGTGGCACAATTTATAGGTGGGTTACGACCGACAATTCAGGACTGAGTTCAGATATACCCAGTCGGGACCCTAGATGAAATAGTTCAATTGGCAAGTAGGGCAGAAACACAACTTGCAAGAGCTCTTGCTCATCCCTATCCTTCAACTTGACCTCCCATAACGGGTCCCACGCAGGATCCAGTGCTGGCATGAGGAAAAGATCCAGTAAGAGAACGTCCTCAACCTCCTACAACCGTAAACCGTGATACGAGGAGAAAACTTCAACGTGAAGTACCCACAACAGCGGGCCCGAGTAGGATTCCAAATCCTTATGCTCGGCTAAGGTCGAACAATTGTTACCACTGTGGCCAACCAGGCCACTTATCAAACACTTGTCATCAATGTCCCACAACACACTTGACTATAAACGAAGGGGGCACTGAAGATGAGACCGCAGAAGAAGACCATGGCTTTGATGGACATGAACAAACAACTAAAGAAATAGTAGGTGGCGATGAAGTGACGGGCGAGGATCGTGGTGAATTTCTAGTTATAAGGTGATTACTGTATTCCCCACGAAAGGAATTACATCCACAAAGACATAATATATTTCATACTCGGTGCACTGTCAACGAAAAGGTTTGTGATGTGATCATATACAGTGGTAGTAGCGAGAACATCGTCTCAAGAGTGATGGTGGATAAGTTGCAGCTACCAATGATGAAACATCCTTCCCTGTACTCAATTAGCTGGATAAAAAAGGTGAATGATACTAAGATAATTGAACAATGCACTATCTCATTTTCAATTAACAAAAATTACAAAGATCAAATACTTTGTGACGTGGTCGACACGGAAGCTTGCCATATGATACTCGGTCGACCCTGGCAATCAGACTGTGATGCGACCCATCGGAGATGAGACAATGTCTGCATATTTGTCAAGGACAGTCAAAAAATAATCATTGCCCCTATGGCACCAGAGAACCACCCTGAAGCCTCTAAAGTGGAGGAGAGTTCCCTCTTACCATTCGGGATTTCATGGAGGAATCTAAGGAAACCGGCGAGGTATACACCGTAGTGGTGAAAGGCGAGCAAGAGGAATCCTCAAATATCCCTCCAAGTTTAAGACTGTTGCTAAACGAATTCAAAGAAGTCTGGCTTGAGGATTTACCTGATAGATTGCCCCCATGAGAGACATCTAACATCACATAGACCTTGTCCCTGGGGCTAGCCTGTCCAATCGCCCTCATTATCGGATGAGTCTGAAGTAGTGTGAGATACATCAAGGGCAAGTAGAGGAATTGATCTGTAAGGGTCTCTTAAGAGAGTGCATGAGCCCATGTGTCATACTAACATTATTAACGCCATAAAAAGATGGAAGTTGGCGCATGCATGTCGACAGTTGGGCAATCAACAAAATTATCATCAAATATCAATTTTCAATACCACGGTTGGACAACATGCTCGATATACTAGAAGGGGCCAAGGTGTTCTCTAAACTAGATCTAAGGAGCGGGTACCATCAGATTTGTATCCGACCCGGTGATAAGTGAAAAATGGCATTCAAGACCAAATAAGGGTTGTATGAGTGACTGGTCATGCCCTTCGGCCTATCAAACACACCAAGTACTTTTATGCGTTTGATAATCAAGTTATAAAACCGTTCACTGGATAATTTGTGGTAGTATATTTTGATGACATATTGATATATAGCTAAGATGAGGTGAAGCACAGGAAACATCTCAGGTAGGTGTTGCAGGTCCTATAAATTAACAAGTCGTACCTCAACTTGAAGAAGTGTAGTTTTTTAACTCATAGCATGTTATTTTTAGGATTTGTTGTGACATCCACAGGCATCCGTGTAGATGATGAAAATGTGCAAGCTATTAGGGAATGGCTGATCTCGATAAACATTCATGAGGTGAGGAGTTTTCACGGGTTGACGACTTTTTATCGTCAATTTGTGTGAGATTTTAGCATCATAGTCGCGCCTATAACATATTGCATGAAAAAAGGACCGTTCCAGTAGACCAATAAAGCTGACAAGAGTTTTCATGAGATCAAGCATCATTTGTCTACAACACCAGTCTTGGTGCTTCATAATTTCAATAAATTGTTTGAGGTTGAGTGTGATGCTTCATACATTGGAATTGGAGGAATATTATCACAGGAAAGCAAGCTGGTAGCCTTCTACAACAAGAAGCTCAGCGAAGCCCGAAAGAATTGGTCAACTTATGAGCTTAAGTTGTACACGGTTGTTCAGGCACTGTGACATTGGCGGCATTATCCGATTCAAAGAGAGTTTGTTCTGTACACTGACCATCAAGCATTAAAGTTTATTAATAGTCAAACTAACGTGAATTATGTGCATGCTAAATGGGTTACATTTTTACAGAAATTCATGTTCGTTCTGAAGCACAAGTCAGGGCAACAGAACAAGGTGGCTAATGCACTTAGCTGTCGTGCTTCACTACTTGTTATGATGAGCAACGAGATGGTCAACTTCGACTGTCTCAAGGAACTGTATGCTGAGGATGAGGACTTCAAAGATTCTTTGATGAAGTGTCAAGAATGTCACCCCAATGACCTTCATATATAGGACAATTTTCTCTTTAAAGGGAATCGATTGTACATTCTCCAAAGTTCTCTGAGTGAGCAGATTATTCAGGAGTTATATGAAGGTGCCCTCGGTGGACAGCTTAGGTGACATAAGATGCGAGCTCTTGTGGAAAAGCAGTATTACTAGCCGCAATTAATACGTGATGTGGGAAAATCTGTACAACGTTGTCATGTTTGTCAGACCTCCAAGTGGCAATCTCAGAATATGGACCTTAACACCCAGTTACCTGTGTTTAGCGGTCCTTGGGAGTATCAATGGACTTCGTACTTGGTCTCCCATGAATACAATGCAGCATAAATTCGTTATTTGTGGTGGTAGATCATTTTTCTAAGATGACGCACTTTATCCTATGCAAGAAGACCCTCGATGCAACACACGTGGTGAATCTATTCTTCAAGGAGGTCGTACGACTACATCGGGTCCCTAAGACCATTACTTCTGATCATCACACGAAGTTCATTGCTACTTTTGGCGAACTTTATGGACTTGATTCAATACGCGACTTCAATTCAGCAGTGCTTACCACCCACAAACTGATAGGCAAACCGAAGTTGTGAATCACATGTTGGGAAACCTCCTTCGTCGTATTTCAGGAGAATAATCGAAATAGTGTGATTTGGCCTTATCTCAAGTAGAGTTTGTATTCAACAACATGGTGAACCGCTCAACAGGAAAATTATTGTTCTAGATTATCTACAGATGAGTGTCTCACCATACACTTGACTTAATCCCTCTTCCTAAGCACCCTGGCATGAGCATTGCAACAGAACATATGACAGGCAAAATCATAGCCATCCATGCGGAAGTACAGACCAAGCTATATGCCTCGAACGAGAAGTACAAGGAATAATCAGATAAGCACCGGAGACAAAAAGTGTTAGAGGTGGGCGACCATGTTATGGTCCATTTGTGTAAAGAGAGATTTTCGACCGGGACGTACAACAAGTTAAAAAATAAGAATATTGGACCTGTCCCAATCATTTGAAAGATCAATGACAACGCTTATGTTGTTGATCTTCCAAATGACATGGTGATCCACGGACTTTCAACGTCGCGGACCTGACCAAGTATATGAACCAGAGCAGGATAAGAACTCGAGGATGAGTTCTTTTGAAGTGGAGGGGACTGATGTAGAGTGGGTCACGGACAATTTCATGGCTAAGATGGATCAAAAAAGGCCCGGTTGACGACAAAAGTGATCCAGACCTTCGGACCTTAGATCGGGCGTATCTCACAATCCGGAATGAGTTATCGGGCGTAAAATATATGATTTTGGGGTAGAACAAGCTACTTTAGCCAACCAACCCTGCTTCGCCAGGTTGCGTAAGCCAAATTTGTGAAATACCCTTGGATTAGCGGTCATTTCCCTATTTTAATTTCATTTTTACTATGAATAGTAAGTTTTAGACATCACGATCGTTTATAAATATAAGTTTACTATTTATAGTAAGTCGCGAATTCTAGGAGTTTTAGTTGTAGTTTGATTCTTATTTCTTTCTCATTGCTTAGTACCCCTATTTAAAGGGTTGTGAACTCATTTTTATGGATTCATTAATCAATTTCAAATTTATTAGAATTTATTTTGATTTTCTGCTTTATTTCCTCGTGGATTCGAGAAGTCTCTATGAGTCCAGAGAAGTTTTGTGGATTCGGAATAATTATCCTCTTGAGGAAGATGGTGGTCGACCTCACGTCCTTCCCTGTGTCACAACCCCACACCCAACTCGACCCAAATCCCCACCTAACTTAACCAAGCACCCAACCCGACCCCAACCTGCACCTTACCTAACCCAACGCTGTGGAGCGAGTGGCCGAGTGCTAAGTCAAGTTAGGCAGATGTCAGACGAGTGCCTGAGTGCTGAGCCGAGTTGAGCAAATGTCAAAGGAGTGGCCGAGTGGGTCGAGCAGATACTGGATGAGTGGTCGGGTGAGGGGAGAGAGAGAGTGAGAGAGAGAGAGAGAGAGCCCGGGCGGGCACAAGTTGCGGCAGGTTGGGTAAGGGAAAGGGAAGAGAGAGGATAAGAAAGAAAGGGACCAGACGAGTAGGGTTTTGTCTTATGTTTTATATTTTTAAGTTTATATATATATATATAGGGAAAAGGTACTATGCGCTCGAGCTCACGATAAGCTTATCGTGAGGGGGCCCCACCGTGATGCATGTCGACCATCAACACCGTGCATTTGATGGTTCCCCTTTAAATAATAGGATATCCCAAAAATCAGCCATATACGGAACTCAGGTGGGCCATACCATCTAAAATCATGTGAAGAAACTGTTAAAACATATAAAAGCACTTGGTGGGGCCCACATGAGTCTTGAATGCTGCTGAAACTTGGTCTGAACCCTCAAACAAGTGGGAGACACATAATGGATGGGTTGGATTTGCAAACCACATCTTTTGTGGGCCCCAAAAATGATTATGAATGTTTTAATGGTTGCACGGACTATCTCCACTTTTGTATGTGGTGTGGCCCACACAAATCAAGGATTGACTTGATTTTTAAGATCTAGGTCCACGGTGGAATGGCACATCTGACTGATGGAGTAGATGTTCGAAAGGCATCACGGTGGAGCCCACACAGCTCGACCGCATGGGACGGAGCCGTGAGCTCGAGTGCATTGTACCTTTTCCCATATATATATATATATATATATATATATATATATATATATATATATATATATATATATATATATATATATATAGAGAGAGAGAGAGAGAGAGAGAGAGAGAGAGGCATGCTTACTTATGCACCTATGCACGTGGTCACCTTTGCACACGTGTCATGAGTGTCGAATCCGAACGGTCCATAAGATGCGGAATCCGATGAAACCTTAGGGGGTGAATTTTCACCCTGATATAAGATTCTGGTGGGCCATAGCAAGGAGAAATTCAAATCAAGGGAAGAAACTGTTTGCATTTTTAATGGCCCACCGAAGTTTTGGATCAAAGTGAAAATTCATACTAGAGGGTTTCATGAGGTTCTGCTTCATGTGGACTGTTTAGATTTGCCAGACTCATCAGATATGATGAGTTCTCAAAAAAGTTTGTATATAGTGCGTACAAACTATTCGCAGGTGAGTGCTTCCGTGTGTGTGTATGTATAATATTCGAGTTGAGTTGTAATATGCTTGAACTCGGCTCGTTTTCAAATTGAATTTTAAAATAAAGAGCTTGACTTGCCCTGAGTCGGCCCTTCAAGCCGAGTCCATCCAAGCTAACTCGAGTCGAGTTAAGTGAGCTTTTCGAGCTAGTTCGACTTGTGTACAGCCCTACCTAACACCATTTCCTCTAGTGTGATCCAGTTGAACTTTGGATATGCTTTGATTTTGGACAGTTGCCCTAAAATGAGCCGATGAAACAGACGAACAACATAGGTATGATACATCACGGTGCGCTCCACAACCAGATTCTAATGTCAATGCCTTGGATTCCTATCCTACTGTGGTCACGTGGACAGAGTATCACGGGCATCTCTATGGCCACTTAGCTTCCAATGGCACATCAAGTGGAATCCCATTATTCCCAGCCTCATGGAAGAAGGCCGGCTGCCTGCCCCAACGAATTCGATTAAACATCCTGCAGTCCCAACCTAGGTAGGGCCTACCATGAGGTTTGTGAGGAAAATTCAAATCCTCTGCGTGCCTTGGGAATTTTTGTTTCTCTGTATTCTAATTGTTCCAAATCATCACTGACATTGTTATAACTCCTATATTAAATGTAATCTGTCTATAATGATGTGGCCCAATCACATTGCAACATATAGAGAATCCCCACTTATAGCAAGCTAAGGATACCTTGTGAGAAACTACCTGATCCATCTATAAATTCAACCTCAAGTGTGTCATAATACAAGAAACAGTGCAGATTGAACACCCATTTTCCCATCCACTTTTTCTTGCCACATGACCACTTGACTTCATCATTCTTAACTCATGTTAGGAATGGGTGGATTTCTCACAAACATCATGATGACACCTCCTAGGTTGCAACCACATGAGGTGGCAGGCAATTCCCACCCCTTAGTAAAAGCTTCATACATGTTTGATTAGAGAAATTTATGACTGTGGACCCCACCTTTTATCCAGCAGTTTTTTTGAAACAATACAAACTTTGAATACGCAACTCGACCTCCTCATACGGAGTCAGAATTTCAGGATGAAAATACCCCTCCTTTTCACATAAACGGATTGGCTACTCCACTGCCACCCGCCAATGGTGGATCATTGGTGGTCTGTGGGCCCCACCATGATGTATGCTTTTCATCCATGCCGTCCATATATTTTTACGGATCATTTTATAGTATGAGACAAAAAATGAGTTATATCCAAATCTTAAGTGTACCACATTACAGGAAACAGTGTTGAATGAGCGTCAACCATTAGAATCCTCCCCCGTCTAAGTTAGGGCCCACTGTGATGTTTGTGAGAAATCCTCCCCGTCTAAGTTCATTCATAGGGTCACAAAGACCTGGATGAAGAGGAAAAACAAATTTCATAATGATCTAAAACTTATTTAACCCCTAAAAGGGTTTCAATGGTAGACGTTCAATTCTCCACTGCCTTTTACACTGTGGTCCACTTGATAGCTAGATCTATCTTATTTTTCACCTTAAGCCTTAATTCGAGTTCGCCAAATAGATGGACGATTTAGATATAACACATACTTCATAATGGGACCCACAAAAATCGATGCGGATTACAAGAGGGAAAAAAAAGCAAAGAGAAAAAAAATCGAAGCCAGCAAGTTGGGGTCGACCTGGTTGGGACCCGGTCGACCGGGTCAGAGCTTGGCCTATAGCTACGGATTATAACCGTAGCCATAACTGTAGTGCTATGCACTTTTTTCTCTTTTTTATTTTATTTTTTTTATTTTTTATTTTTTACATGGAGGACATTTTCCCCCTTACAGACTACATAATTTGGTAAAACCACCTCCCCTTCTCTTATTCTCTTTGTTGTGCTTGTTCATTCTACACAATAGAAGAAAAAAAAAAAAAACAATTACCCAGTAACACCACACCAGCAATCTGTGAAAAAAATGCAAAAGCAACATGAAAAATACTGCAAAATGGAAAAAATGGTCAATTGAAAACTTCCACCATATCACATTTAATTTGGTTCTTTAAGTGTTGCGGTTGCACCTCTAGAGAAAATGAACAATTGAATACTCTCGCCAAGAAAACTTATTGTGGTAGGGCGACTCTTTTTTTTTTCTTTTTTCTTTTTTCCATCAGTAAAACCAATTTTGTTAAAGAGCTAAAAGGCAAGAATACAACAACACCAGATCAAGTATGCAAGCACACTTGTACTAGAAACCCAACCACTCTTTAAAAAAGGTAGACCCTCTCAAAAACCCATAAATTCCTTCAATGATCTAGCCAAAGCTGCCAAACTGTTAATTCTGCTCCTCACACTTCAAGGTTCTTCTATCCTGCCCTGTTTGGTTTAAAGTAACACCCTCTAAGTGCCCCACAAGACAAATTCCTCAACCTTAAACCAACAACCTTCTTTCTTCAGTGCGGAAAGTTCATAGTAAGCATCCAACAACCTGCTTTATTGAAATAAATTGTAGAATCTCATCATCAACATCATCATCATCATCTGAGCTTTATCCCAACTAACTGAGGTTGACTACGTAAATCTTGTTCCATCATTCCACACTATCAAGGACCATATCCTCAGTTAAATCATGGGTCATCAAACCTTTTCTTTCCACCTCCACCCACATTCTCTTGTATAGATTGGATCAATTTGAAATTAATCCACTACTAGGAAAAATCTTGGTTAAAGATTTCATAGGGATTCTACAGGTGTCCTTGATGTATATAAAAAGGTTATTTTAGGAATTAGAGGACATTGCATTTTTTTGCACTTTTTTATCAATTCTTTTGCAATTTTTTATCAGTTCTTTTGCAAATACTTGTAACTAGTGTGGATTAATTTCAATAAGATGTGTAATCCTGTTTATTTGGTTGAAGACTATTGTGCATTGTGTTTGCTTCATCTATGCTAGCAATTCAAGTATCAAATCATCATCGATTCGAGAAACTTGCAAATAAAGTAATCTGACTAATCAAGTGAGAAACTCCAAGGCAAAGAGAAGAAAGACTGCGTGGATGAGTGATGACACATAAGGGAATGTCCTCACCAAAAAAACTATGGCTACCTTGATTACTGACGACTCCGATGATTGAATTTTCCAATCGTTGGAACATGGTAGAGAGCCAGAAATTAAGGTGACAGTTCCAGAATCCACAATCATTGGCATGTAAACAACTTCATCGAAAAAGTGTTAATACAAGGGAACCGCTGAGTCACTGACCATCGAAAAGTTAGATCGGGAGCTGGAGAATGAAATTTTTTGATAGCATGTTAGCAGTTTGAACAGATTAGGGTGGATTGGATGGGATTTAAAGGTAATGAAGGCATTGTCAGTGGATTGTTTTAAGATCCATGGGATTGCTATATTCCAAGATCAGATCACCCAGTCTGTTTGGCACGCCCGACCAATCCCGGGATTTAACTTCCAATCCGTTCCAATACCGAGGCAAACTTGAATTTCAGCGGGGCAAACTTGAAATTCAGCGGGGCAAACATGAAATTCAACGGGGCAAACTTGAGCGGGAAAAACTAGAAAATCAGCGAGGCAAACTAGGAAATCAGCGGGGCAAACTAGAAAATCAGTTATAGGATTAGGTTTAGGTTTAGGTTTAGGGATTTAAGTTTAGGTTATAAGTTTAGGTTTTGGGATATGAGAATGGGTTCGGGTTTAGGTTATAAGTTTTGGTTGCAGTTTAGGTTATAGGTTTTGGGATTTGATAATGGGTTCCGGTTTAGGTTATACGTTTTGGTTTTGGTTTAGGTTATAGGTTTTGATTTAAGTTTAGGTTATAGGTTTTGGTTTAGGTTATATGTTTATGTTAAGGTTTAGGTTTAGGTTATAGGTTTTTGGATTTGAGAATGGGTTCGGGTTTAAGTTATAGGTTTTGGTTTAGGTTATAGGTTTTGGGATTTGATAATGGGTTCGGGTTTAGTTTATAGGTTTTGGTTTTCGTTTAGGTTATAGGTTTTGGGATTTGATAATGGGTTCCTGTTTAGGTTATAGGTTTTGGTTTTGGTTTATGTTATAGGTTTTGATTTAGGTTTAGGTTATAGATTTTGGTTTAAGTTATAGGTTTATGTTAAGGTTTAGGTTTAGGTTATAGGTTTTTGGATTTGAGAATGGGCTTGGGTTTAGGTTATAGGTTTTGGTTTAGGTTATAGGTTTTGGGATTTGATAATAGGTTCGTGTTTAGATTATAGGTTTTGGTTTTGGTTTAGGTTATAGGTTTTTAATTAGGTTTAGGTTATAAGTTTTGGTTTAGGTTATAGGTTTTAATTTAGGTTTAGGTTATAGGTTTTGGTTTAGGTTATAGGTTATAGGTTTATATTAAGGTTTAGCTTTAGGTTTAGGTTATAAGTTTTTGGATTTGAGAATGGGTTCGGGTTTAGGTTATAGGTTTTGGTTTAGGTTTAGGTTATAGGTTTTGAGATTTAATAATGGGTTCGAGTTTAGGTTATAGGTTTTGGTTTTAGTTTAGGTTTAGGTTATAGGTTTTGAGATTTAATAATGGGTTCGAGTTTAGGTTATAGGTTTTGGTTTTGGTTTAGGTTATAAGTTTTGATTTAGGTTTAGGCTATAGGTTTTGGTTTAGGTTATAGGTTATAGGTTTATGTTAAGGTTTAGGTTTAGGTTATAGGTTTTTGGATTTGAGAATGGGTTCGGGTTTAGGTAATAGGTTTTAGTTTTGGTTTAGGTTATAGGTTTTGATTTAGGTTATAGGTTAACGGTTTATGTTAAGGTTTAGGTTTAGGTTATAGGTTTTTGGATTTGAGAATGGGTTCGGGTTTAGGTTATAGGTTTTGGTTTAGGTTTAGGTTATAGGTTTTGATTTAGGTTATAGGTTAATGGTTTAGGTTAAAGTTTAGGTTTAGGTTATAGGTTTATGGATTTGTGAATGGGTTTGGGTTTAAGTTATAGGTTTTAGTTTGGGTTTAGTTTATAGGTTAACGATTTATGTTAAGGTTTAGGTTTAGGTTATAGGTTTTTAGATTTGGGAATGGGTTCGGGTTTAGGTTATAGGTTTTGGTTTTGGTTTAGGTTATAGGTTTTGACTTAGGTTATAGGTTAACGGTTTAGGTTAAGGTTTAGGTTTAGGTTATAGGTTTTTAGATTTGAGAATGGGTTCGGGTTTAGGTGATAGGTTTTGGTTTTGGTTTAGGTTATAGGTTTTGATTTAGGTTATAGGTTAACAGTTTAGGTTAAGGTTTAGGTTTAGGTTATAGGTTTTTAGATTTGAGAATGGGTTCGGGTTTAGGTTATAGGTTTTGGTTTTGGTTTAGGTTATAGGTTTTGAGATTTAAAAATGGGTTCGGGTTTAGGTTATAGGTTTTGGTTTATAGGTTTTGATTTAGGTTTATGTTATAGGTTATAAGTTTATGTTAAGGTTTAGGTTTAGGCTATAGGTTTTTGGATTTAAGAATGGGTTCGGGTTTTAGTTATAGGTTTTAGTTTTGGTTTAGGTTATAGGTTTTGATTTAGGTTATAGGTTAACAGTTTAGGTTAAGGTTTAGGTTTAGGTTATAGGTTTTTCGATTTGAGAATGGGTTCAGGTTTAGGTTATAGGTTTTGGTTTTGGTTTTGGTTATAGGTTTTTGGATTTGAGAATGGGTTCGGGTTTAGGTTATAGGTTTTGGTTTTGGTTTTGGTTATAGGTTTTGATTTAGGTTTAGGTTATAGGTTTATGTTAAGGTTTAGGTTTAAGTTATAGGTTTTTAGATTTGAGAATGGGTTCGGGTTTAGGTTATAGGTTATAGTTTTGGTTTAGGTTATAAGTTTTGATTTAGGTTATAGGTTAACGGTTTAGGTTTAGGTTATAGGTTTTTGGATTTGAGAATGGGTTCGGGTTTAGGTTATAGGTTTTGGTTTTGGTTTAGGTTATATGTTTTGATTTAGGTTATAGGTTAATGGATTAGGTTAAGGTTTAGGTTTAGGTTATAGGTTTTTGGATTTGAGAATGGGTTCGGGTTTAGGTTATAGGTTTTGGTTTTGGTTTAGGTTATAGGTTTTGGTTTTGATTTAGGTTATAGGTTTAGGTTAAGGTTTAGGTATAGGTTATAGGTTTTTTAGATTTGAGGGTGGGTTCGGGTTTAGGTTATAAGTTTTGGTTTTGGTTTGGTTATAGGTTTTTGGATTTGAGAATGGGTTCGGGTTATATGTTATAGGTTTTGGTTTTGGTTTTGGTTATAGGTTTTGGTTTTGATTTAGGTTATAGGTTTAGGTTAAGGTTATAGGTTTTTAAATTTGAGAATGGGTTCAGGATTAGATTATAGGTTTCAATTTTAGTAAAGGTTATAGGTTTTTGGATTTGAGAATGGGTTCGGGTTTAAGTTATAGGTTTTTGTTTTGGTTTAGGTTATAGGTTTTGGGATTTAATAATGTGTTCGGGTTTAGGTTATAGGTTTTGGTTTTGGTTTAGGTTATAGGTTTTGATTTAGGTTTATGTTATAGGTTTTGGTTTAGGTTATAGGTTATAGGTTTATGTTAAGGTTTAAGTTTAGGCTATAGGTTTTTGGATTTGAGAATGGGTTCGGGTTTAGGTTATAGGTTTTAGTTTTGGTTTAGGTTATAGGTTTTGATTTAGGTTATGGGTTAACGGTTTAGGTTAAGGTTTAGGTTTAGGTTATAGATTTTTGGATTTAAGAATGGGTTCAGGTTTACGTTATACGTTTTGGTTTTGGTTTAGGTTATAGGTTTTGATTTAGGTTATAGGTTAACGGTTTAGGTTAAGGTTTAGGTTTAGGTTATAGGTTTTTGGATTTGAGAATGGGTTCGGGTTTAGGTTATAGGTTTAGGTTATAGGTTTTGGTTTTGATTTAGGTTATAGTTTTAGGTTAAGGTTTAGGTATAGGTTATAGATTTTTTTGGATTTGAGGATGGGTTCGGGTTTAGGTTATAGGTTTTTGGTTATAGGTTTTTGGATTTGAGAATGGGTTCGGGTTATAGGTTATAGGTTTTGGTTTTGGTTTAGGTTATAGGTTTTGGTTTTGATTTAGGTTATAGGTTTAGGTTAAGGTTATAGGTTTTTAAATTTGAGAATGGGTTCAGGTTTAGGTTATAGGTTTCAGTTTTGGTTAAGGTTATAGGTTTTTGGATTTGAGAATGGGTTCAGGTTTAGGTTATAGGTTTTAGTTTTGGTTTAGGTTTTAGGTTTTGGGATTTAATAATGGGTTTGGGTTTAGGTTATAGGTTTTGGTTTTGATTTAGGTTATAGGTTTTGGTGTAGGTTATAGGTTATAGGTTTATGTTAAGGTTTAGGTTTAGGTTATAGGTTTTTGGATTCGAGAAAGGGTTCGGGTTTAGGTTATAGGTTTTAGTTTCGGTTTAGGTTATTGGTTTTAATTTAAGTTATAGGTTAACAGTTTAGGTTTAGGTTATACGTTTTTGGATTTGAGAATGGGTTCGGGTTTAGGTTATAGGTTAACGGATTAGGTTAAGGTTTAGGTTTAGGTTATAGGTTTTTGGATTTGAGAATGGGTTCGGGTTTAGGTTATAAGTTTTGGTTTTGGTTTAGGTTATATGTTTTGGTTTTGATTTAGGTTATAGGTTTAGGTTAAGGTTTAGGTATAGGTTATAGGTTTTTTAGATTTGAGGATGGGTTCAGGTTTAGGTTATAAGTTTTGGTTTTGGTTTTGGTTATAGGTTTTTGGATTTGAGAATGGGTTCGGGTTTAAGTTATAGGTTTTAGTTTTGGTTTAGGTTATAGGTTTTGATTTAGGTTAAGGTTAACGGTTTAGGTTAAGGTTTAGGTTTAGGTTATAGGTTTTTGGATTTGAGAATGGGTTCGGGTTTAGGTTATAGGTTTTGGTTTTGGTTTTGGTTATAGGTTTTGATTTAGGTTATAGGTTAACGGATTAGGTTAAGGTTTAGGTTTAGGTTATAGGTTTTTGGATTTGACAATGGGTTCGGGTTTAGGTTATAGGTTTTGGTATTAGTTTATGTTATAGGTTTTAGTTTTGATTTAGGTTAAGGTTTAGGTATAGCTTATAGGTTTTTTGGATTTGAGGATGGGTTCAGGTTTAGGTTATAGGTTTTGGTTTTGGTTTAGGTTATAGGTCTTTGGATTTGAGAATGGGTTCGGGTTTAGGTTATAGCTTTTTGTTTTGGTTTAGGTTATAGGCTTTGATTTAGGTTTAGGTTATAGGTTTTGGTTTAAGTTATAGGTTATAGGTTTATGTTAAGGTTTAGGTTTAGGTTATAGGTTTTTAGATTTGAGAATGGGTTCGGGTTTAGGTTATAGGTTTTAGTTTTGGTTTAGGTTATAGGTTTTGATTTAGGTTATAGGTTAACAGTTTAGGTTAAGGTTTAGGTTATAGGTTTTTAGATTTGAGAATGGGTTCGGGTTTAGGTTATAGGTTTTGGTTTTGGTTTTGGTTATAGGTTTTGATTTAGGTTATAGGTTAACGGATTAGGTTAAGGTTTAGGTTATAGGTTTTTGGATTTGAGAATGGGTTCGGGTTTAAGTTATAAGTTTTGGTTTTGGTTTTATTTATAGATTTTGGGATTTGAGAATGGGTTCGGGTTTAGGTTATAGGTTTTGGTTTTGGTTTAGGTCATAGGTTTTGGTTTTAGTTAAGGTTATAGGTTTTGGTTTTGATTTAGGTTATAGGTTATAGGTTTAGGTTATGGTTTAGGTTTATGTTATAGGTTTTTGGATTTGAGAATGGGTTCGGGATTAAGTTAAGGATGTGGTCCCTACAAATACAAATATAAACACGGCCTGTCCAAATGGCCAAGCCCTTCCAATGCCGTCCATAGAAAATGGACAGTTTCATCATGGTCATAACAGCGGTTCCCACCTTTCAGGGACCCCCGCTTATCCAGATAACTCCGACATACATTCGGGTCTGCTCCATTAATTTTGAGCAAATACATAAACACGGTCTGTCCAAATGGCCAGGCCCCTCCAATATTGTCTATAGAAAATGGACAACTTCATCATGGTCATAACAGCAGTTCCCACCTTCCAGGGACCCCCGCTCTTCCGGATAGCTCCGACGCACATCCGGGTCTGTTCCATCTATTTCGAGTAAATACATAAATACAGCCTGTCTAAATGGCCAGACCATTCCAATCATGTGCATTCTTGACAAGAGACGTACCAGATGCTTAAATCTGAAATATGCAGCTCCAATCCTCCCACATGCAACATCCACCTGAAAGAATGCGCATAACTGTCATGTAAATCATCATTGTAAATCAAGAAACTATTTGTCAGTTACAGATTATAGAATTGATGAATCCTTTTTTTAGTCCGGAATTTTTAAGTGAAAAAGAAGAAAAAATAAAGCGAGTGAGAAAATAGATTACAACAATATGCCCCTCACTGCTAACCAATAAAACTGAAGATAACACCAATGAGTGATTATAGCATTGTTGGACACTCGGTATGTTCACTCATTGGTGTTATCTTTTGTTCACTCATTGTTATTAGTTGTCCAACAATGCTAACAAGCATAATGATTTAATCCGTAGCGCGATTAACTTGAGAGATGTAACACGAAAGATAACACCAATGAGTGAACATACCGCCACCACGACAGGGAGACATATCACTTTCCCTTCACCATTTTTGAAGAAAACCAATTGAGCTAAAAAAATAGAAAAACAAAAACATGGATAAATAATAGGAAAAACTAGTAACCCATAAATATTTTAATTTTCATATAAAGCATATGAATGCACATGATTTATATCGACTTCTTGCAATAGCACCATCCAAAGCCAAATATAAACAAAAAATTAATAATGAAGATAAAAGACATTATAAAAGCTAGAAACCATGCAAAGTCTAAGTTGAACATCTCAAAATATCGATCAAAACTTAAAAGATACAAATTTATATAGAGTTTTTTAATGAAACAGCTAGAAATCATGTAAAGTCTAAGTTGAACATCTCTGTGAATTGCAACCGTATCTCTCGTATCTCAAATATAAGATCACCTTTATATCTTACAAGAAGAAGGTGAAATGGGAGCGTACTGACTAACTTAGTACGCAATCTGATTACGCTTGCTACGCCCCACAATGAGGTTTTATTTGTAATATATCATGTTCATCAGATTACATACATTCATGTGGGCCCAACTGAGTTTACTTGTGCAATGGGAGCGTACTGACTAACTCAGTACGCAATCTGATTACGCTTGCTATGCCCCACAATGATGTTTTATTTGTAATATATCGTGTTCATCGGATTATGAAATGCCCTTCCGTTTCCAAAGCAATATGTATGCACCAAAACCCCATATGTGGAAGGGAACCTAGACATTCAGCGGGGGAAACATGAAAGATCAGTGGGGGAAACTAGGAAGATCAGCGGGGGAAACTAAGAAGGTCAGCGGGGAAAACTGGAAGATCAGGGGGGGAAACTAGGAGATCAGCACAGCAAACTGGGAAATCAGCGGGATAAACATAATAAATGATTTCATGGCTTGAGCCGAAAAATCTAAACATATCTAATGTTCAAATGGAACACACCACACGAGATTTCGAATTGAACTTTTAATGTTAATCATTTCGTGGGTGCCACAGAAATTTTTGATCTATAACTGTGTTTTCTATTGATCCATATCTGTACGATCTTATGAATGGGTTTGATAACAAACAAACATCACTGGTGGGCCGATTATGGTTTCAGCGGTGGAAATCACTATGCCCACTGTTTCCCGTGGTATGATCCACTTGATCTTTTGATATGCTTCAATTTGAAATATGGGGGCTAAACCCCTTAAAATAAATGAAAAAATGGATGAACGGTGTGGATATACTACATACATTCAATGTGGGCCCAACTGAGTTTACTTGTGCAATGGGAGCGTACTGACTAACTCAGTACACAATCTGATTACGCTTGCTACGCCCTCACAATGATGTTTTATTTGTAATATATCATGTTCATCGGATTATGTAATGCCCCTCCGTTTCCATCGCAATATGTATGCACCAAAACCCCATATGTAGAAGGGAACCTAGATATTCAGAAGGGGAAACATGAAAGATCAGCAGGGTAAACATGAAAGATTAGCGGGAGAAACATGAAAGATCAGCGGGGCAAACTAGGAAGATCAGCAGGGCAAACTAGGAAGATCAGCGGGGGAAACTGGAAGATCAGCGGGGGAAACTAGGAGATCAGCGCGGCAAACTGAGAAATCAGCGGGACAAATATAACAAATGATTTCATGGCTTGAGCCGAAAAATCTAAACATATCTAATGTTCAAATGGACCACACCACACGAAATTTCGAATTGAACTTATTTCTCTTTATCATTTCTTGGGTGCCATAAAATTTTTCTATATATAACTGTGTTTTCTATTGATCCATATTTGTATGATCTTATGAATAGGTTTGATAACAAACAAACATCACTGTTGGGTCGACTATGGTTTCAGCGGTGGAAATCACTATGCCCACTGTTTCCCATGGTATGATCCACTTGATCTTTCGATATGCTTCAATTTGAAATATGGGGGCTAATCCCCTTAAAATAAATGGAAAAATGGATGAACGGCATGGATATACTACATACATTCAATGCGGGCCCAACTGATTAGAGAAACTAGGAGATCAGCTGGGCAAACTCAAAGATTAGCGAGGCAAACTAGGAGATCAGCGGGGCAAACTAGAAGATCAGCGGGGGTAATTAGGAGATTAGCGGGGCAAACTGAAAGATCAGCGGGGCAAACTAGGAGATCAAAGGGACAAACTGAAAAATTAGGGAAAACTAGGAGATCAGCGGAGCAAACTAGAAAATTAGGAGGGCAAGCTGGAAAATCAGCGGGGAAAACTTAACAAATAATTTCATGGCTTGAGCCAAAAAATTTAAACATATCTAATGTTCAAATGGACCACACCACACGAAATTTAGAATTGAACTTTTAATGTTGATCATTTCTTGGGTGCCACAGAAGTTTTCGATCTATAACTGTGTTTTGAATCAATGTTATAGACCCATCAAAGGCCACAACATCTACGAAATTTGGTGAAAAGACCTTTGCGGAGTCTATTTCCTAGAAATTAGGGGGATTCTTACAATTTGATATTCGAACTATAAACAAGGACTATAGCCTTTCCTTGAACTACACATAAAAGACTAGTGGTGACTCCGAGATTGACCCTATAGGATCTACCACACTCGGTAGGCCTTTGTCGTTACATCAGCAATGTCATCCACGATTTTTGAGCATTTTCGTGAGGAGCAAATATTTCATAAATGCTTCCTACTAAACTACTTAGCCAATAGTCCAAAATATCCACCACAACTTTTTCTTTTTTTTTTCCTTCTTGATTGACGGGCATTGAGCGGGTCAAGAAGGAGCTGGTCAAGCATGAGAATGAGCGGGCCAAAATTTTTGCATTGAGTTCCATGTACATTGAACTTGATTAACGGGCATAAAGAAACATGGCTTAAAGAAAACACAAACATCTCTAAACTCCCTTTAAATAACACCCCATTGCAGTAAAAAAGAGAAGGAAGTGCCCTGTAGTGGTTGCATCATTGTGCATAGAATCCATACAATGTGTAATATCGAGACATCGAACTTGATCTAGAGCAATTGGCCAAGCATCGAGTTCCATGTGCATTGAACTTGATCGACGAGCATATCGAGACAAACTGGAAATTTCCAAGTATGTGCATTTCGTTCCAAGTTCTTTCTCTAATCACGATAGATTTGAGAGGATTTCGGATCAACCCTCCCAAGGCTATCGTGATTAGAGAAGGAACTCAGACTGAAATGCACATACTTGGAAATTTTCAGCACTCCAAGATTACTGTAAACCTCCGAATAATACATTCTTAAAAAATCTTTCTCCCATGCACTGGACAAATATTACTTACTGACAACAGACAAGCAATCATATGCTATTGAATTCCTCCAATCGACGGTGAATTTTTGCATGTATATTCCTGCCAAGGTGAGACCACTACACAAAATGTCGATGTATTTCATTACGAATATACCACAAGTAAACCCCTTAAAATAAATGGAAAAATGGATGAACGGCGTGGATATACTACATACATTCAATGTGGGCCCAACTGAGTTTACTTGTGCAATGGGAGCGTACTGACTAACTCAGTACGCAATCTGATGACGCTTGCTATGCCCCACAATGATGTTTTATTTGTAATATATCATGTTCATCGGATTATGTAATGCCCCTCCGTTTTCATCGCAATATGTATGCACCAAAACCCCATATGTGAAAGGGAACCTAGACATTGAGGGAGGGAACATAGACATTCAGCGGGACAAACATGAAATTGAACGCGACAAACATGAAAGATCAGCAAGGGAAACATGAAAGATCAGCGGGGCAAACTAGGAAGATCAGCGGGGCAAACTTGAAGATCAGTGGGGAAAACTCGAAGATCAGCGGGGGAAACTATGAGATCAGCGAGGCAAACTGGAAAATCAGCAGGACAAACGTAACAAATGATTTCATGGCTTGAGCCGAAAAATCTAAACATATCGAATGTTCAAATGGACCACACCACACGAAATTTTGAATTGAACTTCTAATGTTGATCCTTTCTTGGGTGCCACAGAAGTTTTCGATCTATAAGTGTATTTTCTATTGATCGATATCTGTATGATCTTATGAATGGGTTTGATAACAAACAGACATCACCGTTGGGCCGACTATGGTTTCAGCGGTGAAATCACTATGCCCACTGTTTCCCATGGTATGATCCACTTGATCTTTTGATATGCTTCAATTTGAAATATGGGGGCTAAACCCCTTAAAATAAATGGAAAAATGGATGAACGGCGTGGATATACTACATACATTCGATGTGGGCCCAACTGAGTTTACTTGTGCAATGGGAACGTACTGACTAACTCAATACGCAATCTGATTACGCTTGCTACGCCCCACAATGATGTTTTATTTGTAATATATCATGTTCATCGGATTATGTAATGCCCCTCCGTTTTCATCGCAATATGTATACACCAAAACCCCATATGTGGAAGGGAACCTAGACATTTAGTGGGACAAACATGAAAGATCAGCGGGGGAGACATTAAGATCAGCGGGGAAAACATGAAAGATCAACGGAGAAAACATGAAAGATCAGCTGGGCAAACTAGGAAGATCAGCAGGGCAAACTAGGAAGATCAGCGGGGCAAACTGGAAGATCAGTGGGGCAAACTGGAAGATCAGTGGGGGAAACTAAGAGATCAGCGGGGGAAACTATAAGATCAGCGGGGCAAACTAGGAAATCAGCGGGACAAACATAACAAATGATTTCATGACTTGAGCCTAAAAATCTAAACATATCTAATGTTCAAATGGACCACATTACATGAAATTTTGAATTGAACTTCTAATGTTGATCATTTATTGGGTGCCACAGAAGTTTTCGATCTATAACTGTGTTTTCTATTGATCCATATCTGTATGATCTTATGAATGGGTTTAATAACAAACAGACATCACTATTGGGCTGACTATGGTTTTAGCTGTGGAAATCACTATGCTCATTGTTTCCCATGGTATGATCCACTTAATCTTTTGATATGCTTCAATTTGAAATATGGGGGCTAAACCCCTTAAAATAAATGAAAAAATGAATGAACGGCGTGGATATACTACATACATTCAATGCGGGCCCAACTGAGTTTACTTGAGCAATGGGAGCGCAATCTGATTACGCTTGCTACGCCCCACAATGATGTTTTATTTGTAATAGATCATGTTCATCAGATTGTGTAATACCCCTCCATTTTCATCGCAATATGTGTACACCAAAACCCTATATGCGGAAGGAAACCTAGACATTGAGAAAGGGAACCTAGACATTCAGCGGGACAAACATGAAATTGAACGCGACAAACATGAAAGATCAGCAGGGGAAACATGAAAGATCAGCGGGGCAAACTAGGAAGAGCAACGGGGCAAACTGGAGATCAGTGGGGGAAACTGGAAGATCAGCGAGGGAAACTAGGAGATCAGCGTGGCAAACTGAGAAATCAGCGGAACAAACATAACAAATAATTTCATGGCTTGAGCTGAAAAATCTAAACATATCGAATGTTCAAATGGACCACACCACACGAAATTTTGAATTGAACTTCTAATGTTGATCCTTTCTTGGTTGCCACAGAAGTTTTCGATCTATAAGTGTATTTTCTATTGATCGATATCTGTATGATCTTATGAATGGGTTTGATAACAAACAGACATCACCATTGGGCCGACTATGGTTTCAGCGGTGGAAAATCACTATGCCCACTGTTTCCCGTGGTATGATCCACTTGATCTTTTGATTTGCTTCAATTTGAAATATGGGGGCTAAACCCCTTAAAATAAATGGAAAAATGGATGAACGGCGTGGATATACTACATACATTCGATGTGGGCCCAACTGAGTTTACTTGTGCAATGGGAACGTACTGACTAACTCAATACGCAATCTGATTACGCTTGCTACGCCCCACAATGATGTTTTATTTGTAATATATCATGTTCATCGGATTATGTAATGCCCCTCCATTTTCATCGCAATATGTATACACCAAAACCCCATATGTGGAAGGGAACTTAGACATTTAGTGGGACAAACATGAAAGATCAGCGGGAGAGACATTAAGATCAGCGGGAAAAACATGAAAGATCAACGGAGGAAACATGAAAGATCAGCTGGGCAAACTAGGAAGATCAGCAGGGCAAACTAGGAAGATCAGCGGGGCAAACTGGAAGATCAGTGGGGCAAACTGGAAGATCAGTGGGGGAAACTAAGAGATCAGCGGGGGAAACTATAAGATCAGCGGGGCAAACTAGGAAATCAGCGGGACAAACATAACAAATGATTTCATGGCTTGAGCCTAAAAATCTAAACATATCTAATGTTCAAATGGACCACATTACATGAAATTTCGAATTGAACTTCTAATGTTGATCATTTATTGGGTGCCACAGAAGTTTTCAATCTATAACTGTGTTTTCTATTGATCCATATCTGTATGATCTTATGAATGGGTTTAATAACAAACAAACATCACTATTGGGCTGACTATGGTTTTAGCTGTGGAAATCACTATGCTCATTGTTTCCCATGGTATGATCCACTTGATCTTTTGATATGCTTCAATTTGAAATATGGGGGCTAAACCCCTTAAAATAAATGGAAAAATGAATGAACGGCGTGGATATACTACATACATTCAATGCGGGCCCAACTGAGTTTACTTGAGCAATGGGAGCGTACTGACTAACTCAGTACGCAATCTGATTACGCTTGCTACACCCCACAATGATGTTTTATTTGTAATATATCATGTTCATCAGATTGTGTAATACCCCTCCATTTTCATCGCAATATGTGTACACCAAAACCCTATATGCGGAAGGGAACCTAGACATTGAGGAAGGGAACCTAGACATTCAGCGGGACAAACATGAAATTGAACGCGACAAATATGAAAGATCAGTGAGAAAAATATGAAAGATCAGCGAGGGAACTAAGTGATCAGCGGGGCAAACTAGGAAGATCAGCGGGGCAAACTAGGAAATCAGCGGGGCAAACTGGAAGATCAGCGGGGCAAACTAGAAATTTGATGGGTGTCGACCACCAGCACTGTGCATTTGATGGGTCCCCTTTAAATTATGGGATATCCCAAAAATCAACAGTATACGGAACTCAGGTGGGCCATACCATCTAAAATCACGTGAAGACAACGTTAAAACATATAAAAGCACTTGGTGGGGCTCACCTGAAATTTTCATGCATTTGAAACTTAGTTTGAACCCTCATCCAAGTGATGGTGGTGCACATATGTCATGTGTGTATATATACACACACACACACACACGTGTGTGTGAGAAAAGGTTTTATATGGTCGAGCTCATGTGAACTACCCATGAGTTCGAGTTGTGTGGGCGCTTTCGTGAAGTATGTCAAACATCTACCCCATCAATCAGATGCACCATTCCATGGTGGGCCTAGAGCTTAAAAATCAAGTTAATCCATGACTTTTGTAGGCCACACCACGTACAAAAGTTGAGAGGGGTTACCTTCCATTAAAACATTCATATTTATTTTTTGGGCCCACCGGGAGGTGTTTCACAAATCCAGCCCATCCATAATGTGTGTCCTACTTGGATGAGGGGTCAGACCGAGTTTCAGACAAATCCAAATTTCAGGTGGGCCCCACCAAGTAATTTTATATGTTTTAGGCATGCCTTCACATGATTTTAGATGGCATAGCCTACCTCAGTTCCGTATAAGGCCGATTTTTCCGCTATCCCATAATTTAATGGGGACCCATCGAGTTCACGGTGTTGATGTTCAACATCCGTCATGGTGGGGCCCACATGGCTAGACCTCATGGGGAGTTCGCATGAGCTCGACCGTATGAAACTTTTTCCTTTAGTATGAAAATAAAAAAGAATTACATACACTCTATGTGGGCCCAAATGAGTTTAAAATATACCTGTGCTGCATGATTTTTTCACGGGACCGACCATTTTCAGCAGAAGACAAAATGCTGATGAGAGGGGACCCACGAAAAGGTTTTTTTGGGTCTTTCTACCGGAAACGCAGTGAGGAAAGGGGGTGATAGCAATGGCAATGAAAGCAACAGTGGAAAGGGAGAGGAAAAGCAAGCAGTGGAAGCCACAGCCGTGAAAGCAACGGTGGAAAGGGAGATGAAAAGCAACAGTGGAAAGGGAGAGGAAAAGCAAGCCGTGGAAATGGGAGAGGAAAAGCCACAGCTGTGGAAGGAGGGGTATTTTCGTCCTAAAATTATGACTCTGTACGAGAAGGTCGAGTTGCGTATTCAAAGTTTGTATTGTTTCAAAAAAACTGTTGGATAAAAGGTGGGGTCTACAGTCGTAAATTTCTCTTTGATAATGGTTGGTGTATGCGGGAACGGATTGGCTACTCCCCCTGACAGCAACCCAGTGGCTGGTGGTCAGTGCTCTGTGGGGCCCATAATGATGTATGCGTTTCATCCATTCCGTTCATCCATTTTTATAGATCATTTTATTGCTTGATCCCAAAAATCAGATGTATATAAATCTCAGGTGGACCACACCATATGAAAACATTAGTGATTGGATATCCACCATCAAAATCCTCCTAAGGCCCACTGTACTGTTTATTTGACATCTAATATGTTGATTAGGTCATACAGGCCCAGATGAAGTGAAAAAACAAAAATCAGCTTGATCCAAAACTTTTATGACCCCAAAATATTTTTTAATGGTCGACGCTCATTCAACACTGTTTCCTGTAATGTGGTCCATGAAGATTGTGATATATCTCGTTTTTGGTCACGTACTGTAAAATAACCTGTCAAAATAGATGGACGGCATGGATGAAACACATACATCATGGTGGGGCCCACATAGCACCGACCACCAGCCATTGGCTGGTGTCAGGGGGAATAGCCAATCCGTTTCCGGTGTATGCAGTGATAGGGGTGTATATGGCTCTAAACTCACTAAAGCAGAGTGAGTACTGAGTTACCTCTGTGAGGCCTATAGTTAATGTATTTGTCTTATCCATGCCGTTCATCCTTTTTACCAACTAATTTTATTACGAAAATGACATGAATTTTTGAGCTCCTGATATAAAATGATATGAAAAAAATGAACAGATGACATTAATAAAACATAATCCCACGGTGGTCCCACGGAGTTTAATGCGAATTAATCAGTATGCAATAAGCTTCCTACCGACACTTGGAATTAGCAAATCTCCACGCGTGTAAATTTAGTGCGGACTGCGGTGGACTGTCCTGTTGGATAAAATGTTGAATTAAATAGACTATAAAAATCGAGAACCAAAAAAAAAGGAAAATAAATTTAGAGAAAGAAAAACTTATTGAATTGAGTCGAGGCGTGACTGAGTCACTCGGCTTGAAATCGAATTTGCTCCCCTTGGACAGCGTCCCAAGTGCAACAGGTTTCCAGAGCAATCGACCTCCAGGATACAACGACTATGACCCGGTCCCAGCGGTGCACTCACTGTACACGGGCTCGAACCACTTGCAGTTTAATTCGAAAGTGCTGAGTTGACTCAGCAATGAACTCAGTAACAAAACCGTATCAGAGAGAGTTTTATAAGGCAGGGAATTTTTCGTATTCGTATGTTGAAACTGGAATCGGAAGTCTTTATATAGACTTCGAAATGGTGCATAAGCACCCTTTACAAAAGGTTAGGTCCGTTGGGTTTAAACCCAACAGGGGCGACCAACCGGAAGGGAAGCATCTCTCTGGTTTAAAAACGAAAAGACACAAGTGCGAGTACACTCTCGCACATACAATCCGGCGAGTACCCATACACACACACACACCCACGCGAGTACACTTACACCGCACCCGCACCCGCACCCGCGCCCAGCCCAGCCCGTCCCGTCGCGTCGCGCACGCGCACGCGGACTCGGACTCGGCTCGGCTCGGCGCGCGCGCGCGCGCGTGTGTGGTTAATGGCATAGATTAGAGCTATTGGCATAGCCCCCCCACAGGACCAAATTCACATGCCCCCTGAAAGGGGCTCAAGCCCTAGGCAAAAAGTCTATCATATAAACAAGAGAATTTCTCTTGTCAAATCCGATGTGGGACAAAACCAACACCTCAAAAACACCAAAATTTAAATGTGGAGGGAAAACACCGAAATTTGAAAATTTAAATTTTTAATATTATTTTAAAACAAATACAACAATCCCCCACATGTTTTAAAATAAAATGCTTTCGGATTAAAGCGAAATAGTTGTGCAATGGTGCCGGTGTCACCATAGACTTGAACCGACATTAGAGTAAGCAAGACAGGTCTACAGGAATCAGGTGACACCATAGTCTTGAACCTGAATCCTTTTAATGTAGATCGCAAGTACATGCCACTCACACAACTCTTCCTCTACAAGTGATTCTGTGGTTCGGTGCGTTTCGGCCATACACCATTACCTGGATTTCATGAGTGCTCTAGAGAATTCGCCTAGATTCTCATAGGAAGCGGCCTCCACCTCCACACCCATATAGGTGAATTCCATCAAGTGTATGCAGCAACTGTATACACCACCAAATATATGGCTATGGATCCATTAAGAGTTCTAAAAACTCATCCTTCTGCGTTGCTGCTCGCACTGTACACCATAGAAGGGGCTCATATAACTCAGTGCAATCGTCTACCTCGTGTTTTGTTGTTTACCCATTGAACCTATCTCATGGGATCTCCACTTGTATAGGTTGGGTTACCGACACTGGCAGCTCATATATTAGGCTCAGCCCCATTCCCTTCGATGTATCATTGACTAACTTTTTAGATAGTCCTTTAGTCAGAGGATCTGCTAGATTCTTTTCTGACCTCACAAAGTCAATAGATATGACTCCATCACGTAACATATGTTTCACTATATTGTGTCTGAGTCTAATATGCCTGCTTTTTCCATTATATATTTTACTTTTTGCTTTCGCTATAGCTGCTTGACAGTCACAATGAATAGATACGGCCGATACAGGCTTTGGCCACAATGGTATATCAGCTAAGAGATTTCTAAGCCATTCAGCTTCTGATCCAGCCTTTTCTAAGGCAATAAACTCAGATTCCATAGTCGACCGAGCAATACATGTCTGCTTGGTGGACTTCCAAGAGACTGCTCCTCCACCCAAAGTGAAGACATATCCACTAGTAGATTTTGTCTCATCTGAATCACTGATCCAGTTAGCATCACTATATCCTTCTAATACAGTAGGATAACCATTATAATGTAAACCATATGTCATATTACCTTTTAGGTATCGCAAAATTCTAGACAATGCATTCCAATGTTCTTTTCCAGGGTTATGTGTATATCTACTTAGCCTTCCTACTGCAAAAGCTATGTCAGGTCTAGTGCAGTTTGTTAGATACATGAGACTACCAATTATTCTGGAATATTCTAATTGAGACACACTATTTTCTGTATTCTTCATGAGAGTCACACTATAATCATAAGGAGTATTGACAGGTAAACAATCAAAATGGTTAAACTTTCTCAATATCTTCTCAATGTAATGAGATTGTGATAATATAATAACACCATTTTTCCTGGTTACTTCAATACCCAATATTATACTTGCCTCTCCTAAGTCTTTCATGTCAAACTTAGATGACAAGAATTTCTTAGTTGCATTAACTAATTTAATATTAGTTCCAAAAATAAGCATGTCATCAACATAAAGACATATGATAACATAATCATTTCCAGAAATTTTACTATATACACATCTATCTACATCATTTATATGATAACCATTTGATTTTAAAACACCATCAAATTTTTCATGCCATTGTTTAGGAACCTGTTTTAAATCATATAGTGATTTAATTAGTCTACATACTTTATTTTCTTTACCTAATATCTTATAACCCTCAGGTTGCTCCATATATATTTCTTCTTCTAAGTCTCCATTTAGGAAAGCAGTCTTAACATCCATCTGGTGTACCACTAGTTTATATATGGAGGCTATCGCTATTAAGACTCTAATAGTTGTAATCCTAGTTACAGGGGAATATGTATCAAAATAATCTATTCCTTCCTTTTGTTTAAAGCCTTTCGCTACCAACCTAGCCTTAAACTTATCGATAGTTCCATCTGGTTTTAGTTTCTTTCTAAACACCCATTTGCAGCCTATTGGTTTGTTACCAGGTGGTAGGTCTACAAGTTCCCAAGTATTATTTGATATAATAGATTCTAACTCATCATTTATTGCTTCCTTCCAAAAGGTTGCATCTGGAGACTTAATAGCTTCTATATAAGTTGTAGGATCATCTTCTACTAAGAATGTGAAAAAATCATCTCCTAGGTTAGTTTCTTTTCTAACTCTAATACTTTTTCTTGGTTGTATCTCTTCTACTACTTTCTCGTAAGCATTTTTACTAGTAGACGCAATAACTGATTCATTAACTTTTTCTATTCCTATAGATTTAGATTTCATAGGGAATACGTTCTCAAAGAACTCTGCATCCCTAGCTTCTATAATTGTATTAGGATCTAGAATATTATCCTTAGTTTTTAAAACTAGAAACCTATAGGCCGCACTGTTTTGTGCATACCCTATAAATACACAATCGGTCGTTTTAGGACCTAATTTTCTTTTCTTAGTTTCAGGTAATCCTACTTTAGCAAGACACCCCCACACTTTAATATATTTATAACTAGGAATATGATTCTTCCAAAGTTCATATGGTGTTTGTTCAGAAGATTTAGATGGAATCCTGTTTAGGATATAACAAGCAGACAGAATTGCTTCTCCCCACATATTTGAGGGTAAGCCTGAACTATTTAACATGGCATTCATCATTTCTTTTAGAGTTCTGTTCTTACGTTCTGCTATTCCATTTTGTTCTGGTGTATAAGGAGCTGTAGTTTCGTGAATTATTCCATTCTTTTCACATAATTCTCTAAATTGCGAAGATTCATATTCACCTCCTCTATCTGTTCTAAGTCTTTTAATTTTTATATTTAATTGATTTTCAACTTCAATTTTGTATTTAGAAAAAGCATCTAAAGCTTCATCTTTGTTCCTTAATAGATATAGTCTAGTGAACCTAGAGTAGTCATCTACAAAAGTTATATAATATCTTTTTCCTCCTCTAGACATGTGATTTCTAAAATCACCTAAATCACTATGTATCAACTCTAATAGAACAGATGATCTTTCTATTTGTTTAAAGGGTTTTCTAATAAATTTTGATTCTACACATGTTTCACATTTTTCAAACTCTTCATTAGATATATTAGGTAATAAACCTAATCTTTTCATTTTCTTTAAATATGCCACATTCACATGACCTAATCTATTATGCCATAGATAAAAAGGTTCAACGATATAAACAGAACTAGATGTTTTCTTATTATCATTGGATACATTTACAATGAATAAACCATCGCTACAGTACCCTTTACCAACAAAGGTTCCATTTTTAGTCATTACAAGCTTATCTGAATCAAATACTAATTTGACACCAGCCTTATTGAGGAGCGAACCAGAGACCAAGTTTCTTCTAATGTCAGGCACATGGAGGACATCATTTAACATTAGAGTCTTTCCAGAAGTGAGTTTCAGAAGTACTTTCCCTTTCCCTACAACTGGAGACGTTCTAGCATTTCCCATGAACACCTGTTCATCATCTCCTAATACTTGGTAGGAGGTAAACATGCTACGATCCTTGCACACGTGTCTAGTTGCACCAGTATCTAGCACCCACTCCAAGTTGTTTACAAGGAAGACTTCTGATACCACAGCCACTACTATGTCAGACTCATTGCCTGTTTCTGTAAGATTAGCTTGCGGCTTATCTTTATTTTTCTTAAGCCTGCAGGTTTTAACATGATGCCCAGGCTTTCCACAGTTGTAGCAGTTTCCCTTTTTCTTGAATTGATTGTTTGCATTCTTCTTTTTGAGCCTGCATTCATTTGCATAATGTCCAGGTTTGCCACAGTTATGACAGTTGCCCTTTTTCTTATTATTTGTTCGACTTGATTCCACAAGATTCGCTTTTGAATCTATCTCATTTTTATTTCCTTTTTGGTCCCTGATTCTATTGGCCTCCTCTATTCGTATGTGTACGATAGTGGTTTCCAAAGAAACACCGTTCTTCTTATGTTTCATTCTATTTTTATATTCTTTCCAGGAGGGCGGTAACTTTTCTATTAACGCTCCTGACAGAAACACCTCATCCAACTTAATTCCTTCTGTCGATAGTTCGTGAATTAGACTTTGAAAGTCGTGAATCTGATTTGTGACAGATTTATCGTCTGTCATTTCATAGTGAAGGAAATTAGCAATTGCATGTTTCTTAGCGCCTGCATCTTCTAATATGTATTTCTTTTCTAAAGCAATCCATATATCTTTAGCAGAGGCGTAAGAAGCATACACATCATATAATTCGTTGGATAAAGAGTTTAGAATATAATTTTTACAATTATTTTCATCTGTTACTTCATTTTGATTTGCTGGATCTATAGTAAATGATTCAGATAAAATGTATGAAACTTTCAGGGTGGTAAGAGCGAACATCAATTTCTGTTTCCACCGTTTAAAGGATTGTCCAGCGAACGGTTCGATTTTGGCTAACTCAGTAGAAGCATTTACTGTTACTGTAGCCATAGTCTATGTAATTCAACACAAAATTTCGATTTCAAGATTGTTGGATAAAATGTTGAATTAAATAGACTATAAAAATCGAGAACCAAAAAAAAAGGAAAATAAATTTAGAGAAAGAAAAACTTATTGAATTGAGTCGAGGCGTGACTGAGTCACTCGGCTTGAAATCGAATTTGCTCCCCTTGGACAGCGTCCCAAGTGCAACAGGTTTCCAGAGCAATCGACCTCCAGGATACAACGACTATGACCCGGTCCCAGCGGTGCACTCACTGTACACGGGCTCGAACCACTTGCAGTTTAATTCGAAAGTGCTGAGTTGACTCAGCAATGAACTCAGTAACAAAACCGTATCAGAGAGAGTTTTATAAGGCAGGGAATTTTTCGTATTCGTATGTTGAAACTGGAATCGGAAGTCTTTATATAGACTTCGAAATGGTGCATAAGCACCCTTTACAAAAGGTTAGGTCCGTTGGGTTTAAACCCAACAGGGGCGACCAACCGGAAGGGAAGCATCTCTCTGGTTTAAAAACGAAAAGACACAAGTGCGAGTACACTCTCGCACATACAATCCGGCGAGTACCCATACACACACACACACCCACGCGAGTACACTTACACCGCACCCGCACCCGCACCCGCGCCCAGCCCAGCCCGTCCCGTCCCGTCCCGTCGCGTCGCGCACGCGCACGCGGACTCGGACTCGGCTCGGCGCGCGCGCGCGCGCGTGTGTGGTTAATGGCATAGATTAGAGCTATTGGCATAGCCCCCCCACAGGACCAAATTCACATGCCCCCTGAAAGGGGCTCAAGCCCTAGGCAAAAAGTCTATCATATAAACAAGAGAATTTCTCTTGTCAAATCCGATGTGGGACAAAACCAACACCTCAAAAACACCAAAATTTAAATGTGGAGGGAAAACACCGAAATTTGAAAATTTAAATTTTTAATATTATTTTAAAACAAATACAACAGTTTCAGGCCACAGTACATAAAAGGAGGGACACGCCCATGCACGATCCAAAAGCCACAACAGGTGCCCTGCGCTATTAGCACGTACACGCCATGCACGAATCAATAGCTGCAACAGGTGGCCTGCCATATTAGCACGTACGATTCCACAGCTGCTCACCTTCTTTCTACCGTCCATCTTCTACAACCGTGCTCCAACCGATGAGAGGAATCGACAGCCCGAAATTTGGGACGCGACTCAGCAGCCAGTCCGAGCCAGCGATGAGACCCTGGACTGTGGGGCCCACCTTAATGTATGCATTTATATAAACAATCACGGTGGGCCGAAAAATAATTCAATGGTGGGCATTTAATCTCACTATTTCTCCGGGTTAGCCTGACCTAAGTCTTAGATCTACCTATTTTTGGAACCACAACCTTACATGAGGGGGAGAAACTCATCTACCGAGTGGATGTTAGACGGATATGGCATTGAGCGGATGTCAGACAGGGTGCTCAACCCTCACCCAACTCAAGGTTCCTATACCTTAACCCTAACCCAACCCAACCCAATTTCAGTTTGGGAATTTTCAACTCAAGCCCTGTCTAAACAGGCTCGGTCGGTGGATACATGCTAATATTTTTATTATTACACTAGTTTATTATATTTCAAAATTTCAATACCCTAGTTTTTGTATCTATACTTTTATTAATTATATATGTAATTATTTATCATAAAGAACTTTATTTTTTATAAACAAACAAGTTAAAATAGAAGGCAACTACTCTAAAAGCCGTGCTGTGTAGCACGCAATCTATTCGGGAGAGAGAAATCCAGCGTATCTTGTTAGTTGGAGTCATCGAAAGAATGTGGACCAATGATACCCGATGGCATTGGAGTTTCTTATGCCTTCAACATGGACAATCCATACTCAATTATAATTTAGAAGTAACTTATAAATCGATCGAGTTCGGGTTGGGTTGGGCAACCCGAGACCTCAATCAAAGCCCGACCCAAGTTTTATCGAGTTAGTGTTTGTATAGCCCAAGCCTAAGACTAGACCAATACATTTTGCTTGAGCCCAACCCAATGTCGGGTTGGTCACGGTCAGTCGGGTTGAATCCGCACAACTTTCAGCCCTAGCTCTACAGAGTTTCACGCTGGATAGGCTCTGACTCGTGTTCCATTGGGCTAGGCCTGAGCAAGCTTACTATGGGCCTAAACAAGCAGGCCCAACCTTTCCCATGATGTTTATCAAAGGCTCCAGCCCATCTGTCTGCCTCTGTTCAAGATCTAAGCCGTTCAATAGGCAAACCCCTCAGATGTTCAAATGCAGAACCTACATGCAAGATCAGGCCCACTCATCAGGTGGATCTCACCATGACCACACCTTGGCAATCGTGATTGTTCCCTTTCTAGCACGTGCATGTAAAACGAAAAAAAATATATATATATCAGTCATGTACATAGGATGAATTAGAAGAATCTGGACTAAGTGATTTTATTAGTGCCCTTGGCTTTTAGATATGTGGGGCCCATTGTTCAACGATCAGCAGTTTGCTTGGCCACATTGTAATGAGATTATGCCGAAAACATGTCTTCCATGGGACAATCCCAACCCTTCAATTGTTGATTAGGCCAGGGATCTTCCAATTCAGGAATTTTTTCAAGCATGGTCCATTGACAGTGGGGCCCAACAAATGAACGATCTTGACATGAACCATGGGTCCCACTTGTACCATTTTAAAATAGCTGTTGGTCAAGGATATCCCCAACAAAGCGCCACTTGATTTTTGTAATGAGTTATTACATAATTCTCTGAGTTTATTTAATTGAGAAACCAAAAACTATTTTTCATGGAATAGTCTTTTATTTGCACACATATTTACATTTCATTATCCAAAGCCACACATGCATGGCATGTATGTTAGACGATGACAATCATTGGGCAGACCTTGTAGGAAACATTCAATGCCTTAAAAAAATTACCATTGCCATTTTAATAAAAGATTCTTGCTTGTAACTGATGATGAACCAAAAAGTATATTTCATTTAAATATGCAACTATTTTCTCACTTGAAAGGAAAAATAATTAAAGCCACCTTAAGAAATATTATTTAATTTTAAATTTTGCAAAAGGGACTAAAATTGAGAATTGCCATGGATGGGTGCAATTGATTATCATTATGTGATTGCTCACTTCTTATGCTTCCTTGAGTGTGTTCTTGTTCAATGAAAGTATGATTGACTTGAAGTCACCGTTAGCTGGTGAAGCTCATAATCTATAACGAGCTAGATCCCATAAGCATTATTATAATTTCAAATTTTAATTATTCATTGAGCTGATTGACTCCTATAGTTGGTTTATGAGTCGGAGAGTCCAAATAAGGGTGCCACGGGTGGAGAAAGAGTTAGGCTCCCTTATCTGCGGGTACCAAAACACAATATTGACTTTACTAGATTTTATGATTTTCTTTAAGAATTATTTAATTTTAAAAGCAAAAAGTAAAGAAATAAAATCCACTTATTATGACCACAATCATAGATGTGTGGTGCTCAACGTTGGTATGACCTAGAAGGTGCCCTCATTTTAACAAAGGGGAATAGCAAAGGGCTGTGGGAAAATGAATTTTTAGCAAATATTTAAGAAAGAAAAACTCTATGGTGTGCTGAAGACATGAGGAAAGAAATGAGAAACCCAATACTCTTGGGGGGTGTTTGGCGCATGGTGTTGGGAAGGATTAGGTGGGATGGGATTTAAAAAAAAAACGTAATTATTACATATGGCAGGGATTATCCCCTATTGCCATGGGATAAGCTTAATTTCATGATATGTTTGTAATATGGTGGTACATTGAATGGCTATACCCACCATTATTTGAAACTATGAGAATAACACGTGTTATATCCAAACCGTTCATCTATTTTGTAACCTCATTTTATGGCATGGGCCTAAAAATGAGGCAGATCCAAAACTTATGTGGCCCCAAAGAAGTTTTCTAGGGTAGCTTTTCCATTCTTCCCAAACATTGAGTGGAATTGACAAGGGACCAAATGCAACTCCATCCCACCTAATCCCATCTAATACTATGCGCCAAACGCCCCTTAAGAAAATAGATTATTAAATGTCTCATATCCTGACCCAACCCTACTTTGTCTGAACTTAATTGCTAGGAATGCTAAGGGCCTGTTTGGGAGTGTGGATTTGTAACCTCCAGGATTCGGAACCCCCTGGATTAGAAATCGCCTAGATTTGCAATCCTCCCAGTGTATTTGGCACCCTGGAGTGTAAATCAACTTTAATCCAAAAGTACCTCTCTGTAGTATATTTATGGTGATTTGAATTTAATTACTAAATCAACATTAATATCTCTAATTAATGAGATATGTAATTTTTGATACAATGGTTGTGATAAGCTTGCTGAAATATATGTTTTGCCCGAAAATGATGAAATTCCAAGTCTCAAATGGGCCACAAGCACAAGATCATGTCTGAGTGACTAACCAATGATTTTTAATCATTGATTTACATGGACAATGTTTGGACGATGCTAATCATCATTAGTGGGCCATGTGCCCAATAGAATAATGGTGTATAGTGACATACATGTTACACCTGCAACTATTGAAATGATTTTAGGTGTAATCCAAGCTCACACCGTGGATTGCAAACCCCTCAAAGAGGGGATTGAAAACCCGCTGGATTTAAAACCCCCAGTTACTTTAGGATGCCAAACAACCAGTGGATTGGAAACCCCCTCGAATCCATGATGCCAAACGATCCCTAAGAATAGGATCCTCTTTCTTTCTTTTTTTTTTCTTTTTTTTTCCCTTGTTTTTTACTTCCCTCATTTCCTTTCTCTTTTTTCATGCACACTTCTCTTCTCTTTTATGCACTTTTCTTTGAATCCCTTTTTATCATCTACTCTATTCCTCCCTACTCTCTTCTTTTCACACAAGGGTTTGCTTATATAGAAGTATAAAAGGAAATTGGATTTTCATCAGTTGTTAAACTGGTTCATATCAAACCCCGAGGCCCCACTTACCAAATCTCAATGCATTTTGAATATTTTTGCTTACTAGGGAACAACATGGCAGCCACTAGTCTGACAGTGGATGTTGGTGGGAATTTAATTTCACTTGGCTCCCTTTTTCTATTACCTAGCCCGGTTGGTGGCATGTGAGCTGTATAAGGCTTTCAAGCTAGCCAGGGATAGGTTCCGTGTGCTCTCGGGGTCTGCTCTGTTTGTCAATTCATATTAAGTGAAGTAAGTTTTCCTGGTCTAAGTGTGATGGGGTTTCCTCCTCAATTTAGGGGAGAGACAGTGCAGCGGGTTGAAAAATCAGAATATTTCACCGTGCTGCTCGACCGGTCGTGGATGGCGCTCGACTTAAAGTCTAGCGACCATCTGATGATTTTTCTTCGGGTTGCTCGACCGGTCGAGGACTCGGCTCGACCAGTCGAGGTTACACAAATTCTAGTCTGATTTTGTCCGGGATTCAAAATTTTGAGGCGATTTTCACACCCAAGCGAAAGAGAGTTTCCTAAACTATAAATAGGAGGTACCTAGGGATTTTTAGGTAATGCAAGAGGGTTTCCTAAAGCTTTGCAAGGGTTTTTTAAAGGATTTAGGGCTATCAAAGGTGAGAGAGAAAGAGAGAGAGGAAGATTGTAGAAGGGAGTATGCTCGTTGAGGTGATCTACTGTGCAATCAACATCTCATCGCTTCTTCATCCTCGTAATCGGTGAGATATCTCTATTTTTCTTTTATTCTCTTATTATTTATCCACTCCTGCATGAGTGAAGAAGGTTGTAATGTTCTACTTCATAGTGTATTGTTGATTTGGACGAGGTCCCGTGGTTTTTACCTCTTTGAGGGTTTTCCATGTAAAATCTCTTGTGTCGTGTGTTTTATGCTTTGATTTATTTCATTGCTTTATTATCCCATAATTCTGGTTTGTTTTGGGAGACTAGATCCTAAGGTTTTGTGCAAGGCCCCCAACACAATTGTAAGACCCGTATCCTAATCCGTACTGTTCCGTCACTTCCTGCGATCTTTCTCGTCGAATTCCGACAATTCGCGACTTGTAATCGATGTTGCGCACGACCGTAAGACATATCCTATACATTTGAGCTGGCTTAATCTGAGACTTGTATCATTGCGACCGCACCGTCGCCGCGGTTCCAACGCCGTGACTCACGCATCGATCTGATACCCTGACTAAGAGATGTGGGTCGGCGTTTATTTCGAGAAAACGCCACGCATTTACATTCCCAAGAGAATCTCTACAAAGTGTCAAATCGATCACATCAATCAATCCCATCAATCACCTCTCCTGTCAAGTACAAAGCACCCATGCTTCCTTTCTCCACAAGTCAAGCAACCACCAAAGTCAACTAACACATCACCTCACCCATCACTCACATCCATCAACCATCACCCCATCACTCCTCCTTACATCCCATCTCCATCTCTCATTTCTCAACACACCAACCTAAGCAAGGGAGCACTCCCACGTCCAAGCCTTCCCATGGAGAGAAGTGCATGTGTGAGGCCCACTTTCCACTCCCAAATCTTCCATCCTAGCCATCTATTTCTCATCTCCACCATCAAAGTGAAGCTCTAGGAGACCGACTATCCAACGGACTAAGAAGATCAAGTGGTAGGTGTTTCCATAAGCTAGATTTTCATATTTCTACGATGGGCCAAGTGAAGCCCACCGATCAATGGTGTGGATCTCACTTGGGACCCTAAGATGAGGCCAATAGCCCATCTTGATCATCAAAATCATTCCATGATGGGGCCATTTTCCATGGACCCCATCATGATGTTTACTTTCTTGCATTAAGAGGTCAAATAAACCGTTCATTTTGGATGGAGAGGGATCTCCACCGTTGATCTTTTATTTGGATGACCCATATGCAATGGGACCCGTTGATGTATGATTGAATGGTTGAAACGGAGGGCCCATAGTGCCGGGGTCCCTCCATCACGCGTGTCCCGCTCTTTTCTCTCTCTCCCTCTCTTTCTTCCATTGTTTTTGTGTGTGATGATGTAGAGGTGCAGCCCACTCTGATGGACCCTACCTTGATGTATGCCTTGTCCATACTATCCATGTACATGGTGGCCCACCTAGACAACCCATCTGAAGGTGGGGCCCACCTTAATATGTGGTATCCAAAATCGTCCAGCGTCTCTGGACGCTGGACGTCAAGGTGAAGTGTGAACCGTCAGCGAGTGTAATGGCAAAAAAAAAAAAAAAAGTGTATAGATTTAAAGTTATTGGAGAGAACCACTGTATAGGACCCACCTTGATGTATGTATTCAATTCAAGCCGCCCATTCCATTCCTTAGATCATTTTACGCGTTGAGCTGAAAAATGCGGCTGATCTGACTAGCTGGTGGGCCATACCTTAGCAAAAATGATTTTTACCATTCAAAATTCATTTTAAATTTTTGTACATGCCGGGAGATACCCAATATTGGTCTTGATGGATGGGGCATGGACTGAAAAATTCATTGGATGGGGTAGATTCGTTTGAAGCGGGCCCCACATGCGAAAAACCGTCGAAAATCTGTTTTTTTAAAAATCTAAATATATTTGGAAGGAGGATGCAGCGCTGCTGCTGATGTGCAGCAGGACGCTGCCAACGTCCAGGGAGCTGGGCGGACGTGTCTGGGGTCCTGTGCATGGGCCCCACCATGATGTTTGTGTAATATTCAAACCGTCCATACGGTGGGCCACCTCCTGAAGTGGGTCCCTGCCAAAAATCAGATCCATCTATGGCTCAGGTGATCCACATCACAGGAAACAGGGTGATTGAACAGCCACCTTTGGAGTCCTTTTGGGCAGCACATAAGTTTTGAATCAACGTGAAGTTTGTTTTTCCTTTCCACCCAAGCCCGTGTGACCTTATGGACGGATTGGATGACAAGTAAACACTATGGTGGGCCCCACGTGGAGCCCAAGGAGATGTATGTGTTTCATTTGAACCGTCCACTGACGGTGGACGGTGGACGGTGGAGCCCCTCCATGACTTATGTGTTTTATCCACACCGTCCACACTGGACGGTGGGACCCACCCCCATGTGTGGAACGGTGTGTGAGTGTGTGTGTGTGTGTGTGTGTGTGTGTGTGTGTGTGTGTGTATTATATTATATATAATATTGAATATATTATATATTATATGTAGATTATATGTTATGTTATATATAATATATACTTGATGATGGGCCTTTATGTGGACCCCACCATGATGCATGAGCTGCATCCGATTTTCCCCATCCAATTCTGATAAATCATTTTAGTGCATGAGCTAAAGAATGGGCAAATTTAAAGTTCAAATGGACCCCACATTGGCATATGTATGGGGCCCATCTTGATTTACTTATGGCCATCCATTGAGGCCCACCTTGGTATATATTTAAAGCCCATGGGATTAAGCCCATTTGATACATATAAGCCCCATGGGATTAAGCCCATTTGATGTGCATGGGGTGCAAATGAAGTGGCCCATTTGATATATTTAAAGCCCATGTGTGTAGGCCCATCTGACATATTTTAAGGCCCAAGTTGTGAGGCCCACTTTGATGTATTTTAAGGCCCATGGATCATGGACCATTGCAATGTACATAAGGCTCATTGGTAAGGCCCATTAACGTAGCCCGTTTGATGTATCTAAGGCCCATGGGTCGAGGCCCAACAGAATGACCTTAGGGTCCATTGCAATGTGTGACTTCTCATGTTCATGTAATGATATATATGGCGGGCCATACCTAGGGAACAATGTTGGTTTGACGTATATATTGTATGTACAATGTTGGTTACATGTCCGCATTGTAACTCCCCTTAGGGCCCATTGATAAGCCTATGCTCGTTGTTACCCATCACCTTATAACATGCTTAGTATAATCTCATGACTCATGCCCATACGCATCATATGTATGCTTGGTTTGAGTAGTGACTGATCATAGCATATGCCATTGGACAGACCACTTATGGGACCCGTTATGAGACGGAGTGCCCCACATGATCGCGCAGTACGTGCTGAATTTCTGCATGATTTGACGGCGTGATTCATGCATCTCGCATATGTGTGATTTGATCACTGCACGCCCTAGCGACATCAGGGCCGTGGCTCCACAGGTACATAGTGGATGACCGTATCGGATACCAGAAATACTTGATTCTAGCACTGTGGGCACTTAGGATGTCCTTGGGTGAGAGTCCCAGAACCTTTTTGGTACCAGGAGATGCTCTAACATCTAGACCGAGCGGATACACGAGCGCCCGAGTGCCGAATACCAGTAGGCCGCATCTCCCACTATGTCGTGGTCGGTTGGAAGGGGGTGTGGCCATATCCGCTTGAGTGAGGGGGCTATAAGTTAGGTTGAGTTTGACCAGCTCGCAAATGAGTCCGCTATCGACGAGCCGGGTAGGTATTGGCAGACTACTGGTCAGGCGGATTGTGAGGTCTATTCCGCTTGCTTGACTGTGCAGCTAGGGAGGTGGCAGTCTCTGCGAAGTGTATTAGACCCCGGTGATATCCAGAGAGGAACTGTACTGATATGTGTACATGATGAGTACCGACTTGCTTGGATTACATTTCGCATGTGACATTCGGCTATGTAGGCCTTACATTGCATCGGTGTGGCCGATGGCATTCATATCTCGCATCATGCCTTGCATTACATAGCCTTGGTATATTCATGGGCTTACCGCAAACTTCCGCATTACCTGATCTTGTACACTTGGCATTTGTCCTCCGCACACACTTACACCACGCTCTAAGCTTTTGTAAGCTTATGCACGACAGTTGCATGCAGGTAGCGTTGAACAGCAGCAGCGCTGAGGCAGGAGTGCATATCAGGACCTTTTGGAGCTTTTTGATCACCTTGTATTTTCCTTTTTGCATTGTACTTAAAGATTTTGATATAGTGGATATGTGGTGATGTTGTTTTGTGACTTGGTTATGCTTGTGGTTATGCTCCATTACAAAAAAAAAATCATTCTGAAAATCCTCCTTATAGGATCCCAAGATCGAAATTTGGCATTTGATTATCAAAAGCCAAGAATGGGGTACTACAGATGCTATCGACACCGGATTCGGCAATCGGGGTTCGTGTGAATCCAATTTTCTGATTTGGGGCGTGACAACAGTGGTATCAGAGTGCTAAGTTCATTGAACGGAGTGAGATCGGTTTTGAATTATGGAAGGTGGCTCATCAAGGATGATCAGCCTCAATGGTTCTAACTGGACCATATGTAAGGATAAGATGGATGACTTACTTTATTGCAAGGACTTATATTCTCCAATTTTAGGCATATCAGCAAAATCAAAGGATATGTCTAATGATGATTGGAAGAAGTTGGACCAGAAGGCGGTGGAGTTTATTAGACAATGGTTAGATGATTCTGTGTTCTACCATGTGTCTACGTAGACCTCTAGCCTATGCCTGAAATTACAAGGGCTGTATGAGAGGAAGACAGCTAGTGATAAAAAAAAATTTGGTAAAGCGACTTGTGAATCTCAAGTTCAAAGATGGTGGTTTTGTAGCCGAGCACATGAATGAGGTCAGCAATATAGTAAACCAGTTTTTCGCTATGAAGATGGTCCTGAATGATGAATTGCAGGCTTTATTATTACTTAGTTCGTTGCCTAACAATTGGGAGACATTGGTGGAGTCTCTAAGTAACTTCGTGTCACGCCCCAAACGCAGAAACTAGGTTCATAAAATTTTCAATTGTCGAATCCGGTGCCGACAACCTCCGTAGTACTCCATTCTCGGCTTCCAGTGTCCATACGCCAGATTCCGATCCTAGGATCCTACAAGAAAAATTTTTCAACTTACTTTTAACTTGTAATAAGCATAACCACAAGTTTACCCAAATCACAAAGGCAATATTATCATCACATATCCACCAATAAAAATATTTGAATACAGTGCTTAAAGGGAAATACATATGATAAAATCAAAGCTTCAGAGGTCTGCTGCATGCTCCAAGCTCAACGCTGCTGCAACTTAATGCCACCTGCACGTATCTATTGTGCATAAGCTTATAGAAAGCTTAGTGGGTGGTGAAAGTGTGTGCATAAGGTAAGTGTTAAGTAAGCAATATCAGAGTAATCAGAGTAAGTGAAAATACTGATAAGCCCATAATCATACAATATCAGAAATACTGGCAAGATCATAAATCATACGATATCAGAGTAATGCAAAAACATGCTAATATGCCAATAAATACCATCAACCTTATCCAAGCTATGCGATGCAAAAATATAATAAAAATAATATCATATACTGATAAAGCAATGTAGATCAGCTATGCAATGTTGGGACAGTAAGCCAAATATCAGATGCTGATGATATAATGCAATATGCGGTGCGAATGAAATGACCAAGCTGGAGTAAAATCGGGATGATAGTATGTAGTATCACAGGCTGTGTGGTCCATCACAAAGGACTTCTATCTAAACCAGTCTCATACCTAAATTTAGATAGCTAGACTCAATGTAGTGGACTCCTGATCTCAGGTTAGTCGTGAGCCCAACCAAAATCTTTACTATTACGAAGGTACACAATAATTATTTATGCACTAGCAACCCGAGTGGATAGTGAATGAATGAATGAATATGCAACTCTTACTCGATAAGTCCACATATCAGTATAGTTTCTCTCTAGGATCATTACCGGGGTCTAGTAAACCCTACATGTAAATCGTTGCCTACTGACGCACGACTATGCAAGTGGAAGAAACCTCACCATTCGCCTGGCCAGTAGTCAGCCAATATCTACCAGGCACGTCGGTAACAGACTTATTCATGAGCTGGTCAAACTCAGCCTAGCAATGCCCCCTACTCTTGGGCTGGTAAGGCCACACCCCCTCCCAACCAACTACGACACAGTGGGAGACGCAGCATCATAGTATTCGAGCCTCATGCGCTCATATATACCCACTCGCTCTCGACGTTGGGGCGTCTCCTAACCACAGAGGTTTAGGAATTTTCACCCAGGGACATTTATGGCTCCCGTATGCTAGAACCAAACATTTTCGATGTCCCATCTAGCCATCCACAATATGCTTGTGGAGGCTATGACCCTGATATCGCTAGGGCGTATAGTAGTCACAATACACAATACAAGATGCATGAGTCATACAATTCAGTCATGCATCAATCCTGCGCATACCGTGCGCTCATGAGAGATAACCTCCACCTATCACGGAGTCTCATAACAATATGCCTAATAACATATGCAATGGTCAACCACATCTCATAACAAACATGTAAATGATACGTATGGGCATGTATCATGATGTTATGCTATCAATACTCATAATCGGTATTAATAACCAGCATCAACAATCGACCTCGACAATGTGGACATTTAACCAACATTGCCCTCAAGAAATGGCCCACATAGAGCCTAACATATAGTAGACCTATGGCCTCACATAAGGCCAAAATATACAACACCATGGGCCTCTCTCAAGAGCTTAATACACATTAAGATGGGCCTTTCACATGGGCCTAATATATATTATGATAGGCTCCATTTTCTAGCCCTCAAATGCATCACAATGGGCCCCATCACATAGACCTCATATACATCACATTGGGCCTTATACACGGGTTCAATACACATCACAACGAGCTGCTATACATCACATTGGGCCTCAAACACGGCCCGCATATACATCATATTAGGACTCAAACACGAGCCGCATATACATCACATGGGTCTCGACAATCGGAATTGACCTCGATAATTAGAATTGGCCTTGACAAAAGGAATCGGTCTCGACAATCGAAATCTACCTCGACAATCGAAATCGGTCTCGACAATCGAAATCAGCCTCGATAATCAGAATTGAAATCGAAATCGAAATCGGCCTCGACAATCGAAATCGAAATCGACCTCAACAATCAGCCTCGACAATCGAAATTGGCCTCAACAATCGGCCTCGACAATCAAAATCTGCCTCAGCAATCAGAATTAGCCCCGATAATCGACCTCGATAATCGAAATGGGCCTCGACAATCGAAATCGAAATTGGCCTCAATAATTGGCATATAAACAAGGTGGGGTCCATAGATGGATGACCGATCAGCAATAATATAAAGATTGTCCCACGGTTATAGTTATATCAAATCTGATGGCACGGAGCCATCCATCTATGGCGAATGGGGCCCGCTTATTTCGGTTAACCCACTTAGAGAATGGTGCGAATGGGCCTGACAAGGCCTATGAGAAGGTCACAATGAGGACATCTAACCATCATTACCTATCAATGTGGACATCCAACCAACATTGCTCCCAAGGAGTAGCTTACATAAAGGATTCATACATAACGTAACAGCCACACATACATCACATTGGGCCTCATTCATGGGCTTCTCATATATCGCGTTGGGCTTCATACAAGGGCCTCGAACGTATCATAATGAGCCACGCCCATGGGCCTCAAATACATATAAATGGGTCGTGCCCATGATCACAATGGGCCACGTCTCATGGGCCTCCAAGCTATCACAATGGGCCTCACCAAATGGGCCATAAATGCATCACCATGGGCCTCATACATGGGCCTTATATACAACAAGTGGGCCGCACTATTTGGGCCTCATATACAACATAATGGGCCTCGCTCATGGGCTTCAAATACACAATAGGTGGGCCCCATAGGCCTTATATACATCAAGTGGGCCACACCAATGGACCAATATATATCAAGTGGGTCGCATTAATGGGCCAATATACATTAAGTGGGTCGTATTATCTACACCACTCATTTATTTTTAGAGATCATTTTAGTGCATTAACCGAAAATGGATCACATCGGAGGATCATCTGGACCATACCACAAATAGCAATGGAGATAATGATTTTCACAGTTAAAACTTCATAGGGCTGGGGCCCACCTCAACATTTATTTCCATCTAATCTGTTCATAAGGTCACGAAGACCTGAATTAAGAGGGAAGAAATTTCATATTGATCCAAACTCCCATGACCCCAAAAGGGTTTCAATGGTAGACATTCAATCCACTGGTTTTTACAGTGTGGTCGATCCCGAACCCGAACCCGATTTCCTAAACCTAAATCTTAACCTATTCTCAATTCCCTAAAACTATAATCTATAACTTATAACCTATAACCTAAACCTAAACCTTAACCTAAACCTATAACCTTAACCTAAACATAAACCTATAACCTTAACCTAAACCAAAACCTATAACCTTAACCTTAACCTTTAACCTATAACCTAAACTTATAACCTATAACCTAACCTAAACCTAAAACCTAAACTTAAACCTATAACCTAAACCTATAACCTATAACCTATAACCTAAACTTAAACCTAAAACCTAAATGTATTTTCAAATCCCTAAACCTAAACCTACACCTAATCTTAATCTCAACTCCCTAACCTAAACCTAAACCTAAACTTGAAAATTCAAACCTAAACCAGATCCCAAACCCGAACCCGATTTCCTAAACCTAAACCTTAACCAATTCTCAATTCCCTAAAGCTATAACCTATAACCTAAACCTAAACCTTAACTTAAACCTATAACCTAAACCTTAACCTTAACCTAAACCTAAACCTATAAACTTAACCTAAATCAAAACCTATAACATAAACCTTAACCTATACCATATAACTTATAACCTAAACTTATAACCTATAACCGAACCTTAACCTAAGCCTAAAACCTAATTATATTCTCAAACCCTTAAACCTAAACCTACACCTAATCCTAATCTCAACTCTCTAACCTAAACCTAAACCTAAACCTAAACTTGAAAATCCAAACCTAAACCCGATCCCGAACCCGAACTTAAACCTTAACCTATTCTCAATTCCCTAAAGCTATAACTTATAACCTATACCCTAAACCTAAACTTAAACCTAAACCTAACCTAAACCTATAACCTAAGCCTATAACCTTAACCTAAACCTAAAACCTAAACCTAAACCTAAAACCTAAATGTATTCTCAAATCTTTAAACTTAAAACTACACCTAATCCTAATCTCAACTCCTTAACCTAAACCTAAACTTGAAAATCCAAACTAAACCTGATCCCGAACGCAAACCTGATTTTCAAAACCTAAACTTAAACCTATTCTCAATTTCCTAAAGCTATAACTTATAACCTAAACCTAAACCTATAATCGTAACCTAAACTTAAAACCTAAGACCTAAATGTATTCTCAAATCCCTAAACTTAAACCTACACCTAAGCCTAATCTCAACTTCTTAACCTAAACATAAACTTGAAAACTCAAACCTAAACCCGAACCGAACCCAATTTCCTAAACCCAAACCTTAGCCTATTCTCAATTTCCTAAACATTAACCTATAACCTAACTTAAACCTAAACCTATAACCTACACTTATAACCTAAATCTAAACCTGTAACCGTAACGTAAACATAAAATCTAAACCTAAACCTAAAACCTAAATGTATTCTCAAATCCCTAAACATAAACCTAAACCTAAACATATAACCTAAACTTATATAACCTACAACATTAACATAAACTTACAACATAAACCTATAACCTACAACATTAACCTAAACTTATACTTATAACCTAAACCTATTCTCAAATCCCAAAACCTATAACCTAAACCTAAACCTTTAACCTAAAACTAAACCTTAACCTATAACCTAAACCTAAACCTTAACCTATAACCAAATCTTAACCTACAACCTATAACCTAAACTCAATTCCCCAAACCTTAACTTATAACCTAACCTAAACCTAAACCTATAACCTACACTTATAACGTAAACCTAAACCTAAACCTGTAACCTTTACCTAAACTTAAAACCTAAACCTAAACCTAAAACGTAAATGTATTCTCAAATTCCTAAACCTAAATCTAAACCTATAACCTACAACATTAACATAAACTTATAACTTACAACATTAACTTAAACCTATACTTATAACCTAAACCTATTCTCAAATCCCAAAACCTATAACCTAAACCTAAACCTTAACCTATAACCTAAACCTTAACCTATAACCTATAACCTAAACTTAATTCCCAAAACCTTAACCTATAACCTAACCTAAACCTAAACCTATAACCTACACTTATAACCTAAACCTAAACCTATAAACTAAACCTAACCTATAACCTAAACCTAAACCTAAAACCTAAATGTATTCTCAAATCCTTAAACCTAAACCTACACCTAATCTAATCTCAACTCCCTAACCTAAACGTAAACCTAAACTTGAAAACCCAAACCTAAACCCGATCCCGAATCCGAACCTAAACCTTAACCTATTCTCAATTCCCTAAAGCTATAACCTATAACCTATAACCTAAACCTATAACCTTATCCTAAACCTAAAACCTAAACCTAAACCTAAAACCTAAATGTATTCTCAAATCCTTAAACCTAAACCTACACCTAATCCTAATCTCAACTCCTTAACCTAAGCCTAAACTTGAAAACCCAAACCTAAACTCGATCCCGAACCCGAACCCGATTTTCTAAACCTAAACTTTAACCTATTCTCAATTCCCTAAAGCTATAACTTATAACCTAAACCTAAACCTATAACCGTAACCTAAACTTAAAACCTAAAATCGAAATGTATTTTCAAATCCCTAAACCTAAACCTACACTTAAGCCTAATCTCAACTCCTTAACCTAAACCTAAACTTAAAAACCCAAACCTAAACCCGAACCTGAAATCGATTTCTTAAACTTAAACCTTAACCTATTCTCAATTCCCTAAACATTAACCTATAACCTAACTTAAATCTAAACCTATAACCTACACTTATAACCTAAACCTAAACCTGTAAGCTTAACCTAAACGTAAAACCTAAATCTAAACCTAAAACCTAAATGTATTCTCAAATCTCTAAACCTAAACCTATATAACCTACAACATTAACATAAACTTACAACCTAAACCTATAACCTATAACATTAACCTAAACCTATACTTATAACATAAACCTATTCTCAAATCTCAAAACCTATAACCTAAACCTTAACCTAAACCTTAACCTAAACCTTAACCTACAACCTATAACCTATAACCTAAACCTATAACCTATAACCTAAACTCAATTCCCTAAACCTTAACCTATAACCTAACCTAAACTTAAACCTATAACCTACACTTATAACCTAAACCTACACTCGTAACCTTAACCTAAACGTAAAACCTAAACCTAAACCTAAAACGTAAATGTATTGTCAAATTCCTAAACCTAAACCTAAACCTATAACCTACAACATTAACATAAACTTATAACTTATAACATTAACTTAAACCTATACTTATAACCTAAACCTATTCTCAAATCCCAAAACCTATAACCTAAACCTAAACCTATAACCTATAACCTAAACCTTAACCTATAACCTAAACTCAATTCCCAAAACCTTAACCTATAACCTAACCTAAATCTAAACCTATAACTTATACTTATAACCTAAACCTAAACCTATAACCTAAACCTAACCTAAAACCTAAACTTAAACCTAAAACCTAAATGTTTTCTCAAATCCCTAAACCTAAACCTACACCTAATCTAATCTCAACTCCCTAACCTAAACCTAAACCTAAACTTGAAAACCCAAACTGAAACCCGATCCCGAACCCGAACCCGATTTCCTAAACCTAAACCTTAACCTATTCTCAATTCCCTAAAGCTATAACCTATAACCTATAACTTATAACCTAAACCTAAACCTAAACCGAAACCTATAACCTAAACCTAAACCCTAACTTAAACCTTAACCTAAACCAAAACCTATAACCTAAACCTTAACGTATAACCTATAACCTAAACTTGTAACCTATAGCCTAACCTTAACCTAAACCTAAAACCTAAAACCTAAAACTTAAATATATTCTCAAATCCCTAAACCTAAACCTACACTTAATCTTAATCTCAACTCCCTAACCTAAACCTAAACCTAAACTTGAAAACCTAAACCTAAACCTGATCTTGAACCCGAACCTGATTTCCTAAACCTAAACCTTAACCTATTCACAATTCCCTAAACTTATAACCTATAACCTAAACCTAAACCTTAACCTAAACCTATAACCTTAACCTAAACCAAGACCTATAACCTAAACCTTAACCTAAAACCTAAAACCTATAACCTATAACCTAAACTTATAACCTATATCCTAACCTTAACCTAATCTTAAAACCTAAACCTAAACCTATAACCTAAAACCTAAATGTATTTTCAAATCTCTAAACCTAAACCTACGCTTAACTCTAATCTCAACTCCCTAACCTAAACCTAAACCTAAACTTAAAAATCTAAACCTAAACCCAATCCCGAACCCAAACCCGATTGAAAATGTAGCCCAATCACATGGCAACAAATAAGAAAATCTTGTTTTGTTGGCAAGCATACTCGAACTCAAGCATCACAATGCATCTCTTTCCATCTCCACTATCTCTTATAGCATAGCTTATTTGAGATTTGGATTTATCTCATTTTTAGAGTCATGTCCTAACACAATATGATAATATTAATAGACAAGTTAGATTTTTCACCAACATTATTCCAAGACCCATATAACTTTTCCTTATAGGAAGTTGGGTAAGGCACATGCAGCTTGAATCCATCAAAGGAGATAAGGATCACCTCTTATATGTTTTCTCTCTTTTCATTTATTTTTTTTCTATAGGATTGTTTATTTTGTGGTGTTTGCTCAAATATACGCACAACATTTTATCATGTTAATATAATTATAAGTGGCTTAATCTTACCTTTCTAAAAACAACTAATAATAATTTCTACCTGATGACAAATCACCAAGTACCATTAGGCTCAACCCAAAAGATAAATCAGCATTTTCTTTCTTTTTCTTTTAATACGCACTCACACACCAGAGTCACTTATGGCCACAATGGGTAATTGAACTTGTGACCTTGTATTGAAACTATTTTGAATCTACCATGAAGGCATGAGTAAGGACCTAGGTGTGTGTGCACAATCGACGATATGTTCACCACACTAAATTTTGTGAGCCCCACCAGGAAATAGGCTATGAATAATTTTTTGTATTTTATTTATGATGTTAAACTTATATGTATTTATGCGTGGATGAATGTAATGTGGATAAGATTGTTTGTGTTTGGATGGATGTAGTTTATGTTTAAATGAATATAGTTTATGTTTGGATGGATTTACGTAGTTTGGGTTTAGATGGATGTGAATGTGAATATGATGAAATATATTATATAATAGGTGTATATTAGGAAGAATATGATGAAATATATTATAACATGTGTATATCAGGAATTTTGTGTTGGAATATTGAAAAAAAAAAGACTTTTACCTACGAAATATTTCATCGGTAAAAGTCTCGTCCACGTTTTTTACCTACGAAAATTTTCGTAGGCAAAAGCTTTTACTTATTCTTTACCGACGACTCAATTCGTCAGTAAAAGTTTTTTAATAATTTTACCTACGAATAAACTTGTCGGTAAAATTATTTATTTATTTTTTCCCGATAAAAAAATTCGTCGGTAAAAGTTTTCTATATATTTTTACCTATAAAAAGAATCTTCGATAAAAGTTTTGTACTTATTTTTTACCTACGAAAAGAATCGTCGGTAAAAGTTTTGTACTTATTTTTTACCGATGAAAAAATTCATCGGTAAAAGTTTTGTAAATTTTTTTACCTACGAAAAAAATCTTCGATAAAAGTGTTTTACCTATTTTTTACTAACAAAAATTTTCATCGGTAAAAGTTTTGTAAATATTCATACCTACAAAAAAAATCATCGGTAAAAGTTTTTTACCTATTTTTTACCGACGAAAAAGTTCGCCAATAAAAAACTTGCCTTTGCCGACGATTCAAAATTTTCGTCGGTAAAAGCCTTTTGCGATGGTGTTTTACTGATGAATTTACAGACAAAAATTTTCGTCGGTAAAACGTTTTACCTACGAAAATTTAGCTTTTAGTAACGAAATTTTTTGTCGGTAAAAGTGGAATTTCTTGCAGTGTGACCTAGAGGACATGGATCTGATTATTCCTCCCGTGGTGCCTGATGACGAGGGAGTACAGTAAGGTGCAGAGGACGAGAGAGTTCCTACAGAAGATAGACCGGGGGAGCAGCCCCCTCCTGATCCACTTATTAAGCCACAGGCGAGGAGGTCATCTAGGGATAGACAACCGTCTAAGAGGTACACGCCCCATGAGTACATTATGCTGATTGATGGGGGAAAGCTAGAAGATTATTCTGAGGCCCTAGCGGATGAGCATAAGAAGGAGTGGTTGAAAGCTATGCAAGAGAAGGAATCCTTGCATAAGAACCACACCTATGATATAGTGAAATTACCTAAAGGCAAGAAAGATTTGAGCAACAAGTGGGTGTTCAGAAAGAAGGTTGAGCAGAAGAATTCATAGATAAGGTTCAAGGCCAGACTTGTAGTGAAAGGGTTTGGTCAGAGGAAAGGCATAGACTTTAAGGAGATATTCTCACTAATGGTGAAGATAACATCCATATGGGTGTTGCTTGGGTTGGCGCTAGCATGGATCTAGAGATAGAGCAGTTAGATGTCAAAACTACCTTCCTCCATGGTGACTTGGAAGAAGCAATCTACATGCATCAACCAAAGGGGTTCGAAGTCACCGGCAAGGAGCATATGGTGTGTAGGCTGAGGAAGAGCTCATATGGACTGAAATAAACACCACGACAATGGTACAAGAACTCATTTATGTTACAACATGGGTATGACAGAATGGAGTTAGAACACTATGTGTTCATGCGCAAGTTCTCAGATGGTGATTTCTTAGTTTTGTTGTTATACGTTGATGACATACTCATTATGAGAAAAGACATTAAGAAGATTGACAGGCTGAAATAAGAGTTAGGCAAGTTGTTTGTAATGAAAGACCTTGGTCCAACTAAACAGATTTTAGGAATGGAGATAACTCGTGACAGAAGCAGCAAGAAGCTTTGGCTGTCACAAGAGCGGTATATTGAGAAAGTTCTAGAGCGCTTTAATATGAATGCAGTAAAGCCGGTCAGTACTCCACTGGATGGTCACTTTAAATTGAGTGATAGGCAGTGTCATAAGACAAAGGCAGAGGTGGAATAGATGCAGAAGATACCCAATGCATCAGCTGTAAGAAGTTTGATGCATGTTATGGTGTGTACATACCTATACATTGCATATGCGGTTAATGTCGTCAACCAGTATCTTGTCAATCCTGACAAAGAGCATTGGGCAGTAATGAAATGAATACTACAGTATCTAAGAGGCTCATCCAAGTTGAGCCTATACTATGGTGACAAAAAATTTGTATTAGAGGGCTACACAGATGTAGATATAGTAGGCGACATAGACTCTAGAAAGTCTACATCAGGGTTCATGTTTACGTTTGTAGGGGGAGCAATTTCTTGGTAGAGCAAGCTACAGAAAGTCATAACATTGTCGACGATAGAGGCCGAGTATATTGCAGTTACACAGGCATGTAAAGAAATGCTTTGGACGAAGATGTTCTTACAGGAACTTAGCCTAAAGTAGGAGCAACATGTGGTCTATTGTGATAGTCAAAGGGCTATACACTTGAGCAAGAATCTAAGTTAGCACTCCAAGTCGAAGCACATAGAGATTCGATATCACTAGATTAGGGATACTTTGAACAGAAGGAGTTACAGCTTGAGCAAGTCCACAAGAATGATAATGGGTCAGACATGATGATTAAGGTTTTACTCAAGGGCAAGTTTGAGGTTTGTAGAAACCAGGCTGGCTTAAAGAAGGTGAATTCCTCCTGAGTTGAAAAGGGAGAGATTTGATGAGGTTTCCTCCTCAGTTCAGGGGAGAGACAGTGCAGCAAGTTGAAAATTCGGAGTATTTCACTGTGCTGCTCGACCAGTCGTGGGTGGTGCTTGACCGATCGAGTGGGGCTTGACTCAAAGTCCAGCGACCATCTGATGATTTTTTTCTGGGGTACTCGACTAGTCGAGGGAGGTGCTCAACAAGTCGAGTGGAAAGATTCTAGTCCGATTTTGTGCAGGATCTGGAATTTTGAGATGATTTTCGTACCCATGTGAAAGGGAGTTTCCTAAACTATAAATAGGAGGTACCTAGGGCTTTCTAGATAATTCGAGAGGGTTTCCTAAAGCTTTGCAAGGGTTTTCTAAAGGGTTTAAGGCTATCAAAGGTGTGTTAGAGAGAGAAAGAGAAAGAGAGAGATGAAGCTTATAGAAGGGAGGTTATGCTCGTGGAGGTGATATACTTTGCAATCAACATCTCAGCGCTTCTACATCCTCGTGATTGGTGAGATATCTCTGTTTTTCTTTTATTCTCTTATTATTTATCCACTCTATCGTGAGTGAAGAAGGTTGTAACGTTCTACTTCATAGTGGATTGTTGATCTGGATGAGGTCCCGTGATTTTTACCTCTTTGAAGGTTTTCCATGTAAAATCTCGTTTTGTGTGGTTTATACTTTGATTTATTTCATTACTTTATTATCCCATAATTCTAGTTTGTTTTGGAAGGCTAGATCCTAAGGTTTTGTGTAAGGCCCCCAACAAGGTGGGTATCTACACCTGGACTTAGTAGTTACCTATTTAATTCAAGCCAATGAAAAGGGAATGGTAGAAGATAGAAAGATGTAGCTTTTTCATCCAATACTAAAATTTTAATTTTTTTTTCTTTTCTTGCAGGAAGGGGGTTGTCATGAACCCATGGTTCCTAAAATCAAATTAGTTGAACAAACATAACCTCTTCTTTGTGGAGACTTAGTGCATATCTTTCATTTTTAAACGTTCAATAAATGTCCATTAATCCAATACTTACTGCCCATTTGTCATCTCTAATCTAATACAATAAGTGCTTTTTAATTTAGAGATATTATAATAAGACTTTCTTCTAGTTCGTTTTACAACAAAATTGTTTTGTAAAATCACTTTTCATGACCGAAAAAGCTATTATTTGAATAAGAACGTTTGGTAAAACATTAAAATAAGAGTGTTTTTAGCGTTTATTGTTTGCATTTAAAATATTACAATAACTCCATTATGATTAATGTGGACTATTCATTTTTTTCTAGTTATTGATTGGATGGCTAAAATCATCCAATTAAGAGGAATGAGTAAAGGTGGAAGATGTGGCCCACCTTCAATAAGGGTCATTCATCACGTGGGCCCACTTTCGATGTCAACCATCCATCATGTGGGTTTCCCCTTCGATGTCCACCATCCGTCATGCGGGTCCCACCTTTGATGTGGTCCATCCATCATTTGAGGTCCACTCTGTCCATTATGTGGGCCCACCTTGACTTAGACTATTCATCACATGGGTCGCCACCTTTAATATGGGTTGATCATCTTATGGGCCCTTTGATGTCAACCTTCCATCATGTGGGCCCACCTTCAACTTCCACCATCTATCATGGGGTCCCACATTTGATGTGGACTATCCATCAAGTGGGGCCCAATTGATGTGGATCATCCATTGTGTGAGGTTACACTTTGATGTGGGTCATCCATCGATCATTTGGGGTCCACCTTTGATGTTAACCATCCATTATGTGGGCCCACCGTGATATGGACCATTCATCATGTGGGGTCCCACATTCAATATGGGTCATTCATCATGTGAGCCCGCCCACATTTGATGTCAACCTTCCATCATATGGGCCCACCTTCAACATCCACCATCCATCATGGGGTCTCACCTTTGAGTGGACCGTCCATTAGTTGGGCTCACTTCATGTGTATTGTCCATTGTGCAGGGCCTTACTTTGATGTGGGTCATCCATCATGTAGGGGCCCACCTTTAAAGTTAATAATCTGTTATGAGATCCTCCACCTTTCAATATGCAAAATTTGGAAAGGATAACGATGGGTGGATGTTGACCATGACGAAGGAGATGAAATCTCTACACAAGAATCAAACATGGGAGTTTGTGGAACTTCTTAGAGCTTAACAAGCTATAGGGTGAAAATGAGTCAACAGGAAAAAAAAGAAGCATTAATAGAAACGGATGGTGAAAATTACGAGACAAGGCGTATAGCGAATGGGTACTCACATAGGAAAGGAGTGGATTATAATGGAGTTTTCTCTCTAGTCATGAAACATACCTCGATCAAGGTGCTACTAGCGATGATGGCATAATCCTTTGCTCCATCGTCTAGAATCAATCCAAACGTCTCCAGTCTATATAGTCTGGATTTGGAATATCCTTTACTCCATTGACAACAATGCCTTCTAAAGTTGAGATGTGAGCTGCATGCATGGAATTTTCTCCATTGAGAAAACCTTAAGGAGGTGTTTAGAGTATCACATTAGGACAAATTATATAGGATAGATTTTCTAATATCACGTTTTAAGCTGAAGCTTATGGTTGGTCAAATAGTCTGTCAGTGACAATTTGAAACTTTGGAAATTGTGCTAAAGTGTTGACGATTAAAGCAGGATCTGCTGTATCTATTTTGGATTTGCAATATCCACAACCATATTTAGTAATGAAAGTTTAAAGAGAATTTTAGTGACGTATTGCATGGTGTGCCATCATGACGAATGTGTTATATCCATACCATTCATCCATTTTACGAGATCATTTTAGGCTATGTGCCCAAAAAAAGAGAGATTCAGTGCTCAAGTGGACCACACCGCAAAAGGCAGTGAGGATTGTATGTTTATTATTGAAAATGTCTTGGGGGCCATAGAAGGTCAGAAACAGTCTGATATTTATTTTTTCCTCTTCATACAGGTCTATGTGATCTCATGGATAAGTTGGATGACAAATAAACACAATGGTGGGCATTATTAAGTTTTAACGGCAAGAATTGTTGTTCCCATTGCACTTTATGGTGTGGTCCACTTGAGCGTGGGATCTGCCTCATTTTTATGCTCATGATCTAAATTTATCTCTCCAAATGGATGAATGGTGTAGATATAACACATAAATCATGAGGGCCCCATAGAACTAGGTGACGTAAATGCACCATGGAGGTTGGTGGTGTATGGCACTCCACACAATCCGCTTTCAAAAGCTTACTCTGTGTGAATGACACATCCAAACATGTATTCCTAATATGCCTAGATTATGGCTTTAAAACTATATATTCCAAACACGAAGACGAGATTTGGTATATCACTCCCAATCCACTAACAATACCTAACACTCCATAATCATTATATTGTGTCAATTTCATCCCACTTATTTCCATATAATCCATTGTACCAAACAGTCCCCCAAGGTCTTGGCTTTCATCCAAGGCATTTAGCTATGTTTTCTACAACCAGTAGTTGGATTGAGTACGTTTTAGGAAGAAGATTTCTGACATTAAGAGTGATTGAATATGTGTATTTTTGAGTATGGGTTAATGCCATTCTGAAAATGAAGAAACAGAGTTAGATTTGACATAGGGTAAACGGATTAGATGAAAATTGTTGAGGCAAAAATTTGGTTAGCCTTATTTGGACCTTCGTGTACCTGCACAAGGAACAAATAAAGGAGACCCTCCAATGCTTAAGTCAGATATGGAATCTGGGTTTGGTCGAATAAAGGGCTTTTGGCTAAAGATTGTGCCTACCTATAACGCCCTGAAAATCGGGGGTCGAGTAGGAGCCCAACTCCCGAGTTCCAACGCATCACTTATGCAACATAATTAATGATGATTTAATGTTGTTTGTATTAGTGCCTTAAACATGAGTGAGATTATACCAAACAACATGTCATACACCAGAGATAATTAATTATGCAAGCGAAAGATTGTGATAAGTATATAGAACATATAAGTGATTGTAAGTTTTCTGAGTATGATCATGTTACTAGGTCAAATAGTTATATAGAAAATCCTAAAATATACAAAATGTATAATGTCATCTAGTCAGCAACCTAATAATCCTCATCGATCAGAGCGGTCTATATAGACCCACCTGACAACTGTATGTAGGAGAACTCCTTGTCATCGTAATAATCCGGCTCTGCCTCGAAAGCATCGTCATCATCTGCATCTATAATAGGGTCTGGTTGGTGTTTAAAGCACCATCCCAAAACATGGGAGTGAGTGATCAACTCAGTGGAACTATGAAGCAAAGGTTAACATGTTATCAATTCAGTCAAGCAGTAATGATAAAGTATTACAACACTCATGTCCTAGGTACTCTTGTTAATGCAAGTATGGTATGTTATAATGATGCATGCCCTCACCTGCACTCCCTTTTGTGACAACATCTAACGATCGTGGCATGTAACACTCCCGTTGTGCTCTTCCACGCCAAAGGCACATGCAATGTGCTGCATGAGCGTGATTACCGAGTTCTTATTAGACCTTTTCATACAGCAGGATTGGGAAGCTAAGATACCTCCCTTATATCATTTCCCAAATAATGATCCATTCTAGGGTCATCAGTCCTAGCTGATCTCATACGATATTATGGTTCCAGGTTGCTACAAAGGGCTCGTCACCACAATTTAGGCCTAGCTTATACTTTAGTTGCTACAGAAAGGCTCGTCGCCTCAGCGTAGTCTTAGAGTATACTCGAGGTCACTACTAATGACTCATCACCAAATCATAGGCCGACAAATCGAATACAGTGTCTTATACCACTGCATTCGACTCACGAGCTTAGGTTGCTCACTGGTCACTACGGGTGGCCTCGTCACCTCGGCGTAGGCCGACAGCTCAACTAAGTGTCCCATATCACCATGTCCGGCTCATGAGTCTTAGTGGATCGAGGTACCAAGGTTAAACGGATTTTCACTGGTGAGTTTAGTACCTTAGATTCAAGCAGTGGTGTCCATACATGGTGATCATACATTGGACCAATCGGGTTGCTTGACAAACTCGACTGGTACGGGCGTACGTCGAGCCGATCGACATAGAGCGTGTAAGCACTCCATGTGGCCTAACTACTGCCGACAAGAAGCGTACGACTCGGATTCATCGGGCATGTCTATCATGGCTAAACAGTTCGGCCACCAATCACATACCATTACCCCTTGCCTGGACTACATCGTAACCCCAAGCACACTCCAAATAGCAATATATGCATGTAGTAGCCAAATATAGCATGTGAGAATTAAAATCAAACGTAAATCTTACCTTAAGCAGTTCAACAAAACACCTACTACACATGTATCGTACATAGGCATTTCATCTTAAATTCACATAGTAATAAGATAGGTTATATAATGGATACTATATCCATGGATAGAGGAATTGAGAATCTCATCTCAACACCCTCATTACATGCATTTAGACAGGCATTTTCACATTCAGGCATTTTATCAAACACTTAGGCTATACATAACCTACACATGTAGTTAAGTAGTTATAACAGGTATTATAGCAAATCCCTTTACAAGGAGTTCACCATACATAAAACAATCATGTATTGTTAGTCAATGAACATTGCAAGCATAAATCATAATTCAATACTCACTCAAACATTTTAACAAACACATGCAATGCATTAAAATCAACATACCATATATACATAATATATGGAAAACGTCATATCTACGCACGTGTGCCAGCAATCAAGTCAGTCATAAATCATTACTGACATTGAAACCATAACCTAAACATTTATAATCTACACCTTTCGCCGATAGACTCATAACGAATTCAGTTTAAATGTTAAGTTCTCGTCTACAGAACAACGACAACTTATAACATGGAATAGGTTAACTACTGCACCTTCTACTTTATTTGAATATCTAAAACAAATTAGGGTTTAGATTTCTTACCCAAGTACGGAGTCGGAATCGCCGAAATAGCGATATAGAAGCAGTAATTAAGCACGTGGAGCAGCAGGGATCAAATCCCATGAGTAACCCCAACTCTCTCTCCCACTTTCCTCTCTTTCCTTTTCTTTCTTTTCTTCTCTCCCTTAGGGTTTTAAAAAATTCGTATGGCAAGGGAGAGAAAGGGTTTAAGGCCTTTATATAGGCCCAGAACTGATGGGAATGGTCCCAAGGCCAAGGTATACTTAGGTTATAATCAAATACTGACCGTTTTGGTCCAATGGAGTTGTTCCAGAGGCCCTTTTTCTACATACAGTCGGACTTAAGCTCCCTGACAATGGATCTAGGTTAGGCTAAGTTTTCGGTCCGATCGGATTTACAGATTGACCGTGGGGAACCAGTTTCAGTTCAACGGTCACCGGTACTCGATCAGGGCCACAAGTACTTTGATATATGTTGAAAATTTTTCTTGATCCAAGGGTGTAATTGGGTTAGATTCCGACGGTCTGAATTCTTAGATTTAGCTTGCAAGCAAATCGACTCAATTCATTTAAGTTTCAGTTCACTTCCTAAAGATATTCGCGTTTCTCACACACTTCACTCCGGGTTCAAGTTGTGCGTTTCTGGGTACTATTAGGACTTGATTTTCAAGATGGTTGTCAAGTTCAGTAAGGCGGTCATGATAGTATAGTTTCAGAGTAATCAAACTTTCAACGTACGGTTTAGGTCGGATACGGAGTTTCGTGATGCTCCCGAGAGCAACTGAGTTTTGAGATGGATCATAAGTTTTTAGGTAATGTGGCGTTAGCAATCCTGTAGATTTTAGGTCTTACAGATCATATTTAAAGTGATTAGGGCTAATTTCATAGGTAATCTAGTTTAACACTAGTTAATTCTCGTTTAATTTCCAAACGATTTGGTTCTTCGTGATTTCTGCCTGAGGTATTACTCGGGTCCCTGTACGGATTTTTTCAAGACATTACAGTACCTTTCATCATTAGAGGCATCTCTATTTATAGATTAGGAAACGCGGTGGCGTAGGAGGGATTTTCTCATTTAGTAGGATATCCCGCGGTAGGATTAGAATCCTATTGAGAATCATGGTGATCGCCTTAGATTCTCGGCCGAGATCTTAGGCGAATCCATATTGCGACAGGCTTTTGGATCTTCAGCTAGGATCTCGGGCAAAGGGAGTCGGATGTTGATAGGAGGCAGTCAGTACCGACCTGAAGTGTATCGGCCCCGGACGTGTTGACCAGAGGCTCACTGACCTGAAGCGCATCGGCCCGGGTCGTGCTGACCAGGGGACTGCAGACCTAGGTTGTACCGAGCTGGGGTACGCCGAGCTGGTTCATGCCGAGCTATTTCCTTAATCGAGTCTACGAATTCCTTTCGTTGGGGTTTGCGATCCCTCTTGCTAGTGGGACGTCGAGTTTGGGTTTGGAGTTTCTATTATTGTGCAGTTTAGCTGAATGCATCAGGTTCCGACCTAACCTGTTCCCATTGGTCGGTCCGTTTTTCCCTATAACGAAAAAAATCTCTATTTCCTCTATATATTTTTATTTTTGAATTGTTTTATTAACCTTAATTCTCTGGTACCATTAAAAAGGTAAATGTTGAGGTCAAAATCTGGTTGACCCTCTCTCCACGTCGCCCTCTACGTATTGTCCCTGAAGCCTGCACCAAGAAAACGGGCAAAGGTGACCCAGGCTAAGCCGGGGGACCCTCCGATGCCTAAGTCAGGACAAGGGAATCGGGGTCTAGGTAGAGAGTAGAGGAGAGAGAGAACTTGATATCGCGTACTTGTAGATATGGGGTCGGGTAATATTTATACTTACCTATGGGGTGGTCTGGTCCCGATAATCTCGGCACGATCAGGGGGATTCTCGGATCGTAGAGATACCGCCCGCAATCTGTTGATCGTGTAGCGTATCCAACGAATAATGCGTATATGTGAGTGAAGTTACCGGCCACGTTCGGTTATGGCAGTTTCTATGTTTAGCAAATGAGATATACGCCCCTGATTATCTGCTCAGCTCGGCTCGGCTCGTCCGACTTCAGAGTAAAGGACAATCTTCAAGTTAAACGGCGTCTGACCCGACCCGTAGAGTCGGATCGGATGCGGCCGGCCCTGGGTATATCGTGGTTGGCTTGTCGGATCGGATTGTTGAGGCACCTCCGAGCTGAATCGCACCCAAAGACTCGCGTGTCATTGTTGTGATGCAGGAATTAGGTCAGATGGGTCGTGCCTCGGGCACTTCGGACGTAACAACATCGAGTCGGCTCAGACTTACAGTTAGATTGATGTTCTTTCATGGGGTCAGATCTCCCCATAACAGTAAATATAATAGATGGATTCTCTCTCTCTCTCTCAAAGGTGAGATATGAGAGCTCACTTCATATGTATTTAAAGTGAAGTAAGATTTTTACAATATGAGAATGATCTCCATGATTGAGGGATTTACATATTCTCTTCCAAATAGAGGAGAAGATGCACAGAGATACAAAAATAGTTTTTCAAAATTTTAAAATCAAAATCTCTTAACTTAAATATTTTGACACCTTGGTGTTGCAATTTTTGACACCTCATGTGACGGCCATGATTTTCACTCAATGTAGGCCATTGACAAGAAGTTGAATCTTTGACGGGTTTATCTTCTCTATCAATGATAAGCTTATTATCTTACATGTGTATCAACGATAAGCTTATTATCTGACATGTTACACAAGTATATTATGTTAGAGTATTTGAGATGTTTTTTTTTCTTTTTTTTTTTCATTATATTTATTATCCCGTATGTATACAGAAAATTATTTTTAAAAAAATTCTTATAATTCATTCTACCAAATACAATTTTTAAACTTAAAAAATTTAAAAATTCAAAATGCTAAACACGACTACATGTGGTTTGAATTCTCAGGTTTGATAAACTGAGCCTTGAGAAAATATGGATATTTTTAAATCAGATGGGAAATGATTAAGAACCAAACTCACTCGCTGTCTCTGCAAGGTGATCTTCACGATGGCCCCACCTCGTCGACAACTCAAATGTCTTACATGTGTCACGTAGCCTGTGGAGCAGCTGGACAACTCAAATGTCCTACATGTGTCACGTACGCTTGTAGGCAGCTTGCACTGTAATCTTTGTGATGGCCCCACCTCAGGGTAAAACTCTCCTTGGACAGCTTGTAACGGTGGGGTCATTAGTCATTTAGGTTTGCAGGCATGGTTGATAGGAGTGTCAATGGCTCGCGCTCGGGCCTGACAAAATCAGAATTTTGAATAAGCTTAGGCATGAAACAGTTCAATATCCAAGATGAGACAAACCCCACGCCCCGCGGTTGACGGCCTGGGATGGGATCTCACAGGAGAAATCGGATTGCTTACTGAGTATTCCGATTCACGTGATTGTACTGAGTAAACTCTCTAGTACCCACCATAAATGTACGTGGCTTATCCATGCCGTCCATTCACTCTTTCGGCTCATTTTAGAAATTGAGCCTAAAATTGAAGCATATTCCAAGCTCACGTGAATCCAACCATAGGAAACAGTGGGAAGGATGATATCCACATCCACGGTCCTTAGGGCCCACGGACATGGACAAGGGAAAACACAAATATCAGCTTGATCTAAAACATGTATGGCCCCTGGTTAAGATTTCATTGTTAAGTGTTCAATTCACACCATCTCCTGTGATGTGGTCCGCTTGGGCTTTGGATATACTTGGATTTTGGGCTCATACCTTAGAAAAAGTTGGTAAAATGGATGGACATATTGGATAAGATATATAACTCATGGTGGGCACCACATAGTGTATGGCAAAACACAAATATTAGCTTGATACAAAACATTTGTTCCTAGTTGAGATTTCAATCTTAACTAAGTGTTTAATTCACACATCTCTTGTGATGTGGTCCATTAAGCTTGAATATACTTCGGTTTTGAGCTCATACCTTAGAATAAACTGTTAAAATGGATGAACAGAGTGGATAAGACGCATAACTTATGGTGGGCCCACAAAGTTCACGGGAAAACACAAATATTAGCTTGATCAAAAACATTTGTGGTGGGTTAATATTTCAATGGTAAGTGTTCTATTCACACAATCTCTTTTAATGTGGTCCACTTGAGCTTTGCACATACCTTGATTTTGGGCTCATACCTTAGAATAAGCTGGTAAAATGCATGAAAAGAGTGGGTAAGACATAACTCATGGTGAGTCCCACCGAGTTTACCCGGTACAATTAAAAGCAATTCTATTTCTTCTCATGGCTATCAACGGCTGGGCTCTGGGTTCGCTTCTGCCTAGATTCTTAACCCTTATCCGGACTCGACAGGTCTATTAAAAATTTTGATTTTCTTGGCCTGAGCCGGGCAACGCATGGGCACTGTGACGGAACAGGTTGTCCAAACAAAATTGAACTAGAAATTGATTTCCAGGACTACCGTTTCCAAAACACTTTGTGGATGGAGAGACATTCTAAATTCAGATTTTTTTTTTCTCCTTTTTTTTTCTTTGTTTCTATTTGAACCATCTCCATGGGAAATCCTTTGAACGGTCCTAATCATTACATGTAGATAAAAAACGAAGACCCGATTGAGAGGGTCTTTATTGGCCAACCATGCTAGCAAGCTTGTTCCTCATTTTTGTTATTGGGAAGCTTTTTGGTACTTTGGCAGAGCATGATTCTTGCATTTCGGTTGAAATGAGATCAAGACACATATTTACTTTTGACCGTCCAATAAATGTCCCACAATTTGATAATCGGATAATCAAATAATAGTAATTTTTTTTGAGTTCATTACAATCTAAACCAGGAATACTAATTTTGACAGTTTAATTTTATTATCGCATTCCACCTTTATAACTTCTGCGTATCACTCTCTACCAGAGTATCAAAGTGTTTTTTCATTTTAATATATTCTCTGAGTGCTCCGCGGACGAACGAAAGGCAGAGAATTTGTTTACCAGCTTATAAAAAAATAAGAAAAAAAAGAAACAGATCCAAGAGACGCGGATTGCGACCTACCTTGCCCGACTCCATCTGAAACCGGTAGGAGCTTTTAGTGACCACGGTGATATAGGGATCTTATCCGGCGCGAATTAGGTACTGACAAGGTCAGTATCTAAATCGCAACTGAAGTGAAGTGACGTCACCAAGCTCTGTAGACCCCACCATGATGAATGTGTTATATCCATACCATCCATCCATTTTGAGAGAACGTTTTACGGTATGATAAAAAGATATATATATATATATATATATATATATATATATATAAAGTTTAAGTGGACCTCAACATAGAAAACAGTGGAGACAGTGACATTCACCGTTTAAAACTTCTTACGAATCACAAAAGTTTTTGAATAAGCTTATAATTTTTTTTTCACTTCATCTATGTCTATGTTAACTTATAAATAGGTTGGATCTAAAAAATACATCATGGTGGACCCTATACATGTTTCAACAGTGGGTGTGACTGATCCCACGGTTTTTTTGTGGTGGGTCCACTTGAACTTTAAATCTATTTCATTCTTTTGCTCATGCCATAAAATGATATCTAAAAATTGTTGAACGGCATGGATACAACACATGCATCATGGTGAGGCTTACAAAGCTTGGTGACGTCACTTTAGTAGCGATTTGGCTATTGACATTGTCCGTATCTAATCCGCTCCCGTCTTATCCACACCGTCCATTCATATGTTGGTATTATTTTATGGCATAAACCAAAAAATAAGGCAAATCTAAGGCTCAGGTTAATTATACAATACAAATTAAACTCTCACTGTTGAAAATTTTTTAAGGGCTGCGGAAGTTTTGAATGGAGCTGATATTTGTGTATTATCTTCATCCAGGTCTATATCTTTACAAATAGATTGGATGAGAAATAAACATCACAGTGGGGCTTTAGAAAAGTTTCAATGGTGAGAATCATTATCACCGCTGCTTCCAGTGGTGTGGTCCACTATCTATCTCAATTTTTTTTTGTGATAGTACTTAAAATGATAAGAAACTGGATGGACGGTGTGGATAAGACCCATAAATCATTGCGGCCACTCAAAGCTCCCCAGCTGGAGACGAGTGCGGGTAGGACGCAATCCGCGTGCTCTGTGTCTACGGCGTACGCGAATTCAGGTCAGGAAGTGCGCCGGGACTAGCCGCCCCCACGTGCGGAAAAGAAATATGAACTAGATCTAATCCGTTCATGATGTAAGAACCATCATTTAGATGGCTGGATAAAAAGGTCAGGTAAATCTGCTATTTGGGTGGGCTACACATGCTCCTCTTAATCGGTGGGCCCGTGCATCAAACAGCTCTACTACATCTCACTCACGGCACGTGTGCGCGCGCAGGCCGAAAGTGAAGTCACGCGGTCTCGCTAACGAGGACTCGCGTATCTCCGAAACATCTAGAAGAGAGGTTCCCAGCCGTCCGATGTCACAGCAACGGTTACGATATTCCAGCTTCTTCAGAGCTGGAGAGTATTCGAGATTCTTCTATTCTCCTACTCCCTATCTACGACCCAGAATCTTCCCTCCCACCATAAATCAGTCTCAACCGTTGATATCCTATGTTGGAAAGGCGTTCCCCTCCTTATAGGCGTCCGTCTCTTCACGTATACCTTGCTTTGGTGTTTTCTAAACAAGAGGGGTAGCGGAGTTCCCTTTCTACCTTTCGTTTTCTTTGGCCAGGAAACATCTCAGCCGTTGATCTTAGGTGATCCGGTTAACTTCGTCGAATTAGGGGCGAGATCTCGATTTCTAGTCCGTAAATCGGTTGATTTCTGGTGGGCTTTTGAACATCCAAGCCGCTGATCTTGCTTGGTCCGGGTCATCTGTCTTCAAATTAGGGTTTTTGGTTGAAATCTGCAAATATCTGCCATCTGGATTTCTCGTCCTTTAGATCGGTCGATTTCTTGAGGATTTTTTATCTTTTGTGAGAGCAAAGGAAGGGAGAAGATGTTCGGGCGAGCGCCGAAAAAGAGCGATAACACGAGGTACTATGAGATCCTCGGAGTGTCGAATACCGCGTCGCAGGAGGATCTAAAGAAGGCGTACAGGAAGGCGGCGATCAAAAACCATCCCGATAAGGGAGGCGATCCTGAAAAGGTATCTCTCCTTCATTGGATTCTCGAAGACAGTCGTTTGGCTTTGTTATTACTGATTATTTATTTATTTATTTATTAATTATTGTTATTATTATTATTTTAAATATAGTTCTGTGGAAATCGTAAAATCTGGTTTGTTGGAAATGGCCATTGCCTTCTTGAATCTTGTATTGATTTTCCAAGTTTTTAGGTTGCTTCTCTTGTTATCACGAATCTGTGAATTAATATGTGCTTCTGTTAGATAAACTGCAGCTTGTTCAATGCAAAAGGATGTTTTCTTTGATGAATTCAATTGCTCTGATGTCTGTGACGAGGGTTTCATGTAGAAACGCCAAAACAATTAAAAAAGAACAAACCCAAATAGGATAATTTCTTGATAGCAAAGGACTTTGGAATCTCATACAAATTTTCTAGGACTCTATTTATACACCTGTATGCATGTATTAAGTCGGGAAACAATAACACACACGTGACATATAAAGTTTGAAACATCCAATTGGGTACAGTCAATAATGGAATTTGTACAGGCAGGAGGTTATGGATGATCTAGGCATGCATTTTTGAATGCATTAGTATCCAAAAAATGTGCCTTTTGGAGCCACTGCAGATCGAACACCATGGTAAGGAGACTTGATCCTGGCTGCCGCTTGAGAGCGGGTACGCTGCCAACTCATTTACCAAGCTTTGTTTAACAAAATTGGGCCTTTGGTCCTTGCAATCTTACCTCCCTCCCAATTAGCAGGGAGTCACACCATGTGTGGGTACGAAATGTGTGTGACCTTGCTGAAATTTTGGGTAAGATCCAAGTCATTCAGCATGGGGACCCACTCTCAACATCCACTGGCCCAGAAATTAGGAAAGGGTTGATAGATTGTTGGCATTAATCTCAATGTCATGTTGAAGTGTGTGCCTGCATAGTTTGAGTACTTTTGTCAAACTGGGACATTGAACTACCTGTGGACACACCGCTTGAGCAGTGCCCCCACACCCCAACTGCGTTAACGGGGTAAGAGAGAGCCGAAGAAGTAAGGACATTGAACTACCTGTGAACACACCGCTTGAGCAGTGCCCCCACACCCCGACTGCAGTATTGCACTAACAGGGTAAGAGAGAGCCGAAGAAGTAAGGGCACTGCTTGCGTGGGGCATTCACACTACCGAAACTCCATGTAGTTACTGACACACCCATTAGAGAATGAAGTGGTTACAGATAGAGATAGAGAGTTGAGGTGTTCTTTTGTCCAGAAATACCTAGGGGCTGTTTCAATTGGAGTAAATGGAGTTAAATGAGGTGAATTTGGAGCAAATAGAGGTAAATGGCCTTTGATGTGTGTTTGGATGTTAGTAAATGCATGGAAATGAGATGAAATGAAATGGGAGTAGATGTGCTTGTAACTGAAATATATATATATATATATATATATATATATATATATATATATATATATATAATTTTTAAAGATGAAATGAATTTGGAGTAAATGGAGTAAAAAAACTGCAGAATTAGAAACATTCCTAAAGCATCTGCCGTTTCTTTCTTCCTGCACAGACCACCAAATTGCAAGGATTGCCATTCTCCAAACTTCATTTACTCCCAATTCATTTACCTCCAATTCATTTACCTCCCAATTGCATTTCCCATTTACTCCCAATTCATTTACCTCCAATTGCATTTCCCATTTACTTCCATGTACAAGCTTCCGATTGAGTTGTTAAATATCACACATGTACACTAGTTTGGGATATTAAAGCTGATTTGGGATGTTACATATGTTCTGGTAAATATGTTGAAAAATTCCAATGCATTCCAATTCCTCCCATTTACTCCCATCCAAACAAAATACTTGGATTTCAAATGCATTTCATTTACTCCCATCCAAACGCAGCTGAGTAAGCTATTTACTCCCAATTCATTTACCTCCAATTCCATTTCCCATTTACTTCCATGTACAAGCTTCCGAATGGACTGTTATTATTTGGATTGGATTGGGTTAGGAGAATCTTTCTGCATGCTTCTGGTAAAGTTTAAAGTGCACATCTTTTGGCTGTTTTACTCTCCATTATGTCTTTATTTTTTCTTCAAACTCCTCGCATACGCTCCTTGTCAAGGCTCTCCATATGATGTAGGGTTGCCCTCCCTCCTTGATTTCTTGTGTGGTGTTCCAGTGATGTACAAATTCCCATGACATGATAGGCATAAAATGTCTTGGGGATTGATGTTGTTTCCCTCCAAGGCAAGGAGGTCCTATTATGGATTCCACCTGATAGTGGCCAAATATTGGTGTATGTAACACGTGTTCCCTCTATCTGATTTTGGAACCTTTAGTGATGCGGACACCAGGCCATTCAAAGTATATCAACGCAGGAGGCGTGCATTACTCGTGTCAATGTAGTTAGATGATGGATACGGGTCGGTTCTCTAGAGGTCGAAGACCTTACACATGTGTTCGTGACATGTGTGAGTTGCTTAGAGGAGACATTTGGACCATTGGATCGCGAGGAGGGTGTGATCGGACCGTTGAATCGTCACGGCCCACCTTCCTTGCACCACCTTCACGGCACTATCATCGGGGCCCATTGGGCATCTTAAATTTACATTTAGTTTATGAACATTTGAATTAATTATGTTTTGAAATAGTTTGTGCAGAATTTTGTGCGAATTTCTTTTTTTTTTTTGAAACTTTTTTTTAATAGGAGTATTTTGGTAATTTCATGTAATTAAGAATTTTATAAGGGTTGCCCTAAACCCATAGCGTATTATGTTATGTTGATAAAAGAAAAAAAAAAAGAGAGCTTTTTGCTTCTGACGATCTCGTCTTCGACTTCCAGTGATTGGAAGAGGGCGTGAGGCCTAGGTAAACGATTTCTGATCCCCTACTTTTTTCTCCTTCTATTTTTTCTAAAGGTATTCTTTTCTTCACCCCATTTTCTTCTTTTTTCTCCTAATCTCAAAAGATTGTCATTCCCTTTTCATCCCCACATAAAACCCATCATCCAAATTTACATTTGAAGAACCACCATTTTTTTTTTTTTTTTTTTTTTTTCTGGATTAGAAAATCCACTTGGATCATTAGACGGACCTATTGCAAGACGAAAGTTTTATCTTTCGCCGGATCCAATTAAATTCAGATTTTAAGATTCTACACTTCGTGTTTGTGATGGATGGCCCTAATCAATGCTATATCGACCTTATTTCTTTCTTGTGTTTATGATGTATGAATCAGGCTGATATTTATTTGTTTTTAAGATTGCATGAATTTGCCCATTTTCAAATACTATGATCATTTAAGGTTAGATTAGGCCGTCCTACATCAATTTTGGTATCAGAGATTAGGTCCTTGCATTGGGTCGTCTTAGATCGAGTTATTAAGTCTAGATTTTTATTTCATTTTATTTTTTTTTCTAGGGTTTCATGCATCACATATAGATTCTAGATCTGAAATTTTTAGATTTGCAAAAAAAAAAAAAAAAAAAAAAAAAAGGGGTGTAGATCTGAATTTTTTCACATTTGCATCATTCTAAAGGTTAGGATCAGCGGTGTCTATAGTCTTGTATCAAAACAATCTCCAAGAGTCGTGTTTGAGGAAACCTAAGTTGAGTCTTATTGTGTATGCCCACTCGGATTGGTAGAGGATTTGGTCTACACCTGATTTTCAATATGGAACAGTTGATTGAGATGATGAACACGATCAACCAACGTTTGGCCGCCATTGAGGCGCAATCTAGGAACACGAATACCCGCATGGATCAGATAGAAGCGTCCCTAAGAGAAATCTCCGACGTTAGAGGGGATGAACAGTCTCACGTAGGGGGAGTAGTTGAGGAACGGGTTGGAAATCGTGGTAGAGGTCGTGGAGCACGTGGCCGAGGGGTAGGACGTGGAGGGGCGTGAAATCCGTAGCTCGCTGTTGAGTATCAAGACCGTTATGATGTCGATGAGAGGGTCTTAAAGAGTGTTAAAGTAGATGCTCCTAGTTTTGATAGGTGTCTTGACCCAAAAGCATTCCTTGATTGGTTAGCAGATATGGACCATTATTTCGAATGGTATGAGATGTCTGAGAACCGATAGGTGTGGTTTGCGAAAATGAAACTTGTGGGTTAAGCTAAATTATTTTGAGCAAATACAGAGCGTAGGATCGAGAGATCAGGAGGTGTCCCAGTCGTACATTGGGTAGAGATGGAGTTATTAAAGGAAAAATATCTTCCTCTCTCTTATCGTCAAAAGCTCATAGATAAGTGGCAAGCATTACGCCAAAGATCTATGTCGGTTGCAGATTACATCGCAAAATTTGAGGAGTATATGATGCGGTGTGATATTTAGGAGGATCCCTTAATGACGTTGGCACGTTTCAAGGTGGGTCTTCGCATGGATCTGCAGCGTGAGCTTATAACTCATGCAGTGAGTGACTTAGATCAGGCTTACCAAGTTGTACAAGAGTTAGAACTTTACCTAAAGTCTCTTGTCACGAGGCGCTTAGAATCCCGAGACTCTACTGTTAGATCTGGTTTTTAGAGAACTAAACCTAACATTGGAAGTCAACCTAGGGCGCAGGCTAGTGCACCGCCTAAGCCTAAGGATGATAAGGGCAAAGGTGTCCTTGGTGCCAATCCTGGCAGTGGTAATTACTTGAGATGTTATGAGTGCGGAGGTACAGGTCATTTCGCATACCAGTGCACGGCAAAGACTCGCGGGAAAGCCTTAGTCATAGACGAGTCAAATGAAAATGCGGATGACATGGATGATTATGAAGTTGAGGAATATCATCCAGAGATAGGTGCTAGTGATTATGAAGAAGAAGAACCTGAGACTGCGGTGACAAAAATTGCAAAGACATCTAACCACTAGCTGTAGTTAGATGTGCTTTAGCGCAGGCCAAAGAGAGTGATGATTGGCGCAGAAGCACAATTTTCTACACGTTTATCAAGAGCGGTGACAAAAATTGCAAAGTCATCGTGGATAGTGGTAGTTGTACCAACGTGGTCTTAGCTAGCACAGTTACTCGTTTGGGGTTTAAAACCCATCCCTCACCCTCAACCCTACAAGGTTTCTTGGGTTGACACGTCGTCTATGCCTGTATCCCAGCAGTGTTTAGTCCCTATCCAAATCGGTTCATATAAAGACGTTGTGGTGTTATGTTTTACCTATGGATGCAAGTCACATCATTCTAGGGAGGCCGTGGTTATACGATAGAGATGTCACGATTTTGGTCGTTCGAACGTGTGTACATTCACGCATGAGGGCAAGAAAATCAAGATTAATCCATCGCCACCCAAGAGCCACACGGACAAGGCTAGGGATGTGAAAACGAGTGAGTCAATGAAGGGTGTGAGGAAATCTATTCCGAAGTCTCTACATATCATAAATGCAAAAGAGTTTGAGAAAGAGACAGGATGATTCGACGGTGTATGCCCTAATGGCTAGGGAAGTTACACCCGAGGTTCATGTAGAGTTACCCCCTGAGGTGACTTCGGTTCTTAAGGAATACAGTGATGTATTTCCTGGGGATTTACCGGATGCGCTTCCACCTACGCGGGACATCCAGCATGCCATTAATTTCGTCTCGGGGTCTACTTTTCCGAACCTTCCTCATTATAGGATGAATCCTGCAGAGCATGCAGAGTTGCATAGACAGGTAAATGAGCTCCTGCAAAAGGGTTTCATCCGTGAGAGCATGAGTCCATGTGCCGTACCAGCGCTATTAACGCCTAAGAAAGATGGTACGTGGCGGATATGTGTGGATAGTAGGGCCATTAATAAGATCACGATCAAGTATCGGTTTCCGATACCGAGGCTTGATGATATGTTAGACATGATGGCCAGATCCACAATTTTTTCCAAGATAGACCTCAAGAGTGGGTATCACCAGATACGCATACGCCTTGGAGACGAGTGGAAGACAGCTTTCAAGACGAAGGATGGGTTGTACGAGTGGTTGGTCATGCCCTTTGACTTGACTAATGCATCCAGTACTTTTATGCGTGTGATGACCCAGGTTTTAAGACCCTTTATGGGGAAGTTCTTAGTGGTTTATTTTGATGACATATTCATATATAGTTCCACTAAAGAGCTGCATCTCAACCACTTGAGGTAGGTCCGTAGTGTCCCGAGGGCGGAGAAGTTATGTGCGAACCTTAAGAAATGTTCGTTTCGGTCTGATAGGGTCGTCTTCTTAGGGTTCATAGTGTCGTCTGTAGGGATGCGAGCAGATCCAGAAAAAGTCAAGGCCATAGTTGACTGGCCTGAACCGTGGAACATACATGAAGCGAGAAGCTTTCATGGCTTAGCCACATTTTATCTTCGGTTCATTCGAGGGTTTAACACTATTATGGCTCCCATTACTGATTGCATTAAAAATGGAGAGTTCATATGGTCTAGGGCCGCAGTTAAGACATTCAAAGATATTAAGGGCAAGATGATAGAGGCTACCGTCATGCGTTTTTCAGATTTTTCTAAAGTCTTTGAAGTAGTGTGTGATGCTTCAGGCCTAAGTATAAGAGGAGTACTAAGCCAAGAGGGTCATCCAGTTGCCTATTTCAGTGAGAAACTGAATGAGGCAAAACAAAAGTATTCCACCTATGACAGAATTTTATGCGGTTGTGCAGTCGCTACGTCATTGACGTCATTATCTTCTACTGCAAGAATTTGTCTTGTTTTTTTATCATGAGGCTTTGAGGTATTTGAATTCCCAAAAGAAGCTTAACCCAAGGCATGTCAAGTGGGCAGCGTTTCTTCAAAAATATTCATTTGTCTTGAAATATAAAGTCGGGATCGAGAACAAACCAGCCGATGCCCTTAGTAGGAGTGACATTGCTCAACTCCTTGAGTGTAGAAGTTGTCGGGTTTGAGCAATTGATAGAAGAGTATCCCATGTGTCCGGATTTTGGGGGAACATACGTATCACTCTTAGGTGCCCAGTATAGTTTGGGTGAGTTTGTGCTGAAAGATGGTTTTCTTTTCAAAAGAGACCGACTTTGTATTCCCCGCACTTCCCTCCGGGATTTCCTTATTTGGGAGCTTCATGCTGGAGGTATTGCTGGCCATTTTGGTCGAGATAAGATCATCGCCCTAGTGGAGGATCGATTTTATTGGTTAAGTCTCAAGCGAGACGTAGTCAAAATTTTAGGGCAATGTCGAACATGTCAACTGGCAAAACAGAAGAAGCAGAATACTGGATTGTACACGCCATTGCCAGTGCCACACGCACCGTGGCAAGATATCAGTATGGATTTCGTGCTTGGACTTCCCAAGACAATTAAAAAGCACGATTCCATTTTTGTGGTCGTGGACCGTTTCTCAAAAATGGCCCACTTTCTCCCTTGTTCTAAAACGTCTGATGTGTCCAACATAGCTAAGATTTTCTTTGAGGGAGTGGTTCGATTACATGGTTTGCCTAAGACCATAGTGTCTGACAGGGATGTCCGGTTTACTAGTTATTTTTGGAAGACATTATGGCATATGATGGGTACGAGACTCCAGTTCTCATCTGCCTACCATCCTCAAACTGATGGTCAAACTGAGGTTGTGAATCGAAGTCTCGGAAATCTATTACGATGTTTGGTGGGTGAACACATTAAAACTTGGGACTTAGTCCTGCCAGTCGCCGAGTTTGCATATAACAGTTCAGTTAATAGGTCTACGGGTATGAGTCCATTCGAGATTGTTAGTGGTTACAAACCTAGCCTACCCATAGACTTGTTACCTATGTCAGTCACCCAGAGGACCTCAGAGTCAGCCGATGCATTTTCCCATCACATTCATGAGTTGCATGCAGAGATTAGGAGGCGGATAAATGCTAGTAATGAACAATATAAAATTTCAGCTGACTTACATCGTAGAATTCAAGAATTTAATGAGGGTGATTATGTAATGGTTAGGATGAGGCCAGAACGGTTCCCACAGGGTACCGTTAAGAAGTTACAAGCACGCAGTGCTGGACCATTTAAAATTCTAAAAAAAATTGGGTCCAATGTGTATGTGATGGATCTTCCACCTCGCATGTGGATTAGTTCAACATTCAATGTGGAGGATCTAATGCCTTGTTCAAGCCATCCCATAGGCCCTAATTTTGTTCCAAACCATTGGCCAATTTCTGAATTTTCTTCCCAACCTACACCACCTATGCCTACTATACCTGAGATAAGAGAAGAAATTGAAGGAATTGTGGATGAGCAAATTGTTTTCACTCGAGACGGTGGATTTCAGAGGTACTTAGTGATGTGGAAGAACAGACTATCATCCGACTGTACATGGTTGACGGAAGCAGAGTTGCAGCGACTAGATCCAGATTTGTTAGAAAAGCACAAGAGTTTTATCTCCCCGGAGTCGAGATCTTCTCAGCCGAGGGGAGTTGATGCGGACACTAGGCCATTCAAAGTATATCAACGCAGGAGTCGTGCATTACCCGTGTCAATGTGGTTAGATGATGGATACGGGTTGGGTCTCTAGAGGTCGAAGACCTTACACGTGTTCGTGACATGTGTGAGTTGCTTAGAGGAGACATTTGGACCATTGGATCGCGAGGAGGGTGTGATCGGACCGTTGGATCGTCACGGCCCACCTTCATTGCGACAATATCATCGGGGCCCATTGGGCATCTTAAATTTACATTCAGTTTATGAACATTTGAATTAATTATGTTTTGAGATAGTTTGTGCACAATTTTGTGCGAATTTCTCTTTTTTTTTTTGAATTTTTTTTTTAATAGGGGTATTTTGGTAATTTCATGTAATTACGAATTTTATAAGGGTTGCCCTAAACCCATAGCATATTATGTTATGTTGATGAAAGAAAAAAAAGAGAGCTTTTTGCTTCTGACGATCTCGTCTTCGACTTTCAGTGATTGGAAGAGGGCGTGAGGCCCAGGTAAACGATTTCTCATTCCCTACTTCTTTCTCCTTCTCTCTTTTCTAAAGGTATTCTTTTCTTCACTCCATTTTCTTCTTTTTTCTCCTAATCTCAAAAGATTGTCATTCCCTTTTCATCCCCACATAAAACCTATCACCCAAATCTACATTTGAAGAACCACCATATATATATATATATATATATATTTATATATTTGCAAATTTTTCAGATTTCCAATCTAGGAAATTTCTATTTTTCTGGATTAGAAAATCCACTTGGATCATTAGACGGACCTATTGCAAGACGAAAGTTCTATCTTTCGCCGGATCCAATTAAATTCAGATTTTAAGATTCTACACTTCGTGTTTGTGATGGATGATCCTAATCAATGTTATATCGACCTTATTTCTTTCTTGTGTTTATGATGTATGAATCAGGCTGATATTTATTTGTTTTTAAGATTGCATGAATCTGCCCCTTTTCAAATACCATGATCATTTAAGGTTAGATTGGGCCGTCCTACATCATTTAGTCTCTGTATACTATCTGACAATCTTTCTTGCAGTACCGTCTTCATTGTCTTTCTACTCACAGTGGCTGTTCAGTGTTCACCTCCCCACCCATGAGCTGCCTGTTTGCACTGTATGATTCTGCATCTCTAGCTTTCTCACATGATTGAGTCGTGAATCCGGATGGTATAATTCTGCCTCTCCAGCCAATTGTCCTGTAGTGCATCAGAGGAGTCAAAGGGGCCTGGCCTGGGTCAGGTTGTGTTCAGCTTGAGTTTAAACAAAAGACAGGCAAAGCCTGAGGCTACTAAATGGAATGTCTTTTTCTAATTTTGTTTTGCATCAGAGGAGTCAAAGGGGCCTGGCCTGGGTCAGGTTGTGTTCAGCTTGAGTTTAAACAAAAAGACAGGCAAAGCCTGAGGCTACTAAATGGAATGTCTTTTTCTAATTTTGTTTTGACTAGGGCCTGACACTATTAATTTTTTTTTTTTTACTCGAGCTGTAGCCCAACCTGTTAATCAGTTTATAAATTTTTAACATATATAATGCAAGCAGCTTTTTGACACTTTGCCCCCACAATTAGTTCCTTAGGGTGGGAAAATATGAATGTTCAAAGGAGATGGGAAACATTTTAAATGAAGTCAGGGGTATTGCAGTTCAGATTTCACCTGCAAAAGGTGTTTGAACAGCTTAGGTTTCATCTGCAACCAAGCTTCTTTTATTTATTTATTTATTTTTTTCAGTTCTAATTTTTTGATGACAGTGTGAGTGGAAAGAAAAGTAGGATGATATGGCAGTTGCCCTTTTTGGTCATCATATGGTCAATTCGGCGAGAGCACAATTCTAGAATCTTTAGGGTCTGTTTGGACGGGTAATTCAGGCCATAAATAAACGTAATTGAGTAATAAATGCTATTTACCATACTTGTCCCCATGGCGTCAGCAGAATTTGACAATAAAAAAAATCTGTTTGGGAATGCGGGGTAAAAATGCGAAATTTACTTGTTCTCGTACACCCCACTGTTTAGACTGACCGGGGTAAATCAATTTTTTTTGACCGTTACAGTTCCGGTGCTCCACACAGACATGCAATGAGCTTGGTCATGGACAGCTAATACAGATGACTTCTTCAGGCCTAACCATAACCACTTCCACTACTTGGACGAAAAATCATCTATTGGCCTTTCGATCATGAATACTATTACGATATAAACATGTTTAGCATTGTCAAGCTTAAAAACATAACAAAGCGAAATATATATCCAAAATTGATAACAACTATTCAAAAGAAACATGACCTGAAATATGTAATCGGGATAATATTAACCTTCCAAAATAATTGTCCCTGACAAGAAAACCAAATCCACGCTATACAGTAGGAGGTAGAAGAGATGGGATGCAAGAAGCAAACATGCTAACCATGTGTGATGAAGCTCCATGAGCGCAGAAGATGGATGTGCTGGAAGGTTTAGGGAAGGAAATGGATAGTGGAGTGAAGGGATCGCTCGCGGGTAGTGAGGATGGAAATGGGAGCATGAGAGCTGACAAGAAAACCAAATCCAAAATAATTGTCCCTGACAAGAAAACCAAATCCACGCTATACAGTAGGAGGTAGAAGAGACGGGATGCAAGAAGCAAACATGCTAACCATGTGTGATGAAGCTCCATGAGCACAGAAGACGGATGTGCTGGAAGGTTTGGGGAAGGAAATGGATAGTGGAGTGAAGGGATCGCTCGTGGGTAGTGAGGATGGAAATGGGAGCATGAGAGCTGGAGCGAATGGGGTTTTTAAGCAGAGAGTAATGGGTAACCATGTGCACTGTAGTCTTGTAGAATACTATAATGTTTTCAGAGCCATTAATGCAGCTCTCCCCTGTCAACAGCGCCATATTTCTCTTGGAATTCAGATGATTTACCCTGATGACTGTAGGTGGTATTTGATGAAACAAATTTCGTATTTTCCCACCCATTGCACAAACACGGCTTTTGTACGGTAATGAGGTATTTGCTGGTAAATAAAGTGTTAATTTCCTGTCCTTTGGCTTTCCAATTTCCTAGGAAATGCAAAGTAAATGAGCCATCATTATCATTATCATTTCTGGGTGTTTGTTTAAACATGAATTATGGCTCGTAAATCAAGAGTCAAATACACTTGTAAAAGAAGCATATAAAGTAAATTGTGATCATTGCATTTTCACAATATAAAACTACCATTTTTATAGTGATTTTTGGGTGAAGCAAACAATGCAGTAAAATCATCGTTGCAATCAACTGTAAGCGATGTCACCACAATTACAAGAGTAAATAATCATTGCCCATTTATGGCCATTTACTGTTGTAATTAGAAAACCAAACAGGCCCTCAATGACAAGGTGCATGCCCAAATCAAGTGTTCCAAAAGGCTAAATGGTTAGTCACTGAATGGGTTGGAGCTGAAAAAATATTCAAGGGTTGTCCATTAGAAGATTTTCAGGGTACTTGGTGTGGTCCCTTGTATTAATTGGATGACTCGTCATCATCTCTCTCTCTCTCTCCCCTGCTTCAATAAAATCTTCAATTACCATATATATATATATATATTGGATGTGTGCTTGCTCAAACTTCTCTCGTCTTTGCATGTTGCTGACATGGAGCATAGTAGTAGGGAGAACTTGCAACAAAGGCTTTGTGAAGCTCACCATGGCGAATGTGTGAAATCCTTATCATACATGTGTTGTGCTGGCTCATGTTGGGATGTTAGTACATCTAAAGCTCGAGTAGGCCACACAACACACGAAAATGTGGAAATGGATTGACTGCCAAAGAAAACATGAGTGCCCTCCTCACTCTGTGTCTTTACATGTGACTTTCACTTTTTGTACAATAGCTCCCCTTTTTCTTTGCCTTACCAATTTCTCGCACTTTGACTCTCTCACATCCTCATTGTATGTGCATTGCCACTTCCCTTGGGTTATATTACTGGGACGTAATGCATGAACTTATATGTCCAATACACAGCAGTGAGACTGGCCTGAAACACACAAAGCCCGAGCCTGAGCCTGAACTGAAACTGAAACAGGCCAAGTATTTTAGATCCAAAATTTACCCTATAAAAAAATGTTGAGTCTGGGCCTGGGCTGTTATGAAATTTGCACACATGATAATGGCATATAGTTACATGTAAATATATATCATTATGATCATCATGGCCTAGGCTTGGCCTAGGTCGATCCAACATGACCAACCAACGAGCTTGATCCATGCCCAAATGATGACTGATCGGAATGTTCATCAGGTCAAGCTCACACTTCACAGGTCACCATTCAATAGCAGATTGGTTGATTCTATCCAGCTGATTGAGAACCGATAAAATGTGCTGTCAGGATTCTTTATGGAGAAAAGGATTCAATCTACAATTTGAACTATCCATTTGACAGGCCCATTATGGATTGCATATTTTGGAGAATCAGTTCGATGAGATCATCCTTACCAGTTTTCCAGATCAGTCGATGACTAGAGACAAAGCAATTCCAACTTTTGGATAGCAAGATCGTGGTATTATGAAAAAATAATAAACATGGTTGGCGATTTATTGTTTTCTGGATCCATGGACCCAATAAACAGTTTGGGTTGCTTGATTGGGCTATCTGCATGTCCCTATGCAAGTAGGAGCACTCTTAACTTCTAGTGCTCTTGGTCACTGGATCGTCTCCTTAGAAATAAAAAAGAAAAAAAAAAAAAAGAGAAATGCAAAACCCACCTAATGAAAGTTTAATTAAACTGCTCCAAGCCACATGTAAGACCGAAAGGGTACTAATTTGTAATCCAAATAGGAAGCATGATATGGCTTAATTTCTCCCTAGTTGTTTAGAACTTCTAATGGGTAATCATATGAACTCCAAATAATGATTTGCTATGTGCATGATTACCATACTCAGAAGTTTGGTTGCATGCATCTGCATCATCATGTTTTGATCAATCTTTTTTGTTTTTTTTCTCTAAGCACTCTATTTGAGTTCTGCAGATGCCTGTTGGAGTTGAATATACTGTAGAAATTTCTCTACATCTCTGTTGCCAAGTCTCTCTTTCCCAGTTGAGCTGTCCATTTGTATGAGCTTGTCATGATGATTAAATAATGTTGTCCAATTGTGTTTATGGATTGATCACAAGCCGAAACATGGTTAGAGCACTTGTGTGTCTTGAGCTTATACTGAATGCGGTTAATCTAAATCTCGTAAATATTTTGTTAGCTGGATTGATTGTTTTGGTAATTAGTGCATGCAGCGGAAGAAATGGTTTGTTTTAATAATGTCAAATTTGTTGTGTTGTGAATGTGATAGACCACTCTTTCTTGTCGAAGTTGAATTAGACCTTGACACATTGCACATTTGTTTATGCAGTTCAAAGAGTTAGCTCAGGCTTACGAGGTTCTGAGTGATCCTGAGAAACGTGAAGTATATGATCAATATGGGGAGGATGCCCTCAAGGAAGGAATGGGTGGAGGAGCAGGAGGCCACGACCCGTTTGACATCTTCCAGTCATTCTTTGGTGGCAATCCCTTTGGTGGTAATTTTTTTTGCTATACCAGATCGTTTTTTCCACTCTTGTATGGACAGAAACTGCTTATTTTCCATTTGTAGCTGCTGGTATCTTCTAATGCATGGCAGGTCTCTCTTTTTCTGTTTTCTTTCAACCCCATTGCTGTGCCAAAAAGAATCCCACGATTCCATCTTTCATTTTGAATGTTTGCTGTTGCCAAAAAGTATCAAAGTATCCATTGTTGTTGCCAAAAAGAATCCCAGGATTCCATCTTTCATGTCGAATGTTTGCTTAGATGATGACAAGCCAGTGGTCAATGTTAGTCTTTGAGCCCATTCTTCTTTTTTGGCTGGCCAGGAGGTGGAAGCAGCCGTGGTGGCCGAAGGCAGAGAAGAGGAGAGGACGTGATTCATCCTCTCAAGGTTTCGCTGGAGGAGTTGTACAACGGTACATCGAAGAAGCTTTCGCTCTCACGAAATGTTATCTGCTCCAAGTGCAAGGGGTATTTTATATGCTGTCATGCGTTCTCCACATTTCTGTTTGATCTATATAATTCTGATTGGTCATAGCTAAAATGTGCTGTTTATCAATGGCAGCAAAGGGTCAAAATCGGGTGCTTCTATGAAGTGTGCTGGCTGTCAAGGCTCTGGTATGAAGGTCTCAATAAGGCACCTGGGTCCTTCCATGATCCAGCAGATGCAGCACCCTTGCAATGAGTGCAAGGGGACTGGGGAAACCATCAATGACAAGGACAGGTGCCCACAATGCAAAGGTGAGAAGGTTGTGCAGGAGAAGAAAGTACTGGAAGTTGTAGTTGAGAAGGGAATGCAGAATGGACAGAGGATAACATTTCCTGGGGAAGCTGATGAAGCGGTAAGTTACCAACATTAACCTTAAATTTCTTGAGTCATTTAAACTCCGAAAGGTTACAAAAAAATGTCCTTACCATAACACAAATAAATACCCATCTAGTAATGGCCAATATTTTCTCAATGATGGCTTCTATATGATGGAATGATGGCTGTCTTCTACTCTCTATTTTGAAAGTATAAATGCTTTATGGTAGAGTGTTTTTTGGTAGAAACAGCCATTATCTTGTTGGCATGAAATTTTCTGCTTATACCTTATGTTTTCTGTTTCATGGTAGCCCCTACAATTATAGGGTCATTTCCAACTATGACAGCAAAGCTTCTCTTCCTCCTTTTTCTTTGTTTTTTAATAGAAGCATTTTGTACAGTTATAAGTTCAGACCTTCCTAAAATAGAAGCCTTTCTTACTGCTGTAAGTTCAGACCTAACTATATTAATAGAGGCCTAACTGCTCTATGTCCAGAGCTTGTTATAATAGAAACATTTGATAAAGCTGAGTTCAGTCACTTTTGGACTGTGGTGGTCTATGCCTTGTCATACAAGGGTGTGCCTACAACCATGTTTCTATAAAGCTGAGTTCAGTCACTTTTGGACTGCGGTGGTCTATGCCTTGTCATACAAGGGTGTGCCTACAACTAACCAAGCACCATGTGAGGGAGAATGTGCAATAGATCTATGTTGTCCATCAGGTACGCTGCCACATATACACCACCATTGATCCTGAAAATCAGTCCAATCCAGGACTTAGGTGGCCACACATATGGAACAGTGTCAAATCATGTCCAAAAACTGAATTCACGTCCAGTGAATTTTGTAATGTCCTATTTTTAGGGAATCCATTTATCCTGGCCTGTGGCGCATCAGATGAGTGGATTGGACACACCACGTGGATCCCCATGGTGCAGTCTATCTGAGTTTTGAATTGGCCTGATTTTTGGGCCTCAGTCGAAACACAGGGTGGTGGCCCGAAGGACGGGTGGATCTCATCCACATGGAGTCCTGCCATGTCAGCGAATAGTCACACTCCCAAATGACTGCATGTACTCCCAAATGACTGCATGTAGGCACGCAAGGGTTTTCGGACTTTTTTAGTAGCGTTTCTTAATTGTTAAGTTCAGACACTATTATAGTAGAAGCATTTTGTACAGTTTCTACTTTAGATCTTAGTGTAAATATAGATGATAAAGTAGTAGTTCTTGTCTGACAGTGTGCTATTGTGAAAAAATTGCAGCCGGACACCATCACAGGGGACATCGTGTTTGTGCTGCAGCAAAAAGAGCACCCCAAGTTCAAGAGAAAGGGTGATGATCTGTTCGTGGAACATACCTTGTCTCTGACCGAAGCACTCTGTGGCTTCCAGTTTGCATTGACCCACCTAGATAACAGACAACTGCTGATCAAATCCCATCCTGGGGAAGTTGTCAAGCCTGGTAAGCTCTCTTGAGCACTTGTAGCCCTGGGAGACTCATGGCAGATGTTACAAGATCCAGATTGCCCATCTGGTAGACCCTCTGTAGAAGTATATTGCCTCATGGCCCCTTGCTAGGCATATGAGCCATGGCCACTTTGCTGATCTGCCTATGATCATTCATCCATTTAGCCTAGCTTTGGGCACAGGTGGTGGGCCAGCCATATGATGCGTGGTTTGGATCTTCTATAAATGTGCCTGCTGTTGTCATATGGGTCTCTGAAAGCGTATTTACCAAGTTCGTCATCAACATATAATGCTCATGATCCAAACATCAAAATTTCCAGTTTCAACATTTCTGTCAAACTGGATTGTCAGCAACAGCATCTTGTCAAAGAAGTGACCTGTTTGGTGATCCTGTAGAAAATGCTCATGCTGACAGTCGCATCTGGGCAGTCTGTTATAGCTTTGGCCTGGATTTTGGATTACTCATCTAGGCCTATTCAAAATTTTGATTTTTCTTGGTTCTAGGTCTGGCCCATTGACAGTCGCATCTGGGCAGTCTGTTATAGCTTTAGGGCCCATCTGGATGCATCCTCTTGAGGGGGCTTTTGAGGCTAAAACACCATTTTGATCTAAATGTCAGTTGATTTCGCATGCTTAGATGCATGTTCCCGCTTGACAAAATAGGTGCTAAAGTGCTGGCGAGGCAAAGACCAGTTCTCTTGAGATGACAAAAAAAGCAGGCTGAACCAACCTTTTTTGTGACACCCCCTTTTGAGGAAGTGTGTCCAAACTGGCTCTTACCAAGTTATCTGAGAGAATTGGTTGAGTTTTGATTCTGCTGGGATTTTCAGTATTTCATATAGGTGGACAACTATTTTCGTTTGTACTGACTTGCTGTGAATTGTGTGTAGATCAATTCAAGGCAATTAATGATGAAGGGATGCCAATGTACCAGAGGCCCTTCATGAGGGGGAAGCTCTACATCCATTTCACCGTTGATTTTCCTGAATCGCTTACCCCAGACCAGTGCAAAGCTCTAGAGACTGTCCTTCCCCCGAGGACCTCAGCCCAGCTGACAGACATGGAGCTGGATGAGTGCGAAGAAACGACCCTCCATGATGTCAACATTGAGGAGGAGATGCGCCGGAAGCAGCAGGCCCAAGCACAGGAGGCCTATGATGAAGATGAGGACATGCCGGGTGGTGCGCAGAGGGTGCAGTGTGCCCAGCAGTGAGCAAGACAGGCTTTAACTTCAAAGCTGAAGCTATGGAACAAAGTTTCCGCTTTTTTTCAGTGTCACCTGCCTGCCTGCCAGCCTGTTGGAGCACATCATTAATACTTTAAAACATCTAATGCTGGTTTAGTATTTGAACTATGCTGGCTTTAGAATTTTAGGTGGTATGTATGATCTCATACTGGAGTAGTGGTGCTCATGGCATCCTTGGAACTTCATATATGTATTGGACTCTTTTTTCTGCTTGCCGTTTCCTGGATCCTTTTTTTCTCATTCTGGTTTGGATCTATTTTGTGATCTTGTCTAACCATTCTAGTACGACAGTTTACTGGTGTGGCCCACCCAATGAGTTTATTGGACTGATTGTCATATCAGGTGAAATGTTGGTGAGAAATGATGACTGGATGACTGGCAGCTTTGTAGTACACATTCCTCCCTCCCCTGTGAAAGTTAACAGAAGCTGCTCGCATAAAAACCAGTCGAAAAAAATAAATCGCTATGAGTTTACCACCAAGCCATGAGCAGGGACGGTGTTGCTCACCTAATGGTGTATTTTTAAATTTTTTTTTGTTTTTATTTATTTATTTATTATTATTTTTTTTTTTATAGATGTGGTTGTAGGGGGACTCGCTCGATGCTTGTTTTGAATGGCATATTCAGAACACGGTGGATCCCCGCACATACAATTGAATCACATTTATGCAGGTTTGCATATTAATAATTTTTAAACGCTAGTGAATTATAGTTGTAGCAAATGCTTTTTATTTTTATTTTTTACAGACACCCTGCACATACAATTGAATAACATTTATACAGTTCTGTTCATGTTAGTAGCTTTTAAACTAATGTGAATAAGAGTTGTAGCAGATGCTTTTTAATACAGACGTTATAGAGGATTCAACCTCAAAGATATGGAGAAATTATATCTGTACTTTTTTATTATTTTATTATTTTATTTTTTATTTTTTTAATTCTTATTTTTATTGTTTCCTAAGAAAAGTTTTGAAGTTCAACTTACAAATGAGAGATGATAGGTGTTCTTCTATAGGTGCCATTTAGTAAACTGAAAAAATAAGTTCCGAAAATTAATTTAAGTGGTGAATTTTAGTACTTTTTAAGTACTGAAAAATATGTTTGGTAATGTCTAAAAAAAGCTATGATATCTGTTTATTTTCACAAAAATCTGTTTGGTAAACACGAATCATAAATGTTTGAAATTGGTAATTTGTCATATTTGCCTTTAATGTCTTAATTTCTATCTTTTGTAGATTATAAGATGAAAGCTGTAATTGCCATGCCACAAAATTTGGCACACCCATCCATATGTCACAAACGTAACTCTTTAATTGATAAACCATGTACTATTTTTTTAATAGAATAATCAAACTCTTTCAAATGGTGCCTTGAATGGGATGACTAATAAGAAAAAGCCAATTTAAAGGTTATGATCATTTACTCTTCTTTTTTTTCTTTTTTCTTGGGTGCACAATCCATCCACAGCAGACCCTACGTGGACAGTATTATAGATAATGGAACCAATGTGCCCACCTGTATGAACAAAACTTGAGATATGACCTTTACTCAAGTGGACTATCTTGTCTGCATTGGATTGGCATTTAAAGAATGCAATTAGCACACTTGCCAACTTTTGTGAGGCCTTAAGAGTGCAACTCAAATTATATCAATGGGACTACCATGCTTGGGCCGTAATGGACTCCCCGAACATTTCTATGTGCACTGTAGGTTCTGACTTAACAAAAGCTCATATGGCTATAGAGTGATTTTCAGCCCAATCCAACCAAAATCGAATTCAATCTATTGAAAACAAGATCAAATAGTCACGATCTCATCTAGCAAAAAATATGAACATGCGTGGTCTAATTCGACCAAACCATCTCGAAGAGCACATCGCCAAATCTGCTCAAACCAAAATTTGTCCAAATCCGATTAGAAGGAGATATGACCCACTGAAGGAAAATGTTATATCGAGCATCTGTTTCTGTCGTGATCTGTGCTCCGATCTGATGAGTGTTCTGTTGATTTTGAAGAGCCTGAAGTGTCGGGCATCATTGATGTCTCAGATCTTCGAAAGGAGATCAGAAATTCCTTAAAAACTGGGCTACAAATTCAAAACGTCATTTCCAAACACGTGGCCTGGATCTTTAACGACACACCAACTTCAATGTCTAAGATCTCAGTGCTTTGATCTCCATTCAAAACATCCAACCACCTGTTTCAAAGCTATCAATGAGTACTATGAGATGAATGGTTTACATCTTTGATCAGGTTACATCTAATGAGCTAAAAATCAACTGCAAGTTGTTGACACCAGATTCACTGTTTGTGTTTGCCTTTATTGCGACACATAATCTTCTACATCCAAGATCCCATCGATTCAATTTCTCCTTTTGAGCGAGTGACTACTCATTTTGAAGGGATTGACAGGTACTTTGAGATGAACGGTTTACGTCTCCGATTACATCTTATATAAAAAAGAGGTCAAAGGTTGTTGCCTCTAAATGTTCTAAGGTCCGACCGTCACGTTTTAATGTTAAAACGTGGACCCCATTGCTCGATCCAAGGGAGTCCAATTGACGTGGGGTGCCTCCCACTACAGGTCATTGGTGGGCCCCACATTCCTAGATGATCATATAGCCAGATCTGGGCTTGCGTGCATCAAGGGAACTGCACACATGGCAAAGATTCAATCAATGCATAACAATGTACATTCAACAGACTTGTAAGCAGGCCATTTGTTTATAGCAATTTTAATTTTTTTAGAAAATTTGAAATCCTCTTAAATCCTAGATTTTATAAGAATAATATTCCTTTTACGTGATTGAATATAAGATCCTAAAAAATTGAAACTGAAGAGGAAGTAGGAGGGAAGAAATAGAAAACAAGAGAGGTGGATTTCTAAAACTTGCAAGGGGAAGAGGGAGTGTTATATAATAGTCTGCATTTTTTGCAAACGTCCGACGTCCGCACGGTGCATAAGATCCATTCCACTCATTGAATTCTTCATACTTGTACACCTCTTTCCCATAACCATTGTTTCTCTACTAGGTGATCTCATAGACCTTATCAGATGGTGTGAAGGGGCCCACCGTAGATCTAGTGTTTATACCATCACTCTAGTCAACACAGGTCATTTATGGTGATGCACATGAGTTGTAAAGCGTGTGAAAGAGGCGAACGAGAAGATGGGGAGAACGTAATAGTTTCGGAAAACATAAAAGGGGCAATGTTGTCATTTTGAATAATTGGTAGGAAAATTTTAGTCAAAATTGACCTAGAAAATATTTATCGCATTTATTGTCGACTGCCTGGTGACGCTGAATTTTTTCACTTAACGCTGAAGTCAAAAAATGTTGCACGTTTAGTGTTGTTTGTTAACGCAAAAGAAGGAAAGCGTCAACAAACGCCGATTATAAGATCCATTTTATATCGAAAATATTTTATGATTGAAGTTTAGTTTAATGGGGTATGAAGAATGCGCTTCGTGATAATTTTTTTAAATCTAAAACTGTCGTTTTGCGAACTTTTAATGAGGCACTTTTCTAAGTCCACTGTGATTTATGTATTAGATCCACACCGTCTATCAATTTTCTATATCATTCTAAAAAATGATCTGAAAAAAGAAGTACATTCAAAGCTCAAATCAACCATACCACATAAAGTAGTGGGACAAGAATGATTACCGTTAAAACTTTCTTAATGTCCAACGTGAAGCTTGTTTGCCGTCAAACCTCTTTATAAAGTCACACAGACCTGAATAAAGAAAAAACACAAAAATCAACTTAAGCAGAACCTTATGTAGCTATAAGAAATTTTCAATGATAGGCACCCAATTTCCACATTTTCTTATAATGTGGCCCACTTAAGCCTTATATTTGCCTTCTTTTCTTTTTTTTTTGGTTTTAATTTCTAAAGTAATATGAAAAAAATGAATGGATGGTATGGATAAAACATATATATCATGGTAGGCCCCACAAAGCCCTTAATTGTCCATATTTAAGTAGATTTTGGTGGGGTAGTACGCAATCCCATTCCAGATTTGGGGTGCAAATTATGTGCAAATGCCTTTCACAGGAAGTTCCTGCACTCGAATCTTAGGTGGAGCCCACCATTATGTTTGTGATAAATCTAATCTGTCTATCCGTATTTTAAGATCATTTTAGGACTCGAGACAAAAAATGAGGTGGATACAAGACTTAAGTGGGTTGCATTAAAGGAAAAGGTGTGTAGAAAAATTTTTATCATTGAAACCTCCTCGGGGTTGACAGTGATGTTTACTTGCCATCAATACTGTTCGTACTATTATTCATAGTGAGATGAACTCAAACCACAAATATTAGCATGATTGAGAACTTTTGTGGCCCCATGAATATTTTAATTATGGGCATCTAATCCTCATATTTTTGGCCCATTTGAGTATTTGTACAGCTCATTTTTAGCACAAACATGGATGGATGAGGTGGATTTCACACAAACATCACGGTGGGCCCCACCTAGATTTTCGGCGGTGGACTTCCTAAGAAAGGCTTTCCCATGAAATCCAAATCACACCTGAGAACTATTCTGGTATATGTGACTACATTCATACCATCCATCTATATTGAAAGCTTATTTTAGGGCATGATCCAAAAAATAAATTAGCTTCAAATCTTAGATGGACCATTGTATAGGAAATAGTGGTGATTGACCATTTAAAAATTCTTTTGGGCCACAAAAGCATTGGATCATGTTGATATTTGTGTCATCTCTTCATCTAGGTGTTTGTGACAAGGTTGGATGACAAATAAACATTTGAATGAAATTCATGGAGTTTTTAAAGGCAGTGATTCAATAATAATTGTTTCATATGGGTAAATGTGTCAAATTAATATATTTCAAACCTTTCGGACGTTACTTAACAAACAAGTTTTTCTATATTCATTATTAGTTCCGACTTCAGATTCAGACTTCGGATTTCAAATTTAACAAAAAGGCCCTAAGTGATAAATAGAGGTTCAGTAACTAGAAAAAATTCATAAATTTTCAGTGATAAAAAAAATTAAGTGCTTAATTTTTTATATTTTCCAAACGGTTTGAATTGTAAAAATTCTGTATTTCCAGTGATAAGTGTTGAAACTAAGTTTTACCAAATGACTCCTTATGAATAGAGAAATGTTCAAATATTGGTATCGATACCTGTAACGTATCGAAAAAAATCCATACAAAGACCCGAGTACCACCTCAGGTAGAAATCACTAAGGACCAAATCCTTTAGGAATTAGATGAAAATTAATTAAGTGTTAAACTAAATCATCTATGGAATTAGATTGAATCACTTTCAATACATACCGCAAGGCACAAAACTAGTAGAATCGCTAATGCTACATTTCCTAGAAACCTAGGATCAATCTCAAAACCCAATTGCTCTCGAGAGCACATTGAAACTCGGTATCGGATCTATACCGCGCGTTGAAAGTTCGATGACCGCAAAACTATACGGTTATGATCACCTTATTAGGCTTGACAACTATCGCGGGAATCGAGTCCAAATAGTATCCAAAAATGCACAACTTCAACCTGGAGCAAAGTGCTTGAGAAATACGAATATTTTAGAAAACATACTCAAACTTAAGTAAATTGGGTCGTTTTCTTGCAAGTCATATTTAAGGTTTCGGACCATTAGATTCTGACCCAATTATACCCTTGGATCAGAAAAATTTCTCTACACATGTCAGTGTACTTGTGGCCCTGATCAAGTGACGAGAGCCGTTGAACTGAAACTGGCCCTTCACGGTCGATCTGTAAATCCGATTAGAAATAAATCTTAACCCGGCGTAGATCCATTATCAGGAAACTTTCTCTGGATCGTATGCAGATAATGGACCTCTAGATGAGCATCGTTGGCCCAAAACATGAAACTTTTGGCTATAACCTAAGTATATCATGGCCCTGGGGCCATTGACTTCACTCCTGGGCCTATATAAGACCGTAAACTCACCCCTCTCTCATTCCATACGAATTTTCTAAACCCGAGGAGAGAGAAGAGAGAAAAGAGGAGGAGAGAGAGAGAGAGAGAGAGAGAGAGAGAGAGAGAGAGAGAGAGAGAGAGAGAGAGAGAGAGAGAGTTGCTGGGATTTATTCCCGCCGCTCCATGTATCGAATCGTCTCTCTCATGTCGCTATACCGACGATTTTGACTCCGTTCTTGGGTAAGAAATCCTAACCCTAATCTGTTTCAGGTATCCAAATAGAGTAAATGGTGAAATAGTTAACCTATTTCATGCTATAGGTTGCCGTTGTGCCGTAAACAAAGGCGTAGTGTTCAAACTAAGTTTGATATGAGTTTATCGACGAAAGGTACGGACTATAAATGTTTATATTATGGTTTTCAAGGCTTTCAATGTTGGTAATGATTTATGATTGACTTGATTGCTGTCACATGTGCTTAGATACAACGTTTTCCATATATTACACATATATAAACTATGTTGAATATAATGTATTTTATGTGTTTGTTGAAATGTCTGAATGAATATGGAATTATGATCTGTGCTTTCCATGCTTGTTACTTAAGAATACATGACTGTTGTATGTGTGGCAACTCCTCTGTAAAAGGATTCGCCATAATATATGTTATAACTAATATATTACATGTACGTCGTAATGTGTAGCCTAAGTATTTGATAAAATATCTAAATGAGTAAGTGTTTGATGTATGGTACTTATAATGGCGTTGAGATAAGATTCTCAACCATCTTAACTATATGCATTGATTCCTTTATGTAACTTCAATCCAAATATGTGATTTAGGTATGAAATGCATATGTGTGATAATATGTTTATTCTGTATTTTCATGAAATGCTCAAATGATTGCAATGCTTGAATTGTTTGCTCAATACTGTTATGACTAACATATGTGAATGCTATTACCTTGGAGTGTGATTGAGACCATGACGAGGTCTAGACATTCGGTAATAGATTTCGTTAGAGTGGTCAGATTGGTTCTGCGACCAAGGACACGTTCGATGAATCCGAGTCGTACGGTGATTATCGACAGTGGTTAGGCCACAAGGAGTGCGTATGCGTTACATGTAGATTAACTTAGCGTGCGCTCATACTAATCAGACTTGTCAAGTAACCCGATTGACCCAATGTGTATTTACCATGTATGGACGCTACTGTCTGAATCTAACATACCACTTACCAGTCAAAACCTGTTTAACCTTGGTACCACAATCCGCTAAGACTCATGAGCCGGGCATGGTAGTGTATAAGACACCATGGTCAAGCTGTTGATCTACGCTGGGGTGATGAGTCTCCCCGTAGTGACCAGTGAGCAATCCAAACTCATGAACCAAATATGATAGTGTATGTGACGCTGTATTCGAGCTGTCAGTCTACGATTAGGTGACGAGCCTCTCGTAGTGACCTCGAGTATACACTAGGACTACGCTAAGGGGACGAGCCTTTCCGTAGTGACCTTGAGTATAAACTAGGCCTGCGCTGAGGTAACGAGCCTCTCCGTAGCGACCTGGAACTGCCCATCATATGCGACTAGGTAGGATTGACGATCCTAGATGGATCATTGTTTGGGCAAACGATACAAAGGGAGGTACCTTAGCTTCTCGAACTTGTCATATGAATAAGTCTAATTAAGAACTTGTCTAATCATGCATATGCACCACATTGCATGTGCCTTTAGCATTAGAGTTGAGCACAGTGGAAGTGTTACATGCGCGACCGTGAGATAATGTCGCAAAGAGAGTGCAGGCGAAGGCATACATCATTATCGCATCTCATTCTTACATTAACAAGAGTACTTAGGATATGATTGTTATACTGCCTTATCATTATTACTTGATTGAATTGATAACATGTTAACTTTTACCTTATAGCTCCACTAAGTTGATCACTCACTCCCACTCTAGGATGGTGTTTTAAAATACCAACCAGACTTTGTTGTAGTTTCAGATGATGGTGAAGCTTACGAGACGAAGCTTGCCTTCTATGATGATTAGGAGTTCTCCTACCTACAACTCTTTGACGGGTCTACGTAGACTTGGAGTTGCGCCACCGGGGCTACAGGGATATGAATTAGATAACATTACACTTTATCATTTTGTATATTTTGGAACTATATATGTAATTATTCAGCTTGGTGACATGATCATACTCTGGGGTTTATATCCACTTATCTACTTTATATATCTATCACAGTTTTTTGCTTGTTTAATTTAATTGCCTCTAGAGTATGATATGTTGATTTAGTGTAATCCCATTCATGTTCAAATGTACTAATCCGAACAGTATTTAATCATCATTTTCTATGTTGTATAAGTGATGTGACGGATCTCGAGAGTTGGGCCTTTGCTCGACCCTCGAAATTCGAGGCGTTACAATACCATAAAGCTTATCATACCATGCCTCATTTTCCTACCATCTTGTCACTTTTGTGGTTCACTCATCGTCTCACATATGTGGTCTAGTCATCGCATAGTCCATATCATATAAATCATTGGAAGGCCAATGATTTGGCTAAGGTACGAGTTTGGCCCACCTAGTCACTAACAACACGACAATTATCACAAAGAACTTAAATATATCATCATTTTTATTTCTGTGATTTTATCATGAAAATGTTCTTATATTAACGTAAAATTTTTAAACACAACTAATTAGTTGTATTATTATTAGTAAATATTTAAAAAGTATTTATTAATTTATAATAAATATTTGTATTTTTATTTTGATAAGATTTTCCATGAAAAACTCCAAAATTTAAAAATGTCTCAAGAATGTCCCAAGTCAAGAAATTCCTAATAATGGGATTTGTCACTATGGTCACTATATGTGCTTGACGTTATCGCCATAGGCTAAACACAAGATAAACACCCACTTTAATGCTCCCCTTCAAGGTGGAGCATACCCAACATAAACAAAATCTCATGAAGATAAGAAGATGAAACTACCTTAGGAAAAACACCTGCAAGTTATTCCTTAAAAGAAACGTGAGAGGAAGAAATAAGATTTGTAGTAAGCTTTTCATGAATAAATGACAATCAACCTCAATATACGTGGTTCAATCATGAAATATATAATCGAAAGCAATGCAAATGACCACTTGGTTATCACAAAAAAGAGAGAATATAGTAAAATATCTACATTAAGGTATGAAGTTATAAGTATTTATAGCAAAACAACTTCACACGTTGCCTGACTCATAGAGTGATATTTAGTTTCACTAGAGGCAGACAACTAAATATTGCTTCTTATTTTTCCAAGAGACTAAATTACTGCCAACAAAGGTACAATACTCAGTGGTTAAGAGACATTCATTGGAGGATCTAACCCAATCGATGTCAACATGGTGAAGGCAAGGAGATTATACAAATTAGCTCACCAAGCTAAGGACGTGTGCAATATTTGGCCATACCGTGGAGAGAGAAATTAGTTTACCCATCAGGCGCCTATATCGTCCAAGGTTTGTTAGGGGATCGGACATTGTAAAGTGAAGGTGATGATTTGCTTCAATAGGAGTTCTAATTGGTTAGGATCCCAACATCTCCTCCTCACAAAGAAAATTAATCATATATTTATGCCGGAGATGAAAATTTCATCTTTGGATAAGGCAACTTCAATTCTAAGAAAATGATGAAATAGCATAGTGAAAGTGCCCTGGTTTGTCAATTAGCGTGAGTGTTAAGTCAGTTAGACAGAGAAGCTCCATAGGAAGATTAGTCAACCGTCTGCCTCAACCGAATGTGTGCTCGAACTCGTCACATGTAAATCTAAGCCTCACATTTCATGTTCCAAAATACCAAGTAATTAAAACCCTTAAAATTGATTAGAATATCATAAGGTTTTTGGGGTTAGAAAACTTTTTTAAACTTAAGAAAAACTTTTAAGTTTTCTACCTCTATTGATTTATAAATAGACTGATCGATATAATCGAGAAGTGCTATTAATGTCCTCAATGCTCAATCGATACTATCGAAATGAGGACAAAAGATGTCCAGTAACCACATATATCTCTGGACGGAATTATATCATAAAATCATAAAATCTTCTAAAGGAAAATATCGATGATATCGAAAGGCCTTCGATGATATTCTGTTTTTCCAAAGAAAAATCATAAAATCTTCAATATATCGAAGTTCTCCTCGATATCCTCGGAATTCAAATATCGATGATATCAAAAGGCTTTCGATGATATCAGTCTTGGACACACAATTTTCTAGCAATATTTTTCAGGTTGTGTTATCTTGGATCGAGAGTCACTCGATATAATCGATATTCAAATATCGATGATATCGAGTCTGGGTCGATTGCATCGAGAATGGACATAAACCGTCCAGCAAGCTTAATTGAAAAATCCTTGGGATTTATTGATGCATCGACACGACTACGGATATCATCGACATTCAAATTTCGATGATATCGAGTGTACCTCGATCATATCCTTGACCTGAAATATTTCAAAGGCAAGTCTCTCTCATTTTGAAATGTCGAGGGATTGATCCTCGTGTCGATGAAATCGGAGTTCGAAATTCGATGATATCGACGCATGTTCGATTCCCTCGACTAGCTGGTAAAATGTTTCAAAAGTGTTTGACATTTGAGTTTGTGTCATCGAGCGGCCAGTCGATGCAATCGAGAGTATACACTCGATGATATCGACCTTGCTAAATGATATCGAACTCTGTCATAAATGTGACCGTTTTATATCCGTTGGAACCTTTTGTTTATTTATAGAGAGCTTATCCTTAGTTGCTGGTAGAGAAAGAAGAGAGTGCTTTTGAGTGTTTAACCTTAGATCATATACCCAAAGCCCTTTCTCTCATGAAAGTTCATCCTCCAATTCACCCTCATCATTGACATTCAATAGAGTGGATTAGGGAATGAACTTCCGCATTCAAGGATCCTCCAGTTACCACCTTAATGAAAAATCATTAAGTTGGAATGCCTTGAATGCATAAATGATTGGAATCACTCTATTTCCCTTATAGAAAAACTTTTAATAGAGTAGGATTCCATTACAATCTTAACCCAACCCATCGGCATGTATTGATACATCTTCTAAGTTACGGTTCAAAGAAGCAGAAGATTCTTCATCAACAAAGGAGGAGGTCTTTGACAATGTGCTAAACAGGGCTCATCTACTTATCTGTAAGTCATTAGAGTCCAGAGGACCCTTGTGATCATTCCTTTGTAGGATTGGGTTTAAGGTATTTCTCATCCCTTACAAGTCCCCTAAGAGGCCTCCGGCGGAAGTGTATGTGGTGGGTGCTTTGTGTTGACCCTTGCTTTGTGGAGAGCATAAATTGTTACGGCCTTGTAGAAGGTTCTTGGCCAGTGTGCCTAAAGTTGGGTGCTTTGTGTTGACTCTTGCTCATGAGAGAATAAACATAAGAGGTTCCTTGTGTGGATCCTTGGCCAGTGTGCCTAAAATCGGGTGTTGTGTGTTGACCCTTGCTCGTGGGAGCATAAACTGTCAGCTTAGGTGTAGGTTGTACTAGTTAAAGGTAAACCTGCTTTAAAACCTCCAGTTTGAGGTGAACCTGTTGTGAAACCTCTTTAGTGAAATCTGGTACACTCAAGGGTTGAGTGCGGTTGTTAGGAGTGAAGTAGATAAGTAGTCGAACCACTATAAAAATGACTGTGTTTGAGATTGCTAATGTCTTCCATTACTTATGTGATTTCCTTTAGTATTTTCATATTTGATTATCTGAGATCACACCTTACACACACAGTCATAGCCATCATAAACTAATTTGCATATTGTTCATCTCTCAAATAGTTTGTGATTGGATCCTCTATCGGGCTTGGAAGCCAGTAGAGTTACTCTTGAGTAATCCTAATGTATGCTTGCTATTAGGATTAAAGTGATATGATTTTAAATTGTTATAAGATTATGAAAAAGTCCTATTCAACCCTTTCTAGGACATATTGGCATATTCCTACTTCAACTAAAGCAGTCATTACCACAATTTCACCTAGGTCCTTGATCTCAAAGTATGAAGTAAATAACTTCTTGATGTCCTAGATATCATCTACATTATCTTATGTAATAACGATATCACTAATGTAAACTGCTAAAACAATTGTTTGAGATGGTTTCTTTTTGAAAAAATACTGAGTGATCACTATTAGAGTAGTGATCAAGAGAAACCCCAAGTGCAGGATTGCAATGTAGTAATAACTCGGTGAGATCAATGTCAAACTCACATGAACTTATGATTGTGTGATTTCTGGAATACTTTAAAAGTACAATTAATTTATGTAATTTGATTTAAGAAGTAATGGTGTAATTGAGAAGGAAATCAATTAGATAAATAAAAAGCACTAAAGCGCCAATGATTTAATTATAGCCTTTCTTAATATTTCATTCACTTGATTCAATCATATAATGAATCGAAATCCTATCTTATTCAGCCGGATAATAGAGTGGTTAAATCATCATTCATATACCAACATAGATTTGAAATTCAATTGAATTTTTTCCCGCATAAAGCATCAAAATATTTATCACAAGAAATTCAAAGTATTTATCATGCCCTTAGTCTATGATAGATCAATGGATTTTATAGATCAAACCCTTGCAAAATAGATAAGCAATTTCTCTTAACTTTTATAAGCATCTAATGTCCACAGAGTTGACAATGGAATAAAGTAAACTAAAAATAATCTTTATTCAAACTAAATATTAATGAATTGTTCAACATTCAAGCCAATAAAATGAATCAGAGTAAATTAAGACATTAAAAATAACTACAAGCTTCATCCCTTAGCCGTGGCAAAGAGGTTTAACCAATTATAATAGACATGATTGAACTAAAAACTCTTAAGAAAAATATAAAAATTGAAGAAGAACCAAATGATTGAAGAAAAAGGATTCTTAAAAGCTCCACAATTCCTTATTATATCTCTTCTACCTTAATTCGTGTTTTGGAAGGCTAGATACACTCTTTTATTTAGAAAAAAAATCATACCGATTTGAAACTGATTTGAAATTTACGCACTTTTATTACGCTTCAGTTGCACCGACTGTAGCCTTTTGTCACACTGAATTTTCTTTCGGCTGTAGCTGAATTTCACAAAAATAGATCCAAAGTCTCTGTCTCCCTTATGTCGCATCGAACTATCCTTTGACGGCATCGAACATGGCTTTGGTTGGACCTAAGTGTCGAGTCAAATTTCTTCCAAAAATTATGGCTTCTTACTAGGCTGTTTTGTGCACATTTGGTCAGACTGAACCAACCTTAGGTGGGACTTTTGTAATTTTTCTAGTCTTTTCTGTCTTTTGCATTTGATTTTTTTATCTTTGACACTTGAAATTGAAATTTTCATTGATCACCTTTAAATCTCTAAAAATTTACTTGGTCATTCTCTGAGTATTAAATCAAGCATTAAATCTTTTCTTTAATTGTTCTTTTCATCTTAGCTCTCCAAATCACATCGCATAGGAAAATATATATAATTAGATAAATTAAGTGCATCTATCCTTATAAAATTAAGGTATAATAAGGGAGAAATATACAACATTTCACATTTAACATACCACCAACTAACATTTTGCTAGTCCCAAGCAAAACATATGAAAAACTAATATTTAAAACCTAACTTTCAAACCTCTCTCAGAAAAACAACATTCTATGCAATCCGATACATGAAAATAAAATTTAAATATACAGGGATGAAATATCGTCAGTATACAACCTAATATCATTGATAAACTATTTAACTAAATTCGCCTTCAGCAATTAGTTAATAAAATGTAATTAAACATCAGGTTCCTAGTGTGCTCAGTGAATTCCAACATATAATTCATAAGAGTTAGTCTTTTCTATATAATGTTAACCATGATAATTACCTTAAAGTGGACAAATAAACACAAGTTACTGATTTTAAATCCATATAATTTTTCACTTATTTTTTTGGCTTTTAAATGTTTTTCATCGACAAGTTTCACACCATTGCATTTTACTTTCCTATTAAAAAAAAAAATTGTTTCTCATTTAAGCACATGCAATAGGTAACTATTTTTGACTCCAACTATTTTTTTAGCTGGTTCTTTTCTTCTGTTCATACCAATGTAGATAAGGCTCTCCAGACTTGGTTCCTTAAACTTTTAAGTAATCATCAAGTGAAACATTAAGAGTTCAAGTTAACTTTTAAAAGAATATGAATTTGATGTAAATTATGAACTAGGCTTAATTGATGTTTAAGTTTTCCTATCAATCTTTCATTAAAAAAATTTGTTCAAAAATCAATTAGATTTTAAACTTTCAAAAATTACTTTATATTTTATCATCTAAACTCAAATATATTCAGATACATAGAATTTCAATCTTCAAAATGAGTTTTAAAATTGATTTTTTTTAAAATATATTTATTAACTAAAAATTAAGAAAATGCCGATTAATTCCGTCTAATCTCACCCTAACCTAAAATTTACATTGTCCTCAATGTAAAAAGATTTGCAATGTGTTGTAGCATAAGAAAACGGAAATAAAATACGAATGAGTGAGAGAGAGTACCTGAAGAAGATCATTAGGATGGCATGAAGTCTCCACCATCTAAGGGGTTAGCACAAAACAACCGTACTGTTCTAACCTAATCCTAAAAAAGCAGTAAATAGATAGATGAACTTCCATCAGACTAGAAGGTTAGTTCTGATAGACATGTTCATTTAAAGGAATGAACATATCTTCTGAATTGAATTTCTTAGTAAATAGTTTAAGGTGGTGATCGCTCACTTTGAAAATGTTACCATTTGCTGGATTTTTTTTATCTTGACAGCTCCATGAGTATAAATAGTTTTGACTTTAAAGGGGCCGGTCCAACAAGATCTAAGTTTATCGGGAAAAAGATGAATTCTCAAATTATTCAGAATGACTTTTTTGTTTGGTTTAAAAATTTTTCAAAGGATATTTATGTTGTAGAACACTTTCATCCTGTTCTTGTATATTCGAGACTTCTCGTAAGCCTCGTTCCGGATTTCTTCAAGTTCATTAAGTTATAACTTGCATAGCGAGCCAACTTTGTCGAGATTCAAGTTGAAATTCTTTATAGGCCGATACGGCTTATGTTCCAACTCTACAGACTAGTGGTAAGCCTTACCATAGACAAGTTTATAGGGTGACACACCAATATGGGTTTTTGTTAATGTACTGATTTGTGCATCTTGTTTATTAATCACGTGAGTCCTCGTGTCATGTAGTCAGTTGAGCCTTTAGAAGATAAAGATCGAAGATACAAGAGTATAAAAGCATCAATGAGCGAAGAATATATAAATGAAGTACCTTGGTGATCCTAACCCTTTACCCAAAATAATCATTGAAACTCTATATAATCTTACCTTAATAAGTAAACCTTATTGATCATCCTTTAACCTTAGGAACCTAATTGAAACATGATAAGTATGGCTAAAAGAGGTGCCTAGCTACTGTGAAAATATACGCCCAAAACAACATATTTTGAGTGGTGCTCGATCCCATTGAGCAAACCTCGAGGAGTCTTCGGTGGCATCGAAGAGCCCCTCGATGGCATCGAAGGGAAATTAGATATGTCCAGCAAGAACTTCACATTTTATCTAATTTTCTCGATGGTATTGGTGTCTCTTTCGATGGCATTGAAACTTATTTTGATGACATCGAATACCACTATATGACATCGAATAGAGAGTCAGATATGTCTAGTACGAAATAAATATTCTATCTGATTTTCTCGATGACATCGAGATCTTATTTGATGGCATCGAAGACCACTCGATGACATAGAAAGGTAACTTGGACATGTCTAACAAGAAATATATCATATTATCTGATTTTTTTGATGACATTGAAGGTCTCTTTGATGACATCGAAGACCTTTTTATGGCATCGACAGAGCCGTTATATGCTCGTTTTCTTACTGTTGGAACTTGAAGTTCTTATAAAGGGCATTCTGTTCTTAGGAATTTATATGGGTTTTTGGTGCAATAGAAGCTTACGTGATTCCATGATCATATCCCTTATCCCAAGCCTTTAAGCCAAAGAGTTCTATGTCATCTTTCTAGAGATTAACACTATTATGAGAATTCCAACTTTCACCTTGAAGATGTGCTTGAAATCCTCCATTTTCTAGTGATTAGATTCAATTTCTATAGGCATACCATTTTCTAAATCCTTTAGAAGACCTATCTAGGTGAATCCCCTAGGAAATATAAATTTCTATTAGTTGTAGGAGATTCAACAAACCTCCCATCACCTTGTTCACCTCAAAAGAGCATTACATGCAAGGTGTTTAATCTTAGAGCTGAAGCCTTGGTAAAGTGTCAATATCATGATTGGAGGAGTAAAAAAGATCTAATTGAAGCATGAAAGAGCATAGATCAAGCTACCCAATAAGGCACTACAAAAGGGGCCTAATTTGACAAGTTGTCAAGTGTAAGAGTTTGTATACTCTTTTTCCTTTTGTATGATTGATGATAAGAGTTTGTAACCGAAAATTGAATAAGTTCTTGTGTAGGACCTTGACTCTTGTGTAGAGTCTAAATTTAGGTTCTTGTGTAGAACCTTATCTCTTGTGTAGGGCCTAAATTAAGTTTTTGGGCAGGCCACCAAACACGAGCTTGTACATGTCAGTCTTTGTGAGAGCCTCAGGCGGGAATAAACCTAGGTCTTTAGACTAGGACTGTGATTGTTGGTTAGCCTACGAAAAACTAACTAATGTCTCTTGTGGGAGACTTTGACAAGAGTGTACGTTAATAGGTACTTGTGTAAAACCGAGGTTTGTTAAAAGCCGATAGAAAATCATATGAAGTCTCTTGCGGGGGCCCTTCCTTGTGTAAGATTATTAAAGTTAGAGGTTAAACTAATTTAAAACCTTCAATAATGAAATTCGTTCTGCTCATGAGTTAAGCGCATCTGCCGAGAGTGTAGTAGGGAAACCGAATCACTATACATGCTTATGTTTATGATTGTTATTTGTGTACTTATGTAATTAAATGTTAATTATTTGTATGCATGATTATATCAATGCTAGGACTTGATAGTTAGCATATCCTACACGCACTGTACACTATCATGTTATAGACAAGTTGCTTAATTGGCATAACATTTGTAGTCTATGTGATTGGACCCTTAAATAGCTTGGAAGCCTTAGAGTTAATTACATTGCTTAACTTAAATTACATATTAGCTCAAGTAGACAATTGTGATTTAAAAAGATAAAAAATTATTTGGTCTTAATCATCCTCCCTAAGATGACTTTCATTCCTTATCTCCGCCAAGCTTCTGCATGCATAGTCGTGGTAATCCCATTACATCAAAGGTGAATTTTTTGTTTTATATGTTATACGATAAGTCCACAATGTATTGGTTAGTCAAAATGACCAACCTTTGTGATATGGGTTAACCGTTTTCGCAAGAATCTATTTAATCTCCCGATTTGATATTTTAACTTGACCGCTTGTCTGATGAAGATAGAGGGGCTCACTTTATGCAAAATATCATATTTCTTCATCAATGATTCAAACGATCTATTGTAAAAGTGTGATCCTCCATCACTTATGATGGCTCGAGGTGTTCTGAACTTAGATAAACTATTTTCTTTCAAAGACTTAATGACCATGTGATGTCATTATCCTATCATGAAATTGCTTTAACCCATTTGGATACATAATATATGGCGAGAAAAATATATAGAGTTTCGAAAGATGAGGGGAATGGTCCCGTCAAATCGACGCCCCAGTAGTTAAATACTTCAATGATTAGGATGAGGTTTAGAGACATCATATATCTATGAGATAATCTTTCCAATTTTTATTATCGCTTGCATACTTTTAAGAGTTTTACTACATCAAAATTCCTATTCAAGAACGGCCGAAAACCGTTCTTAAATCATTAGGAACGGTTTTCAATTATGGTTAAATAGGGCGTCGCAAAAAATTAGGGACGGTTAAAAACCGTTGCAAATTTTCAAATTCGGAACAGTTTACAACTGCTCCTGAAATAGTGTATTTCAAAACATTAAGGACGGTTAAAAACCATCACAAATTTTCTATTTTGGGTCACTTCCAAATCCTACTTAATTTTTGTGAACGTTTTTTTATTTTTTATTTTTTCAATTGAAACCTGTATTTACTATTATTATTTTTTAATATTTGAAACTAAAAAAATGTTACATTACAATCAAAAATCAGAAATGACTTTAAAAATGTAAGATACAAAAATCAAATCTTTATTAACCAAAAATATTCCAAATATCATAGATCATGTAAGATAAATATATAAAAATATAAGTTAGTTCACACTTTTCTTAATTAAGATAATGATTACATTCAAACTAAAGTGTAAAGAAAAGTTAGATTAAGAAATAAATTTTAGATAGTTTGGATTAAACCACCAAAATGATTAATGTAGTTGAATTCTAGGCCTTGAATGAGCCTGAGTTGAATTCTAGGGCTTGTGAGAGACGTCTATCAAACCAGTCATTCACATCACAAACATAAACATATCAACATTCAAATAAATGAAAGTTTATTCGTATTCCCTGATAAATCTCCTGATGTTACCATTCTAACCTCAGGGTCCAAGTCAATTACTACACCCAATGCCTCTAATACTTCAACACTTCCACAAGCCGAACAATTGGAGGTTTTCTTGCTGCAAGGAAGATACAATGTCATTCTTTATTTTATTTAGTCATTCTGGTCTTAAACAATTGCTGATTGGTCTCCTGCTCGTAGAGAAAATGTAGTGTGTGAGTGATCCAGGGTTCAATCCCTAGTAGTGTTATCTTTCAAATTATAATTATAATTATTATTACACACACACACACACATATAAACAATTGCTGATTGTACTAGAATAGTTTTAGCTAAGTGAAATGACCAACGCGCCTTTGCAACCTTTACACCAAAGGCTGCAACTAGAATAGATGCCCCTGGCGAGATGTTAACTGTGTTTACCCCATCGCCACCTGTTCCAACAATGTCAACTACATCAGCTAGTCCTTCAACCTTTCCTACAACATTTGATCATCGCCCTTGCCAATCCCACAATCTGCACATAGAAAGGTTGACAAGTCTCTAGAAGAATATAGTACATGAATTTTGGTAAATGTTCACAGTAGGCATTGCCCATTGAATGGCCCAAACCTACAAGGCTACAACAGTTTTGCTGTCCAACATGTGAACCAAGTCACGCATATTAGCTCTCATGCGGGGCTCCACATTCCATTTTTTTTTAAAAAAAAAAACGCTATCAGTGAAAAGCCATTCTTCAGAATAATAAACCACACCTTCTTCCATCCTTTCTGGTGACGCTGCAAACATATATCAGTAGCACTAGATTGCTTGAAAGATCAGTATACAGATATTCGTGGATGCAATTCCTGATTGGTGTGACCACTACAAATAGGAATAGCCAGTGAAACAACATACAAACATACATATTACAACCATATTTAAGAACTCAAAAATGTCAAACTCAATAGCAAGCTAGGTCGGGTTGAGTTAGAGACTTGATTCAACTCAACTCCACTCTATATTTAATTATTAAGCTAGGAATTTAATCACAATAATAATAGTCGGGCCCAAGGTTGATGGAACACATCAAGATAGGCCCTTTAAATCATGTGGACCATAGCACTATTCCATCCTTCCTGATTCTCAATGGAGGAAAACTTTAAATATGGTTGTGATATGTGTGTCTGTCTATATATGTCATGTATGCATGTGTGCATGCACACTTTTTTGTACCATACATAGTCAGTCAAAGAGCCAAGCAGTTATTGCTTCCCCATCTCATGTTACCCAAATACAACATTTTTTTTAATAATTAGAAATCTCCAGTCTACCTATTGAGTTGAAGTGTGAAAAGAAAATCTATTTCTAAATGGAGATTTTTTTTTGTTAGCTTGTTTGTACACCCCACTGTCAGTTCACACTTCACTGTTAGCCACCCCCACTAGGGATCGAAACCAAGACCTCAGTGTTGAAATGAGGTATCTTTCACTCAGTCTACCACTTGAGATGTTCAAAGCAATGAAGCCAATAACCAACATACAGTAGAATAGAGATGGACAAAAGGGGGAACTCTTTGCCATAGATTGCTGACTCATTTAAGTTGACTTGATTTAGGACCGGATGAGATGGTCTGAGTGGCTGAGACAGAGAACCATGCTCTTTGCAATGCATACATCTGCCCCAAGTTGAATGAATCTAGATATCGATAATAGGTGAGTGAAAGAAAGACTCTGAATGAATATGCGAGGAAATGATATAATATATTGATAAGAAGATCAACACACAATCAATCAAAAGGCAAAGATAGCTTCAGAAAACAGAAGCGGCTAACTCAATAAGCATGATAATCTCATTCCAGTTCAGTTGTGCTATCCCTGAATATCTAGAGAAAGCCATCTGAAACAGAGGAGAGTAGTTATTGGATACTCACTCCGATGGTTTGCACTTCAGTTTGCATTTTGGAGAATCGGGGAAATCCTCAATAGGGCAATCCTAACCTTCCAATCATTGGTCTACATAAAGATGGTTAAGAAGAGAAACACGACAACAACCCACACTCGAGTGAAAAACAAAGGCCCAAGCTTGATGCTCGGATCTTCCTGTTTGAGTTTTGGGGCATTAGGGTCCATACATGGCAGCCCCAGTTGAGCTAACAACTTGATTATAAAGTGCAAAGCCTCTAGTTGTTGATCCTATAATTCCCAAACAACAATTGATGTGTTGCTTGTACTGTCAACATGAGATAATCTCTGGAAGTAAAAGGTATCTGGAAAAAAATTCAAGAAAAAATCAACATATATAGCAAATCCTCATATTCCAAAGAAACGACAATTACTATTTGCAAATTTAGAAAGAAACTACTAACCTTTAACTTCGGGGCCCAAACAGGCCCTAGAGGATACTTTGGTAATCATCAAAATTTTAACCTAATTTTATTTCTTTAAAAATGAATAACTTTATTGCACAAGAGAAAAGGTCCAACAAGATTGGGGCCCTTAGTAAACAACCTATCATAGGCCAATTAAAATCCATGGAAAGAAACACTGCTTTTGCTGATGTCTATACGTCTTAGATTGGACTTGAAGGAAGCTCCATCTAGCTGCAACATGGACAGGAAAATTCCACAATGGCAAGATTCCTTCTACAAAATTGTTTGTCAAAGCTTGGAAAGAAATACGTCTCCCCTGAGATCGAGTTCCTTAAGGCAGACATGCAGCGGTAACTGAAGGTTTGTGTGGACACGTGGAACTAGAGTATTGAGAAACGTATATTTTCATGGAACTTTAGTCTCTAATAAGCAGAGTTCTAGGGACTTAATTATGCTGTTTAGTTGACAACTCGTTACCTGAATTCAAGTTGCGGAGCTTGGATGATAAGTTGGTGGTGAGAATGAAGGAAAGAAGCCCTAAATTTCTCTGAGAGTGGGGCAAAGTTGCACTAAATCTCAACACAGATAATATGAATCAACGTAACATGCTTAGATTGAGGAAAGAACTAAAAATTGTCTAATGATGGGTTACAGAAAGTACCCATTAATGAGTAGAATCCTAAATGCTTGAATCAATGAGTTGGTAAACCCATCACTAAAGATCAACTTCCCTATGGAAGAAGATACCTAGGAGGGTATGCACAAAATTTTTGGAAGATATTCTAATAAAGATAAAAAAAAAAAATGCTTCAATTAAATCCAGTGATAGCAAAAAAAGTGAATTAAATGCTCTTCAGAGATTGAAGATGCTAATTAATCTTAACCATTTGAATTCTCTTAAATGCATTCAAGTGAAAACAAACAAAAAGAAGGTAACAGGTAAAAGCCTGTGATGAGAGAATTTACATTTTGCAGTTGCTGCTACATATACCCATTCTCATAAACCAGCTATGAGACCTGTTTCTATAGGTGATCATTTTCCTCCATCAACAGCTTGTTCATAGCTGTCAGTTTCCTGTTAACAGTCTGAAGTCCAGAAGCCTCTTTCCTCTACTTCTTGTGGCACCTGCAAAAACCAAGACCATCTTCAAAATCCTACCCTCTGCAACACGGAGAAAGTCCTAATGGTATATATAAAAAAAATCAGATCCAAAAAAGCTAGATCTTTCTCTATAAAGGAGATGTGAGAGAAGGAATGGACAAAGACAACTTAAGAACAAGGTAGACTCAAGTTCATCCTCAAAGAGACAGTTCTCCAAAGGGACTAATTTCTCCATGTGGCATTTTTGACAAAATACCATCAGATTCGAGGGAAATATTAGATTTCCCCCTTTCTCTTCTTCAATAAAGCTCATAGATATTTTTTTAAAATAAAATAAAATAAGGTAATTTTTTTCCTTTGTTCTCACGTCCTCTTCTATTTGTTCTGCTTTGTATCCTCCATTTCAAAAATAAATAAATAAAGAAAAAATTAAATAAAAGAAATTAAATTGTGCTCTTCGTTTTCAACCTCTTTTCTTTTATCTTCTTAAATAAACCATCTTCCCATGAGGAAATCTTACTGAATCAACCTAGCAAGTATCACTAAAATTTAAAGGAACTGTTTTACATGCATGCGAAAAAAGGTCTTAGAGATGAAGCCCTTCCAGTTCCAAACATAGTCATTAAGCTAAAAAAAAAAAGTGAAGGAAATGAATAAACAAATTCAATATTTCACGACTCTTGCTTGTGATTTTGAAACTAGACTTTGACCTTCTTTAGCTCGATGTCAGGATAGAGCACTCGCGAATCAACTGCTGCCAACGCATCGAGCTTGGCTTAGGATACTCGGCGTACACTTGCTCCAGTGCTTCGACCTGTTCGGCTGTGTACCGAACATACTTCCCAAAATCAAGATGCTTATTGATCTTGCTGCTGTTGCTGCCACTCTCGCGATGTTGCGAGAGTGGCAGAAAAGTGCACAAAGACGGTTGCTGGATAGAAAATTCCCGTGTTTTGGCCGATGGAATTGCAGAAAACTGCTTGGAAAAGCTCTTTTTCAGCATAGATGTAGAGGCCCAGTGATCAATCTAAAACCATCTGATTCTCATCTCTTTCCTTTGTTCTTAGGAACGAAGCAGAGATACGTGTTGTATCATGGAAAAATGCTCATCATCAGCAGATTTGGGCTCATTTCGCTAAAAAATCACCACTGAGCTAGTCTCTTTCTACAGTTCTGAGCAACTTCCCTGCGATCTAGAACGTATAATCGCAGAAACACGATCTGAGAGGGTTATTTGACATGGATATCCTGTCTCTACCCTGATTTTGAACTGAATCTGAGCTGGATTCAAACGAAATGATCAAACAAGCCCAAAATCCTTCAGTGGATGCGATCTAACCCAAATTCTCCACCTGTTGAGCTAAGATTCCAAGAGAAAATACTCAAAAGGTTTCCTCAAAGAAAAGAATCTACCAAATCCTCACAATTTGAGTTCGGGTTCCCCAAAATCCTCTGAAATCTCTTTTCTGTCTATGCTCTGAATGAAAACCCTCAATTTCAAGCTCGATTTTAAGCGAAAACACCAGAAAACCTCAATTTACTTCTCAACCTCTATTTCGACCTCAATATTTGATTTTTTAGCTCTGGTTCTCAGAAGCTCCTGAAATCCCTCGTTCGAGCTAATCAGACCAAAATCACTCTAAATTGTAGAAAAAGACCACGAAAATGTATTTTTTTCCTCCTAAAAACGGCTTTCTCGATGAAGAGAGCCTTTTCACTGCCTCATCAATAAGCTGCCTTAAATGTGGTGAATATTTCATATAGAGGAAAGGAAACCTAGTCATTTCTAGAGTGAGAGAGAGACTGTGTGTGAGATAGAGAGAGAGAGAGAGAGAATGCAAATGAGACGAAGGGTCAGTGTTTGCCTTTAAAGGGGGAAGAACATAAGCTCGTTCTCCTCTCAAATCTTACAGAGTTTGATTGTGAGGGCTGGAATTTGCAACAGAGGAAGAGGGAGTGTGGGAGAGGGAGAGCAAGAGAGTGATGGAGGCGAGAGCGAATGTGAGAAAGTGAGAGAGTGATGGAGGCGAGAGCGAATGTGGGAAAGTGAGAGAGTGATGGAAGCGAGAGCGAATGTGGGAGAGCGAGAGCGAATGTGGGAAAATGAGAGAGTGATGGAGGCGAGAGCAAATGTGGGAGAGCGAGAGAAAGAGATAGCGATGTTGGATGATACATTTGGTTCGGGCCCAGTTTTTATAGTTATTTTTGTATTTGAAACGGTCTAAAGCTGTTCCAAATTTGGAACGGCTAAAATTCGTACTTAAACCAAAAATATGGTTGTTCCAAATTTAAAATTTTGGTGTAGTGTTCATTTGTATCTTTGAACATTATGGGTCAATAAAACTGCACTGCAGAATTTTTGCTATGGTCTTTTTAACTGAAAAGTCACCACCACACTCATATGAATGGAAAAAGGAGATGATGCTATGTTGTTCGTGATCAAGAACACATCTTCTTATGATTTAATTTGGATAATATTTGAAAAAAATATGGATCATCCTAGAAGAAATTGCGTACATTGGTAAAGAATTTCTTCTTATATTGTGTAGTCTTAGGAATTGTACTTTAGCAAGATAGTTGGCAATATCAGCGTACTAAGGTAATTGGGAGACTTTAAAAGGTTGTTCATCAGTGAACATACCATTAATGGGTGTCATCTCTATGGAATTGCATAGAACAATCTGAGAGAAATGGTTAGCCACTACATTTTTTACTCATTTCTTATCTTAGATTTTCAAGTTGAATTCTTGGACTAGAAGGATCCATTTTAGTAAATGAGACTTAGCATCCTTCTTATAAAGAAGGTACTTCAGTGTTGCATGATTGGTAAAGATGATGATCTTAGATCCTATCAAGTAGGAGCTAAATTTGTCTAAAGCGAACACTATAACTAGGAGTTCCTTTTTCATAGTGGAGTAGTTCACTTGGGCAGAGTTTAGAATTTTACTCGCATAATATATAACATAGGGCTTCTTCTCTTTTGTTTGGCCTAGCATTTCCTTAATTGCATATTTGTTAACATCGCACGTGATTTCAAAAGGTATACTCTAATTTGGTGGTTGCATGATGGGAGTACTAGTCAACATGCCTTTGAGCTTAGTGAAAGATTTTTGGCATTCCTTGCTCTACTCGAAGAGAGTTTCCTTTTGAAAAAAGTTGCATAAAGGATAAGAAATGAAAGTAAAGTCCTTTACGAACCTTCGGTAGAATCTATCGTGTCCTAAGAAGGATCGCACATCGTGTATACCATTGGGTGGTGGTAGGTTAAAGATTAATTCAATTTTAGCCTTATCCACCTCAATTCCATTGAATGATATAATGTGTCAAAGGACTATCCGCTTCTGAACATGAAATGACATTTCTTCCAATTCAGAACAAGGTTTTTTTGTTCACATCTCTTTAATACTAATTTCAAGTGCTCAAGGCACTCGCCAAAGAATGAACCGAAGATAGAGAAGTCAACCATGAATACCTCTAAAAATTGCCCCACATTGTTAGATAAAATACTCAACATGCATCGCTAAAATGTGGTGAGGGATTACACAATTCGAATGTCATCCTTTGGTAACCAAAAGTGCCAAAAGGACATGTGAATGTAGTATTTTCCTAGTTCTTTAGAGCTATCTCTATCTAGTTATAGCCCGAATACCTATCAAACAAGCAATAATAGGAACGACCTACTAACCTTTCTACAATTTGATCGACAAAAGGGAAAGGAAATTGGCCCTTCCTCGTGACAATATTCAATTTTCGATAGTCAATGTACATTCTCCAACTATTAGTGACTCTGGTTGGCACAAGTTCATTATCCGCATTGGTTACGATGATAATCTCAAACTTCTTAGTACCACTTGCGTTGGACTCACCCATTGCCTGTCATATATAGGGTATATGATACCCACATCCTATAGTTTTAACACCTCAGTCGTAATACCCGTATCCTACACCGTACCATTCCGTTGGCTTCCGTGGTCCTCTCGATCAAATTCTGGCAACCTTCGACCCGTATCCGACGTTTGCGTGCGATCTTAAGATGGGTCCCGCATACCGAAGTCGACTCGAATCAAAACTTGTACCTTAGCAACTGCGCCGTCACCGCAGTTCTAATGCTGCAACTCGCACACTGAATCGATACCCAGGCTAGAAGTTGTGGGTCTGCGTTCATTTTGAAGAAACGTCGTGCGTTGCGAATTTTGAGAAAATTTCTACGATATGTCCTATCAATCAATTTCAAGTACACAACATGCCCTAGGTACAAGTGATGAAGGTTAAATATTGCATGTTAAACCTCGATTATTACCGAATTTTACGTACATGATATGGATTAATGGAATATTTTAATTGTGTTTTTATTGCAGGATGAAATCAGGAGCGTTGACTGAAAAAGGATATTAAAAGTGTGGATTTGATGATCTGAAGTCACCAGAGCAAGGAAAAGACTCTAGAAGATCAATATTGATGGATTTACACGGCAGGGATCTGAGAAAATCAAGCCATTCGCGTTAAAGAGGCGCAAAATTGGTCCAAGAATGCAAGATCACATGGTTCCCGCCGTCCAATCAATTTGAAACTTCATATATGGGATGAGGACCATACATTAACTGTACACGTAAAATTTCAGTCATTGCATCACTATGGAAGTGTCCCAACTGACAGATCAGCCCACAAACCGTTGATTCTGTGCCCACCTGATATTTGGAGCTGCCTCAACTTTGGTTTGGACGGTTAAATTAGTTTGAGAAAAGGGATGGATGGATTAGATTTCTGAAACACATTGCAATGGGGCCTATATGCATGGTGTACATTACACATGTACATGCATGTGACGTGCACAGGACCGCTGACGCGGTCAGCACACCTTCCAAAACAGCGACTGCTCCAAAACGACAATAGTCGTTTCACGTCAGCGAGCGGACGAACTGCGTCCGACTTACGATTGATTGTGGGCCCCACCCTTCACATGTATGTCTGATCTATACCGTCTACCGTGAAGAGGGGCATGAGCACTACAAAGCCATGTTCACACTTTTTATCCATGCGTGCACATGTGTGCGATACAGGGGCCACAAAAGAGCTGCCCTGTAACGTTCAAATCTGATCTTTTAGTTATTTCTTTTCTGAGACATGCCAATGGACATTCAAAACTACCCATTCTTAACTAAAATTTCATCCTGAATCCAATGGACGGGGTGGATTTTCCAGAAAATGCTTCTGTGGGGCCCACCGATCACAACAGCGAAATGGTGCGAAAGGTTTCGCACATCCGCAAAAACTGACTTTTTCAGGCGGTTTTGGCCCACCATCTTTGATCATATGTCAGATCTGAACTGTCTATCATGTAGAGAACCCAAGAAAGTCCTGAGGGAAGGTGTTTATTTAGAATTTGAGCGAGAAAAGTGGCGTATTTCGAGGCACCGAACTTGGCTGCCAAAAAGCTTTCAATGGGCATGCATAGCTTTCCAAATCCGATTCAAATCCGATTTTCACCACTCCAGCAACTATATAAGGAGGTTTTGGACGTGAAGAGCATTCATTGAGAGCCAGGAAGGAAGATCCAGAGCCAAGGAGAAGAAAGAGAAGAGAGAGAAGAAGGAAGAAGAGAGATAAGGAAGATGTTTTTAATGTTTTTATTTTATATTTCTTTTTTCCTAATTAATTTTATGGATAGCTAATTCTTCTTAGCTAGGGCTGAGATGAAGCCCCTAATTTGATTGACTTTTGTTTATGTTGAATTTATTTTAATTGGATTGATTTGTTTCTTTTTCTAGTGTGCTTTCCTGAGATTTCCGTACTTCTCCATTCTATGAGCTCGACCAAAGTCTAGATATGGATGTTGTTTGGAATATTATTCTAGGTACTTGTGTCTGACCATGAACAGGTCTCCTATAGAGGAAGAAACAGGATTTACATCTCTCCATGCCTGACCATGGATGGAAAGATGTGATCCATATGCTTTAAAGGATTATACATTCTGCGTGCCCGACCAAAGACATAGGATGTGCTTTGTTTATTAAATTTATATCAATCTGAATTAGGGTGAATCAACAGGTAAAATAAGGGTTAGGATAATTAGGGGTGGATTCGAAAGTCCTAGTCTTCTCCTGGATCGAATTTTTCTCATAGTTCTCAGTTATTTTCCATAGATTTGTGTTAGTTTACTTATTAGTTTGCTAAAATATTTTTTGGATTAGTTAAGAAGAGTCTTAAATTTCGAATTGCGACAACCAGTCCTCGTGGGAATGATCTCGTAATACGTAACATATTTACATCTGATTCGTATACTTGCGAGTTAAAATCATTTAAATCAAATTAGTTTAAATTAAAACATCAACAAGCAACCCATCCCTCTTTCCCCACAAGTCAACTCTCTCTCTCCACCTCATCATTCCCTTTTACAAAATTTCAACCATAACCATATCTGTTTTACAAAAAAATCAAACTAAACCATACCTTCCATCCCCTTCCTTACATCATCCCATCCCTTTTATTCTTTTCCCTCTCTCATTCTATCTCTTCACTCCCAATAACAAAGCATCAAATGTCCAAGCCTTTCCAAGCATTCTCCTAAGCCAAGTGTGGCCCACCCTCTCATCTCTCATCCACACCATCAAAATTTCATCATCCACCGTTAAACGTTGAGCATAGGAGCTAAGGAGGCTAAAGGACCAAGAAGGAGGCTAATAAGGTGGGTGATCCATCGTTTATTTCAACTTTTAGGGCCCACTTATTGTGGGACCCAATTGATGTATGTGTTGTATCAATGGAGGGCCCATAGTGGCGAGGTCCCTCCTCTCCATCACCGTCTCTCTCATCTTCTTTCTCTCTCTTTCCTTATTTTCTTTGTGATGATGTGGCTGCGTGGCCCACCCGGATAGATTCCACCATAAAGTATGTAACTCATCCATGCCATCCATCGTTGTGGGACCCACTTACTGGATGTGTTTGATCTACACCGTCCAACCATTATTAGGCCTAGATGGAAGGAAAACGCAAATATCAGATTGATCTAAATCAGGTGGGCCATGTACATGTGGGACCCGCTATGATGTTGTGTTTATCCCAGCCGTCCAACATCTTTGGACGTTGGACGTGAGGTAGGGGCAGCTAACATGGAGTGCATGTACTGACATGGGTCAATACTACTAAGCTAATAAAAATAATAATAATAATATAATAATTATATTACACTTTTTGGTGGGCCACTCATGCAAGCCCCACCTTGATGCATGTACTTAATCCGAGCCGTCCATCCTCTTCCTTAGATCATTTTAGGTGTTGAGCCGAAAAATGAGGCCAATTGGATAATCAAGAGGGCCATATCATAGGAAATAGTGGTATTACCGTTAAAACCCACCTTCTTCTATTCGTCAGAAATATATTGCATATTGGTCTCATTTAGTCGATCGGGGGCCACAGAAACTAGTGGCTGGGTTAGATTTTCCTAAGGCGGGCCCCACCTGCAAAAAACCAAGAGAAAATGGTTTTTTTAAAAAAAACATGAGGCAGCAGCGTCTACTGCTGCCGCTGACATGAGGATGTTGGCCACTGGAGGCAAGGACCCACGGTCCCAGCCTTGGGCCCCACTGTGACGTGTGTTGAATATCAACACAGTGCATTTGGTGGGCCCCCCTCAGGGCAGCAGGCCACCCTAAAAATCAGCCGTATACGCGGCTCAGGTGGGCCACATCACAGGAAACAGTGTGGGATTGAACAGCTGCCATTGAGATTTTTTTGGATATCAGAAGTTTTGTAAAGTTTATTTTTCCTCTTCATCTGGTCCACGTGACCTTATCAATGGATTGGATGGCATATAAACATTATGATGGGCCCTGCGTGGGACCCACAGTGATGTATGTGTTCTATTCACACCGTCCACTACTGTGGACGGTGGAGCCCACCTAGATGTATGTGTTTTATATACGTCGTCCAGCCATTTTAGCTGGCTGCTGGATGACAGGGGAATCCCACGATGTGGTATATGTTTCATCCATGTCGTCCATCTATATGGGACCCACCCCACGTGTGGGCTGCACCTGTGATATATATATATATATTAATGTATACATGATGGTGGGCCTTTATGGCACCCACCATGATGCATGTGTTGCACCCAAACTGTCCAACCATTTTTGAAAGCCCATCACACGGCTTGAGACTAAAAATGAGGCAGATCTTGGTATCAGGTGGACCACACTACAATAAAGTGAGGTTTGAATAGCTACCATTGAAATCTTTTGGGACCCTATGATCAGATTGGATGAGAAATAAATATTATGGTGAGCCTTGGGAATTTTAATGGTGGAAGTCATATTTAGGTGTGGCCCATTTTATATATATGGGGCTAATTGGTGTGGCCCATTTGATGCACATAAGGCCCATGTGATTAAGCCCATTTTGATGCATTCTAAGGCCCATGGGTCATGGCCCATTGTAATGTAAGTAAGGCCCATTGGTGCGGCCCATTGATACAGCCCACTTGATGAATATAAGGCCTATTATGACGTATGCAAGGCCCATGTGATTAGGCCCAACTTGATGTATTTGTGGTTCGCCACTGAGGCCCACTTTGATATATATGAAACCCATGGTATGAGGCCCATTTGACATATTGGAGGCCCATGGGTCAAGGCCTAATGAGATGTACATAAGGCCCATTATAGTGCGATTCCACCATAGTATATGTGTTGACCTTTATAGCGGGCTATGCCTTGGGAGCAATGATGGTTTGATGTCCACATTGTAAGGATAATGTTGGTTAAATGTCCGCATTACGACTCTCCCTAGGGCCCCTTTGATAGGTCCATACCTGTAATGTGTAGGACGTCTAGGCCCATCTTCGTTCTGATCAGAGCCCATCACCACATAACATGTTTAGTATAGATCCATGATTTATGATCATATGCATCATATGTATGCCTGATATGAGAAGTGACTGATCATAACATGTCTTCGGGTAGATCGTTTATGGGCTCCCTGATAGGCGGAGTTGCCCTACATGAGCGCGTGGTACGCGTAAGATTGTTGCATGTCTGATTGTATGATTCATGCACTTGTACTTGTGTGATTGTGATTATTATATGCCCTAGCGACATCAGGGCCATAGCCTCCACAGACACATCGTGGGTGGCTGGATTGATACCGAAAATATTGTTACTAAGCATCAGGGTGCCATAGATGTCCCTGGGTGAAAATCTCTAAATCCGATGGTACTAGAGGATGACTCCAACGTCGAGACCGAGTGGATATATGAGCGCACAAGGGCCGAATACCAGGAGGCCGCGTCTCCCACTATGTCGTGGTCTGTTGAAAAGGGGTGTGGCCTTACTCGCCCAAGGGTAGGGGGCAATACTAGGCTGAGTCTAACCAGCTCGTGAATAGGTTCGCTATCGACGTGCCGGATAGGTATTGACAGACTATTGGCCAGGCGGATAGTGAGGTTTCTTACGCTCACTTAGACTATACGGCTGGGAAAGCGGCAGTGCCATTTGGAGAGTATTAAACCCCGGTTATTATCCAGAACAAGAATTGTACTGATATTGATGACTTGTATAAGGATTTGGATGAGGATTAGTATGCTTGAGTTGCATCACGCATCGCATGGTCTTGACATGGCTGATAGCATTCATATCTTGCATCGTATAGCCTTGGTACGGCTGATTGTATTCATGTACTCATCAGTATGTTTCCGCATTTCTCTGACCATACATTCTGAACAAGCTCATATTGCGCGCACACTTACACCGCCCTTTAAGCTTTCTATAAGCTTATGCATGATTGATGCGTGCAGGTGACGCCAGGACGCAGTTGTAGCATAGTAGCAATAGGAGTGTGCAGTAGAGCTTCTGGAGTTTCTGCTATTTTCATTATCTTGTATTTTCCTTCAGATGCATTGTACTCAAAGTTTTTAATCATAGTGAATTTTGTGATGGTGTTCTTGTGGTTATTGTTCGTGGGTTATGCTTATAGTTATGTTCATTACGAATCAAATTAATGATTAAAAATCTTCCTTGTAGCATCCCAGGATCAGAACCTGGTGTATGGGTGTCGGGAGCTGAGAATGGGGTACTACAGAGGCTATTGGCGCCGGATTCGGCGATCAAAAATTTTGTGGGCCCAGTTTCTGAGTCTGGGGCGTGACATCAGCCTAACCACTTCCTTCGTATTTGGGTTTAAACGGTGTTGTGGTTGTTTAGATGTTTTTGTATTATCTTCGATGTGAATGCGGTGAGTACAAATCAGAGGGTCAATTCTCTTGAGGTCTGTAATCGTCCATCAAATGGCTCTTTTATGTTCTTTAAGAGTAGAAATCAACAACTCTCTTATTCCTCATCCAAGTGGGAAGAAATCACTACTGGATATATCTCATCTCGACCCAAATAGGCATATTTAAGATTAGTGGGTAACGATTTTAGGTTAAGCTATGGTAGCTTGATACTAGACGATAGAGGCTTTGAGTTAGTCAAATGTAATATTTCAAATTTAGACTTCCGCTGGTTAGTTTCAAGTTCCGGTGTAACATCAAGCAAGACATTCATCTCCCTAATCATGTCATCATCTAAATTAGTTGAGTGGGCTAAACATATCTCTAAGGTGTCAGAGTATAAAGTCAAAAGTGACTTATCTTCCGCGAATGAATCTATCAAGTTAATCTCATGGACATCATCATTATCCTCCTATTGTTTACACATGTTGAACACATTCAGTTCAAGTGTCATATTCCTAAATGAAAGTTTCATAATATCATTCCTACAATTGATTATGACATTTGATGTGGCTAGGAATGGTTGTCCAAGGATGACAGGAATAAAAGTGCTAGCATTAATAACGGGCTGCGTATCTAAAACAATGAAATCTACTAGATAGTAGAATTTGTCGACTTGGACAAGAACATCCTTTATCATCCCTCTCGATATACGAATCAATCGATCAACGAGTTGAAATGTGGTCTTAGTAGGTTTTAATTCACCTAGGCCAAGCCGTTTGTAGACTGATTATGGGATCAAATTCATACTCGCCCCAAAATCAAGTAATGCATGCTCAATTCGGTAGTCACTAATTACACACGAGATGGTTGGGCTATTGGGATCTTTGTATTTTTAGGACACATTTTGTTTGATGATGACACTCACTTCTTTTGTCAAAAATATCTTTTTCTAGACATTATGTCGTCTCCTGGCCGTATAAAGATCTTTCAGGAATTTGGCATATAACGGAATTTATTTTATGACATCTAATAAAGGGACGTTGATTTTCATTTGTTTTAGAACCTTTAAGATATTTTGAGTGTTGGGTAGATGTTTTGGTGAGGTTAACCTTTAAGGGAATTGAGCAACCGGCTTGTATTGTTTTTTCGATTCTTTTACATGTATAGTGCGCTAGTCCTATAATCTCTCTTAGATTCTTCCAAGTCCTTAAGCTTCTTAGCCCTCATCAGGATATTTTTGTTGATTATTTCCCACTTCTAAGAGTGGTGATAGACTTTGCTTGCTCCACATGCTGATTCGAAGAGCTAGGGTCACTTATCTGACATTATGGTTTTGGGTTAGGTAGATGTTAGGCTGGAAGAATCCCCTTCTTCATAATAATAAATTGTGACTTCAATATTTGAATAAAAGATGTAAACACTCCCAAGGATGTTTTAACATCCTGGAATGCTTGCAAGGTATTCTGATTGAACTGCTTTTGATCATGTATGAATTTTTTAACTAGATTCACTTAGGTTCTTTTCTACGTTAGTAGTGGAATGACGATCGAAGGGAGAGACCTTTAAGGATTTTGTCTGCATTAGCCGTTGGCCTATTCCTCTAACTGAGGTTCGGGTGGTTCCTCCAACTAGAATTGTACGTGTTTGAGATGGGAGCACTGAACGACCATACATAATTGTTTACGACATTAGATTGCTCATGTAAAAACTCTTGGAATGTAGGAATTGTGGAACACTATTGCGTCAAGTATATATTACTAGTGCTAATATCACAAATAATTTCAACGGTCTTGTCGGGTTTGGCCATTTCTACTCTCTTTTATTCCATGACTTCGACTTTTGTCATAAGGTTAGCTACACTAGTGTTGACATCATATTCTTCCCTTAAGATGTATATTCCTCCCTTATCTTTAGACTGAGTCGACTTGAGGTTCATGGATTTGGATGAAGTATCCCATGATTATACCTTTTCAGCTAACATGTAAAATAGTCACACGCATTATTGGGATCTTTGTTCATAAATTCTTCATTGCACATCATCTCTACGAATTGATGCATGGGCAAAGTCAGTCAATCATATAAAAAGCTTATAACCTTCCAAACTTTGTAGGCATGATGTGGGCAAGAACTTAGAAGATCCTTAAACGTCTACCAACATTAGAAGGCTTTTTTTTTTTTTCCATCTTTTTGTGAGAAGTTCATGATAACCTTTCTAAGGGTATTAGTCTTATGAACGGGGAATAACTTTTTGAGGAACTCCTAGATCATCTTAGGCCATGTCCCAATTGAACTTGGTCTTAAGGAGTGAAGTCAAGACTTGACTTTCTCCTTTAATGAGAAATGGAACAATTTTAGTCTAAGGGTGTCATTTGACACATTGTTGAAGTGTGAGGTCGCTACAATCTAATCAAATTTCTTGAGATGTAGATATGGACTCTCATAATCTAGCCCATGAAATTTTAGAAGTAGTTGGGTCACTCCCAACTTTAAATTCACATTTCTTACATCATGTAGGAAGGCGTGCTCATCTTAACTAGTTGTAAATAGTCATGTTGAGTTCTAGCCCCGGAGGGGGGGGTCACTTCGCTTTCATTTTGTTGCTCAATAGGAGGATGTTAAGTTTGATTCTCAGCTATATTCTCGGCCAAATCAGAAGATCTTTGGTGTTGTCTAATTCAGCGATGGATAGGCAATCCTTCAACTAATCCTCATTCACTTTATAAATGAAGAGTTATTATGAAGCCACTTGGATATAAATCACTCCCAAACCTAATTTAGAAACCTAAACCTACTAAAATTAAAATTACATCAAAAAAAATTTTCTGAAATAACTAGAGTAAGAGAGTTGGAAGGATAGTACTCGATCGGTGATTCTAAGTTGGATTCTACAAAATAAAAGAAACAATAGCAAGGTTAGTATCTAGAAATTTTAGAAAAACTAATCTAGAAATGCTACGAAAGCTACTCATTCCTACACTAATTCTAATACTAAGGTATTTCGGAAAGACATAGCTGAAGTCCTCAACAACAACGTCAAAAACTTGATCGAGACAAACCCTAAATGTAAGTTTATGATGCAGTAATAACTCAGTGAGAACGAGGTCGAACCTATAGGTGCTTATGATTAATTAATTTATGGAACACTTTAGAACTATAACTAACTTATGAAATTTGATTTAAGAAGTAACGATGTAATTGATAGGGAAATCAATCAGATAAAGATACAACACTAGAGCGTCAATGATCAACTTATAGCTTTTTTTAACGTTTAATTCACTTAATTCAATTATATAACTCAACTAGAATCGAAGTCCTATCTTATACATTCAGATAATAAGTGGTTAAATAACCATTTACATACTAACATATATTTGAACTTTAATTTAATTGGTTCCCACATAAAGCATCAAAGCATTGATCGTATGAAATTCAAAGTATCTGTTGTGCGCTTAGTCTCTGATAAATCAATGAATTTTACAGAACAAACCCTTGCAAAGTAGATAAATAATTACTCTTAGCTTTCCTAAGCATCCACTGTGTCTATAGTCAACAATGAATCAAAGTAAATTAAAAATAAATCTTCATTCAAACTAAATATCATTGAATTGTTCAACATTCAGGCCAATATAACATGAATCAAAGTAAACTAGGACATTAAACATAACTATAAACTTTACCTCTTAACCATAGCTAAGAAGTTTAGCCAATTATAAATATGATTGAACTAAAAACTTGTACGAAAAACATAAAAATCGAAGAAAAATTGATGGATTGAAGGACTCTGTAGAAGCTCCACAACTCATTACTCTATTTCTTCTACCCTAATTCATCTTTTGGAAGGCTAGATTTACCCATTTATATATATATATATTAAAATAATCTGAAAAAAGGGATGAATGACATGGATGAACAGATACATCATAATGGGCCCGCCACAAAACTGTCCACCCAAGGCTAAAGACTAAAGACGGGTCTACGTCCTACATCCTTTAGGGTCTGTTTGGCCGGACCGATCCTACGATATTAGGTGGGATGGGATTAAAAAAATATAATTATTACCAATGGCAGAGATTATCCCCTGTTACTATGGGATGAGATCAATGACCTGCTTTGTTGGTAGTATGATGATACATTGAATGGATATACCCACCATCATTTGAAATTATTGAAAATAGCACACATGTTATATCTAAACTGTTCATTTGTTTTGTAACCTAATTTTATGGCATGGGCTTTAAAATGAGGTAGATCCAAAACTTATGTGGCTCTGAGGAAGTTTTCAACAGTAAGTATTCAATCCCCATTTCTTTCTATGGTGGGGTTCACTTGAGCTTTACATTTACCTGATTTTTTTAGCCCATGCTCTGAAATAATCTTAAAAAATGGATGGACAGTGTGGATATAGCCCACACATCATGGTGAGACCTACGGAACTTGCTAACATTGAGTGAAATTGGTACAAGACTTAATGTAATTCCATCAACAGCTTTACCCTTCTTCCCAAACATGAAGTGGAATTGGCACAGGACGAGATGTAATTCCATCCGATCTGATCCCTTCTAATCCCACTGCCCAAACACGCCCTCACCGATGTCGGTGTTTGCCAGCCTCCCCGAATTCACCTTCACTGTTAGCGACGAATGCTTACCCGCGCAGCTTCTTATTTGGGCACCGCGCACACTTTTGTATACGTGACACGGAATCTGAACGGTTAAAGTGATGAGTCACCCATTGAAATCTCAAAAATACTAATTTTATTCTGATACAAAACTTTGGTGGGCATTTAAGAAAAGAAACAGTTTCCTCTCTTAATTTTCATTTCTCTTTGCTATGATTAATTAGAGTTTTAAATCAGATTAAAAATTAGAACCATAGAGTTTCAAAGTTGCCGCATCACGTGGACAGTTCAGATTACGTACCCATGGTACGTGTGAAAACGTGAATGCGGTTATTATTGCCTCCGTGGCGACTCAGGATCCAGCGTGTGTCGCCGATAACTGTGGCCCACATGCTGAGTGATCCTGTCATCGGATCTGTCAATGTGTTAGAATCCATGACATATGTACCACCGCAGAAAAATGATCAGCAAAGGACGGTTGTGATTCATTTATATCCGTACTCTGTAGACGAGCTTGGAACAATGAAAAGCAAATTTGAATGGCTCTCATTCAACTCATAAATAAATAGTGCGATCATCAACGATGAAGGGTGATTACGTGAAAATAGCCAATCTATAGTACCAGTCAGGAAATGGACGGTTCAAGTCATCGGAGCATGGAAGCATGTGGCTCCACTGGGTGGCGATACACACTAGATCCCAATTCCCGACAGAGACTAAACGAAATCTCACAAGTCACAGCCATCAGCTCAGACCATTCTAGATTGTTCCACCGGTCTCCTTTCGTCGAAGAAAGCTCCATATAAATAGGCTACCATCCCCTCCCAAACCTATCTCAGAGAGGGTTTGTTTCCCAATAAAAAGAATTCGTAAATTCTTGGGTCTGCTGCATATCGAATTTAGGTTTTCTTTTTGGTCTTTGCACGGATCGAAATTAGGGCTTTTTTTTATTTGCCGCATATCGAAATTAGGGTTTTTGATCGAGAGAGGGAAGGGAGAAGATGTTCGGGCGAGCGCCGAAGAAGAGCGATAACACGAGGTACTATGAGATCCTCGGAGTGTCGAACACAGCGTCGCCGGATGATCTGAAGAAGGCTTACAAGAAGGCGGCGATCAAGAACCATCCTGACAAGGGCGGGGATCCCGAAAAGGTATCCATTTTCTCGATCTCTATATCTCGAATTTCTCCTTCGTTGAATTCTAGCTTGCGTTTCGTGGGGTTATTTCTGAGATTTTGTTGTTGTTTGTTTTTTCATGAATAGTTCTTTTTATTTCTTTCTTTCGTTTTTGTGTGTGCGTGTGTTGGATTGTTGTTAATATTGAATTATCTGAACATTGCCATTTATTATTATTATTATTATTATTATTATTATTTTAGAAAGAGAGAGTATTTGGAAGGTTAGCTAAAGTTGGTAAGACTTTCACCAAGCTACTAATGTTTTCGTGAGCCTTTCCATGACTGGGTCACTCCCTATTGTATTAGCTCCAAGCAGACTGCCTAGGCAAAGCATGGAGAGGGATGCAGATTGGGTACTGCCCGTCTTCAATGAAGTTGGTGCCGGGATTTGATTGGATGGCAGACTGCTGTCAGGGATGGTGCTGGTCAAGTGTGTACTCGGACCAAATAAACTTTCAAACATACTTTGTGTAGCCCATCCATGAGAGAATCAAATCCTGCCATGTTGTGCCTGTACTGACCTGCGTACTGGCAAGGGCAGTACCCAATTTGTCTCCCATAGGGAGTGAGACTTGCTTTGCAAATGGTCTCAGTCTGATTTGCTGCTATAATTTAGCTGCATTTTTTTGAAATGTCCTTGCATCCCCTGAGGGGGCCCATTAGTGTTTAGCGAAGTGAACTTTTGTTCTATTTCCAACAAGCTGTCTACAATTAACATCATCAATGGTCATTTTATCCAAGAGTAAAAAGGTGGAACCCCTGATTTTTGATGTTTGTTGGTAGGCCCAGCATAGAGGGATTGCCACCTCATCATCTTTCCCAATTTTCCAAAGAAACAAAGAAACCCTACAGATGCGAGTTCAATTCCCCTCCCTGTGCTTTACCCGATGCATGTGGTTTGCGGCTGATTGCCTCATCTGCAGGGATTAGTCCCTCCTTAAAAAGGGGTGGGGCACCCTGTCTTAAAGAAGAAGAGGAAGAAGAAGAAGAAGAAAACCCCCTACTTTTGTCCATTCCCACAAAGCTTCCTACATGCAGGGGAATTGATTCTCCAGTTTGCAACTCTCATCCTCTCTTCTGATAAGAGCTTCTTGTGCCTTCGTGCTAAGGACCAGCCCTTATCCATGGGAAATCCAATCGCAGCTAGAAATTTTCAATTTAAGGCATTAAGTATCTACTCCAATTTAAGGCATCAAGTACTTCAAATATGCACACTCCTCCCATATGCGGTAGCCCAACCAAATGGACTCTGGTGCTCCTGGTTCAAAAAATGTGAAACAGGAAAATGGGGAATTAATTTTTTTTTTTGGAAAGATTAAGCCACAATGTATGCTGTTATGGTTGAAAATGGCTACCATTTCAGAAATTCCTTCTGTATTTTTATAATGGATGTTACTTTAAAAATACTGGTTGCTTTCAACAAACTTTTCTTTCTTTGAAACACAAGACAGATTAGTAGAACTTCCTAAGACTTTGCTGTGCTAGAAGTGGAAAGGAGATGGAACATTAGGATCGAAAGTGGAGGTATCATTTTTATGCCTAAAAAAGGGAGGTATTTTTCTTGGAAAAATCTCATTCTAAAGGAAGTCCATTGCTCCTGCTACAAACAGTTATTACCCCTCAAATCGTGTAGGCTTTCCATCATTGTGCTAATACCTTTTGCACCTTGGAAACATTCTCAACAACTGATGCAACGTCTGACTGAAGCTTGTTCTTGTAATGTTGAAATCTCATCTTATACTCTACAACCTCTAGTTAATATCTTGAAGAGATGTTATCTGCAAAGTCCAACATACCAAGATGGAGATTTCACTTTGAGTTCATCCAAAAGGTAAGGTTATAAAAGCAAATATATTATTAAATTGAATGATTCACATTACCTGTTGATTGGCTTTTAATGCCTCTTCATGAGCTTTCAAGCTCTTCCATCAAGGAAGCTTGCAATCTATCTCTTTTGCATGATAGATTGTTGCCTGGATTTTAAACTTCAAGGAAGAAAAGCACAAAGCATCAAGAATGAAAAATATCATAAATAATCTCACTTCTTTGAATTCCCAAAAATATATATATATATATATATATATATATATATATATATATATATATATATATATATATATATATATATATATATATATTTTTTTTCCTTCTGTGAATTCTTCTTGTAGATCATCATGTTTTCTCCCTAGTGTGAATTCATCTTGTAGATCATAAATAATCTTTGTTTTTCCTTCCATGAATTCATCTTGTAGATCATCATGTTTTCTCCTTAGCTTTGTGATCAACTCATTTAATTCTTCTCCTGTTTCTTTTTCATTTGAGCCTCCTCTTTGCAAATACAGAGCAAAGAAAAACCATTTTATCTCGTTGAATTTTTCAGAAACTTGAAGATTGAAATAAGCCCATAAATGTGTACTTATCTCATTGCATTTGGCAAAGATCAAAATTAACCAGCCAAAAAAAATCATTGAAAACAAAACCCACTTTTATCATTGAGGTTAGCAAAATTAAAATAACCCCACATGATTTAAAGATTTAGAGTTAACCTGACCCTTTTTTGTTTTGAAAGGTGTTAACTGGACCCATTCATGTTATCCAATTTTGGTGAAAATTTTGGAAAAATCCCAAAAGTTTTCAAGGGCTTGTTTATTTGAAAGGACCCAAAGAATTGTTTCAAGGAAGAGATGGTATATGTCACATGTGGATACTAGGAATGTAATTTTATGAAATGCAGTAGTGGTGTTTGGGTACTGGGAAGGGTTGACTGGAATTCTACTATGTATGTACTGTTTATAAACAATTTTAAAAAGTGACCTGTGGGAAGGAATCTGTTTCCTTGAAATTTGCAAACTAGCCACTGGCCAGGAGTAAAAAGAGCAGCACAAAAGCTTGAATATGTCACATTTGGATACTAGGAATGTAATTTTATGAAATGCAGAAGTGGTGTTTGGGTACTGGGAAGGGTTGACTGGAATTCTACTATGTATGTACTGTTTATAAACAATTTAAAAAAGTGACCTGTGGGAAGGAATCTGTTTCCTTGAAATTTGCAAGCCAGCCACTGGCCAGGAGTAAAAAGAGCAGCACAAAAGCTTGAATATGTTTCCAATCGGAAACCATTTCTAAGCTTTTCTAGTGCCCAAAACACAGGAGTTCACCCCTACTTATTATGGATTCCATTTCCAGATAGGTACTTTTCTAAGCAGCTAAATGACCTCTTTACTAGAGTTTCATGAAATCAATAAATCATGGAATTATACTTCTGTTACCCAAATGCAACCTGAGTTCTGTTCAGTTTGGCTATGCTGTATACATTTCCTTTGATTCTAACCACAACATTGATCTAATAGTTCTAAATTTGAAGGTCACATTGTTTTGAAGTAATTAAGAACGCATAAAACACCGAATTACTCTGAGAAGAGATTTTGGCTGGTTATAAGTTATCACATATTTCCGAGATGTAAAATTAAAATTTTCTGTAGTTGGGTGTTGTTTATTTTCTGCTAAGCAAGATCTTGGATGAATGTGGTAGAATTATGGTTGTGAGGTGCCAGCAGCCTGTTGGAGTTGAACGTTACATGTGAATATATCCCACTGCTCATCACTGAGTCTTGTTTCTTTTTTTAAAACAGAGCCGTTCAGCATTCCTGAACGTCCCGTGATGATGAAATGGGCCATACCAAATTCTATGGCAATGAGGTCTATTATCCATTGGTGAAGTTGAATTGGACCTTGACATGCTGTTCATTTGTTTATGCAGTTCAAAGAGTTAGCTCAAGCTTATGAGGTTCTCAGTGATCCTGAGAAACGTGAAATATATGATCAGTATGGAGAGGATGCACTGAAAGAAGGAATGGGTGGAGGAGCCGGAGGCCATGACCCATTTGATATTTTCCAGTCATTCTTCGGTGGCAATCCCTTTGGAGGTATATTTCAATTGCCACGTAGCATCATTGTGGGTTATTGTTTTGTACTTTCCTCATGTTTATGCAGATTGAAAGTGCATAATTTTTTTTAAAAACAAAAAAAACAGCTGCATGATTGTATTTTTAACTTGTCTCATAATGCATGATGGTAGCCCATCTCTGCTTCCATTACATTTCAACCTCTGGTATTTTTTTATAAGAAAAATCAATGCCATTCTGACTCATAATGCATAACCCTTAACTACTTGTCTCATAATGCATGATGGTAGCCCATCTTTGCTTCCATTACATTTCAACCTCTTCTATTTATTCATAAGAAAAATCAATGCCATTCTGACTCTTGAGTATTCTTGTGTTTTCTTGTGTTTTAATGTTGAGTTTTTACTCTAAAGGACGAGCTAATCGGCATGTTATTCTAATTATCTCTCACTTCCTCTCCTTTTTTTATTGCCTGGTCAGGTGGGAGCAGCCGAGGTGGCCGGAGGCAGAGGAGAGGAGAGGATGTGATTCATCCACTCAAGGTTTCTCTAGAGGAACTGTGCAATGGAACATCTAAGAAGCTTTCACTCTCTCGAAATGTAATCTGTTCCAAGTGCAAGGGGTGAGTTATACCTGTTATGAACTTTTCCTGGTTCTGTGACTGTTTGGGTGTTGCTAACAGTGCCCTCTTTACCAATGGCAGCAAAGGGTCGAAATCAGGCGCTTCCATGAAGTGTGCAGGTTGTCAAGGCTCTGGCATGAAGGTCTCTATAAGACACCTGGGTCCATCGATGATCCAACAGATGCAGCACCCTTGCAACGAGTGCAAGGGAACTGGGGAAACCATCAATGACAAGGACAGGTGCCCACAGTGCAAAGGTGAGAAGGTTGTTCAGGAGAAGAAAGTTCTGGAAGTCATCGTGGAGAAAGGAATGCAGAACGGCCAGAAGATAACCTTCCCTGGAGAGGCTGATGAGGCGGTATGTGCCCTTATTTTTTTCCCCTTAGGTTTCAAGCCCTTGCCAAACTTTAAATGTTTCGGCATGCTGGGGTGTTCAAGGCTGACAGGGTGTGCTACTTCCAAATCATGGTAGCTGCAAGAATGTGAACTTCCTGACTCCTGTTCTTGTGCATCATTTTGGGGCCTTAAAATGAGAATAACAGGACCATATATTTTCCATTTTCTGCCCACTCCAGAATGCCAAATGTATCAAGGTCCCTTTTGAATGCACCCTCAAAAAGGTGTTTAAGGCCGAAACCCCGTTTTGAGTCAAACCGCAGTCGGTGTGGTGCCTTCAGATGCACTTTGCAAACTGCCCATCTCATCCCTTGACAAAATAGGTGTTAAAAAGCTGAACCGGTGAAAGCAGTCGGTGTGGTGCCTTCAGATGCACTTTGCAAACTGCCCATCTCATCCCTTGACAAAATAGGTGCTAAAAAGCTGAGCTGGTGAAAAACAATCAGATAAACCCCCTTTTATGGAAGTGCATCTAAATAGGCCCTAAGGTCATTCCAGAAGACCTGCCAGCCACAGTTTGTGTGGTACACATGAATGCTACCTATTTAAGACCTTGTTGCGGGTGAAGTTGGAAGTTCTTGATAAAAGCTGTTGGAAGCTGTTGCCTGACTATATGTTTTTGGTGCAATATTGCAGCCAGAGACCATCACAGGGGACATTGTATTTGTGCTGCAGCAGAAAGAGCATCCCAAGTTCAAGAGAAAGGGCGATGATCTGTTTGTGGAGCATACCTTGTCTCTGACTGAGTCACTCTGTGGCTTCCAGTTTGTATTGACCCACCTGGATAACAGACAACTGCTGATCAAATCAAACCCTGGGGAGGTTGTCAAGCCTGGTGAGTTCAGTTTTTTCCCGTCTCCTTCATAACTGCCTTTTTAACTGGTTACTTTCTGAATGACAACCATCTCCGTGACTGGAGCAATTCCTAGGTAGCATGGATGTGGACAAGTTCCAGGTTACACATCTGGCAGGTCTCACAATGTATGGGCCATAGCCCCAACTCAGGCCAGTTAGATGATGAGAACACCCTCTGATTTGGGGGGGAAAAAAACAAAGCCAAATTTTATTTGTTGTTTGTATCGAAAGCCTATGGCCATCCCCACCCAATCAGCCAGATTTTGGGCCATGACCAACGTATGGTGCAGCCTGCAATATGATCTGGATCTTGTATGTAATCTGCTGATTGGATCACCAATTGGATATCCAATAGCCCTTTCGATAATGAGGGAGGGAAAAAAAAGCACCATTGCAAAATTTTGGCACTGTTTGGACTAAAAATCTGGGATCATTCAGTCAAAAATCCTGTTTTTGGGCCAATGAACTGTATATGGTGGTGCAGCCTCTGCCATATGGGCTGGATCTTGTATGCATCAGCATCACCCTTCTATGCATAATCCCCATGGGAACCTGGGAGTTGAAATTGTCTGCAGTTAGGCTTCTATCGGAACTGTACTGCTTATGATTCAACAAATCAAAATGCAATTTTTCTGTTAAACTACAACAGGGATTGGTCAGCCTATCCCACAGAAGTGCTGTGGGTACGAGCTAACTGCAATGTGGATTGCTATTCATCATCACATATCATTATTTTGTCTGCATTTGGTGGCAGACAATCCAAAAGAGCATACTGGGTTCAAAACATAAGATAAAAAGTCTAGCAATTCAGTTCTGAGTGGACTTGGTTTTTTGTCTTTATTAAAGTTTGGATTGTGATCATCTTAGAAGAGAAATCTATTTTTCATGGGCTGTACTTGAAATTGCTATGATGTGTGACAGATCAATTCAAGGCGATCAATGATGAAGGGATGCCAATGTACCAGCGGCCCTTCATGAAGGGGAAGCTCTACATCCATTTCTCTGTTGATTTCCCTGAATCGCTCACCCCAGACCAGTGTAAAGCTCTAGAGAGTGTCCTTCCTCCGAGGACCTCGGCCCAGTTGACAGACATGGAGCTGGATGAGTGCGAGGAGACAACCCTCCATGATGTCAACATTGAGGAGGAGATGCGCAGGAAGCAGCAGGCCCAAGCGCAGGAGGCTTATGATGAGGATGAGGACATGCCAGGCGGTGCCCAGAGGGTGCAGTGCGCCCAGCAATGAGCAGATGAAGGGAGAAGGAAATTTCTACGATCATGATCTGCTATAACAATGAGCAGAGGGTGCAGTGGTACGACCAATTGCTACTTGGCAGGCTTCTAGTGTAGGTATAGGATATATAATGCGTCTTGGACGTATGATTCTCTATGCGTTTTTACTTGTTTATGTATTGGATGAGCCTGCAAGGATTCTGTCTTTTTGTTCTCTGGAACCATGTGATTTTATTTTTCGACTCATGTCGAACTAGAAATTTGAACTGATTTAATTTACAAGATGTAGATGTGAGTTCACAATCCACCTTAGTGTTTACAATTCCAGCAACTACTGTCCAGATTGAGGACATCAAGTTCGCCAATCTCTACGACCATGTTGATTGTGGGGATGTTCGTGTTTCCATCGGGACAGCTGCTGTGTTTTTGTTGTTTGTTACCCTCAGAATGAGAAGGTTGTTATGATTGCCCTAATTAAAAAAAGAGTAGAAAAAAAGAAGACTGATCATGGTCCAGCCGCAGTAGCATGGGGCCACAACCAGGGATCGTACCCCAGGAACATATGCACACCTTGTATGGTACGAACTAGATCTACAATGAACTGGAGATCAGGTGATCCACTGCGTACGCCCACAATTTGTGGTCACACCTCAGTGAGTAATATAAAATCACGCCTAAAAAACTTTAGGGCCTGTTTGATTTCTCATTTCTCCGCCAAATACACACGAAATGAGCTATATAATGACCAAATTTCAACGTTTGATTTTCTGGAACTGGAAATGGAAATGGCGCTAGCCTTCCTCGTATTTACCCTGCCAAATTTGCATAGGACTCTTCATTACTTCTCTCTGCCCTAGCGAATGACCACCAAAAAACGGCCGATAGACTGGGTTGGTCCTTGTCTTCAGCAACAGATAGGCAGCTCATCTCTTCATTTCACTCGCCGTTCTTTGAGATTTATATCCTGCTGCTGCTGCTTCCCGTGATGATTAATGTGGGTAACCCCTGTTACCTGATAATTTTCTGTTTCCATTCTCGTAACAGGTTCCTATTCACCAGGAAACAGTCAACGGCGATGAAGAAGACGATCCACTCTTCAGGATTCTAGGTAGGGTGTCGTCCCTTCTCCATTGCTAGGTTCACATAGACATAGGGGCTAAGGGAAAACATGAATACCAGCTTCATCGGAAAGGGCTGTTAGCCCCTGAGAAGTGTTGCATAGGAGTACGATAATACTGATTTTTGGTTCGTCATCCATTTATGATATGGATGAATAGGGCCCATTGTATAAATTAGTCTGGAAACATAGATGGACGGTATGGATTAGGGACACACATCACGGTGGGCCTTCACCAGCGTCCATTAGCAACGTATCCGGTGGACAGATTCAGTTGACGGTACGTGGCCATTCCTTGGTTGTGCTGAACCACCGGACGGGGATTGCCTTCAATTCACTGGAAATACTCGGTTAAAACAAAAAAAACAAACGGCGAGAAAATATCATGATTGCATATTTTGTAAGATTTGAAAAAATTTCAAACAACAATAGCCTAAAATGATGAGTTATGAAATTGCACCACTATTTACATTTCATTTACAACGGAAATGAGAAATAAAACAGGCCCTTGAAGAAATTTTACATACTAATTTTCATTGAATTTACATTTTGGTGCCTTTTTCATATAAGCCTTTTAAAACGCGAGCTCATAATTCCAAGTATGCCTTAGTAATCAAGGTATTATCATCCCACTATCTTATCTTAGATATAACCCCATAAGGGATGGTTGGCAACTCGGGTGGGCTCCACTATTATGCTTATGTGGAATCCACTCTGACCACAAGGTGCGCCGTCTCCATTCCTTCCATAATTCAGGTGGATCACGGTGTACTGGCCAACACTTGCCATACTCGATCATAGTTACAAGCTGATGCTCGCCTTCCAAACTGGTTAGTTCTTTTTGGTGTGGCTCACTTGATTCATGGATGGGATTGATTTTTACGCTCCAAGTCCAAGTTGTGGTCGCTTCTAACGGTTGGAGTGGATTTCCCATAAGGGCTTTAATAGTCACAAGAAATATGTGATATCTGATAAGCCTATTGAAATATATACCTTGGCCAAAATTGGGGAAATTTTAAGCCTTATGTCAACTACAAAATAAATGATCACAAATAAGTAACTTGTCAACATTTTTTAACCATCCATTTAAATTAGTTTAGATAATTTTATTGGTATGACTTTAGTGATGCAGTTAACAATTGAATTATTTTTGAGTATCATTAGTGTGCCACTAGGAGCATGGTGATACATTCGTTTACTTTATAACTCTCCGAGGGAGCAAAACAGACATTTTACACTAATTATTTTAATCTCTTGTGTGGGATTTTAAATTAGCACCATTTACTCTAAATTCATTTACTCCCTGTTATTAAAACACACCACGTGATGGTATTCAAACACACCTCATGATGGTCCCGAAAAAATGAAGGGTAGACGTCTCTCTTCCAACTCTTTCCTTTGGCGTCGCCCCCTAAATCATTGGCTGCCCGAATCTTTTGCGGGCCCTGTCAAAATAAACAATGGTACTTTATGGTCTACTTAGTGGCTAACTTCTAAACTGTTAGGTCCTTATGAAATCCAATCCTCCTAATAAATTGGCCCCACCATGATAATCAGCTGGTGCAAATATTAGCTCTATCCACTCATCAAGTAAGACACCCCATAAAAAATAATGTATAGCCATTGATAAATGGCAAAATACAAGTGTAGTCCACTTGATGAGTGGACAGGGATGACTATTTATTTGTTTATTTTTTAATAAAGTGTTCCTCATGGTTGCTCCAATCCATTGACGGCTGAAATCTCCCTGATTATTATTTTTTATTTTTTATTTTTAAAATTTTATATTGGTTAGCAGGTTAGTACATACCCCACTGTTAGCCACACTCCACTTGGAATCGATACCAATACCTCAGCGTTTAAACGAGGTTATTTTCACGTCTACAACTTGAGCCATGGGACGGTGTATCGGAATCTCCTTGATTGTGAGACCAGTTTTGAGACGGAAGCGGCCACTTGATGTTGGTGAGCCCCCCATAACATCTATGTAAAATCTACTCCATTAAATGTATAACTCCACTTTAAGCCTAGGGCTAAAATATTAGGATGACCTGTGATTCAGGTGGCCACAACAAAGAAACGGTTCCGAGACATTCACCGTTAATTTTTACAGGTTCCACCGTGATTATATAAAATGTACTCGAATCTGTAGATGTCATACCATAATTTATGCCTGGGCCTAGTGATTCAAGTGGGCTACACAGAGAGAGAGAGAGAGAGAGAGAGAGAGAGAGAGAGAGAGACCTTGTAATTTTTTATTTTTTATTTTCCAATAATGTGGTCCACTTGAAATATTAATGGGTTGATTTTTGAGTCCTAGGCATAACATGAGGTGACACACATGGTGGTCGGGTAGGATTTCACATAAGCATCACCATAGGGCCCCTCAAGCTGTGAACCAAACCTAACATTGAGCATCACCATAGGGCCCCTTAAGTTGTGAACCCAACCTACCGTTGAGAAACAAATGTAATACAATGGAATGATAATTCTTGAATGGTAGTTGTTCGAAAACCTTTTATTATTATTATTATTATTATTTAAAATACTGGAACTTAAATTTAATATTAATTATGCAAGTTTTTATAAAATTCCCAACTTATTACTTTGCACCATATTGATGGTTATATATAAAAAATTATGTAATGGATATAATGGCTTTGATGTTAACTGTAATTGCAAGGACTGACAGGTCTTAATGCTATTTGAGAAAGAAAGCGCTGTAGTGCGCATTCTGAAGAAGAAAGGGGCTTGCGCTGTAGTGCTGAGAAGGGGTGTAGTTCGCATTCTTAAAAAGAAGGCTGACCTTAATGGGCTGGCACGGACCGTCAAATGGCTAAAACAGCTGTTGAAATGTACTATAATGTCCATAACAGTCGGCCATTACGGCCACGGTTTCAATCATAGTATGGCTGGCATACTTGACATATAGAATGGATTGGATGGCATATACATCGTGATTGACCTTCATGTATGATTTGTAAGTTTCTATGGTGATTGTGTTGCAATTCAATTATCCACACGTGTTAATAAATACCTTTATTTAGTCAAATATATGATCAGGATAGTATTAAGCATACCAGAGTCATACTCGACTCCAGTTTAATTGAACGCTTGCACCCCAAGATCTAAATTAGACGTAGGATCATATCTATCAAGGTGTTAAAAGATTTTAATCACTTTTATAGCATACCTGTTAACACTTCTTATGATTATTTCATGTATCTAAAGAAAAACACCAGTATATCACAACTTCAATATTGCATAATCATTGGTAGTATGATGTTACGACCTGGGTTTTGGAGGTGGACGTGGGATCTAGTGAAGGGGCGAGGTGAAGGCGGAATGGATTTAGGTGTCTTCTTTGGTCAACCAATGGCGAGAGAAAAACTATATATAGGATTGTTAAAGGGATCCAATCCTTGCTGCAGACAGCTGTTTGGAGATAAACTTTATGTCTTTGCATTCATTCTTTTTCCGTTTTTATAGACTCTAGTTACAACTAATTCAATTACACTCAACTTTGCCCACTACACAGACATGGGGATGTCTTCTCTAAAACTATGACTTAAACAAAGAAACTACCTAAGACTCATGCATGAAATAAGGAACTAATACAACTAACTACTACACCTGACCTCACATGCAAACATGCCTAAAACCATGCCTAAATACATGCAAATAGAATGACATGTACAATTGACCACTTCTGATGACTGGTTTGTAACATCCTCTCTTCCTTAAAAAGAACCCTTGCCTTCAAGGGCTATCTTTGGAAACCTCATCTTCAATTCTTCAATATTTTCTTAGGTGGCATCTGCAGGAGATAGACCCACACCCAATGCACCAATGCTTCAACTTTCCCTCTTCTTGTGCACTTGTCTAGTATTGCTTGAGGATTTAGAACCATTTGAGACTCTTCATCTACTTCAGGAAGTTGTTCGATGGCCTGCCACTACCAGAAAAATAGGCAAAGGCTACGAATTTAATTCGTAGCCATAGACCTAAGGCTACGGTTTTAGTCCGTATCACGACCATGGGGTAGGTGCAGAGCCAATAGGTCCAAAGCCTATGGCTACGAATTTAATCTGTAGCTATATCAGAAAATAGCTACAGATATAATCTGTAACAATATTTCTGTAGCCAAAAGTACTTGCAACTAAATATATTATTGGTAGCTAAAAGTAGTATTGGATCCGTAACAATATGCCGAATTTAATAATAGCTATGGTTGTCAGATTTTCAGTTATGGCTAATATCCGTAGCTATTTCCTACATTAATTTTTTTTTTATATATAATCATTCATTCATTCAATTACCACTTGTATAATCATTCATTCATTCATTCAATTACAATCATTCAATCGATTACAATCATTCATTCAATCGATTATAATCATTCATTCATTTAATTACATTCATTCAGTCGATTGATTGCAATCATTCAGTCAACAATAAATTAATTACAATCCTTCATTCAATCAAAAGAAAGTGGGCATAGAGAGTGTCTTGGTAACCATGGAATTCACACCGATAATAGACTGAGAGGTCGGAGTTTGATTGGAAGGTGACTGCTTGTGATATTTTGGGTTTAGCATGACATTGAAGTCCACATCATCAGTCAAGACTTGATGTAGGGCATGTGGTGTTAACCATGTAATCTTTTGGCTTTCAATCTTAGCCTGCACAATTGAACAATGTGAGCATAGTAAATAGTCAAAAAGGATGTGTAGGAAAGGCTAACCCATTCCTTCATAAATGCTTGATTGCTTTAACAATAGGTGGCTAAATAGTCAAGCCAATCTTCTCATATCAGGTCATAATCCAACTAATTCATCACCTAGGGCCGCATGGTATTCAATTTAATTCGAGTCGAATACAATTCTAGCAATACCCGACACTTTGCAAATTTGCAAAGGTTTAATTAAAACAGAGCCATTCACTACATGTATGGCTGTGTGATCAGCATTTCACATATTCGCACACATTCAATTGAAATGGGGCCATTCTTTACACATGTGGCCATTCTTTACACATGTGGCCATGTGCTCAGATTGAACAGTGACACTATCCACCTACCTGTAAGCATACATGCCAACAAGTTATCTCCACAATACTGTTGTTTGGTTTCCTTCAATGTCAAAAACTCTACAATACTGTTGTCCGACACTATTACATTCAATACCATCTTCCCTTATGTTGCAACATTAACATCTGCAAAAATAGTAAAATACAATGCATGCTTGTAGAATGATAATTTGATTGTCCAAATTATGAAAAAAAAGAAAAAGAAAAAGAATTAATACATGGTGTGGACAGTTCTACCTAACATGGCTTGTTATATTCAAAAGCAAATAGAAGCACCGAAAGATAGTCGAATGCCCTTTCCTTTTTTTTTTCTTAAAATTTTATTTTATTTTTTAAATCTAACCGCAATCAGGAATTTTTTAGTATGATCCTCACACATAAAACCTTACATAACTGTTTATTCAAGGAAAATCAATGGAAAAGGACTTGGGAGCGGATTAGTTACAGAGGCTGAAATATTTCACCTGTTGATAAATGGAATCAGGTATGCTCCGAAAGAAGGAAGAACAAACTTGAAAAACATGAATTTAATGACTTTTCCGTTTCTGGATTTTCAGTTTCTGAACTTCTGCTATATGTGACTGTGGACGACTGTATTTTACGAAACAACAAGTACATTAGAAACAACACAAATGTAGAATTACTGAGATAGGGAAATGGTCATTTGGACAAGTTGAAAAAATGGCGTTTTTGTCATGTTCTTGCTTAGTAGTTCCCTTTTCTCCCACTTGAATACTAGCAGGGCTTGAATGTACAGTTTATAATTGCCAGTGTATCAACTATCATACTCTGCCCAAAATACAAGTTATAAACTTTCAAAGCAAATCAGGTTTTAGAATGTCTTGTATTAAATCTTTTCATTCGAGGAAATGTATGATATTCATGGTTTTCTTGACCTTGCAGTGAATGAGAAATACCATTCATTTGTCAGTGTTTTTCATCCGGAAAGACAGATACCATCTTTATTTCATTTCCATCCCAACCCAATTGAAAAATCATCAAAAGACGAAAACCCAAATTCTACTAGAGAAATCCTATTGGATAGGTTAATTAGATGCCACACAGAGACTACATAGATGTTACACAAATGTTTTAGGAATGCTCATTTTATCTATGAATGCTTAGTTTTTGAATCTTCCTTAAAAATGGTAAAACTTACAAGCATGGAGGACAAACTGCTACATTGCTGTCTAACTGGAGAGCTCGGACTGAGGTTGATTACTCAGCGTGCAAAGCTGCAAGAAGAAAAATTTTCCAGCCAAAAATTCATATGCATGTTAGATACTACACTGGTGATTGGATACATGTTGCCAATAGAAAATGTATTGGTAAAAGAAGCAAAAAATCCACCTGGCATGGACTGTAGCTGTTGATAAGCTTCTTGCATATTTCCATACAGTTGAACTAAGCTTGCATTCTTACTCATACTTTTACATGCTGTGGCCACCAGTCGATTGGGAAGCAACTGCAGAATTAATAGTTTTATGTTGAATTAGAATTAATAGTCGATTGCCTGTACCACTATTAGCAGTACAGGTTGCTTTTAGCAACAATAGGCAACCTTTGCTTTTTGCATGTTGTGGCTGAAAGCACCCTATCCCGCAAATAGTGGTTGAGGTGCCTGTAGATGATCAGTTATCCTTGAAAAAAGCATCCCTTCCATCAGATACATGAAAGACTGCTGCAACCAAAAATATATAATCTGATCCAGAAATGCCGATTCCCTTCTTTAGGTGAAAAGCATATTCAGTTTCACAAAATGATTTAACGAATAGTAGTGGTGCTGCGATGATTGAGTTCTTGGGGCCTATCACTATCAAAGACGCCAATCATGTTGTGGCTAAAGCATTGTTGCAGGCCATAAAAATTGCCATGCAGTTCAACTTGTTTCCAGTAATCTTTGAGGGAGATTCCAGCAATGCTATCACGTGAGCCAGTTCCAAAATCTGTCTAGGAAGGGTGGCTGACATGGTAGAAGAAGCACTGGACCCATGCACTCAAAAAGCGGTCCTTTCCACTCATCCCTAGAGATGCAAATGATGTGGTGAATGGCTTTCCCAAGCAGGAGTCGCTAGGCCGATCTCTGTGTTGTTGACAGGAGACTAGATATGTGCCTTTAAGTTTGGGTTAGCTTTGGTTTACGTAGAAAATAGTCATCAATATATTCGAAAATAGAAAGTTATCCAAATGCCATCAATGGTAGAAAATAGTCATCAGTATATTTGAAAGAATTGGTTTATGGGTCTTCTTGAAATACATCATAATACATGAAGCAAAATAGGCATTAAAATCCTTACTTTGATAGCCTGTTGCATGTAGAGCATTGCGATAAGCAGACCAAATGGTCACCGGCTATGCGGGTAAACCTATTGATAATGGAGCATGCCCCCAAAATAGCAAATAAGAACATCAACAATGCAGTCCACACGCATACCCTGCCCATCCAAATGACACAAGTAGCCGTTGTGAAAGGAAACTCATTTTGCATGTATCATGAACATGAATTTCAGTATCCTTATTTTTTCCATTGAACACAATCAAATAGCAATGGAAATCATCATGGAAGATGCAGATTGTTTTTCCAAGTCAAGTCTAATATAGTTTCAGATGTTCCACATAAATTTAAGCATCTGATTTACAAATTAAGGAGACCCATTTCCCATTGTGAAGACCCCACACTCCCACTGATGATGTTGACAAACCTAGCAGGTCATTTGCATTCATAAATTCAAAATGGTAATCCATTGAGCATCAACATACATCAAAAGAAAATAAAAAGAAAAGAAAAAATAGAACCAAATTCACTGCCAGTTGACATAGACTTGCAATACACTTCAAATCTTATTATCAATGTCACTACAAGGAAGCTAACCCTGCAAAAGCATTGAACATGATAACTGTTGTTGTCAACTTGCCATTATCACTATTGCCAAACAAATCAAGATGCATTAATCAACAGCTATTTCCTTCTTATTTCACTTGGATGCTATTACATCTAGAATTATGATCCATAATGAAATGCCCTTAAATGGTGATCTCCAAAAGATTAAATTGTTTTAAGGTGCCTGATGTTTTTAATATTCAAATTCTTTTTTCATATACAATTTGAATAAGTCAGCAACACTGGATGCTTGGAATGTTTGCTGGAAAATTGACCTAATGAAGTCAATTACAATAAAATCATATACTACCCGTGTCCTGACTTCAAGCAACACTGTCACAGAAACCATCCAAATGTTTAGATAACTAAAATTTTTAGACTGTAGTTAACTCACGATCTGTTTGAAGAGTTCCACAATGCTGCATTGATTTCAATCAGATTCACTTGCCCTTTTTCCTGGATATTATCCAAACCAAAAGACCAAATGGGAGAATTTTATTTTTACTTTAAAATGAAAAATGAATGTCATCAAACAGGCCCTTGGTGCATAACTAGGAACTTGTACAAACATCATGCTTGAAGTAAGGAATAGTTTTGACTGAAAATAAATAGAATTTAGATTAGCCCATTTATGTTCCTGAGGTTAAAATTGTAGCAGAATACCAAATCAATCTACTTAATTTAGCTTAATTCATGAATTTTGCAGCATATAACCCACAAAAGTATCTGATTGATTCTATTTGTAGCCAAAAAAGAAAAGCCATCAAATGATAGACCAAAACTTAAAATAGTGGTGGAAACAAAAATCAACCCAAAACATATTGCAACAGATGCTTTTGGGGATAAAATAATTTGTCCATGAATGGTGCATTCAGTAAATGATAGACAAATGATAGACCAAAACTTATTTGATTGGATGCACATAGTGAACTAAGAGAGTAGAAAAATAAAAACAATGACTAACTTCACCCAATGATGTAGGAGTAAATTAAGAATAAATGGAAAATAGACACCTGAGATATTAGAACTTGCTCTGCTATCAAAATAATGTAGTATGAGACTGAATTTTTTTAATACAAGATAGTGGGAGAAGTGTAGGAGTTGACAAATAAGAAATATGAAGTAATTGCAGAAATTCTCCTCCTTTAAACACAATATAAAGCAGAATTTATATTACTAAATAAATAAATAAGAAGAATAACAAGAGGAAGAAGAAGAAAAAAAGAGGACCAAACATGCTATATGTGGCAAACTGTTGGGCAGTTAGAGAGCAACATGATTAGAGATTTGGGAGTTGTAGAGATGAGAATGTAGAGATGAAAGTGTGTGAAGACAACGATAAGTTTAGAACCTGCAACATACATTCTGTTCACTGAAACATAGAGCACTACACCTATATGGAGATGGAAGAGAAGTATTTTTGACTCTGACAGATTGATGGATGGTACATAGACAAATTACATAGGAATTGCTTACTTGACATACAAATAATTCAAACTAAACCATCCATGAACAAAAAATTAACTCTTATTGGGTTATCAAAATTTTACACTGCTGGACATTTATTTGATGGATACGATTGGAAAAATATCCAATGGTCTTATTTCAAAAAACAAGTGTCCATGAATCAGTGGTTGGGATTGTTCAAACAACCTGATTTTTAACAATAGTGGGATCGACAATTTAGCCAGTTTAATTTGGGTTACTATATGCTGCATGTACCATTTCTAAGTGTGTGCTTATCAAGCATCATACACAGCTGGAGTATCAAATAACTCCCCTAGATGAAAACTCAAAGCAAGGAAAATGCACTTGTATAAGAGTACTAATCACTAGTGTCTAACGTACCTATCCTAACCATCCAAATAGTTGTATATGTAACAACTCTGATCGAAATTGGACAAATCAGCAAGCCAAGACTTCTTCAATCATGGATCTGACTGTGGACCCCAATGCTCGGCTCGATTATGTATGAGGGTGCATTTGGTTGCAGCCAACCGAGTTAGACCGATTAATCACGAAATAACATGATTTTTGGTGCAGCCAAACACACCTTAAACAATAAACTATTCCGCATACATGCAGATGAATGTACTGATGTAGAAGATCAGTACATTCATCTGAATATACTGTTCAGGAAACGAGACATACCGGCCTTGAAGGCTACCTTTCTCCATGTAATCGTAGAACAGAAGATTCCCTGCAGGAGACAGGAAGTATCATTGGAGGCTGACCAGATTCTGATGCTTGATACTCCCAACCGTCTTCAGCTCGGTTTCAAACTCCTTCAAGCTTTGCAGATAGTGTAAATAAAGCCTCTTGATGGCAACCGGCCTGCAGTTCTTCAGCACACACTTGTAGACTGTGCTTGATGCACCATACCCGATTATGTACTTCTCGCTCAGGTTCTCGGTCATCCTCATGATGTCTTCATACACATGGAGTGCCATGTTCATGTGGAGAATCACCAGTTTTGGAGGGATATGAACTATGCAACAAACAAGCCCCGTGCCATAAGAACATAAGACCAAAAGACCAAAAAAAATAAAAATAAAAAAAATCAATGCACAGACAGAATACTAGGTAAACTATGAGAATACACTTTTTGTAAGAGTGTTATGATATGACATGTCATTCTTCCGTAGAGGCTGGCAAGTGCCATTTCCCTTCTGGGGCACCTGCAAAGAATGTGCAGCCTTCCGACATCCAAATCTTTTAGATCATGCAGATCTTGAACTTAGATATCAGGTCATTTTCCACAAGGGCCTACTGCAAAAGTCATCTGCAGAATAAGGATTCTCAACTCTGCTCTTACCATGCATGCCATTGTGGCACAGGTGAGACACGGGTCATAAAGCTACCCATGGGAGAAGGATTCTCAACCCCACACACTCACCGCTCATCCCATTGCAGTATATGTGAGATACGGGTCATTTACAAGGTGGGCCTACTTTGTATTTGCAACATCCACATAACCCTTGCTGCTAGCCTTCATACACAGCATGAGTGCATCGAAATAATATTACTTCTAGACACACATTCTATGGCCGTACTAATCATTTTTGAATAGGGAAAAAAAAAAAAACACACACACAAGGCTACTTGAGTTTAATTTTTTAAGATCATGTTTAAGAAAGACTGAAATAACATAAATCGCACACACAAGGCTGCATTTGGATGCTCAATTGAATTAAAATCATTTAATTCAATGAAATTGAAATGTCAGTCATGGGAATAACAGTCATCACAATTTATTGAATTTGATGGCCAGCCCAAATAGCAATTTAGATTATTTCAAGCCAGACTCAAACCACATGGAATTGCATTTGATGGAAATTCGAGATCTTTGAGTAGGATGCAAAAAGGTTCACTTACCTTGAAGCATTTAAACCACCAAGTGAGACTCGTAAAGTATGTGCCTTCCACAGCAAAACACACAACATATGCTTGAATCTAAAATATGCAGCTCCAATCCTCCCACATGCAACATCCACCTGAAAGAAGGCGCATAACCGTCATGCATGAGCAATCAATACAGGAATGTACAAGTAAAACCATAAAATCAGAAATACTCACTGCACTTTTAGGATCTCCTCCATAATTAACAATCTCATTTTAAAGCCCTTCTCCCTCCTCCTTTACCCGGGCTTGGGACTGGCAATGCAAGGAGTTGCATTGGTTGAGTTAAAAAAGGGCTTAGGCTCCATTTTGTTTGAAAAAAATATATATTCATAAATACTAATGTGATGACCAAATGGAGCCTAAGACTATAAATAAGTTCATATATAAAGTACAAAATTCATTCAATATTAAAAAAAAAATCAAATAACATCTAGTGTAACTAGAAAGAACATGTAGACTATAACTATGTTGAACTATAGAGTGCCATATTAGTTCAAAATTAAGGAATAAACAAGCCAAACATCCTATAAAGTAACTATAAAAAACATGCACACTACACATGTTCAATTATAGAGTACCAAATTTGTTTAAATTATTGAAATCTCAAAGCCTCTTTCCCCCATTGCACAAATGATCCGAGACCAGTCTCTCCAAGTGTAAATGCAAACCCATCTTCTTTCCGCAAAGGAGCACTAGGTTATATAACCTCAGTTCGGACAACAACAAAAGCTCCATCCTCCAATGGTTTGCAATGGACAGTTGCATTTGGATTAACTTCATGTACTTGACCATGAGCAACTACACGTTTTCCAAAGCCAAGCAAGTTGCATTTCTTACTGATATATATAATATCCGGCTACATTTACACATAAAATGGCATTGGTATTGTTAGCGTTTATAATATAATTATATGCTCAATACAGTAAAAAATTTATACTTGCATATCGACGATGCCTGAGCAGATTTAGCGACTGTTGGTGATGAGACATTTTGATTACATAGTCTCTCTTTCTGTGTATCCACCCACATTTTCTTCATCTAAAAAAACTCTTGAGTTAGACTGGCCAGTGATTTCTTCATCTCAAAAATATCTTGAGTTAGGCCCTCCTTTTCTTTTGTCACATTCTCTACCTTTGAAAGAGCAGGGGTTGACTTCTTCAGTACTGTCTTGCTTATCGAGCAACCTAGACTCCGCATTCGCCCTCTACTGTCAGAACTGTAAGTGTTATGGTTTGAATCCTCTTTAGTTGTCAAATTTTGTGTCAAAACCTCTATATGTGTCTTGTGTTTGTATCTTGTTGAATATGTTTGAGACACCACGTCAACACTTCGAGACAAGAAGATGAACTCCTCAAGTTAGTTCAAGCTACAATATTGACGTTATTAAAGAAGAGTTCAAGTTGAAGACTCTAGCAAATGAAGTTCAAGACTTAAAGTTCACATAGATTCAAGATCAAAACTCAAGCATAGTTAGGAAACTGAGCGCAACTCAAATTGACATTGACTTCAAAGCTTGTGAAGTGTTCAAGCTACATCAAGAAGAACTCGAGCTTCATAAAGTTCAAAGTCTAAGCAAATGAAGGTTCAATGTCCTTATTGAGGTTTGATTGACCTTAGAGTAGGTCACTTTGGATACATAATTCATATATCTTTTACAAGTGATTTTGGTCTGTCCTAAGACTAGTCCTGGACCTGGTTTGACTAGTCCTAGCACTGGTTCGACCAGTCGTAGTTTTGTTCTAAATTATCAAATTTTTTTTATTCGGCTACGACCAGTCCTGGAGTCTGCTCGACCAGTTGTGGGATGGTCTCGACTCGACCTTCGACTAGTCGTACAGCTTCGATTCAAACTCCAGTGATTAAATCAAGTGTCGCACGACCAGTTGTGTAAGGGTCTCAACCGGTCGTGGACTGACTTCGACCAGTCGTGGACTGCTCACGACCGGTCATACAACGGTTTTATCCGATCGCGCCCAAAAATTCAAAAATTTGCTTCTTCTTCGACCAGTCGTGGTGACCCTAGGGCCAGTCGAAGACGAATTTCTGCAGCTATAAATAGCACACGAATTTCATAGTTATTCATCGAAAATTAAGTGAATTTGAAGCTCTACTCTAAGATAAGTTTGTATTTGTTCTTAAGCTATATTGTGCATAATTCTATTTTCTTTTGTTAGCTTTTTACTATTTGATTTGATTCTATATTCCAATCTGATTTGAAAAGAGGAAATATTATTTTCCTTCTTCTTGGAATTAAAATCAAATAGAGCTAGCCCAATCTGATTTAATTTAAAATCAATTAGAACTTTCATATTCGAACATCTACTCCAATTGGTTCTTCCGAACTGCTACAAGGGGAGAAATCCAAGTATTTTACAATTTTATAAATTCCATTCTGTTTTGGTTTTTATTTGAGATTCGCTAGAAAAATTTCATTTATATGGTTATCTGAGGAGAGCCAGAAAACTCAGAATAGTGTGGGTTTTTAGATTGTGTAAGTCCAAGTTAAAAAGACACAATTGTGAAGGTTTTAGGTGAACTTGTGAAACCTATTTTGATAGTGAACGCTAATATCCCTGTGTGAGGATATTAGGAGTGGAGTAGCATTCTGTGTGGCTGTTGTGAAACAATTGGTGTACACACAGTCGAACCACTATAACTCCTTATCTTGTGGATTGAATGCTTACTTAATTCTTTATCTTTTATCATTCAATTTTGTGGAATATATATGTGGATGAGAATATTGTAAAGATTTACATTTCAAGCAAGTGTGGAGAATGTTGTAATAAATTAGATTTAAATTTCTGCAATTTATTTCAATTCCTTGCTATTTATTTCTATTCAAATTGAGTTCTTGATTCAAAAGATGTTCTAGAAATAAGGTTGTCCCACCATAAGCCCTTGTTTATTATGGTGTAAGGTTGTTCTTAGAACTGAATTTCTTTCAACCTCTTAATGCTTGTTTATTGAGATTGATTTAATTTCAGCATTGTGAATTGATTTATTATTGTAAGGCTATTTCTTTATTTTATTCCGCTGTATTTAATTTTAATTTGGCATAGTCCTATTCACCCTCCCTCTAGGACATATATCTTGGCAATTTCAAGTGGTATTTGAGCCTAATAGCTCGCTCTTATTGCTTTTTATTTGGATTTATTTCCTGAGCTAACGATCTAAGCTATATAAAAAGATGTCAAGTTTCGATAGCCTTTTAGTTACTAGGCCTCCACCATTTGATGGCTCCAACTATGCCTATTGGAAAGCCAGAATGAGGATCTTCCTCAAATCAATGGATGAGAGCGTGTGACAAGCCATAATGACCAAATGGAAACCCCCTACCACTGAAGTGACTGGAACCGACGGTTCAAAAATAATGAGAGTGTCTCCTTATTTCTCATGGACTACACTTCAGAAAAGTGAGAGTAGTGTCAATGCTAAAGCACTAAATGCTATCACTTGCGCACTATCACCGGATGAGTTCAAAAGAATTATATCCTGTGATACTGCAAAGCAAGCCTAAGATATATTAGAAATGACACACGAAGGTACATCAATTGTCAAGAAATCTAAAGTCCAACTTCTCATAACTAAATTTGAAGAAATTCATATGGAGGAAAATGAAATGTTTATAAACTTTTACACTAGACTGAATGACATTGTAAACTCAATGTGGGGTCTTGGTGATAAAATTTCAGAAAGTAAAGTGTGTGCAAAGATACTACGCTCTCTTCCTGAACGGTTCAACTCTAAAGTAACCGCGATCCAGGAACTTCGTGATACGGATAACATAAGGGTAGAAGAGCTAGTTGGTTCTTTACAAACCTATGAATTAAATTTTAAAGCTCCTAAAGGTAAATCTATCGCTTTAAAATCTTCTTATGGTATTTCTCAAGATAACTCGGATTTAAAAAATTTAGAAGATGATATGTCGCTTTTAGCTAAAAAGTTTTACAAAATTTTCAAAAGAAAATGGTCGATTTCCAAAAGACAAACGAAAAGAAACGATCTAAACCTAAGTCTAGAACTTGGAAGTCTTTGAAAGATAGTCAATGTTATAACTGCTAAGAATATGGGCATTTAGCAAACAAATGTCCTAAAAAGGACAAACCCAAGAAGAAGGGTATGTTAGCTACTTGGGACGAATCATCTGATTCTGAAGCTTCTTCTGAATCAGAAGATTCTGAAACCAAGTCAGGCAATGAAGTAAAAGCTCTTATGACTCTAGCCAAGTTCACATTTTCAGATCATGACGATTCAACTAGTGAAGGAAATTTACATAGTGATCATGAAAATGAAGAAGATCTTCAAGATGCTTATAATGCCTTATATAAGGAAAGTTGTAAAATTACTGTCAAGCTTAAACTTCAAAAAGAAAAGTTTTTGAAACTCAAAGAATGTTTTGAAACACTTATTTTAGAAAAATTCCAAATTTCAGATTGCTTTGAAAAATCAAAATGTGATTTGAAATTCAAAACCTCCCTAATTGAAGATTTGAAATCTGAAAATGAGAAACTTAAAAATGAAGTATCTTCTCTTCTGAGTTTGAAGGACATATGAAGATATGCCCAAGGTGATCCAAAGTTAGAAAAATTATTATCCGGATCAAGAAAATGTGGCGATCAATCCGGGTTAGGCTATGATAAGAATATACTTCCTAAACAGAAGGATACTCCTCTCAAATTTGTGAAAAGAGAAACCTCAAACTCAAAAGAGAAAAGTACTTATCGAGGTTTTTCTAAAAATATAAAAACTTTTCAAAAACCTAAAAGCAGCTATGTCAATTTCAAAAATCAGAACAGAAACCTGCTAGCTGAAAAGATAGTTGATTTACTCAAGGAGCTCTTAAAATCTAACTCGGTAGGTCATTCTTACAACTACAATCAAAAGAAGACCAACTATACTCCTAAACCCAAAACAGTTCTGAAATGGGTTCCTAAAGTTGCCTGCTTGGTTGCCCACATTACTTTTAAAGTAACAAGCCATTCAAAGTGGTACCTAAATAGTGGATGCTCCAGGCATATGACAGGAGACAAAGCTTTATTCAATAATCTTAAAGATATGACTGATGGGTCAGTCACATTTGGTGATGGAAGCAATTACAAGATTATTGGCAAAGGTACGGTTCAACTTTACAACCTTCCTTTATTCAAAGATGTTTTATATGTTGAGGGGCTAAAACACAACCTGTTAAGCATATCTCAAATATGCGATAACAACCATAGTGTGAAATTTTCCTGTCACGCCTTAAACCAGGAAATCGGATTCACAGGAATCCCGATCGCCGAATCCAATGTCGACAGCCTCCGTAATGCCCCATTCTTGGCTCCTGGTAATCATATGCCAAATTTCGATCCTGGGACCCTACATGGAGGATTTTTAGAATGATTTTTTTTTTTTATAATGGAGCATAACCGCAAGCATAACCAAGTCATAAAATAACATCACCACATATCCACTATATCAAAAACTTTAAATATAATGCGGAAAGAGAAATACAAGATCATCAAAAAGCTCCAAAATGGCCTGATACGCGCTCCTGCCTCAGCGCTGCTGCTGTTCAACGACACCTGCACGCAATGATCGTGCATAAGATTACAAAAGCTTAGAGGGTGGTGTAAGAGTATGCGTAAGGCAAGTGCCAATGTATATAATATCAGAGTAATGCGGAAACCTGCGGTAAGTCCATGAATACAATCAGCTGTACTAAAGCTATATGATGAGAAGCATGAATGCTATCGGCCATACCAAGGCCATGCGATGCCAGGCCTATGTAGCCCAATATCATATGTGAGATACAAAGCAAGCATACCAGTACTCATCAAGTACACATATCAATACAGTTCCTCTCTGAATATCACCGGGGTCTAACACACTTCGCAGTGACTGCCACCTCCCTAGCTGCACAGTCAAGCAAGCGGAATAGACCTCACTATCCGCCTGACCAGTAGTCTGCCAATACCTACCCGGCTCATCGATAGCAGACTCATTTGTGAGCTGGTCAAACTTAGCCTAGCTTATAGCCCCCTCACTCAGGCGGATAAGGCCACACTCCCTTCCAACCGACCACGACACAGTGGGAGACGCGGCCTACTGGCATTCGGCACTCGGGCGCTCGTGTATCCACTCAGTCTAGACGTTGGAGTATCTCCTGGTACCAAAAAGGTTTTGGAACTTTCACCCAAGGACATCCTAAGTGCCCACAGTGCTAGAACCAAGTATTTTCGATATCCAATACGACCATCCATGATGTACCTGTGAAGCCATGACCCTGATGTCGCTAGGGCATGTAGTGATTAGGTCACACATATGCGAGATGCATGAATCACACTGTCAAATCATGCAGCAATCCAGCGTGTACTGCGCGATCATGTGGGGCACTCTGTCTCATAACGAGTCCCATAAATGGTCTGCCCAATGGCGTATGCTATGCTCAGTCACTACTCATATCAAGCATATATATAATGTGTATGAGCATGAGTCATGGGATTATACTAAGCATGTTATAAAGTGATGAATAGTAATGAGTATGGGCCTATCAATGGGCCCTAAGGAGAGTTACAATGTGGACATTTAACTAACATTGTACTTATAATGTGGACGTCAAACCATCATTGTTTCCTAAGCACGACCTGCCATAAATATCATTACATGAACCATGGGAAATCATACATTGCAATGGACTCTAAGGATATCCCGTTGGGCCTCGACTCATGGGCCTTGGATACATTTAATGGGTCGTATCACATGGGCCTTACATTCATTAAATGGGCTACATTAGTGGGCCTCACCAACGAGCCTTATGTACATTACAATGGTCCATAACCTGCGGGCCTTAGAGTACATCACAATGGGCCTTAACCCACGACCTTGGAATACATCAAAATGGGCCTAATCCCATGGGCCTTATATATGTCAAATGGGCCTGACCTCGTGGGCCTTATATATGTCAAATGGGCCTGATCTCATGATCCTTATATATGTGTATATCAAATGGGCCTAGTCCCATGGGCCTATCAAATCGGCCTAATCCCATAGGCCTTATATATATATATATATATATCAAATGGAACTATTCCCCAAACATAAGTGGTGGCAATAATTTCCACCATTAAATTCCTAAGGCTCGTCATAACGTACGTTTCCCATCCAACTTATTCATAAGGTAACACTGTGATGAATTAAGTGGAAACAAATATTAGCTTAATGTTGAACTGTTATGGCCCTTTAGAATTTTGAACGGTGGATGTCATTGACCGTACTTTAATGGTGGGGACCGCTTGAACTTTAGATCTGCCTCATCCTCTAGCTCATGCCATGCCATGAGCTTATAAAGTGGATGGACGGTTGGATGCAGCACATGCATCATTGATGGGTCCCACCAGCCGTCCAGTTGGCAAAGAAAATGGTTGGACGGCATGGAGAATACATACATCATAGAGGTCTCCACGGTCCGTCTGGACGGTGGGAGTACAATACATACATCACTGTGGGTCCCACGTGGGGGGGCCCACCACTTACCATCCAACCTGTTGATAAGGTCACAGAGACCTGGGTGAGGAGGAAAAACAAATTTCAGCTTGATCTAGAACTTCTGTGGGCCCCAAAAAAAGTTTTCAAGGGTAGACATTCAATCACACTGTTTCAAATGGTGTGGGCCACCTGAGTCTCAGACGTGGCTGAAACTTGGAGGGGACCCACCATATGAACGGTTTAGATGGAAAATAAACATCAGGGTGGGGCCCACGGCTGGAGCCATGGGTCTGCCTCGGTCCGCCCGCCAGCCACTGGCGCGGCCAACGCCTCTGACATAGCAGCAGCTTGCTGCTGTTTTTCTTATTTTTATTTTTTTTAAAAACCCATTTTCTGGGGTTTTTCTCATATGGGGCCCGCATCAACAGGATCCGCCCCACCCAATGGATTTGGCATCCCATAAAAAGTTCATCAAGACCAATATTGGGCCTCTTTTAGCATGTAGGAAAAATCTGGATAGATTTTAATGGTAATAATACTATTTTCAACACTATGGCTCACTAGACACTCAAATCATCCTCATTTTTCGGCTCAACGCCTAAAATGAGCTGGGGAAGAGGATGGACGGCGTGGATGTAATATATACATCAAGGTGGGGCTTATGCATGTGACCCATCCCATACGCTTGAAATCAAGTTTTTTTTTTTTTTATGTTTTCTACTCAGCAACGTCCAGACGCTGGACATTTTTGAGCTGAACAACATATTCAAGGTGGGCCCTATTTAGGTGGGCCATAACATGATGGATGGTATGAGTACAATACTTGTAAGATGGGCCCCCACTTTTAGATGGTTTGGGTCAATACATACCTAATGGTGGGGTCCATCCAAGTGGGCCACACGGCCATTATGTCACGCCCCAAACTCGAAAATCGGATTCACATGAATCCCGATTGCCAAATCCGGTGCCAACAACCTCCGTAGTGCCCCATTCTCGGCTCCTGACAATCAATTGCCAGATTCTGATCCTGGGATCCTACAAGGAGGATTTTCAGAATGATTTTTTTTTTTTTTTTTTGTAATGGAGCATAACCACAAGCATAACCAAGTCACAAAACAACATCACCACATATCCACTATATCAAAAACTTTAAGTACAATGCGAAAGGGAAATACAAGGTGATCAAAAGCTCCAAAAGGTCCTGATATGCACTCCTGCCTCAGCGCTGCTGCTGTCCAACGCTACCTGCACGCAACTGTCGTGCATAAGCTTACAAAAGCTTAGAGGGTGGTGTAAGTGTGTGCGGAGGGCAAACGCCGAGTGTACAAGATCAGGTAATGCGGAAGTATGCGGTAAGTCCATGAATATACCAAGGCTATGTAATGCAAGGCATTATGCGAGATATAAATGTCATCGGCCACACCGATGCAATGCAAGGCCTACATAGCCGAATGTCATATGCGAAATGCAATCCAAGCAAGTCGGTACTCATCAAGTACAAATATCAATATAGTTCTTCTCTGGATATCACCGTGGTCTAATACACTTCGCAGTGACTGCCACCTCCCTAGCTGCACAGTCAAGCAAGCGGAATAGACCTCACTATCCGCCTGGCCAGTAGTCTGTCAATACCTACCCGACTCGTCGATAGCGAACACATTTGCGAGCTGGTCAAACTCAGCCTAGCTTATAGCCCCTTTACTCAGGTGGATAAGGCCACACCCCCTTCCAACCGACCACGACACAGTGGGAGACGCGGCCTACTAGTATTCGGCACTCGGGCGCTCGTGTATCCGCTCGGTCTAGACGTTGGAGCATCTCCTGGTACCAAAAAGGTTCTGGGACTCTCACCCAAGGATATCCTAAGTGCCCACAGTGCTGAAATAAGTATTTTCAGTATCAAATATGGCTATCCACGATGTACCTGTGGAGCCACGGCCCTGATGTCGCTAGGGCTTGCAGTGATCAAGTCACACGTATGCGAGATGCATGAATCACGCCGTCAAATCATGCAGAAATCCAGCGCGTACTGCGTGATCATGTGGGGCACTCCGTCTCATAACGGGTCCCATAGGTGGTCTGCCCAATGACATATGCTATGATTAGTCACTACTCAAATCAAGCATACATATGATGCGTACGGGCATGAGTCATGGGATTATATTAAGCACGTTATAAAGCAATGAATAGTAACGAGTGTGGGCCTATCAATGGGCCCTAAGGAGAGTTACAATGAGGACATTTAACCAACATTGTACATACAATGTGGACGTTAAACCAACATTGTTCCCTACGCACGACCTGCCATAAATATCATTTCATGAACCATGAGAAACGTACATTGCAATGGACCCTAAGGACATCCGTTGGGCCTAGATCCATGGGCCTTAGATACATCAAATTAGGTCGTATCACATGGGCCTTACATTTATCAAATGGGCTACATTAATGGGCCTCACCAATGAGCCTTATGTACATTGCAATGGTCCACGATCCATGGGCCTTGGAATACATCAAATGGGCCTACACTCATGAGCTTTAAATATGTCAAATGGGCCACTCCATTTGCGCCCCATACATATCAAATGGGCTTGATCCCATGGGCTCTTTATGTATCAAATGGGCTTAGTCCCATGGACTTTGCATATGTACCAAAGTAGGTCCCAATGAATGGCCATAATTAAGTAAATTGTGGGCCCTAAGCACACACCAAGGTGGGCCCATTTGAAACATAGACCTGGCTCATTTTTAGCTCAAGAAATGAGTTTTCAAAATGGATAGACGGTGAGAGGCAACACATGCATCATTGTGGGGGGTCACTAAAGGCCCACCATCATAATCATATTATGTTTAATATAATATATAATTTATATACAGTATATATATATATATATGTATATATATATATATATACACACACACACACACACACACACACACACACACACACGCATACACACACGCACACACACATGCATACACACACACGCACACACACACATGTGCACTCACACACACGCATACACACCCACGCACACCCACACGCATACATTACAGTGGGCTCCACCGTCCGTACGGACGATGGATTTCAGGCACATACATCACTGTGGGTCCCATGTGGGGCCCACCATAACGTTTACATGCCATCTGACCCGTCCATTAGGTCACGCAGACCTGAATGACGGGTGAAAATAAATTTCAGCTTGATCTAGAACTTCTGTGGACCCCAAGAAGGGTTTCAATGGTAGGATTCAATTCAAACTGTTTCTTATGGTGTGGGCCGCCTGAGTCTTAGATTTCGCTGAAACTTGGAGGGGGCCCACCTCAAAGGATGGCCCACCTCATGAACGGGCTGGATGACAATTAAACATCAAGGTGGGGTCCACGTGTAGAGCCGTGGGACCCTGCCCAGCGCCCGCCCGCCGCTGGCGCGGCCAACCTCCTGACACAGCAGCAGTTGCTGCTGTGTATATTTTATTTTTATTTTTTTAAAAACTCATATTTTTTGGAGTTTTTCATGTGTATGGCCCACCTAAAGAAAATCCACTCCATTCAATGTATTTCCAAGCCTAAGACAAACCCATCGAGACCAATATCGGCCCATTTGCAACGTGTAAAAAAAATCTAGGTAGATTTCAATGGTAAGGGTACAATTTTTTTGATGTTATGGCCCACCAGGTACTTTGATCAACCTCATTTTTCGGCTCAACGCCTAAAATGAGTCAGGGAATGAGGTGGATGGCTTGGATTGGATGCATGTATTAAGGTGGGGCCTATACAAGTGGCCCACCCCAAGGAGCTTAAGACCAAGCTTATATTTGTGTTCCCTTTCCAGCATCCAGCGTCTGGACGTCTTCAACCCCCCCCCCCCCCTTTTTATTTATTTATTTTTTTGTTTAGGTGGGCCACCACAAATAGATGTATATTGAAGATGGGCCCCACTCGTGGATGGCTTGGATAAAATACATATATCATGGTGGGGCTCATTCAAGTGGGCCACATAGCCACATCAACATGAATAAAAATGAGAGAGAGAGAGAGAGAGCAAAAGAGTGGGACACGCGTGATGGAGGGACCCCGGCACTATGGGCCCCTCCCTTGCATTCAACTGTACATCGAGTGGGCCCTAATACAAGTGGACCCACAAATTCAAAGATCAACGGTGGAGATCTTTCTCCACTAAAAATGGATGGTCTAGATGACCTCTTTAATGCAAGGAAAGTAAACATCATGATGGGGTCCATGGAGAATGGCCCCATCATGGAATGATTTGATGATCAAGATGGGCCATCGGCCACATCTTAGGGTACCAAATGAGATCCATACCATTGATCGGTGGGCCTCACTTGGCCCATTATAAAAATATAAAAAAAATCTAGCTTATGAAAACACCCACCGCTTGATCTTCTTGGTCCGTTGGAAAGCTACTCTCTTAGAGCTTCACTTTGATGGTGGAGATGAAAAATGGATGGCTAGGATGATGGGTTTTGGAGTGGGAAGTGGGCCACCAAAAATCACTTTTCTCTCTTGGAAGGCCTTGGACGTGTGATGCTCTCTTGGTTGCTTGGGTTTGGTGTGAGAAAAGAGAGAGAGAGAGATGAGATGTAAGGAGATGTGAGGTGAGTGATGGGGTGATGGTTGATGGATGTGAGTGATAGGTGAGGTGATGTGTTAGTTGACTTTGGTGGTTGCTTGACTTGTGGAGAAAGGAAGCATGGGTGCTTGTACTTGACATAAAGTGATTGATGGGTGATTGATTGATGGGATTGATTTGACACTTTGTAGAGATTCTGTTGGGATTTGCAACGCGCGGTGTTTTTCCTCGAACTGAACGCGGGTCCGCATCTCATCGTCTGGGTATCGGATCGGTGCATGAGTTGCGACATTGGAACCGCAGCGACGGTGCGGTCGCAATGATACAAGTCTTAGATTAAGCCGACTCAAATGAATAGGATACGACTTACGGTCGTGCGCAACATCAACTATAGGTCGCGGATTGCCGGAATTTGACGAGAAGGATCGCGGGAAACAACGGAACAGTACGGATTAGGATATGGGTCTTACACATTACATCACACACAAAAGAAAATAAATAAATGAAAAGAGAGAGAGAGAGAGATAGAGTGGGACACGCGTGATGGAGAGACCCCGACACTATGGGCCCTCCGTTTTGAGCATCCAATTCATACATCAAGTGGGCCCCATTGCATGTGGACCCATCAAATCAAAGATCTATGGTGGAGATCCTTTCTCCACCCAAATAAAATGGTATAAATAACCTCTTTCAAACTAGTATTAAACATCATGATGGGGTCCATGGAGAATGGCCCCATCATGGAATGATATTGATGATCAAGATGTGTTATCGGCCACATCCTAGGGTCCAAAGTGAGATCCATACCATTGATCGGTAGGCCTCATTTGGCCGATCTTAAAAATATGAAAAACTAGGCTATGGAAGCACCCACCACTTGATCTTCTCGGTCCGTTGGAAAGTCACTCTCCTTATGCTTCACTTTGATGATGGATTATGAGATTTGGATGGCTAGGATGAAGGTTTTGGAATGGGAAAGTGGGCCACCAACATGCACTCTCTCACATGGAAGAGAGCTTGGACGTGAGTGTTTTTGGTTGCTTGGACTTGTGTGTTGAGAAAGAGAGAGAGAAGGGGTTTTAAGGAGTGATAGAGTGATAGGATGATGGACATGTACTTGACATGTATGGGTGTGTAAGAGAGAGAGAGAGGGAGAGAGTTGACTTTGGTGGTTGCTTGGGGATGGGGTGAAAGGTGATGTGTACTTGACATGAAGTGATTGATGGATTGATGGGTTAGTTGATTGATTGATGGATTGATGGGACATGTTGTAGAGATTCTTTTAGGATTGCAACGTGTGACGTTTTCTTCGAAATAAACGCTGACCCACATTTCTTAGTCAGGGTATCGGATTGGTATGCGAGTCACGGCATTGGAACCACGGTGACGGTGCGGTCGTAATGATATAAGTCTCAGATTAAGCCGACTCAAATGTATAGGATACGACTTATGGTCGTGCGCAAACGTCGATTACAGGTCACGTATTGTCAAAATTTGATGGGAATGATCGCGGGAGTCGACGGAATAGTACGGACCAGGATACGGGTCTTATATTTTCAATCAAGGTTGTGAGATCATAAACAGAAAGGGTTCTGTAATATCAACTGGTAGCAGAACTTCTGAAAACTGCTATATAGTAAGTAATGGTAGCTCATCTAACCAAAAGTGCTACATGGTCCATACCAATGAGACAGAACTTTGGCATAAACGACTTGGACATGTATACTATCAGAATTTATACAAATTGAGCAAGGAGAACTAATTAAAGGTCTACCTAAATTGTAAAAAGTAGACAAAATATGTGGTGAATGCCAGTACGGTAAACAAACTAGGAGCTCTCACAAAAAGGTGAACTTCAATACCACATCAAGACCACTCGAGTTTCTCCACATGGATCTTATAGGACCAACTAGAACGGAAAGTCGAGGTAGCAAAAAATACATCTTGGTTATTGTAGATGATTATACAAGATACACTTGGGTTTCATTCTTAAGAGACAAATCAGAAACCCTTGATGAAGTGAAAAAGATCATCAAACGTATCCAAACTGAAAAATGTTCTCAAGTCAGTAAGATCCGTAGTGATCATGGATCTGAATTTGATAATAGTGGTTTTGAGAAATTTTATAGTGATCAGGGAATATCGCATGAATTCTCTGCGCCCAAAACACCACAACAAAATGGTATTGTGGAAAGAAAAAATAGAGTGCTTCAAGAAATGGGTAGTGTCGATAAGACGCTCTTTGTTAAGAAGCATAACGATGATATTATAATGGTTCAGATTTATGTAGAAAATATTATTTATGGATCAACGTGTACTAACATGACTGTTGAGTTTGCAGAGTTAATGAAATCTAAATTCGAAATGAGCATGGTTGGGGAATTAAATTATTTCTTAGGGTTGCAAGTAAAATAATAACCTGATGGAATTTTTATTTCTCAAACCAAGTATGCTTTGAACTTGATTAAGAGGTTCGGATTTGAGAATGGTAAGAATTTTGATACACCTATGAGTATAACTCTAAGACTGTCAAAAGACTCTACAGGTAAAGATGTAGATCCTAAATTGTTCATAGCATGATTAGTAGTTTGCTTTACTTAACTGCTAGTAGACCTGATATTACTTTAAGTGTTGGAATTTGCGCTAGATATCAGTCTAATCTTAAAGAATCTCACTTAACTGCTGTTAAGCGAATTATTAGATATGTCGCAAGTTCAGTTAATTTGAGTCTTTGGTATCCTTATGATACTAGTGTTCAATTGGCTGGGTATTCAGATGCTGATTGGGTGGGTAATATCGATGACAGAAAATCAACCAATGGTGGTTGTTTTTACATTGGAAACTACTTAGTTTCTTGATTTAGCAAGAAACAAAGTTCCATATCACTCTCAACTGCTGAGGCTGAATACATTGCAGCTAGAAATTGTAAGTGCTATGATTTCATAATACTTTTGTTGTCAAATTTTGTGGTGCCAAAACCTATATCTATGTCTTGTATATCTTGTGTTTTATGTTGGAAGACTAGTCATTGCAATCAAGACATATCAAGACATCGCATTTCAAGACAAGATCTTAAAAGAAGAAAGTTTTTCAAGTCTTGATGAAGAAATCAAGAATAGAAGTTTCAAGGTTGTATGTTCAAGGGTTGATCAAGTTCAAGCTTAGTAGAAGACTTTGTGAAGTCAAGATCAAGCTTATGAAGGCCTACTACAAGTGTTGAATATTCACAAGCTTCTCTTAAGGGTCATCTGAGTGTTAAGACTTTCAATGTCCATCTCACTTTTAAGGTTTGTTTGACCTTAGATTGACCTTAGGATGGGCTTTATTGTAGGTCATTCCGGATACATAACTCATATATTTTTATATGCTTGTATGGAGTGTTCTAAGACCAGTCCTAGGGACTTCAAGACCAGTCCTAGCTTTGCTACGACCGGTCTTAGGTTTTTCAGGACCAGTCCTAGGTAGTTGAAGATTTTCGAATCTTTCTAGCTGTCCTACGACTAGTCCTGGACATCCTACGACCAGTCCTGTGAGTTCTACGACTCATCCTTCGACCGGTCGTAGACCTACGACTCAAACTCCAGCAACCATTTTTGGGGTCTTACGACCGGTCGTAGGTATCTCACGACCAGTCATAGGTGGCCCACGATCGGTCGTAGACCACCCTCGACCGGTCGTGGAACTAAAAATCAAATTCCGCAGAAATCTTTCGAAAATCTTTGGAGCTACGACCAATCCTAGGATCCTAAGACCAGTCGTAGACGGGATTTTTCAGTTTATAAATTGAGCACGAACTTCAGAGTTTTAGCACTTCAAATCAATTCTATTCAAGCATTCTTTAGGCTATTCTCTGAGATAAGTTTGTATTTATTTTAAGCTGCTTTGTGCTTATTTAATATTCATTTTGCTAGCTTATTCTTATTTGATTTTGATCTACATTCCAATCTTATTAGAAAAGGAGAATTTCTGTTAATCCTTCTTCTGGATTCAAAATCAAATAGATTTAGCCCGTTTGATCTAAAATCAATTAGACTTAGAACCATTTTTAAAGTGAGTATTGGACTTTGAACGTCGAATCAAACTACTACTCCGATTGGTTCTACCGGGCTTCATCAAAAGGTGATTCAGGTATTTTACATGTTTTGTAATTTACTTTCTCTGGTTTTTGTTTGAGATTCGCCAGAAAAATCTCATTGTATTGGTTATCTGAGGAGAGCCAGAAAACTCAGATTGTGGGGTTTTTGGATTGTGTAAGCCCGAGATCAAAGACACAATTGTGAAGGTTTTAGGTGAACCTGTGAAACCTATTTTGATAGTGCATGCTAATATCCCCTGTATGAAGATATTAGGAGTGGAGTAGCAATCTTTGTGGCTGTTGGATAACAGTTGGTGTACACACAGGCGAACCACTATATATCGTTGTGTTGTGGATGTGCTTTATTCTTTCATACCTTTATTCATTTAGTTTTGTGATTTGTGTTTGTGGATGAATGTTGTAATCACTTCAAGCAAAGTGTGGATGAATGTTGTAATAACTTAGGATCTATTTTTCGCAAGTTATTTTGATTTCATTACTTATTATTCCTCTTTGGTTTGTGATACAAGGACGTTCTAGAAATAAGGTTTTCCTACCTTAAACCTCTGGTTTTTGGTGTAAGGTTGTCCTTAGAACTGATAAAGTATCAATCTCCTTATTCTAGGCTATTGCAATTGTTTTATATTAAGCATTTTGCAATAATTCTTTTATTATTCCACTGTTATTAATTTTATTTGGCATTGCCCTATTCACCCCCCCTCTAGGGCATATAGCTAGGCCCTTTCAAGTGGTATCAGAGTCTAATAGCTCGTGCTTATTGTTTATTTATTAGATTTATTTCCTGAGCTAACGATATAAGCTATATTAAGATGTCAAATTTTGATAGCCTATCAGTCACTAGGCCACCACCTTTTAATGGCACAAACTATGCCTATTGGAAAGCCAGGATGAGGATCTTCCTCAAATCCTTGGATGAAAGTGTGTGGCTGGCCAGAGTGAATGAATGGAACCCTCCTATCACTGAAGTTGCTAATGATGATGGTTCAAAAACTATGAAAATAATAGCTTATTCTCTTTGGACCACACTTCAGAAAAGTGAAAGTAGTGCTAATGCAAAAGCACTAAATGCAATTACTTCTGCATTATCACCAGATGAATTCAAAAGAATCATCTCTTGTGAAAATACAAAACAAGCATGAGATATATTAGAAATAACACACGAGGGTACATCTATTGTCAAGAAATCTAAAGTCCAACTCTTCACAACTAAATTTGAAGAAATTCATATGGAGGAGAATGAGATGTTTATGGACTTCTACACTAGATTGAATGACATAGTGAACTCTATGTGGGGTCTTAGTGATAAAATCCCTGAAAGTAAAGTGTGCGCAAAAATACTACGTTCACTTCCTGAATGGTTCAATTCTAAAGTGACCGCGATTCAGGAACTTCGTGATACGGATACCATGAGGGTTGAGGAATTAGTTGGTTCACTTCAAACCTATGAGTTATCCTTTAAGGCTCCTAAAGGAAAATCAATAGCTCTCAAATCATCTAAAAATATTTCTCAAGAGAGCACTTCGGATTCAGAAAATACCGAAGATGATATGACACTTTTAGTAAAAAGATTTTATAAAATTTTTAAAAATAAGAAAAAGGTTGATCTTCAAAAATCAAATGATAAGAGACGATCTAAACCTAGAACTCGTAAATCCTTGAAAGATAGTCAATGTTACAATTGTCAAGAGTATGGGCACTTATCTAACAAATGTCTTAAAAATGACAAATCAAAAAGAAAAAGCATGATGGCTACTTGGGATGAATCATCTGATTCTGAATCCTCTTCTAAATCAGAAGATTCTGAAACCGAGTCAGGCGATGGTGTTAAAGCCCTTATGACTCTAGCCAAGATCACCTATTCAGATCATGATGATACATCTAGTGAAGAAAATATGAACAGTGATTGCGAAAATGTAGATGATCTTCAAGATGCTTATAATGCCCTTTATAAAGAGAGTTGTAAAATTGTTGTCAAGCTTAAATTACAAAAAGAAAAATTTTCTAAGCTTAAGGAAGATTATGAGTCTCTTGTCTTAGAAAAATCTCATATTTCTGATACTTTTGAAAAAACCAAAAATGATTTAGATTTCAAAACCTCTCAAATTGAAGATTTGAAATCCGAAAAAGAGAAACTCAAAAATGAGGTAGCTTCTCTTCTGAGTTTGAAAGACACATGGAGATATGCCCAAGGATATTCGAAATTGGAAAGATTATTGTCCGGATCAAGAAAATGTGGCGATCGATCCAGGTTGGGCTATGATAAAAATACATCTCCTAAACAAAAGAATATTGCTCCTAGATTTGTTAAAGGAGAGTCTTCGACCTCAAAAGAAAAGAATAACTATCAAGGTTTTTCCAAAAATTCTAGGTCTTTCCAAAAACCTAAAAGTGGTCATGTTAACTTTAATTTTCAAAACCGAAATCAATTAGCTGAAAAAATTATTGATCTTCTCAAGGAGTTATTAAAGTCGAACTCTATAGGTCGTTCCTACAACAATAGACAGCAAAAGACCATCTATACTCCTAAACCCAAAACAGTTATGAAATGGGTTCCTAAAGTTGCCAGCTTGGTTGCCCACACTGCTTTCAAAGCAACAAGCCATTCAAAGTGGTACCTAGATAGTGGTTGCTCCAGGCATATGACAGGTGACAAAGCTTTATTCACCGATCTTAAAGATATGACTGACGGGTCAGTCACATTTGGTGATGGAAGCAATTGCAAGATTATTGGCCAAGGTACGGTTCAACTTTATAACCTTCCCTTATTTAAGAATGTCTTATATGTTGAGGGTTTAAAACACAACCTATTAAGCATTTCTCAGATATGTGATAACAACCATAGTGTAAAGTTTTCTAATCAAGGTTGTGAGATAGTTAATAAAAGGGGTTCTGTTATATTAATTGGTCGCAGAACTTCTGAAAACTGCTACATCGTTAGTGATGCTAGCTCATCTACTCAATCATGTTACATGGTCCATACCGATGAGATTGAATTATGGCATAAACGTCTTGGACATGTACACTATCGAAACTTATTTAGATTGAGCAAAAGAGAACTAATTAGAGGTCTACCCAAATGGCAAAAAGTAGACAAAATATGTGGTGAATGCCAGTTGGGCAAACAAATTAGGAGTTCTCACAAGAAAGTGAACTCTAACACCACATCTAGACCACTCGAGCTTCTCCACATGGATCTTATTGGACCTACCAGATCGGAGAGTCGAGGAGGCAAAAAATGCATCTTGGTTATCGTAGATGACTATACAAGATTCACTTGGGTATCGTTCTTAAAAGACAAAACTGAAACCCTGGATGAAGTGAAAAAGGTCATCAAACGAATCCAAAATGAGAAAGGTTCTCATGTTAGTAAGATCCGTAGTGATAATGGATCTGAATTCGAAAACAGTAGTTTTAAGAAATTCTATAGTGATAAGGGAATATCACATGAATTCTCAGCGCCCAAAACACCGCAACAAAATGGTATAGTTGAAAGGAAAAATAGAGTGCTTCAGGAAATGGCTAATGTTATGTTGAATAGTATGAAGCTCTCTAGAAATCTTTGGGCTGAAGCAGTTAATACTGCATGCTATATTATTAATCGGGTTTATACCAGTAAATTTGATAATAAGACTGCTTATGAATTATGGTTTGAAAAGAAACCTACTGTCAAATACTTTCGGATATTTGGTAGCAAGTGTTATATTTTACGGGATCGTGAAAATTTGGATAAGTTTGATACGAAGAGTGACGAAGGAATTTTTCTTGGTTATTCTTTGAACAGTCGAGCTTATAGGGTTCTAAATAAGAGAACTGGTGTGATTCAAGAGTCCATCAATGTAGTCATTGATGATCATTTGAATACACCAGCCCCAAGTTCAGATGATGATGAAGCTCTTATTATTGACAATCTAGATATCTCATCAAGTCAAAAAGAATCTGAACCAAGGACTGTTAAAGATCATCCAACCAATCAAATACTTGAAAATTCTCTCACTGGAGTTCGTACTCGCAAACAACTTGAGAACATATGTAATTATATTTGTTTTACATCCCAAATAGAACCAGTCAACGTAAAAGAAGCACTTTCTGACGAAAATTTGCAGGATGAACTTAATCAATTTGTTCGTAATGATGTCTGGTATCTTGTTCCTAGACCTAAAGATAAAAATATTATTAGAACAAAATGGATCTTTAAAAATAAGTCTGATGAACTCAAAAATATTATACGAAACAAGGCTAGACTGGTTGTACAAGGGTACACTCAGATTGAAGGCATCGATTACGATGAAACCTTTGCTCCAGTCACTCGCCTTGAATCAATCAGACTTTTTATTTCTATCGCATGTTTCAGAAAATTTAAAATCTATCAGATGGATGTAAAGAGTGCCTTCTTGAATGGCGATTTACATTAAGAAGTATATGTTGAACAACCTTCAGGGTTTGAAGACCCTAAGTTATCTGGCGTGATTGCCTTTATTTTGAAAAAAATTTCTTCCTCTTCATTCTAACCCTCCTCACCAACGAGCCGAGCTACGACTAGTCGAACCCTTGTGTTCGCTTCCTTCAGGTTAGAATATTTTTCCTTACTTTCTTGAAGAATCATAGTCTTTTTTTTCTTTAATTTCTTGATTTTTGTTGTCTATTTCAACTCTTTCTTCAAGTTTTTTGAGTTTTCTTCCTCATTTGCTGATTCTAGAGAAACTCATCTCTATTTTCGTGATATCTCTTGTATTTCTTCAAGAAAATAGACTCTAGAGGTAAAAATAAAAATTCTAGAGGTGCTTCTTCTTCTAAATCAAATGTTATCATTATACGCCATCTTAGGGCTCCCAAAGATGATCCACCTTATGTAAGTGATCTGCGTATGCACAATGTGATTGTTGAAAAAGCCATTAATTTAGATCATATCACTCCTTTTGGTCTCCTTCATCTTCTTCAATCTGTAGGATAGGAAAACATTTTACGCTGGGCCGGGCTGGCATACCAGTTCATAGCACAGGTCATGATTGCATGCATTACTGAATTTTCTACTGAGCAACTGACTTTCTCTATTGCTACTAGAGAAGGACCTTTTCCTATTGATCGACATTTAATTTCAGGCCTTATGGACATATCAGTAAATGATGATGGTATTCATCCTAGCACACTTGCTGAGAAATTGTCAGAATCTGAAAAACGTATTTTTACTAGAGCATTGTGTAACAGGGATGCACCATAGAATGAAAATGAAAATGCCCTCGCATCCAGATATTTGTTAACCAGATACAGAGTCTTACATCGTATCTTTATCTCTAATCTGTATCCTTGCTCTGGAAACAAGACTGAGTTGACTCTGCTTATGGATCTTATTTTGTACTCAATCGTTACTGGTGTTAATATCTGTTTGCCCTCTTTGATTTGTTACTCTATCATTCAATTCCATATTCATCCTGGTCATAGTGATATTTCATTTGGGTATCTGATGAATGTGTTAGCCTCTAACATGCTAGTCGCTATGCCCGTTGGAGAGGATCCTATCCAACACCTCATATTCGACAACTCCAACCTAAACAAAATGAAGTTGAAATTGGCTGATGGCCAAGTCGATGTTGGAGAAGGTGGAGCTGCTGCTAAAGCCGGGAATGATGAAGAGGGTGATGCTCTTCCTCCAGATGATATCAATATGGATGATATTTTTAATGAAATTGATTCTGACTCTGCGAATGATCCTGACTATGAGCCATCTGATTTTGGTGCACGTCTGAGTGCATTAGAGGAGAAGGTGGAGAATATGAATATTGGCCATAATCTGCAGTTTAAAAATATGCGCAAGTATTTTAGGCGCTTACAAAAAGGCCTTCATCAAATTGATCCTACCATACCTGCTCCTTCTGGATCAGATTGAGGATTTTACTCTTTGGTTTGTTTTAACTATAAGACTTTGCTTTATCTCTGTTTGTGTGATTGAGTTTCTTTGACTTGACTTGATAACGTTTTATGATATGATATGTATTCTGATTCATTTATTAATTATCCTGTTTTTGATTCTTCCTTTGTCATATTTATGACAAAAAGGGGGAGAATTGTGGGATTGATTATGATTGGTCATCATATTATGTATGAATGATACACATATGATGATTGGTAGGTGTACTACTCAGGGGGAGTTGGTAAACTTATAGGATGGTAAACTTACAGGATGTATTATGCTTGGTTATCTCATGACAACTGGTGCATGATTCTTTATTAATGCTTGTGATGCTTCTCTTATTGTATTTTTTGCATTGAATTATAGGAGTGTGTTTTGTCACAAATTTGACAAAGGGAGAGATTGTACGTGCTATGGTTTGAATCCTCTTTGGTTGTCAAATTCTGTGTGGCTGTTGTGAAAAAGTTGGTGTACACGCAGTCGAACCACTATAACTACTTGTCTTGTAGATTGAATTCTTGCTTAATTCTTTATCTTTTATCATTCAGTTTTGTAGAACGTATATGTGGATGAGAATATTGTAAAGACTTACATTTCAAGCAAGTGTGGAGAATGTTGTAATAAATTAGATTTAAATTTTTGTAATTTATTTCAATTTCTTGCTATTTATTTCTATTCAGATTGAGTTCTTGATTCAAAAAATGTTCTAGAAATAAGGTTGTCCTACCATAAGCCCTTGTTTATTATGGTGTAAGGTTGTCCTTAGAACTGAATTTGTATCAACCTCTCAATGCTTGTTTATTGAGATTGATTTAATTTCAGCATTGTGAATTGATTTATTATTGTAAGGCTATTTCTTTATTTTATTCCGCTATATTTAATTTTAATTTGGCATAGTCCTATTCACCCCCCCTCTAGGACATATAGCTTGGCCATTTCAAGAACCAACTAATTGTAAAACATTACAAATCAAGTTATTAGGATATTCATAATTACCATAAAACTTAAGTAATTTTAAAATTTATTAGTACCTTTGAAAGGGTATCATCCACACCGATCATCCTAGAAGCAGGATTGCTACTATAGAGCTCATCTAGTTTTTCCTATGAAAAAATAGAAATGAATGTAAAATAATTCAAAGTTATACATAAGCTTTTCATAAGGTACTAGTTAGTGGTACAAGGGATCGATGCACTTGCAACAAGGTCAGGATACTGGACAACTTTTTCCTTTCTTGTATGGGCTTTTAAGTAGACTTCACATCTACCTATCTCGACATCAGAGGTAAGATTCCTCTCTATCGCCTTTGGGACATTATATATCGTTCAAATATACATCATTAATTGAGTTAGATGAATGATAATTCAAATTTACATACCATCTTATGGCGAGTAACAGCCATGCTGCGCCTCCTAAGACATGCAGGTCCTTTTAACTTGGTCCGATTGACTTTATTCCTTGCGCTTACCCTCTTGAATTCCTCGGTGTTATGTTGATCCACAAAGACCCTCCAATCCTCCATAGGGATACCGGGGGGGGGGGGAGGGACCATCTCTTACAACAATAGGATCCTTGCTTTTAATATATTTTGCAGTCAACATTTTCTTGTATATCCTCCACGTTTCATTGATGCGTTATGTAATGTAATTAAGACTTGCATCCCAACATTGACCCTCAAACTCATAAAAATGTGACAATCTTTGTGTGACCATATGAATGTGTTTAGAAGGCACCTGGCGAAAGTCCGGGTATATGATCGGGATATGAAAATAAGTTAGGACACCGACATGCGATGCAAAATTTCTATGATCGGAACAGTCCTCATTCGGTTGCCCAAATTCATTCGTCTTTAGGACTTTTTTCCTTTCAGGTTGCACAAGTAAAGAGACCCCCCTAGTAATGCCTCTCTTTCTAGACGAAGCAGAAGCTGGCACAATTACATATAAAAAAAATAACAGTTATATATACACATCATTGATTACTGCTAATATATAAGGAAAATGAAATTTACATATCTAATTAAGGAGAAGTATCTTATTACCTTCAGTGTTGCTTGCATCTGTACTCCCAAGCAACTGCGCACCCAATACCTCTGGTTGTGAATCCATGTGCCTATTTCTTCGCTAAAATGGAAAAAAAATACTAATGGTTAAGAAATAATTTAGATCGTAGATAAAGTATAAATAATTCACTATATTATCCAAACCTTGATTAGATTGCCTCCAATAAATATCATTTTGTTACATGCTTAGAAAATACAAACAATTCAATAAATTCTCCTTGATCGTTTTCTTTTCTTTGTTTTCTCGACTACAACACTGACGTCTTCAGGTTCATTGAATATCAACTCATCAACAATTACTAATGAGGTCAGATCAGGTCCTACATCGGCATTACTTATAGCCTTTAATTGTTCCGATAGAACGCATGTCTCTTCTTCGATATTTTTTTTTTGAAACCTCCAAGCCCACTTGCCAATCAGGATTTTTTGGATCTTTAGAATAGAAAACTTGCGTGGCATGCTCTGTAAGAATGAAGGGCTCGTCACTGACTTTGTCTGAACTATAAAGACTAGATAAATTTACTAATCTCAGGTTCACTTCGACATCAAAAGAAACACCATGATGTGTCACCTTCATCCAATCACACTTAAATAGGACAGGCTTGTACCCTGTTCGGTACTCCAATTAGATAATTCTACAAAGGATTCCATAGGTTGATTTTCATCCACTGTATTCATATCCTTAGCACTCGATCGAAAGGTTGTCATACCCTCTGTCATAACCTCACTGTTTTGGTTCAATTTATTCTCCTCATAGTCCTTAGTAACAAAGAGGAAACCATTAATACAATACTTATTGTATTGCGTAGAAAAAGCTAGAGGTCCTCTCACTATGTCTTTAAATTCTTCATCATCAGATTCAATGAACTCTGGTTGCCTCTTTAACCAAGGTATGAATTCATCCTTGCTAGGCACCCTGTTCGTACTCTTGTAGCATCGCTGCAAGAAATCTTTGTGCTTCCTGATATTCAATAATATTATTATATTGAAATCACATAAATTAAGGAGATATATATATATATATATATATATATATATATATATATATATATGAGCTTATTGTACATACCCTTCCCACTCATCATAGCCAGGATGACTCTTCAGTACCCATGTACGAGCTTGTTCGTATTCAATACCCACTAGGATAACACTTTGACCCTAACCTACTGGACCGACATCGTCATCATTACGGTCATCATCAACGATATCTTGCAAATTACGTAGTCTTGGAATGATTTCGTTAAACCAAATTTCTAGCTTTTCTAATAAGCTTGTTTTCTGTTTTCCTTTATATTGGTTGCAAAATATAATTGTCTCCTCTTGAATCTATTGCTCTGCAATACAGCCCTCAGGTCGTGCCTTGTTACGAACATAGGCCTTAAATGTCTTCATGAACCTAAAAAAGTTAATGATACATTATATATACATGCAAATGTAGATGTTAAGCTGATTTATTCTTATTAAGCTCATAGCGTACCTTTCGAATGGATACATCCATCGATAGTATACATGACCACATATGCGAGCCTCGTAAGCTAAATGGATTGAAAAATGCATCATAATGATAAATATTGATGGCGGGCATATAGTCTCAAGCTAACATAACTTCCTAGCCATGCTCCTCTCGAGAGTAAGAAGCATTTGAAGGTGCAAAAGCTTCTAATTATAAGGCGAATGACCTTTCTATCCTTGAATGCATGATGGATGAGAACTGGGAGCAGATGTTGTATCAACACATGGTAAGAATGAGACTTCATTCCCTTTAAATCCGCACAATCTTCCTTTACGATGGTCTTCCAATTCGCACTAAAACCGATCAGAACACGCGACTCATGCAAAGTCTAGATGAAAAGCTTTTTCTCTTCTTTTCTTAGACAAAAAGGACCTTGTTTCTGAATCACCTTGCATTGTTCTTTTTCAGCCATAGGCGCTTCTTAATTCCTAATTGTTTCAGGTCCCTGCGCGCATTAGCATCATCCTTAATTTTTCCAGGCGTGTTCAACATCAAGGCAACAAGGATTTCACATATATTTTTCTCAATATGCATAACATCAAGATTGTGATGCACGAGAATATCTTTTCAATACTCCAGATTAAATAATATAGACCGTTTAAAGAACCACGGTGATTCAACATCATTCACTAGCTCTTGTTGGCCTCCATCAGTACCCTTTATATTACTCTTCCTAGTCTTCCCCCATTGTATATTCAAGTTTGCGGTTTATCTTTTGACCTCAATCCCATCCATACGGATCTGTTGATGTCATATCTCCACCTTCTTATTAAATGTGCCAGCACTTGTGTCCTTCCTAGCTTGTTCTAACATTGGCAACCACCGTCTATGGCCCATATAAACATGTTTCTTTCCATATTGAAGTCGCAAAGAATCTGTGTTGGGACCACATACAGGACAACCATACTTGGTCCTACAACCAGAAACATTACCATATGCTGAAAAGTCATGAATTGTCCAAAGTAGAATGACACACATGTTGAATTTGTTCTCATAGTATGCGTCAAACGTCGTGACCCCTTTTTACCTTAACTCTTGTAATTCATCAATCAATGGTCGTAAATAAATGTTAATATCCTTTCCCAGTTGTCGCGGTCCCTCAATGAGCAAAGTCAACATAGTAAACTGAGGTTTCATGCAAAGCTTTGGTGGAAGGTTGTACGTCACACACATAACGGGCCATGAACTATACGACATACTGAAAGAGCTGAATGGGTTAAACCCATCTGTAGCCAGACCCAATTGAACATTGTGAGGTTCAACTAAAAAATCTGTATACTTGTCATCGAGATTCTTCCATGCAATAGAATCAGCAGGATGCTCCATCTTTTCATGTTGAAATTTCCTGATTGAGTGCCAAGGCATTTCTTTCGCCAACCATGGCACACTGAACATTCTTTGTAACCTTGGTGTTAATGGAAAATACCTTAACACCTTTACAGGTATCCTAGATTTTTTTCTCTTAGAATCCATTTCAGTCTTGAACCTAGGAGTTTTACAATTTGAACAAATGGTTTTCATCTCATTCTCTCTCCAATATAAGATGCAATCATTTGGACAAGCATGGATTTTCACATAATCAAGACCCAACTTTGTAATGATCTTCTTCGCTTGGTAGGTATTAGTTGGGGCCTTGTTACCAGAAGGGAAATCTTGGGCCCCAGGGTATAGCTCAGTCATCGCATCTCATAAATTTGCTTCAAACTCCTTAGTTTCATTTTCTCTAGAGACGCCTTCGACTACAGGGGTCACATTTGGATCATCCTGTACAACTTCATTTAGGTTATTACCACCAAGTTCTTGAACAATCGTGATGTGCAACTCATCTAAGTTCGGGACACTATGGTATTGTTGGGAACTTGATTCACGTACAGAATACTTTGGTGATACATGTTCCCCATGCATGTTCCAAACCCTATAGCTTGGGTCGAATCCATTTTTCATTAGAAGTATTTCCATTTCATCATAAGAAACTAGAAAACGTGCACATCTACAAGTGGTGCATGGACAAGGAACAGATTCTCTACTAGGAAGGTTTTCTTGTGCAAACTTTGAAAAAATTCTGATTTCAGAAAGAAAAAGTGGGTCTAGGAAACTTCATGTCATCCACTCCCTATTCATTATAGCCGGATCTCAATTAACCAAGGGGTCCATTTTCAACCTGCACCTTACCAAAAATTAACATTGAAAATTAGCCTCATGCACCATCCTCCTCAAAAGTTGGAAATGAAGGAAGTGCTATCAGATGATTGAACCCATACAAATATTATCTACCAAATACAATGTATTAAGGAGTTTGCAATCATTGTATTTTTACAACAAATTAATAATTTCCAATGTGGTTTCTGTGAAACCACTACAATGAGATGCACTCATTGTAGTTATATACATGGGTACAACTAGATGCACTCAACACTAAGAAAGGTAATTATATACATGGGCACAACTAGATGCACTCAACACTAAGAAAGGTAGTTATATACATCGGTACAACTAGATGCACTCACCACTAAGAAAGTTGCACTTTCACATCCTCACCATTAAAAGACAGAGGAGGGAATCCATTAAGCATTCACTACTAGTACATCAGTGGGAGTCAAGCCCAGGTCGCCCCACTAGCAGGGAAATTCACTAGCAGCTCAACCGACATGCATACAGTGGCTGTGTCGACAAGGGAAAACTAGTTTTCAAATCATGTTAACACAAATCAACAATGACGAAGGGTAAAATGAAACATTCCAAACCTTAATTTGTTAGTGTTACAATGTAAAACTTGGTTATAGAATACAATAAGATTTGGAGTTCTCACTATGTTTCCCCAATTTTTCTACTTCTATATTTGTAAGCACCCTATAAATTTTCACAACAACTCCGACCCGCTGGGAAAAGGCTATGATTATGATGAAGATAGTATTGATGGTGATTGGAAAAAGGCTATGATTATGATGAAGATAGTACTAATGGTGATTATTTTCCAAAGATTCAATGGATAATACCCAATTGTAGGTAAGGGATGCATTAGTCCAATTCTAGTTTCATCGTCTTTCTAAAATTCTAAATAATGCACAGAGATGGACACGCAAAGTCCATGTGCTTCCCAATAGAATGGATTGTTCTCTTTGCACAACAAACCATCAAATGGGCTTAAATTAATACCCATACTTGCACCTGCACCCATTTAACCATCCCCATACCCAGCCTATTTCGGGCCAGGTTCGGGTACCCAGCCTATTGCCACCACCACCTTTTTTTTTTCTTTTTTCTTTTTTGAAGATTCTATTGCCACCCTTTCTTATAATAATGGAATTTTTTGCCATTGCAACGGGTGTGAAGATCTTTGCAAGCCTGATGAGGTGTCAATTGATCCTGTAGGGGAAGCTCACAGTCCAATTGAATTGATTTACATGTTCCCCCATGGGCCCATAATGCAAATGCTTCTCTTTGGTCCTCTTTTTCTTTTAGTTAACTTATCTAATAAGAATGACAATCTTCTTGTTGTTTTCCCTTGCATAACCAACATATGGAGAAGACAAATTGAAATTTTTTAATCTTGACACTGTTTACTCAATCTATAACTGACATATAGAGAAGACTAACTGAAATTTTTTTATCTTGATATTGTGTACTCAATCTATAAATTCCACTCAATGTATCTTGTTGAGGACCATATGAGCTTCATGTCCTTTTTGGTCCAACCATTTACCAAGTAAGGGCTCCTATGCAAAACCTTTGAATCCTAATAAATTTGCATAGAATTCAAAAAAATCCAACTGAAATAACAGGCCCCCACTTAAATAAATCTGAACTGTCTCAGTGAATTGTGTTGTTGAAATCAAAATAACCATCGAGTCGCGTGAACCAAAGACGCGTAATCAAAATAAAAGATGACAACAAGCAATCAATTTTATATCAATGGACTCAATTTTCATGACCAAGCACCAAATAGATTTTAAACCTAAACATCCCCAAAATTTCCATTTGGAACTCTAGAGACGAGACAAAATCAGTACCCTTCTTTTAAAGAGGAACTACACCATAGTCTACAGAGTATGGTGGACAATGCAAATATGCACATCCACAATAAACTTGGCATACATCAATATAAACCTCAAAATCAATGGCCGCTATGGATGGCACATGGCCTGATGGTTACAAAGATTACACAGTCCGAGCTGCCTGATACTCGCCATCAAATAGACATCTAGAAAAGAGAATAGGTCAACAACCTAAACTCAACAGGTGATATCAAACAGTAGCAATCATCACATAAATGATACTTCCAATCCATGTCCATCCGCAACCAACGATTTGGATGGTCTGGATCAATGGGCAAGCACGCCACACATCATACTAAACCTGAGAATAAATCCACTTTTCTAACTATTAATGTTAAGAAGGAGAAGTTTAATTTTTTTATAGCATAGCAGTATAAAACATTTAGAGGAAGTTAGATGCTTGGTTCCCGCACATGCTCTTTCAATGTAAGGGTACCGAGTATAATTTTAACATCCTGTCAAGATCCAAAAATCCCCCAAATGAAAGTTTCAATTTTCTAGCACTGCAGAACCAAATTTAGAGAAAGAAAATAACCAAACACTATTTCACAATAATCTGCACAAAATCAAAAGAAAAGGAAAAGAAAAACCCAGTTAAACTTCTAACCAAGTTAGCATTAGATTAGATCATTATTCCTCTAATGATTAATCATAAATTTTTATCTGAAACTTCCATTAAACAAAAATCACAACCACACAATAGACATGCAGCACAAAAACACGAACTAAGAAAGTACAAAAGGAGCAAAGACTACCTCAAGAAACTGATTCCAGTGCTGGGAATCTCGTAGATCAAGTTGGGTTAAATCTTTCACATGTCTGTCAATACAAAATAGAGTCACAAATTTAAAAAGCATAAATCCCGTGTTGTTCAAAACAAAAAAGAATCACAAATTTTAAAAATAAAAATAAAAAAAGTTAGCTAAAACAGAGTATATATCCTCATCCCCTTAACTCTGGATAAAAAACAGCCACTTAGCCAACAGAGACTGGCAGCATCTGAACCAAACAAGAACAAAAAGCCTGGGTTTCGTGGTCAGCTGAGAGGCATATATGACCCTTCTTGCTATCGGGATGATCTGTCCACCGCCCCTGTGGATTGCATCAGCATGAAGAACAACGTCACAAACCTTAAAGCATATGCCCTGCATGTTTTGTCCCCCATTGCTCCTTCCTTTGATGCCCATTGGAACCCAACCATAACAGAATCCTTGATTTCATTCAGGTACTGAACTCCCTTGCACATGTTAACAACCATATTTGGGACCCATGATTCTAACCTTCAAACCAGTTGAGACCTTCCCAGCGAAAACCCGCAACTGATTTCGAAAACAAGGAGAGAGAGAGAGAGAGAGAGAGAGAGAGAGAGAGAGCCCAGGAGATGGAGAGAGGCAGAAACGGGACCTGGTTTTGGGAGTAATGCGGGCGGGAGAAAAATGTGGACATTTTCATTTTGGGGAATGGCGCATGACGGACGGCCCATAAGGGCCGTGGGGCCCACCATGATGCATGTTATTTATCCACTCCTTCTATTAATTTTAAAATATTATTTTAAGGGTTGATGCAAAAAATGAGTCAGATCGAAGCTGTAAGAAGATCACACAACATATTAACAATAGAAATTTAATTTTTATGATTTCTTATTGTGTGGTACACTTAGACCTTTAATCTAAATAATTTTTGGTCTAATCGACTAAAATTATATATAAGAATTTATAGACGGCTTAGATCATACACATATTTCTATGAGCCCCATAGAGCGCCTTAAGCACCGTCAATAGCTAATACAACAACGATAAAGAGGAAGGATTTAGGTACGGATCCATTAGGCTTTTGGCACAAATTAGATATGTAACATAATTACTAGGAATTTAATCCGTAGCCAAAAGGTTTCACAGTCGGTAGCATTTGCTCAATTTTTTGGTAGTGTGCTTAGCATCCCCGATCTTGGGTTTGAACAATGAAACATTAAACACAGGATGTATCCTTGAATCTTTTGGCAAGTCAAACTTGTAAGCAACACAATCGATCTTCTCTATTATCTTAAAAGGCTTGTAATACTTGAGAGTGAGTTTCATATTTCGCCTGAGAGCAAGGGAAGTTTGCCTGTAGGGTTGGAGTCTAAGATAGACCCAATCTCCTACAAAGTACTCTTTTTCTTTGTGGGACCCATCATAAACCTGTTTCATATGAGACAGAGCTTTCTTTAAGGCCTCACGCAACTCCTTCAGCACCTTGTCCCTATGAAGCAGCTTATCTTCCACAGCTTGTACCTTTGTAGTGTCGAAAATATAAGATAATAAAGTTGGAGGGGTGCGGCCATACACTGCCTTGAATAGAGTCTTCTTGGTCGCTGAATGCCAACTTATTTTATAGCAATACTCTGCTCATGTCACCCATTACATCCATTCTTTTGGTTTGGTTCCACTGAAATAACAGAGATACATCTCCATGGTGCGATTGGTTATCTTTATCTGCCCGTCGGTTTGCGGGTGATAAGAGGAGCTAAAATTGAATTGGATCCCATGCAGTTGGAAAAGCTCCTTTCAAAATGCACTCGTGAAAGTTAGGTCTTGGTTACAAACAATGGATTCAGGCATACTATGAAGCTTGAATATTTGATCATAGAAAACATGAGCAACCCCTACAGCCGTATATGGATTCTTCAATGGAACAAAATGACTGTATTTAGATAGGCGATCTATTACCACAATAATTGTTAACTTTCCTTGAGAGGGTGGAAGTCCCTCCACGAAGTCCATGCTAATGTGTGACCAAATTTGTGTAGGGATTGGAAGAGGTTGGAGAAGTCCAGCCGCTTGTCTGTGCTCAGCCTTGTTCCGCTGACAGACATCACACTTCTTGATAAATTCTTTCAGTTGTTGCTTAAGTCCAGTCCAGTAAAACACCACCTTTAGCCGTTGGAGTGTTTTGACTAATCCTTCATGTGTGCTATTATGGAACTAAGTATATCCTACAAGAGCGGGGAGTCATTTGTAAGGTAAATGCGATCTTTTAAAAAAAGCACACCTTCATGAAACCTCCATGGACCAATGGCATTATTTGCCAAGCATAGTTGGACTAATTGTTGAAGCTTGGGGTTAGTTGCAACTTCTTCTCTAATGGTTAAGATCCTCTATAGAATGGGAGAAGAAACAACTGTAGCCTCTCCTTCGTAGTTGCTTCGGGATAGCGCATCCACCACTACATTTTCTCCCCATTGTTTATACTCTATGGTGAAGTCGAGCCCCATCAGTTTGTAGAGCCATTTTTGTTGTACAAGGGTGGTGATATTTTGCTCCCACAAGTACTTAAGGCTTCGTTGATTCGAGTGGATAATAAAAGTTCTTCCAAGAAAGTATGGCCTCCATTTTTGGACCGCAAAGACTAGTGAAAGCATCTCCTTGTCATAGGTTGACATGGGGAGATTCTTCCCACTAAGAGATCGGGTGAAGAATGCTATTGGTCTCTTGTCATGCAGTAAGACAACACCAATTCCCGACCTAAATGCGTCGCATTCTACCACAAAGTTTTTTAAAAATCAGGCAAGGCTAGAACCGGTGCCTTTGTCATTGCTTATTTCAGGATTTTGAATGTTTCCTCAGCAGCTTGGGACCAGGTGAACCCATATTTTTTTTATAACATTTTTATAAGAGGCCCAACTATTTTTTTTTAGTCCTGAATGAACTTACGATAATAACCAGTGAGGCCAAGGAAACCTCGAAGTGCTTTGGGTGTAATCGGCTTGGGCTAATTAGTCATAGTCACAACCTTCTCAAGATCTACCGTCATTCCTTGGCAAGTAATGATGTGGCCCAAATAGGCTACCTGTGTGTCATCAAAATGACACTTTTGCCTTTTCACAAATAGCTTGTTAGTTCTTAAGATATCAAAGATCACCTTCAAATGTTGTAAATGGCCATCCCATGTCTTGCTATAGATTAGTATATTGTCAAAGAAAACAAGGACGAACTTACGTAAATGATCGCGGAAGATGTCGTTCATGAGGGCTTGAAAAGAGGAGGGCACATTTGTCAGGACAAATGGCATGACTAGAAATTCATAATGTCCACTATGTGTTCGAAAGGTTGTTTTGTGGATGTCTTGGGGGTGGACTCGAATTTGATAATAGCCAGAGCGTAAGTCTAGCTTGGAGAAGAAGAGATCACCGTGTAATTCATTCAGCAGCTCGTCGATCACAGGAATTGGAAACTTGTCTTTTATGGTGACCTTGTTGAGAGCCCTATAGTCGATGCACATCCTCCATGACCCGTCATGTTTCTTAGCCAGTACAGGCGAAGAATAAGGACTCGTGCAAGGCCGTATGACTCCTGATTTTAGCAAATCGCTCACCAATTTTTCAATCATTGTCTTTTGAAAATGAGGGTACTGATACGGGTGTACGTTGACAGGTTCGGCCCCAGCAAGGAGTGGGATGTGATGATCATGCTGGTGTGGTGGTGAGAGATTGATTGGTTCAGAGAAGATGTCTGCATAATCATCCAATATTGCAAGGAGGGTGTTGTCGATTGCCTTGGCTTGTGGAGTAACTATTGCTTTAAACAGTAAGAACACTCTTGGGCGCCCCTACTTTAATACCCGTTCCAGGTAAAAGTTTTTTATGAGCTGATCTTGTGGAGATGCTAAGCCCTGCAATGAGATTTCTTTTCCCAAAAATGTGAAATGCATTTGAAGGTTGGAAAAATCCCAAATTCTAGGACCCAAAGTTTTGAGCCATTGGGTACCCAAGACAATCTCATATCCATTCAAGGGTAACAAGTAGAAGTCTAATAAAAGTGGGGTACCTTAGATATGGAGTGAGACCTGGTTGCACTAGCCTAGGATGATTAACCATTCGGCACTGGCTACAGCTACCTCAAATGGCCTCCCTTCCAACGCTTGGAGCCCAACTTTAGCAGCCAGAGAGCTACTAATAAAATTGTGTGTGCTCTCTGAATCTACCAAAATTGTCATTCATGTTGTGTAAGTGCTATGATTTCATATCCCTTTGGTTGTCAAATTTTGTAGTGCCAAAACCTATATCTATGTCTTGTATATCTTGTGTTTCATGACTATTCATTGCTTCAAGACATCATATTTCAAGACAAGAACTTAAATGAAGAAAGTTTCAAGTCATGGATGAAGAATTCAAGAATAGAAGTCTCCAAGTATGTATGTTCAAGATTCAAACAAGTACAAGTATAGAAGAAGACTTTGTTAACTCAAGAAAGGATCAAGCTCGAGAAGGCCTACAACAAGATTCAGAAATTTTCAAGCTTCTCTTAAGGGTCGTCTGAGTGTACAGACTATTAATGTCCATCTCACTTTTAAGGTTTGTTTGACCTTAGATTGACCTTAGGATGGGCTTTACTGTAGGTCATTCTAGATACATAATTCGTATATTTTAATATGCTTGTTCAGGCTGTTCTAAGACCAGTCGTAGGGACTTCAAGACTAGTCCTATCTCTACTACGACCAGTCTTAAGTTTTTCAGGACCAGTCTCAGGTTGTTGAAGTTTTTTGAATTTTTCTGGTTGTCCTACGACCAGTCTTGGACATCCTTCGACCAGTCCTGTGAGCTGTACGACTTATCTTACGACCAGTCTTAGCCCTACGACTCAAACTCTAGCAACTAAACTGGGAGTCCTACGATCAGTCGTAGGTGACCCATGACCAGTCGTAGGTGGACCACGACCGATCGTAGGCTACCCAGGACCAGTCGTGGAACAACTAATCCTTATCCCGTGGAAATCTTTGAAAATCTTTGAAGCTACGACTAGTCCTAGGATCCTAAGACCAGTCGTAGATGAGATTTTTCAGGCTATAAATAGAGCACGAACTTCAGAATTTTTTAATTCAATTCAACTCAATTCAAACAATCTTTAGGCTATACTCTGAGATAAGTTCGTGTTTATTTTTAAGCTACTTTGTGCTCATTTAATATTCCTTTTGCTAGCTTGTTTATTATTTAATTTTGATCTACATTCCAATCTTATTTGAAAAAGGGAATTTCTGATATTCCTTCTTCTTGGATTCAAAATCAAATAAAACTAGCCCTTTTGATTTAAAATCAATTAGACTTAAAACCATTCTTAAAGTGAGTATTGGACTTTGAACATTGAATCAAACTTCTATTCCGATTGGTTCTACCAGGCTACTTCGAAAGGAGATTCAGGTATTTTACATTTGTGTAATTTACATTCTTTGGTTTTGTTTGAGATTTGCCAGAAAAATCTCATTGTTTTGGTTATCTGAGGAGAGCCAGAAAACTCAGATTGTGTGGGTTTTTGGATTGTGTAAGCCAGTGATAAAAAGACACAATTGTGAAGGTTTTAGGTAAACCTGTGAAACCTATTTTGATAGTGCATGCTAATATCCCCTGTGTGAGGATATTAGGAGTGGAGTAGCATTCTGTGTGGCTGTTGGATAATAGTTGGTGTACACACAGGTGAACCACTATATATCGTTGTGTTGCGGATGTGCTTTATTCTTTCATTCCTTTATTCATTCAGTTTTGTAAATTGTATTTGTGGATGAATGTTGTAATCATTTTATTTCAAGCAAGTGAGGGGAATGTTATAATAACTTAGGATTTATTTCTGCAAGTTATTTTGGTTTCCTTACTTTTTATTTGTCATTGGTTTGAGATACAAAGGACGTTCTAGAAATAAGGTTGTCTTACCTTAAACCTTTGGTTTTTGGTATAAGGTTGTCCTTAGAACTGATATAGTATCATTCTATTAATTCTAGACTTTTGAGATTACCTTTAATTCAGCATTGTGCTTTATTTCTTTTATTATTTCGCTGTTTTAAGTTTTATTTGTCATTGCCCTATTCACCCCCCCTCTAGGGAATATAGCTAGGCCCTTTCAAGTGGTATCAGAGCCTAATAACTCGTGCTTATTATTTATTTATTGGATTTATTTCCTGAGCTAACGATCTAAGCTATATTAAGATGTCAAATTTTGATAGCCTATCAGTCACTAGGCCACCACCCTTTAATGGCACAAACTATGCCTATTGGAAAGCCAGGATGAGGATCTTCCTCAAATCTTTAGATGAAAGTGTGTGGCTAGCCACAGTGAATGAATGGAACCCTCCTATCACTGAAGTAACTAATGACGATGGTTCAAAATCAATGAAAGTAACTGCTTATTCTCTTTGGACCACACTTCAGAAAAGTGAGAGTAGTGCCAATGCAAAAGCACTAAATGCAATTACTTGTGCATTATCACCAAATGAATTCAAAAGAATCATCTCTTGTGAAAATGCAAAACAAGCATGGGATATATTAGAAATGACACACGAGGGTACATCAATTGTCAAGAAATCTAAAGTCCAACTCCTCACAACTAAATTTGAAGAAATTCATATGGAGGAGAATGAGATGTTTATGGACTTCTACACTAGATTGAATGACATTGTGAACTTTATGTGGGGTCTTGGTGATAGAATCCCAAAAAGTAAAGTGTGCGTAAAGATACTATGCTCACTTCCTGAATGGTTCAATTCTAAAGTGACCGTGATTCAGGAATTTCGTGATACGGATACCATGAGAGTTGAGGAACTAGTTGGTTCACTACAAACCTACGGGTTGTCCTTTAAAGCTCATAAAGGAAAATTAATTGCTCTCAAATCATCAAATGTTTCACAAGAAAGAACTTCAGACTTAGAAAATTCTGAAGATGATATGGCGCTTTTAGCAAAAAAATTTTACAAAATTTTCAAAAGCAAGAAAAAAGTTGATTTTCAAAAGTCAAATGATGAGAGACGATCTAAACCTAGAGCTCAAAAATCTTTGAAAGATTGTCAATGTTACAACTATCAAGAGTATGGGCACTTAGGTAACAAATGTCCTAAAAAGGACAAATCAAAAAGAAAAAGCATGATGGCTACTTGGGATGAATCGTCTGATTCTGAATCCTCTTCTAAATCAGAAGATTCTGAAATCGAGTCGGGCGATAATGTTAAAGCCCTTATGACTCTAGCCAAGATCACTTTTTCAGATAAAGATGATATATCTAATGAAGAAAATCTTGATAGTGATTGTGATAATGAAGATGATCTTCAGGATGCTTATAATGCCCTTTATAAGAAGAGTTGTAAAATTGCCGTCAAGTTTAAATTACAAAAAGAAAAATTTTCTAAGCTTAAGGAAGATTATGAGTCTCTCGTTTTAGAAAAGTCTCATATTTCCGATTCTTTTGAAAAGATGAAATGTGATTTAGATTTCAAAACCTCCAAAATTGAAGATTTGAGATCCAAAAATGAGAAACTCAAAAATGAGGTAGCTTCTCTTCTGAGTTTGAAAGACACATAGAGATATGCCCAAGGTGATCTTAAATTGAAAAAATTATTGTCCGGATCAAGAAAATGTGGCGATCAATCCGGGTTGGGCTATGATGAGAATACATCTCCTAAACAAAAGAATATTGCTCCTAAATTTGTAAAAGGAGAGTCTTTAACCTCAAAAGAAAAGAATACTTATCAAGGTTTTTTCAAAAATTCAAGGACTTTTCAAAAACCTAAAGGTAGTCATGTCAACTTTGATTTTCAAAATCGAAATCCATTAGCTGAAAAAATAATTGATCTACTCAAGGAGCTATTAAAGTCTAACTCTATAGGTCTCTCCTATAACAATAGACAGAAAAAGACCATCTATACTCCTAAACCCAAAACAGTTCTGAAATGGGTTCCTAAAGTTGCTTGCTTGGTTACCCACACTGCTTTCAAAGCTACAAGCCATTCAAAGTGGTACTTAGATAGTGGTTGCTCCAGGCATATGACAGGCGACAAGGCTTTATTCACCGATCTAAAAGATATGACTGACGGGTCAGTCACATTTGGTGATGGAAGCAATTGCAAGATCATTGGCCAATGTACGGTTCAACTTTATAACCTTCCCTTATTTAAGAATGTTTTATATGTTGAGGGCTTGAAACATAACCTACTAAGCATTTCTCAGATATGCGATAACAACCACAGTGTGAAGTTTTCTAATCAAGGTTGTGAGATACTTAATAAAAAGGGTTATGTTATATTAACTGGTCGCAGAACTTCTGAAAACTACTACATCGTTAGTGATGCAAGCTCATCTACTCAATCGTGTTACATGGTCCATACCGATGAGACTGAATTATGGCATAAACGCCTTGGACATGTACACTACCGGAACTTATTTAGATTGAGTAAAAGATTACTAATTAGAGGTCTATCCAAATTGCTAAAAGTAGACAAAATATGTGGTGAATGCCAGTTGGGCAAACAGATTAGGAGCTCTCACAAGAAAGTGAACTCCAATACCACATCTAGACCACTCGAGCTTCTCCACATGGATCTTATTGGACCAATCAGAACGGAGAGTCAAGGAGGCAAAAAATACATCTTGGTTATCGTAGATGACTATACTAGATTCACTTGGGTATCGTTCTTAAAAGATAAAACTGAAACCCTGGATAAAGTGAAAAAGGTCATTAAATGAATTCAAAATGAAAAAGGTTCTCATGTTAGTAAGATCCGTAGTGATCATGGATCCGAATTCGAAAACAGTAGTTTTGAGAAATTTTGTAGAGATCAGGGAATATCGTATGAATTCTGTGCGCCCAAAACACCGTAACAAAATGGTATAGTTAAAAGAAAAAATAGAGTGCTTCAGGATATGGCTAATGTTATGTTGAATAGCATGAAACTCTCTAGAAATCTTTGGGCTGAAGCAGTTAATACCGCATGTTATAGTATTAATCGGGTTTATACCAGTAAATCTGATAATAAGACTGCTTATGAATTATGGTTTGAAAAGAAACCTACTGTCAAATACTTTTGGGTTTTTGGCAGCAAGTGTTATATTTTACATGATCGTGAAAATTTAGGAAAGTTTGATACAAAGAGTGATGAAGGTATTTTTCTTGGTTATTCTTTGAACATTCCAGCTTATAGGGTTCTAAATAAGAGAAATGGTGTGATTCAAGAGTCCATCAATATGGTCATTGATGATCATTTGAATACACCAGCTCCGAGTTCAGATGATGATGAAGCTCTTATTATCGACAATCAAAATACCTCATCAAGTCAAAAAGAATCTGAACCAAGGACTGTTAAAGATCATCCAACCAACCAAATTCTTGAAAACCCTCTCACTGGAGTTCGTACTCGCAAATAACTTGAGAACATATGTAATTATGTTTATTTTACATCCCAAATAGAACCGGTCAATGTGAAAGAAGCACTTTTTGACAAAAATTGGATAATTGCTATGCAGGATGAACTTAATCAATTTGTTCGTAATGATGTCTGGTATATTGTTCCTAGACCTAAAGATAAACACATTTTTGGAACAAAATGGATCTTTAAAAATAAGTCTGATGAACTTGAAAATATAATATGAAACAAGGCTAGACTGGTTGTATAAGGGTACACTCAGATTGAAGGCATCGATTACGATGAAACCTTTGCTCCAGTGTACTCAGATTAAAAGGTTTGGATTTGTGAATGATAAGAACTTTAATACTCCTATGAGTTCAACGTTAAGACTCTCAAAAGACTCTACAAGTAAAGATATAGATCCTAAACTATATTGTAGTATGATTGATAGTTTGTTGTATCTAACTGCTAGTAGACCTTATATCACGTTAAGTGTTGGTATTTGTGTAAGATATCAGTCTAATCTTAAGGAATCACATCTTACTGCTGTTAAACGGATTATTAAATATGTCACAAGTACTATAAATCTGGGTCTTTGGTATCCTTTTGATACTAGTGTTCAATTAGCCGAGTACTCAGATGCTGATTGGGCCGGTAGTATCGATGATAGAAAATTAATCAGTGGTGGTTGTTTTTACATTGAAAATTGCTTAGTTTCTTGATTCAGCAAGAAGCAAAGCTCAATATCGCTCTCCACTGCTGAGGCTGAGTATATTGCAGCTGGATATGCATGTACTTAACTAGTTTGGATGAAACGCATGCTAAGCGATTATGGAATTAATCAAAATTTAATGATCTTACATTGTGATAATTCCAGTGCTATAAATATTTCCAAAAATTCAATCCAGCATTCACGTACTAAGCACATTAACATTAGGTATCATTACATTCGTGAGTTGGTTGAAGAAAAAGTTATTTCCTTAGAATATATACCAACTGAAACTCAACTTGCTGATATATTTACTAAACCGCTCGACAAAAGCAGGTTTAATAAATTGAAATTTGATCTTGGTATGTGCATTTTACATTGAATATTCTTACTTACATGTATCATAGTGTATTATATTCAGTATTATTTGTATTTAAATTTTAATTTTTTACATTAAATATGTATTTTTGGTCGATACTCGACCGGTCGTAGCTGTACACGACCAGTCGTGGTACGACCAGTCATGCACTGCACTCGACCGGTCGTGGAGCTCGTGAACATGATATAATTTGGGAAAAACCTCATTCTTCTTCATTTTCACTCCAACCTACGACGAGTCGTGGCTCGACCAGTCATAAGATTTCTTGTATTTCTTCAAGGTTAGTCTTATTTCTTCATTTTTCATGAAGATCATGCTCTCTATGCTTTGGTTTAATCATTGCGTGGCTAGATTTCATCTTTTGTTGGTTTTTTAAGGGTTTCTTCTTAAATTGTTGATCTAGAGAAAATTCATCCTTCTTTTTGTACATTTCTCTTGCTCTTTATATATCTTGTTGAAGATGGATGCTAGAGGAAAGAAGAAAATATCCCGTGGTCCATCCTCATCTAGATCTACACGGATAACAAAACGGCACCTTCGGTCACCCGAAGATGATCCTCAAGATGTACGGGATTTGCGTGTTCGTAATGTTATCATTGAGCATACCGCTGATCTCAATCACATTGCTCCATATGGTATTGTCCCTCTCCTTGAATTTGTTGGCTGGGCTAACATTTTTCTTTGGGGTGGGCCTGCATACTAGTCTATTGCACAATCAATAATTGCATGTATCTCAGAATTCTCCCTTGACAACTTAACTTTTTCAATTGATACTAGAGAAGGGAAATTTGAAGTAGATCGTCATTTAATATCGGGTATTATGGATATATCCGTTAATGATGAAGGTATACCGATTCATACTCTATACGACAAACCATCTGAATCAGAAAAATGTATGTTAACAATAGACTTATGCAAAATTAATGCGCAATGGACATACAAAGGGAATGCGCTCCCTTCAATGTATCTGTTACCTAGATACAGAGTGTTACATCATTTTTTCATTTCAAATCTGTATCCTCGGTCCGGTAATAAAACCTAGTTAACTTTTTTCATGGTTCGTGTGTTGCATTCTATTGCTTCTGGTACTATAGTCTGCCTTCCTTCATTGATCTGTCATTTTATCATACAGTTTCGTCTCCATCCAGGTCATAGTGATATTTTGTTTGGTTATCTTATGATTGTGTTAGCCACTCACATGCTTATCGATAAACCTATTAATGAGGCACCAATTCATCATCTTATTTTCAACAATACCAATCTTAATAAGATGAAGTTGGATTTGCTTCCTGGCCAAGTAGTTGAAGGTGGTGTTGGTGGTGATGGTGGTGAAGCCGAAAATGAAGGGGAAGCTGGCGATCTTCCTCAACAGGATGTTAATATGGATGAGTTATTTGATGAGATAGAAACTGATTCGTCAAATGATCCTGATTATAATCCATCTAGTTATGATGCAAGCCTTCGTGCATTGGAGGAGAAGGTTGATAACATGAGTGTAGCCCACGATATGCGGTTTAAATATATACAAAAATATCTTCGTCGCATCAATAGGGGCTTACACCAGATTAATCCTACCATCCCTACTCCCTCCTCTGGATCTGATTAGGCGAATTATCTTTTGGATTGTATGACATTATCTTATCTTTTATTTTGGATATTGTATTAACTTGGTTATGGCTTGATGATTCTGGTTTATATTTTGAAATATGCTATGTCATTCCATATTTCTTTCTCATTATCTGCTTTTTATTATTCTCTATGTTGTTGTGACTTTCCTTTTGTGACTTTCCCTTATCATTTTGTGACAAAAAGGGGGAGTAGTATGGTAAAGGGGAGTAGTATGGAAAGGGGGAGTAATTTGTTTGGATTGATTGATTGAGAAGGATATGTGGATTGAGAATATGGAGTCTTGATGTTTACATGTTGTTTATTGTTTACATGAGCAGTACTCGAATTTATTGTTTACATGAGTAGTACTGGTATTTATTGTTTACATGAACAGTACTCGTATCTCTCAGTGGGAGTAGAGTAATTTGTTTGATGTTGCTCTTATCTGTATGATATGAGTTTTGTCACAAATTTGACAAAGGGGTAGATTGTAAGTGCTATGATTTCATATCCCTTTGGTTGTCAAATTTTGTGGTGCCAAAACCTATATTTATGTCTTGTATATCTTGTGTTTCATGACTATTCATTGCTTCATGACATTATATTTCAAGACAAGAACTTAAATGAAGCAAGTTTCAAGTCATGGATGAAGAATTCAAGAATAGAAGTCTCTAAGTATGCATGTTCAAGATTCAAACAAGTACAAGTATAGAAGAAGACTTTGTCAACTCAAGAAACGATCAAGTTCGAGAAGGCCTACAACAAGATTCATAAATTCTCAAGCTTCTCTTAAGGGTCATCTGAGTGTACAGACTATCAATGTCCATCTCACTTTTAAGATTTGTTTGACCTTAGATTGACCTTAGGATGGGCTTTACTGTAGGTCATTCTGGATACATAATTCGTATATTTTAATATGCTTGTTCAGGCTGTTCTAAGCCCAATCCTAGGGACTTCAAGACCAGTCCTAGCTCTGCTACGACCAGTCTTAAGTTTTTCAGGACCAGTCCCAGGTTGTTGAAGATTTTTAAATTTTTCTGGTTGTCCTACGACTAGTCCTGGACATCCTTCGACCAGTCCTGTGAGCTGTACGACTTGTCCTACGACTAGTCTTAGCCCTACGACTCAAACGCCAGCAACTAAACTGGGGGTCGTACGATCGATCGTAGGTGACCCACTACCAGTCGTAGGTGGCCCACAACCGGTCGTAGGCTACCCAGGACCAGTCGTGGAACAGCTAATCCTTATCCTGTGAAAATCTTTAAAAATCTTTGAAGCTACGACCAGTCCTAGGATCCTAAGACCAGTCGTAGATGGGATTTTTCAGGCTATAAATAGAGCACGAACTTCAGAGTTTTTTAATTCAAATCAACTCAATTCAAGCAATCTTTAGGCTATACTCTGAGATAAGTTCGTGTTTATTTTTAAGCTACTTTGTGCTCATTTAATATTCCTTTTGCTAGCTTGTTTATTATTTAATTTTGATCTACATTCCAATCTTATTTGAAAAGGGGAATTTCTGATATTCCTTCTTCTTGGATTCAAAATCAAATAGAACTAGCCCTTTTAATTTAAAATCAATTAGACTTAGAACCATTCTTAAAGTGAGTATTGGACTTTGAACGTTGAATCAAACTTCTACTCCGATTGGTTCTACCGGGCTACTTCAAAAGGAGATTCAGGTATTTTACATTTGAGTAATTTACATTCTTTGGTTTTGTTTGAGATTTTCCAGAAAAATCTCATTGTTTTGGTTATTTGAGGAGAGCCAGAAAACTCAGATTGTGTGGGTTTTTGGATTGTGTAAGCCAGTGGTAAAAAGACACAATTGTGAAGGTTTTAGGTAAACCTGTGAAACCTATTTTGATAGTGCATGCTAATATCCCCTGTGTGAGGATATTAGGAGTGGAGTAGCATTCTGTGTGGCTGTTGGATAATAGTTGGTGTATACATAGGCGAACCACTATATATCGTTGTGTTGTGGATGTGCTTTATTCTTTCATTCCTTTATTCATTCAGTTTTGTAGATTATATTTGTGGATGAATGTTGTAGTCATTTTATTTCAAGCAAGTGTGGGGAATGTTGTAATAACTTAGGATTTATTTTTTCAAGTTATTTTGGTTTCCTTGCTTTTTATTTGTCATTGGTTTGAGATACAAAGGACGTTCTAGAAATAAGGTTGTCCTACCTTAAACCTTTGATTTTTGGTGTAAGGTTGTCCTTAGAACTGATATAGTATCATTCTCTTAATTCTAGACTTTTGAGATTACTTTTAATTCAGCATTGTGCTTTATTTCTTTTATTATTCCGCTGTTTTAAGTTTTATTTGGCATTGCCCTATTCACCCCCCCCCCCCCCCCCCCTCTAGGGAATATAGCTAGGCCCTTTCATGTTGAAAACAACATACCTTTCAATCTTATAGTTTGGAGAGTATGAGCTCCAAAAATTGTACCGAAAGAGATCTCGGGCGTGCTTTCACTGGCTCCTTCGACCTCTTATGACCCTTCTCCTCCATCGTCTTCATCCTCCTCGGGCTAGCAAGCTTTAATGACGAATATGCATTTGCATTGATGGCTAGGGGAGTATTTTTCATTACTGCGGAAGCAAAGACCATTATCTCTCCTTTCTTTGACTTCTTCCAGTGTCATGCGCCTGACTAGAGAAGCATATGGGGTGCGTGTTGGAGCTAGGGCCTGTTTAAACTTGGAGTTCTCTAACACCGATGGTCGGTGGATGGCCTAGTTTTGGGCTTCAAACAAGTAAGCAAGGCCAATCACTACTTTCAGTGTGGCGGGATTTATAGCCCTCACATCGGCTTGCAAGTTGTCTCGGAGCCCACGATGAAGCAACTAACCTGCTATATTGGGGTGACTTGATCCGCCAGTGACAGGAGGCATTCAAATTGTGTCTAGTACTCTTTGACACTCCCAAACTGCTTCAATTTAATCAAGTCAGCAAAGAAATCTTAAAATTTTATAGGATCGTACCTTGCATGTACTCCTTGTTTGAACTCCTCCCAATTCATGGCCCCATGAGTCTGCTTGTGAAGTTGCAGCCACATTTGTGCATCCCCTTTCATGTGAAAGGAAGAAAGTGCCACCTTCTCTTCCTCTAAGGGGCGATGGAATTCAAAAAACTGCTTCACTCGACAAAGCCAACTTGTGGGATCTTCACTGCTGTTGAATTGTGGGAAGTTGAGCTTCACTAGGTTCGGAGCACCGAAATTAATGGAGGTTCCCGCATTGGTTGAGCTATTGCATGCCTCCCAATTGTTGTGAGGTTGAGAAGCTTCTCCCCATTCTCACAGATTGGCTCGGGGTTCCCACCTCGACGACCAAGTTGTGAAGAGCTCGGTCATCTTTTCGATGATCTTCTCTTGGTCGACAGCAAGTATGCTGACCTCCTTCTCTAGACTCTCCATTCGATGCTCCCTTCGTCCCGACTCTAATACCATAATGTTATGACCTGGGTTTTGGAGGTGGACGTGGGATCGAGTGAAGGGGCGAGGTGAAGGTGGAATGGATTTAGGTGTCTTCTTTGGTGAGAGAGAAACTATAAGATTGTTAAAGGGATCCAATCCTTGCTGCAGACAACTGTTTGGAGATAAACTTCATGTCCTTACATTCATTCCTTCCCCCTTTTTATAGACTCGAATTACAACTGATTCAATTACACCCAACTTTACCCACTACACTGATGTGTGGATGTCTTCCCTAAAACTAGGACTTAAACAAGGAAACTACTTAAGACTCATGCATGAAATAAGGAACTAATACACTTGAACTCATGTGTAAACATGCCTAAAACCATGCAAACAGAATGACATGTACAACTGACCACTTTTGTTGACTGGTTTGTAACATATGATATACCTAATAAATTGCACAAGACTTGATATAGTGTATGCAGTAAATACATTGAGTAGATATACTCATAACTCCAGTTATAATCATTGGAATGCTTTGTCTAAAGTTCTAATGTATCTAAAATGTACTATTGCATATGGTATGCATTATATTGATTTTTTTCGTTGTATTAGAATGAGACAACAATGCTAACTGGATTACAGATTCAGATGAAACAAAATCTACAACTGGACATATTTTTATTTTGCATGGAGGAATTGTCTCCTGAAAATCCACTAAATAAACCTGTATTGCTCAGTCCACTTTATAATCGAATTCATTACTTTAGAAAATGCATGAACAAAAGTAGAATGTATTAGAAATCTATTGACTAATAAATATACCTTTGTACCCAAAATCATTAAAAAACAAGAAAAAGATAATGAGAATGTTAGATCTATCGAGTTCAAGGTTCGACTTGAATAGTTAATTTCTCAAGACAGATTTGTTGCCCTTTTTCTGGTAGTTCCAACAAGTGCAAATGAAGAAAATTACAAATTGTCTTTAGGATACAATGAACTTTCAATCCGAATTTCAATACACATTTAAGTGTTGAATTGATCTCTAGATTTGACACCGATATACCTTTAAAATGTTAAAAGAAAATATAACAAGAGGTCAGATTCAAGAGTACTGTACAATTGATGGTTTATCTAAAAAATGGAGAGAATTATCTTTCTAAATTATAGTATTCAGGATTTATAGTAATTGAATGGTTATGGAGTTCTTCCTGAAGAGATATCAATGTGCCTTTTAAAGACATCCACAACCATTCATAGCAAACAACATTTTTCCATGAAAAGACATGACCCTTTGTCCTATGATAATTATTTCTTTACCCTTTTAGATAGAAAAAGTCATCCAACAATTTAAAACTTTTGCCACATGAGTGACACGTGGCATAAGTGCCACCTGTACAACCATGTTATAGTCATTCTCAATCAACACTAATGTTAATAATATTTTAGGGTAGAACCTAGTTCAATTCAAGTTGCACCATGTCCTAAAAAAGTTTGAACCATGTGCAAAAAAGACTAAGGCTCTTTTCGCTCCATGCGCACGCGCTAAGTGCTAAGTGTGCCTAATAAAGCACCCAAGTAACCCACGCCATCGTCCTTGAAGAGATTCGAACCCTGGTTGTAGAAGAAAAAACACATTCTCTTACTAACTAGCTATACACACTTTTAATGGAAAATTTTAATAATCAATATATTTATTTACTTACTAAAAATAAACTTTTATTTTTGAAATTTATTTTTATTATAAAAATACCACATTCCTACCATTCTCTTGTACCTTCTATTAGTATTTCTTGTATGTGACAGCATAAGAGGGACACTTTTTAACTTAGGATGCATATGTATATGGATCCTCTTTTATAGAGGTGAAGATAGGTGCTGGCTATAATTTCATTTTTTCTTTTTTGGAGAAAGGTGGGAGCACACCACTTATAATTTTATTGATTAGAACAAAATTTTAGTCTCAAAACTTAGAGAAGAGAACTGGTGAGATGATGTAGAGCAGGTCGTGGACACTTTCATGGCAAAGATGGACTAGAGAAAGTCTGATCAGAGGAAGACTACAACTTTGGTATTCTATTATTCTCAGCAATGACATCCCACTTAGGTAAGCCATCCGAACCCTTGATTTCCATGTTTTATGCACAACAGTTCTTTGGGATTTTTGCATCCAGAAAATCTTACAGTTGGTATCAGAGCTACTGTGCAGAGGCATGAATGATCAGATTCAGATTCATCCATTAGATAATCAAACTCATAAACAGATTTTTGAATTCCCAAATCAGGCAAATTGAGATTTTAAATTTCAAAATAAAATTAGGGATTTTTGAATCCCTGAATTAAGAACTCGAAGATAATTAGGGATTTTAGATTTGAATCCCCAAATTGAGAAAAATTAGAGTTTTTTAGGTTTGAATCCCCAAATCAGCAATTAGGGATTTCAAATCCCAAATTCAGATTGGGGTTTTCAGTTATATATAACCTTAAATCCAGTTGTAATTAGGGATTTCAAAACCGTATCCCATATCAGTGTCTAGGGATTTTGAAAACTTAAATCCTAATCGGGAATTTTAGATTCTATTTCCCATTTCGAATTGGGGATTTTTGGATTTCAAATCTCAGATTGGCAATTGGGGGAATTTTGATTCGAATCCCATATCAGTAGTTAGTGATTTCAGTTTGGAATCCTAAATTCGGCATCCATCAGGGATTTCAGAACCTGATATTTAGTTGCAAATTAGGGATTTCGATATACCTGCATCAATCACTCGTTCAGATTTCGAATCTGCATCCTTTGTTGCCACCTACGTTGACTGTGATAGAGGATGATAGTAGCTCGACCTTCAGCCATGACCACTCTTGTCTTGATCTTCCCTCTCCTCCATTATTCGGTGCTCTTCTGGAGATTTCGGTGAATCTTCGGCTCGTTATCCAGCCCATCTGATAATTGCGTATCACCGGAGAATATGGAGAAATCATCCATCTTCTCCCTTCCAGCGTCCGAATGATGTCTCAGAGAGAGAGAGAGAGTGTCACGCCCCAAACTCGGAAATCGGGCTCACAAAATTCTCAATCACCGAATCCGACGCCGACAGCCTCCGTAGAACCCCATTTTCGCTCCTAGTGCTTATTCGCCAGGTTCCGATCCTGAGATGCTACGAGGAGGATTTTCAACGTCAGTTTGATTCGTAATAAGCATAACCAAAGGCATAACCCACAAACAACAACCAAGAACTCCATTACATTTTCACTATGATAAAAAACTCTACAAGTACAATGAGCATAAAGGGAAATACAATGGTAAAGAAGAAAAACTCCAAAACGATCTGCAACGTGCTCCTGCCTCAGCGCTGCTGCGAACCAACGTCACCTGCACACAACGGTCGTGCATAAGCTTATAGAAAGCTTAGAGGGTGGTGAAAGTGTGTGCGCAAGGTAGTAATATGATCATGCAATATCAGAGTAATATGGAATATACAGATGAATCCATAATGACATGAGCCGTACCAAGGCTTATGCGATGCAAGACATGAATGGTATCGGCCACCCCAAGGCCATGCGATATGCAATGCAACTCAAGCATACAGATCCTCATCTATGTCCACACATCAATACAACTCAAATATGGGATATCACCGGGGTCTAGTACACTCTAAACCAGATTGTCGCCACATCGCGCGCGATAAGGTAAGTGGAAGAGACCACACTATCCGTCTGCCAATATCGGGTGCGACTTGTCGATAGCGGACCCATTCTTCGAGCTGGTCAAACTCAGCCTAGCATTGCCCCCTACTCGCGGGCGGGTAAGGCCACATCCCCTTCCAACCGACCACGACACAGTGGAGAGCGTAACCATCTGGTAATCAGCACTCAACGCTCATCTACCCACTCGGTCTAGACGTTGGAGCAACCTCTTGATACCATAAGGGTTTAGGGACTTTCACCCAGGGATATCTATAGCACCCCATGTAGAACAAGATTTTCGGTATCCAATCCTGCCAACCATGATGCGTCTGTGGAGGCTACGGCCCTGATATCGCTAGGGCGTACAATAACCATGTCACACAAATGCGAAATGCATGATTCACGCTATCCAGTCATGCAACAAATCCTACGCATATCATGCGCTCATGTAGGGCAACACCGCCTATCCAGGAGCCCATAAACAACCTGCCCGAAGGCATATGCTATGATCAGTCAATCCTCATATCAAGCATACATATGATGCGTATGATCATGGGTCATGAAACTATACTAAACATGTAAATGAGTGATGAACCATTCTTACAACGCAGATGGGCCTAGACGGCCTATACACAGTAAGTACGGTCTATCAAAGGGGCCCTAGGGAGAGTAGTAATGTGGACATCCAACCGTCATTACACTTACAATGTGGACGTCAAACCAACATTGCTCCCAAGGCACGATCGTCGTAAACATCGTTACATAATCCGAATTGAGTTTACACATTGCAATGGACTTTAGGTTCATCCCATTGGGCTTTGCATATATAACAGATGGGCCATGTCATATGGGCATTTTATTCATCAAATGGGCCACATAAATGGGCCGCACCAATGGGCTTTATGTGCATTGCAATGGGTCATAACCCGTGGGCCTTAGATTGCATCAAATGGGCCCAAACTCATAGGCCTTATACAAATCAAATGGGCCTAACCCATAGGCCTTATACAAATCAAATGGGCCTAACCCATAGGCCTTATACAAATCAAATGGGCCTAAACTTATAGGTCTTATATGAAACAGATGGGCCACACCAATTGGACCCCCTATGACCATCAAATGAGCCTCAACCCATGGGCCTTGGAATACTTCAAAATGGGTCCAATTCCATGGGCCTTAAATTACATCAAATGGGCCTAATCCCATGGGCTTTAAAACACATCAAATGGGTCCACTCCCATGGGCCTTAAATTACGTCAAATGGCCTAATTCCATGGACCTTAGATTCACATCAAAGTGGGTCCCAATGACCTACTACAATTACATTAAGATGGGTCTCAAACATACCAGGTTGGGCCCCACTTGGCTATGGATCTGACTCATTCTTAGCCTCAAGCCCTAAAATGGGCTGTCAAGATGTTTCGACGGTTTAGAGGCATTAAGTGCATCGTGATGGGCCCCACCATTCAAACAATGGATGGTGTAGATATGGCACATACATCATTGGGGCCCACACCGTATGGACGAAACACGTACACCTGGAGTGTGTATGGGGCCCACATCATTTACTACTGACATGGAGAGAGAGAGAGAGAGAGAGAGAGAGTGAGAGCAGCTACGTGCTGCCTTAACGAGCAGCATAGCTGCCTTTATCTCTTTTTTTTTTTACTTCTCTGTTCTGCAACAGGACAGGTGGGTCCCACGTAGGGCCCACCACCACAGCTATATATATAATATATAATATACATATATCATATATATATATAATAATATATTAATATTATATTAATAATATATCCAACGTCCAGGCCCTGGACGGCCTGGACAGATGTGCACCAAGGTGGCCCCACACGTGGGGTGAGGCCCACCGTCCAGGGACGGTGGATGTCCCACACGCCACACGGTGGGGCCCATCAAAATGGATGGATGTCAAAGGTGGGTCCCATGGACCCCGAGCTAACTAACCCTACCCTGTTGCCACCGTCACTAGGGATGGATGCAAGACCTCAGTGTTTGAAACGAGGTGTCATACACCCGGTCTGCCATTGAGCTGTGGGTGGGTCCCACCGTTAAAACGATGTATCTCCACGCAGTCTGCCAGTGAGCTGTGGATCAGGGTGGGGAAAACGGGCCCCACATGGTGGTCCCACCGTCCAGGTGCAAGGGACGGTTTGGATGAAGCACTGACATCATGGTGTGGCCCATCCTGTGGATGGTGGAGGACGGGAGTGGGTCCCATGGACCCCACCATTAATCCACACTCATGTCAGAACACACTCCATTATAGCCACCTCCACAGGGCTCGATACTAAGGCCTCGAGTGTTAAAGCGAGGCATTTTTCACTCGGTCTGCCACCAATCCATGGAGCTGGGTGGGCCCAGCGTTAAAATGAGGTATCTCTCATCCAGCCCACCACGTGAGTTGTGGAGCTAGGGCCCACGTCAGATCACACTTCACAATCAACTAACCCCCATTGTTAGCCACTTCAAGATGGGCCTCCCATGGACAGTTGGGATGGCATATAAACATCATGGTGTATCCCACATAGATGGGGTCCACCGGTAGATGGCATGGATGATGTACACACATTAGGTGGGTCATAATCATAGAAAAGAGAGAGAAAGAGAGATCAGAGACAACGGAGGTGATGGAGGGACCCCGCCACTATGGGCCCCTCTTTGATATAAAATGTACATCAAGGTGGGTCCCGCTACATGTGACCCTTAAATCAAACAAATGAATGAAATCAAAATCCCAAAAATCACCCACCGCTTGATCTTCTTGCTCCTAGGGGTCCTTAGCTCCTTAGCTTGGATTTCAATGGAGGAGATAAGGAATGGAGGGTTGAGATGGGAGATGGTGGGGTAGGAAAGTGGGTCACTTGGAGCTTAGAAGTGTTTGGAGAAATTCCATACGTATGGAGCTTGGAAATTTTTTGGTTGCTTGGAGATTTGAAATAAGAAAGAGAGAGAGTGTTGTAGAGAGAGATGGATAGATGGATGAATGATGGTTGTGTAAGAAGGTCTTGACTTTTGTGGCCTTTTGTGTAAGAGAGGTATGGGAAGTGTAAGAAAAGCTTGACTTTTGTGACTTTTTATGTAAGAGAGGTATGGGTTTGGGAGACTTTTGTGGTTGCTTGGGAAAAGGGATGAAAGTGATGTGTACTTGACATGTGATGGATTGATGGATTGATTGATTGATGGGATTGATGTGATTGATGTGACACATCATAGAGATTCCCTTGGTTTTCACAACGCGCGGCGTTTCCTCGCACCGAACGTCGGTTTACAACTCTTAACCAGGGTATCGCCTCGGCGCGCGAGTCGTGGCATCAGAACCGTAACGACGACGTGGTCGCTATGGTATTGGTCTCGGGTTGAGTCGACTCGGGTTGTCGGTATATGAATCAGGGTCACGCGTCGATATAGGTTAAGGGTTGAAGGTTGCCGGAATTCAACCGGTAAGACCGCGGAAGTCTACGGAAAGGTACGGATCAAGATACGGGTCTTACAGAGAGAGAGAGAGAGAGAGAGAGATAGAGAGAGAGTAAGTGCTATAGTTTATAGCCCCTTGTTATTTTCAAATTTATGGTGAAAAAGATACTACTTTAAAGCTTGTATATATGATTCAAGAAGCTTTCAAGATCTCAGAAGTATTCAAGTCCAAGAAGCTTTCAAGATCTTAGAAGTGTTTAAGTTCAAGAAGCTTTCAAGATCTCAGAAGTGTTCAAGTTAAAGTTTAAAGATCTCAGGCTTTGTTATACTCAAAGGTCACTTGTCTTCAAGTTTCAATGTCCTTACTTCACTATTGAGGTAAGATTGAACTTAGGTTGACCTTTAGAGTAGGACATTTTGGATACATAATCCATATATGTTTTATACGTAAATTTGGTCTGTTCTAAGACTAGTCCTGGACCTTGTTCGACTAGTCCTAGCACTGGTTTGACCAGTCCAAGAAATTTCATGACCAGTCCTAAGTTGTTGAGGTTTTTCAAAATTTTTTGGTTACTCTACGACCATTCCTAGTGACTGTTCGACCAGTCGTAGGAACAGTGTCGACTGGTTCTTCGACCAGCTGTAGACCTTCGACTCAAAGTCCAGCAATGAAATTCATAGGTCTATGACCAGTCGTGTGGAACTTACGACCGGTCGAAGGTGACCTACGACCAGTCGTAGGGTACCCACGACCGGTCATAAAATCGTCTTATCTTATCCCGCTCAAAATTTTAAATTTCTGTTGGTTCTAAGACCAGTCGTAGGGGTCTTAAGACCAGTCGAAGTCGTGATTTGTTCATCTATAAATTGAACACGAATTTCAGAGGTTTGTAAGTAATTCAAGTATATTTAAAGCTCCACTCTGAGATAAGTTAGTGTTCATTTTAAGCTATATTACGCAAAATTTCTATTCTCTTTTGTTAGCTTTCATTATTTGATTTTGTTCCTGAATTTCAATCTAATTTGAAAAGAGGAATTGATGTGTTCATTCTTCTTGGAATTAAAATCAAATAGAGCTACGCCTAATTTGATTTAATTTAAAATCAATAAGAACTAGAACCATTGTAATGTGAGTTTGGACATTGAACTTGGACATTCAATTATCTACTCTGACTTGGTTCTCCTGGGCTGCTACAACGAAGGAGATATTCAGGTATTTTATATTTAATTGTAAAATCCTTTTTATTTTTGGTTTTGTTTGTGATTTGCCAGAAAAATCTCATTGTATTGGTTATTTGAGGAGAGCCAGAAAAACTCAGTAGTGGGGATTTTTTAATTGTGTAAGCCCACATAGAAAGACAAAATTATAAGGTTTTGGGTGAACCTATAAAAATCTAACTTGATAGTGAATGCTAATATCCCCTGTGTGAGGATATTAGGAGTGGAGTAGCATTTTGTGTGGCTGTTATTAAATAGTTGATGAACACATAGGCGAACCACTATAATCCCTTGTGTCTCGTGGTTGAATGATTTATATTTCATATCTTTTATTATTTATTCGTGGGATGTATATGTGGATGTGAATGCTGTAATCATTTATTTCAAGGATGTGGGAATGTTGTAATAATTTAGCATTTATTTCTTTCGATTCCTTTTTCAGCATTCTTAATTGTTCTAGTAAGGTTGCCCTACCATTTCTTTGGTGTATGGTTGTCCTTAGAACAATATATAATTAATTGCAGTTTATTCTTCAATATAATTTGCATTTAATTTTCTTTTCCTCTTTGATTTGAGATTTGATACAAAGACCTTTCTAGAAATAAGGTTGTCCTACCATAAACTTTGGTTTTTGGTGTAAGGTTGTCCTTAGAATAATATTTGTATTAACCTCTCAAGATCTGAATTTTGAGGTTGCTTTACATTCTTTACATTCCTGCATTGGGATTGGTTTGCTTTAATTGTTGGCTATTATATTTGTTTAATTTTCGCTGTTACAAATTTTATTTGGCATTGTCCTATTCACCCCCCCTCTAGGACATATATTTAGGCCTTTTCAGAGAGAGAGAGAGAGAGAGAGAGAGAGAGAGAGAGAGAGAGAGATTAGGGATTTTTTTCACGGCTCGGGCGTTGAATGTTTTAATCCATCGGGTCAGCGGACCCGATTGATGAATTTTGGACCTGTTACCGACCATTTATCAATAACGGTGGGCCCTGGCCTATTAAATGAGCCCATTGATCAATAATGGTGGCCCTGGCCTGTTATATGAGCCATTGATCAATAATGGTAGACCCTGGCCTATTATCTGAGCCCATTGATTAATAATGGTGGGCCTTGGCCTATTATATGAGCCCATTGATCAATTTTTTTCCTAAGACCGTTCGATTTATTTCTACTCTTAATCATTGATCTGGGCACTGTATTTTTTCCATTATGGGCATTTATCCTAGCTTATTCTCCAGGTAGATGAAAGAGACCCTTCATCCAAATGAACATTAAAGATTTAGGGTAATATGTACATCTTATGAACACCCATGTATGAATTACCCATCTAATTGTATGGTTCCGTATGATCTTCCTATTATGAGAATATCAGGAGCTCGATTTAGTTAAGCTTATTAGAATAAGTACAGATCAAACAAGAGTATTGATTCGGCCCTATTATTGGCCCATCACTCATCCTTTAGAGTTGATATGGACCATTGGAATATATGGTATGAAACCTTTCTGTCTGTTTCACTTTAAGGTTCCTTTATTTCCAAAAGGGTCAATACCAACTAACTTATGGGCCGCATCAGACTAATTAAGATATAATCCATAGAGAGGTAGGATTATGATCGCAATCCTAAGTCTACATTTGTAGTTTTAGATTCGGTTGTGTTAGCCACCATAATGACTTCAATCGATAAAAAATTTACAAGTATGGACTTGTGACATTAGGATAAAGAGGATTGCATATAGTTGTATTCACATTTTCTTGCATACGGTAAAGAAAACATAGACGATTACCGTTTACCAGTCACATGAACGGGTGAAGTAAGTGGTGTTGGTAATGTAAAGCTGAAAGACTCATCTCACCCACAGGTGTTGAGTGTCTTAGATTTACATGATTGACATCACTTAGCTTCATGTTCAGGAGGATCACTGTCATGTTATTATTACTGCCCACAGGAGGAATGATGATGATATAACAGATTCTCACCAGGATGTTATGGTTGGGCCCATCTTTATCTTCGATGATTCAGTTGATGCCTCCCTCAGCAACTGAATTGATTAACTTTGCCTAATATTTTGTTTACGTTCATGAAATTGCTTTGTGAAATAATGAACTAATGTCAGTATATATGTATCTCTTCTATTTCAGTCTCAATTCCAACTAATACGCATCAAGTCCCTGCCCTAAATGGATCTAATTATACTCAATGGAAGAACGCCATTGAAGTTGTACTAGGCTGCTTTCGATTAGATATTGTCTTGATAACACCAGAACCGCTAAAACCATCTGATAATGTTACTAAAGTAAAATATAATCGATGGGAGGCATGGTTTAGATCAAATGATACATGCATGAAGTCATTAAGTATTCGATTTCTGAATCGATGAAGGGTGCCATGCATGAAACAGATAAGGCCAAAACTTTATTGACGAAAATGGTAAAACGATTCAAGAAATCTGATAAGTCTGAAGTGGGCATTCTTTTGAATAAATTGACTCGCTCATCTTACGATGAAAAAGGCAATATCTGTGAATACATTGTAAAAAAGATCGAGGTTATTTTTAAGATCTGTTCTCTAGGTCTCGTGCTCACTGATGATCAACTGGTTCATTTGATCATAAACAACCTACCTCCCCAATTCGACCCATTCCTGGTAAACTATAACACTCTGAAGGATATGTAGACATTGGATGAACTTATCACTCAGTGCGTCTAAGAAGAAGATAGGATCAGACAGATATTCAAAGTTCAAAATGTTAATATGGTGACTTTAGGTCAAGGGCATGGACAAGGGAATAAGGGTAAAAGGAAAAGGAAATAAGGTTCTAATAATAGATTCTCTGGTCTTCTATCTAGGAAGCATGAGAACAATTTGGAAATGGATCAAAACGCAAATGGGTTAAAGGTAAATCGTGCTTATTTTGCAAAAAGGTGGGTCATATAAAGAAAGACTGTGAAGGGTTTAAGAATTGACTCATAAAGAAAGGTAATCATTCTATTCTTGTCTTTTTTGAATCTAATTTGACCGATGTGTTAGCGGATTCCTGGTGGATAGATTCAGGAACTATTATTCATATATGGACTTCTATACAGAAATTACTACAGGCCAGGCCACCAACTCATGCAGAGCGCTCAGTATATGTAGACAATGGTGTCAAGGTTGATGTGAAGGCAATAGGAGTATATATGTTTGAGTTGAAGTCTTTTTTTGAATTTAGTAGATACATTTTGTGTGCTATTTATAAGACGTAATTTAGTTTCAATTTCCTGTTTGCATAAGTTGGGATATTCCTTCCACTTTGGGAATAAAAGCTTTAGTATTTAATTTAATTCAATTAAAGTTATAACAAGCTCTATAGTAAACAACTTATATCAGTTAGACTTGATTGCCTCTCACGTCTATAATATTAATACCTTGCATGGAAATAAAGTGGGATCCAAGTGAAGGCTAGACTATGAGAATTTCTCTATGTTGTAGCACAGGCAGCTATGCCATATATCTCGTGAGAGATTAGACAGGCTTGTATGAGAAATTTTTTTACATTATCTTAGCTTCTCTGACTATAAAGTGTGCATTGATTGTGTAAAAAGAAAATAAACTAGAACTAGAAAGAAATGTGTAAGCAGGAGTGTAGGTCTTATAGAGGTGATATATATGGACATTCGTGGACCATTCTGTACTGCTTCATGGAGTAGACATAAATATTTTATCACCTTTATAGATGATTACTCTTGTTTCGGGTACCTCTACCTTATCAATGAGAAATTAGATGCCTTGGATGCTTTTAAGATATATAAGGCCGAAGTTAAAAATCAACTCGATAAAGGGATCAAAGTTATCAGATCTGACCATGGTGGTGAATACTATAGCAGATATGACGAATCATGACACAATCCAGGGCCATTTGTTAAATACCTGCAGGATTGTGGCATTGTCACCTAGTACACTATGCCTGGTACTTCATGGCATAATGGTGTGTCTAAGAGGCATAATCGTACCCTTATGGATATGGTGCGAAGCATGATTAGTAATTCGACATTGCCAGAATCACTATGGGGTGATGCGATCAAAACCGCAGTTCATATACTAAACAGAATCCTCGGTAAAGTAGTAAGCAAAACTCCTTTTGAGTTGTGGACTGAGGGAAAACCAAGTCTTTGATATCTACATGTTTGAGGTTGTCTTATTGAGGCCAAAATTTATAACCTACATGAAAAGAAGCTTGATCCTAGAACTATAAGTTGTTTCTTCATTGGATACCCAGAAAGATCAAAAGGTTATTGATTCTACTGTCCTTCCCACTCTATCAAGATTGTTGAGACAAAGAATGCTAGATTCATTGAGGACACTGAAAACAGTAGGAGCACGAACATAAGAAATTTTGTATTTGAGGAACAAAGGATTGTGACTCCAGTCATAATCCAGATCATGTGGATATTAATGATGCAGTCGATTCTGTAGTCACTGTAGAACACCACCTAGAACCTCATATATAAACCATTGATGAGGAAAATCAATATCAAACCTAACAAGCTGAACCATTGAGAAGATCTGAAAGGGAGAGATGACCTGTAAATCGAGACGATTACATCGTATACTTACAGGAACACAACTTTGACATACGGGTTGAAAAGGATCCTGAATCCTTTACACAAGTCAAATAAAGTGCTAATCCCTCTCGTTGGTTTGATGTCATGAAAGATGAGTTGAAATCCATGAGAGACAATAAAGTATGAGATCTTATAGAGTTACCCACTGGAATAAGGCTGATTAGTTGTAAGTGGATATTTAAAACCAAAAGGACTCCAATGGTAATATCGAAAGATATAAAACCAAAATTGTTACAAAGGATTTTAACCAACGTAAGGGCATTGACTTTAAGGAGACTTTCTCACCAGTATCTGAGAAAGACTCATTCAGGATCATAATGGCTCTTGTAGCTCATATAGATTTAAAGTTACATCAGATGGATGTAAAAACTGCATTTCTCAATGGGGATCTGAATGAGAATGTATACATGTTGTAGCTTGAAGGTTTTTATAGTTAATGACTTAGAACATTTGGTTTACAAACAATCGAAATCCATTTATAGGTAAAAACAGGCATCGCGATAGTGTTACCTAAAGTTTCATAAAGTAATTTCCTCATATGGCCTATCCAGAAATTCTGCAGGGTAAAATATTTTAATTAAATTTAGAATTACAACCTATCCAAAAATTCTGCAGGGTAAAATGTTGCTGTCCATATGTAACACTCTGGATTTTGGCCAACCTGAGATTAGACGTCCTTAGGCAATGGGTTAACTAAAACACCTGGAAAATCGCTCAGAACCCAATTTCATAGCCAAAGAAATCACTTAGGGTTAATTCCTTTAGAAACTAAGCATAAGTTAGCTAGCGCAACGCTAGAGTAGCTGGAAAATAGTCCCTGATCACTTTAAATACGTTCTATAAGACCCAAATCGAGTAGAACCAATGACTTTATGATACTCTAAAACCTCGGATCAAACTCTAAACCGGTTTGTTCTCTGAACCTCTTTGAAACTTCGTATTGGATCTAGACCGCGCGTCGAAAGTCCGATACCTGCTATCTTAGACCGTTACAACCGCCTAGCTGGACTTGACAATCATTTCGAAAATCAAGTCCAACCGATAATCACAGGCTATTTCATTGAACCTGGACCGAAGAGAGTGCGAATAGGGACAGATTTGGAATTTGAAATTTAAATCTGGCACACGACTTGACGCGTCAGTATTAAGCGTTCTGACCGTCAGAATTCAGCCAAATTACACCCTCGGATCAGGAAAAATTTCTATTTCATATCATGAGATTTGCAGGCCTGATCTACGTGCGGTGACCGCTGAACTGAAACTGGATCGCCACGGGCGATTTATGAACCTTGCTGGACTGAAAACGGGATGAGAGCAACATCCGACAAGTACGAACTTAAGTCCGATCGCGTTCGGCCAGGGGACCACCAGAAATGATCTTTTGGACCGAAACAGCCCCGATTTGGATATACCTCAAGTATATTTTGTTCCTGAGCCTATTTTGGGCACTTTTGGGCTTATAAAAGGGGTTGAAACCCTCATTCCTCTCTCCCATCCGAATTTGAGAAAAACCCTAGATTGGGAGAGAGAAAAGGTGAGAGTTTGTGAGAGAAGGTGGGAGGAATTTTCCTGCCATCTGCTGCTGCTGCTGCACGTGCTTAGGCGACGCACTCCAATCACTTTCCCAGTGATTTCTCCACATTTTCAAGTAAAAAAATATCCTAAAAGTTGCTGATTTGAGGTTCACTAGGATTCATAGCATGTTAGCTGATAGAACTTGTGTATTAGGTCGCCTGATCACCGTAAACGAAGCGTATACGCTCCGTTCGAAACGATACATATATAAAGTGAAAGGTGTGGATATTAGACGCTTTGATTGACTGTTTTCAATGCTTTCAATGTCGTTTAATAGTAGATTATCGATGGTAACGCCGTTTGACATGTACAACATGCTGTCCGTTTCCTGTTTCGTAAACCGACGAAGAATATGAGATTTAGGGTATTTTAGTCATTTGTAGGAAGTACTGTTTTCATTCATATTTTGCTGATGTGATTGACATGGTTTATTGTCGCATTAGAATGTTAGGAATACGTGCATAATTAGTTTGGCGAAGAGATTCGCCTAAATGCGCACTTTGAGTCGACATACTATATGTAAACTTAAGTGTGTAGTTTAAGTGTTTGTATAAATGCTTGTATTAGTATGTATTGAATTAAATGGTGTTATGAATTAATTTGAGATTGATTTCTCAATTAATATGCTGATGTAAATGATTTCCTACATGTTAGCTATATGCACGATTTCATTATATGTATGAAATGCATATGCTTGATGTTTCACTTAAGTGGTATGTTATAACATGTGCTTGATGATTTCCTTATGATTTAGTTTAAGATTGAATTCTCAATTAATACGCTGATGGAGATGATTTCCTATATGTTGGCGATATGCATAATTTCATTATATGTGTGAAAGACTTGTGCAAGATGATTTACTTAAGTTGTACGTTATAACATGTGTTAACATGCTCACATGTTTGTATTCCATTTCCAATACTCTTACCTGATTGTTGACATGATTTCATAATTGTTTGGGACTATACTTAGTCCAGGCAGTCGGTAACAGAGAAAATTCGTGGCTAGCTGGTATTTGCCATGAAGGACGCGTCGATGAACGCGAGTCGTGTTTGGAGTTGGCGGCAGTGGTTAGGCCACACGAAGTGTTTTACGCACTTCATGTCGTTCAACTTAAGATGCGATCGTGCTAGTTGAGCCCGTCAAGTAACCCGACTGGCCATTGTATGTTCACCCTGCATGAGTCATAACTGCTTGAACCTAGGGTACTGAACTTACCATTGTAAACCCTGTTAACCATGGTACCTTGATCCACGAAGACTCATGAGCCGGGCATGGTGGTATGGGACACCGTGGTCGAGCTGTCAGCCTACGCTGGGGCCACAAACCTCCCCGTAGTGACCAGTGAGCACCTAATCTCGTGAGCAGATTATGGTGATATGGGACACTATATTCTTACTGTCGGCTTACACTGATCAGGTGACGAGTCCTTTGTAGTGACCGCGAGCGTATTCTGAGTCTACGGGAGGCGACGACCCTTCCGTAGCAGTAGAGTACAGTAGGCCTGTATTGATAAGGTGATGGGGGAGCGGAGCAACGAGTGCGTGCAACAGCCCTGGCAGCCCTTGCAGCGACCTACAAAATATACCTCGCATGAGATTACTAGGAGTGACGACCCTAGACAGGATCTGTGTTAGGATTGATATAAGGAAAGTACCTTAGTTTCCCAATCCTGCTGTTTGAATGGACTAATAACAACTCGAAAATCATATCACCATACCATTGCATGTGCCTGGAAGAAGTGAAGCACTTGAGGGTCGATTGCATGCCGCGGTCATAAGATGGTGCCGTATGAGGGAGATCGTCGGTGAGGGCATACATCACGTCATGTCATATTGCATTAACAATAGTATTAGGATTGTCTGATTTACTGCTTTACTATTATCGCATAATTGATTTGAGAACATGTTAATCTTTGCTCTCTTATCCCACTGAGTTGATCACTCACTCCCACGTTATGGGATGGTGTTTCCAGACACCCACCAGTCCCTATTGTGATTGCAGATGATGGCGCGGCCTGCGAGGTGGAGCTGGACTTGATGATGATGAGGAGGATCCCTCCTTTATGCGTGTTCTGATTGACGGGATTACATGGAGGTTGATTAGATACCTTGACAGTTGTCATTTTATATTTTTAGCGCACTCATGTATATTCGTTTTGTTTACTTTTGGAGTATACATGTATGTATATAACCTGGTAACATGTTCACACTCTGGAGACATACAACAGTTTATATATGTCTTACATACTATCACAGTCTTCCGCTGGCTAATTCAACCGTCTCTGGAGTATGATATGCTGTTCTGGCTTATTCTCACTCATGTTTAATACATGAACACAGACAATATTCAATCATACATATCTATGTTGCATAAATAACATTTTGGAACTCGGGAGTTGGGTTTTTGCTTGACCCCCCGATTTTCGGGATGTTACACCATACAATATTTATCCAATAAGGTGGGTCCAAACTTCATCTAAGAGGGGAGGGATGTAAAATTAGTATTTTTCTTATAAAGTACTGCAAGGTGGGGTCCATAAAAGTGGCCCACCCGTCATACAATCAAGCTGGAATTTATGTTTTCCCCTTCAATATAAGGTTGGACGATCCAACAAGGTAGACTGCCCACCCCCTTTGGGCCTCATCTTTGGGTGCCTTTGCATGGAATTCTGAGGTGTGATCCACCACACCTCAAGGTGGGGTCCACACCTTCATATTATACCCCACAACCTCAAGAAAAATAATGGAAATCATAATCCAAATCCATGCCAAACATTAACTAAAATAATCCATGCAACAGTCCATATTTTTGGACAGCAATACATGGCTGGACATATCAGTCTATATCTCAATAAACACAGTAATAAAAAGGGTGTGTGGCCTTCCTTAGTGGGCCCCACACATGTTCAGATCATGAACTAAGGTTAGGACACTTGCATGCATTAATATAGGGCGTCCAAAAACCATGGAATAAGGTGGTAGGGGCGTCTCACACTTGTTAAATTTTTGGGACGTCCCAGGCCCACCAAGTGGGCCACACACATCATCATCCACAATAATAAGAGAAAGGAGAAGAAGAAATATAACCCAGCCATGGGGGTAAGGCTTTGCCACTAATGAACCCTCCCAAGATTCAATCTCACCCATACAATTATGTAGATTGTACATGAAACAATAAACCAATGCATGCATGATCGATAACTAAAATGGGTGGTTGAGATGCCATCCCAACATGACTTTTAGGGTCTAGATGCGCTTGGAATAAAGTAGATAATATAATAAATCATGATGGGATCCATGGAGAATGACCCCATCATGTATCATGACATGCATATAGGATGGGCTAAAGGGCCACATCTATGGGGTCAGATGGGATCCCCACTAAGGATTGGTGGGTCCCATAAGATCCATTTATGAAGAAAAGAGAAGATTAAAGGTTAAGAAAGAAATAAAAAATTTATATTCACCCACATGAAAAGCAAGCCTCCAAACTTCTACACTATGAAAATCTTGAGCCTAAGAAGAAGTTTTAATGGTGGAGATTTATTTTTAATGGTAGGATTGGAAGGATTTTGGGGATTAGAGGGCTGGAGAATAGAGGGAGAAAGGGATGTTGGAGAGTGGGGTCTTGTTAGTAAATGGAGGGAAATGAGAAAGTGGGAAAGATAAATAAAGAGAGAGAACATGATGGTTTTATTAGAAAGGTCATCATTTCCTACGGAGGAGTTTGCAATGTTTAGGCTTTAGGCTAGGCTTGTGTAGTGTGTGTTGAGGTGGGTAGTGTTTTCCATAGAATTTGTGTGGTGTGTGTAGTGTGTAGAGGGACTTGTGCCAAGGAGGTGGTCTATATGCATTGCACAAAAGTGGGCCACATGATTAAAGGCCATACTATGTAATGTTCATAACTTTTGATCCATATATCGGATGGACGCACAAGACACGTCGTTGGAACCGCAACGACGATACGAAGAAGATGGCATAGGTCTTGGGTTGATCTGAGTCAGGTCTACTGACTAGACTCAAAGATGAAGAAAAACACAATTCGAGGGTCGTGGGTTACCTGAATTCAACCGGTAGGACCGCGAGATCACAAGAAATGAAATGCATACTCACACTCACACACACACACATGCACATGCAGGAACTCGGGTCGGGTCTTACAATCCTCCTCATCACCAAAAAAAATTTATCCTCAAAATTACCAAAATTAGAATAATGAAAATGCATAATCATCATCATGTATATATCTCAATCGTCAATCACAAGACAAAGCAATACAAGTATCACAAGCAATCAATCATTAAACAAATGAGGATAATGCTCTCTAATCTCTGCATCACGTTCCTAAGATGCCTCAGCCTCCGAATGATGACCCCATTGTACATTCATTAAGGGAATGACCTTGGTCCTAAGGACTTACTCGATGTGATCAAGAATACGAATTGACTGCTCAATGTAGGAAGTATCCTCACAGACCTCGAGTGGCTGCTAATCAATCACAGGAATAGTGTTCAACACACAATTCCACCACATAGAAATATGGAATACATCGTGGATCACAGACAACTCAAGAGGTAAGGTAAGCCTATAGGCTACAGCGCCTATGTGCTTGGTAATCTCAAAAGGTCCAATGAATCTCGGAGCTAGCTTGCCCTTCACACCAAAATGAACTATGCCCTTCATAGGCGAGACCTTGAGATATACCATGTCCATGACTGCAAACTCGAGTAGTTGACGCCGACGATCAGCAAAACTCTTCTGCCGCCTCTGAGCTATGCGCATCCTTTTCCTGATAACATTAATAGCCTCTGACGTCTGCTGCACAAGCTCGGTACCTAAGAGACGACACTCTCCAGCCTTCGTCCAACAGCTAGGAGATTTGCACGGTTTGCTATAGAGTTCCTTAAAAGGAACCATGCTGATCGTTGCTTGATAGCTATTATTGTACGTGAACTTGGCGAGGCGTAAATGCTCATCCCAACTACCTGCAAAGTTAATCACACAAGCTCTAAGCATGTCCTTAAGGATTTGGTTGACCCTTTCACCTGCTCATCCATCTGCGGATGATAAGCGGTGCTGAGATGCAAAGTGGTCCCCATCACCTGCTGAAAATTTCTCCAAAATTGAGATGTAAACCTGGAGTCTCGGTCTAAAATGATCAAAACTGGAATGTCGTGCAGTATCACTATTTCCTCAATGAACACCCTTATAAGCCGGTCCATGGACCAGGAAGCACGTACTAGAATAAAATGAGCCAACTTTGTTAAACGATCGATGATAACCCAGATGGTATCATGGCCGCACTGAGTCCTCGACAATCCTGCAATGAAATTGGTCGATACATGCTCCCACTTCCACATTGGAATGCTCAACGACTGCAAGGGACCATGGGGTCTCTGGTGATCAGCCTTGACACGCTGGCGTGTGTCACACTCGGCCACAAAACTAGCAATCTGACACTTCATCCCTTGCCAAAAATACTTCTTCCTCATATCATGATACATCTTCGTGGAGCCCAGGTGAATAGTAAGTCCCGAGCGGTGTGCCTCGATCATAAGATCATGTTGTAACTCGGGCATGTTCGGGACACACAATCGGCCTCTGAAGCGTAATCCACCATCAGAACCAATCTGCTAGTTTGACTGCTTCATGGATGTAGCCTCTACTCATTATTCCTGAAGTGACTCGTCCGTCTGTAGAGCTTCGATTGCCCTAGCCACCAAAGATGGTTGAATCGACAAGCTCGAAAGCTAAACAATAGAAGAATGCAGACCAAACTCAAAATCAAACTTTGAAACATCCTTGAGCATCTACCACTGTCGAACTATCATCTTTGCCATTAGGCCTGCTGAGCACGCCCGCCACCATTTTTACCTTACTCGGGTGGTACTAAAGGTCAAAATCGTAATCTTTCAACAGCTCCATCCATCTCCTCTGACGTAGGTTCAACTCAAACTACAAAAATAGGTACTTCAAGCTCTTATGATCTGAGAAGAGCTCAAACCTGACCCCATATAGATAATGCCTCCACACCTTCAGTGCGAAGACAACTGCTGTAAGCTCTAAATCATGGGTGGGGTAGTTCAACTCGTGGACCTTGAGCTGACGCGAGGCATGCTCCATTGGCTTTCGATGCTGCATTAGTACAGCACCCAAGCCAACTCTAGAGGCATTGGTAAAAATAACAAAACCCTCACTCCCATCAGGAAGATTAAGAACATGAGCGGATGTGAGGCAGTTCTTCAACTCCGTAAATGCATTCTCACAGGTGTCACTTCAGACAAACTCGCCACCCTTCTGCGTCAACTGGGTCAGTGGTACTGCAATATGGGAAAAATTCTCGATAAACCGTCAGTAATATCCCGCTAGACCAAGGAAGCTATGGATCTCGAATGCATTCGTGGACTGGTCCCACTGATACACTGCATCAACCTTCGAGGGGTTCATAGTGACACCCTCCCTTGTCACCACGTGATCGAGGAACTTCAACTTATCCTGCTAAAACTCACACTTCTCCAGCTTTGCATACAGCTGATGGGTATGAAGGGTCTTAAGAACAATCTGCAGGTGCTTAACATGGTCCTATCGGGTCCTCGAATATACACGAATATCATTAATGAATACCACCATAAACTGATCGAGGAACTACTGGAAGAACTCGTTCATCAGCTACATGAATATGGCGGACGCATTGGTCTGTTCGAATGACATGACCAGAAACTTAAAGTGACCATAGCGCTTTTGGAAAGACGTCTTCAGAATGTCCTCCTCTCGGACCTAAATCTGATGGTAACCGGAGCGCAAGTCTATCTTGGAAAAATACTGTGCATCCTATAATTGGTCGAATAAATCATCAATACAGGGAAGAGGGTATGGGTTCTTGATGGTGACTCTGTTGAGCTCATGATAGTCCACACAGAACCACAACGAGCCATCCTTCTTCTTCACAAATAATACCGGGGCTCCCTAGGACGAATTGTTGGGACGAATGAAACCTAACTCCCGGATCTCATCCAACTACTCCTGTAGTTTCCTTAACTCCATTGGTGTCATTCGATAGGGGGCCTTCGAGATAAGCGCAGTACCAAGCACCAAATCAATCTGAAACTCCACCTATCGACCAGACGGTAAACCTGGGATCTCCTGGAACACATCCGGGTACTCACAAATAACTGGTAGTTGCTTAAAACACCCTGCCATAGAATCCTCAATGAAAAAAGCTAAGAAACTAGATAATGGCTCTCCTCTGGGATCGACGACGAATTGGAATATTGGCAAGCTCAGAATGTGAAACGTAACTATCCTCGCAACGCAGTCCAAGATAGCACAATACTCTGAAAGCTAGTCCATACCCAGAATAAGATCAAAGCCTGTCATCAGCATCATGAGCAGATCGGTGGGAAGAAACATCTTGTCCATTAACACCGGGCAAGAAGGGCAGTGACGGGTCAACACAATGGACTTCCTCATGCCTTAGACAAGGACTTCTACGGAATACCAGTCGATCGGTAAAACTACCTGGCCACGAAAGAATAGGAGGTGAGCAACGCAGGCAGAAACAAGAAGAATACCCTCGTCAACTCCACCAGTCAACGACTGCGGGTCCTAACATAACACTTGCTACACGGAATAAAATCGGCCCTGAGTTGGTAATGGGAGCAAACTGGAAGACTGTGGATTCGGAGTCTGTGCCTGCTGGGCTGTAATACACACTCGACCCAGGGACTTAAGGAAAGGTCAGAATGAGGACGTCTAACCATCATTGCCCCTCAATGTGGACATCTAACCAACATTGCTCCCAAGGAGTGGCTCACATAAGGGATTTATACGCAATGTAGCTGCCGCACATACATCACATTGGGCCTCATTCATTGGGCCTCACATACATCACATTGAGCTTCATATAAGGGCCTTGAATACGTCACAATGGGCCTCAACCCATGGGCCCCAAATACATCACAATGGGCCTTAACCCATGGGCCTTAAGACATCACAATGGGCCTCGACCCATGGGCCCAATGCATCAAGTGGCCGCATTACATGGGCCGCACCAACGGGCCTAATACCATAGGCTTTATATATCACAATAGCCGTTCTCACAGGCCTGATATACATCACTTTGGGCAGTATCAATGGGTCACAAATATACCACATTGGGCCCCATCATATGGGCCACAAATACATCACTGCGGGCCACACAAATGGACGTCATGGATATACAATATATATACATCACGGTGGGCCGCATACACGGGCCTAATATACATCGCCAAGGAGCCATGAATACAACTCAGTGGACCACACCAAAAAGGGCTATGAATACATAACAGGTGGGCTCTGCACATTGGCCCAATATACATAATAGGTGGGCCTTGCACTTGGGCCTCATACATATCAAGTGGGTTGCATAAATGGATCGCACCAATGGGCCTCATAAGCTTCAAATGGCTTACAATTACATCAAGGTGGGCCCCACAGATAAGCTACAGAATACATCAAGGCGAGCCTCACACAATAACTGGGCCTCACATATATCAAGTGGGCCTGATGGGGCAGCCCAAGGTCTAACAAAATGGATGGACAGCGTGGTATACTCAAGCATCAAAGTGGGCCACTGCACAGGCGGCGCATACCCAACACTGCATCATGGTGGGGCAGTACACAACACTACCCAAACATTGCCCAAGTAAATCAGCACCAACTAGCTATTGTCCAGCACTGTCCAGCACCATCTGGCCAGTGTGGATGAAACAAATACATCATGGCAGTGTCCACTGTCCTATGGACGGAGCGGATATATAGCACACCATCAAGGTGGGTCCCATCGTCCCGTGGACGGTATAAATGAAACACATACATGACGCACAGACCCACAAAACTACGCAGCAAGTGGCTCCACCTTTTGGATGGTATAAACGAAACATATACAGCGTGTGGGACCCACAGAGCTGCTGATGTCAGACAACTGGTGGACCCACAGAACTGCTTCTGTCATAACAGATGGACGGTCTAGATGTAGCACGCGCATCACACTGGCCCACATAGCTGGCTGACGTGCACAGCAGCTACATAGCTGGTGTAGTCGTACACTAGCCAGCCTATATCACAGAGGTGGGTCCCACGTGGGGCCCACCAAATATATATAAAAACTATGTTATATAATATTATATTTTATTATGAGCTTCAACGTCCAGCCCTGGACGTTAACTGATGGACGGCTTGGATGATGCACATCATCACGGTGACACGAAACTGCTGAAATCACAGCAGCTTTGCAACTGCTGGGACCCACCGTCCTCATCAATGGACGGTGTGGAAAAACTCATACATCATGGTAGATCTCCACCGTCCAAACAGTGGATGGTGAGATATAACACACAGCCCAAGATGGATGCCACCGTCCAGCACCTTTGGACGGTGCAGATCAGACACGTATATCAAGGTGGGGCCATGTTGGACGGCCTGTATGAAACAGAAAAGCCAGGTGGGTCCACACGTGATGGACGGCGCTGATATACACCCTATTGGTGGACCCACCTTAACTTGCTGACGTCCACCATCAGCTATATAGCTGGTGTGGTACTCCAGCCAGTCTGCTCCCAGCAGCAGGTGGATCCCATGGATTCAACGGTGGACGTTCATCCTCCACACTGTTTTCTATGGTGTGTCCCACCTGATCATCAGATCTACTTCATTTTCTGTCCCAAGCCTCAAGATGAGCTTGCCAAATGGATGGACGGCTGGGATGGAAGGTGGGTCCCACGTATATGGACCTTATATGTCAGAGGTGAGTTCACACGTGTGGGCCCACTGCAGCTTGTTTCAAAGATGAATTTTATTATTATTATTTTTTCTTTCATACAGTCCAGCAGCGTTGCTGCTGGACGCTTGAGCTTACACGGTCAAGATCAGGTGGGCCGTTGCCTATACAAAATGAATGGACGTGTGGATGTGGAACACACGTCACAGTGTGTCCAGCACACGCACATCAAGGTGGGTCCATGCGATGGCCCATCAAAGCTTTGGATCAACATAATATTTGTATTTTTCCTTCATCCATGCCGGTTCAAATGGAAGGGTAGCAATGGTGGGTCTCGCAATCAGACGATGTGGATCAAACTCATCATGGTGGGCCACATCTCATCAACATCATCACCTAAACAAGGAAAAGAGAGAGAGAGAGAAGCACCCACCATTGTAAATCTTATAGCCTCTTTGGTCTCCCGAGCTACAAAGGATGCGATCCAACGGACGAGATTGCCTTTGGAGGTGAGGATAGGAGGTAGGAAGGTGGGCCACACTTGACTTGGAGAAGGGAGGGCTTGGACGTGTGGTGCGTGGGAGGATTTGAGGAATGAGAGAGAGAGAGAGAGATTGGAGAGAATAGGATGATATGGATGGGTGGAGTGGTTGTTATAAGGTGAGGTATGGGTTGAGTTGAAAATTTGTAAAAGAGGGATGGGTAGGAGAGAGAGAGTTGACTTTGGGTTGCTTTTTGGATAATGTGACATGTACTTTATTGATTTGACATATTGTTGAGATTCTCTCGGTATTTGTAACGTGCGGCGTTTTCTCGAACTGAACGCGGGCCCACATCTCCTGGCCTGGGTATCGCCTCGGCGCGCGGGACGCGGCACCGGAATCGCGGCGACGACCCGGTCGCTAGGGTACAAGTCTCGGGTTGAGTCGACTCGGGTCAACGGTGTGTGAATCAGGGTCGTGCGCAAATACCGGTTAAGGGCCGAGGTTGTTGGGATTCGATTGGGAAGACCGCGGAAGTCTACCGAACGATACGGTCTAGGATACGGGTCTTACAATAAACATACGGATATCTCCTTTATGGCTGCTACTGTTTTCTCTGCTATTACTGTCTTTACCGAGGAGGTCTACCTGGCTGTCTTTGCTGCTAAGGAGGAGCCCTAGGAGTGGGGATTGGAGGCTGAGCTCGCTGCTGCTGCTGCTGCTGAGGAGGATGAGGAGGAGGCAACTACGGTGACCTCTGCTACTGTATGGGGAGAGGGAAATCATGCCTCCGATGCCTGGCCTGTCCATAACCGAAACAAATACTAAAAAAGAGACCGGAAGGTGAAGCGGCTGGCGGTATTGATGATGATGATGAAGCCACTGTCTGAGCCGTAGGCTGTCAAAACTCTGATCTACCCCTCCATCTCCGCTGACGGTGCTGCTTGGGATTGTAGGCTGGTGCTCTCCTCTTCCGGTTTCCACCAGAACTCTGCTCTCTTGATCTCTGGGTCATAGCCCAGTCCTCCTCATAAACTAATGCTCGATGGACAACCTGATCGAACGTCTTCAAATAATGTCCCACCACATGACTACGAAGGGCAGGACACAAGTCAGTCACAAAACAAGGAGCCCTCATCTTTTCATCATAGGTGAGATGAGGAGAAAATCTAAACAAGGCCAAGAAGTGGGCCTTATACTGCGATACTGATAAATCACCCTGAACTAGGGTCTCAAACTCGATCATCCTCTGAATCTGAACATACTCGGGAAAGAATTTCTGGTCGAAACGAACCACGAACTCCTCCCATGTCCAAAAAAAATCTGGCCCGGCCATCCTAGATACAGACAACCACCAGTGACGGGTCTCACATTGAGGAAGATAGGTCGCAAGGAATACCTTTTAATCGGTTGGATATTGCATAGTGTCAAAAATCCTCGTGATCTCAGTGCGTCATGCCTTAATGGAAGAAGGGTCTGGCTTACCCTTGAATCTTTGAGGGTCATGCTGTCTAAACTCTCGAAAAATAGTGCTAGCACGCGGCAAATCACCTTACTCAGAAACTAGAGTGGTTGCATGCTGATGAGTCTGCAATGTAGTAGCAACAAGCTGCATCAGCTGATGAAAATGCTCGACACCTATAAGCACTGTTAGAAAAGCAGGAGCGACACTCACCTTGGGTGAAGGTATGTGTGTGGCTGATGGAGCAAGAGCCTCTGTAACTAGAATAACAGGTTGAGAAGGGGGAAGCAGTGGGGGAACTGGAGCAACTGGAGGAATGGGCGTTAAAGGCTCAACCAGAGGAACAGGCTAAATCAGGACCTCGGGAATCGGATCCTCTGCGACGAGAGCGGGATGCGCTCGAGTAGAACTAGTATCATGAGTGCCTCGACCACAGGTGCCACGTCTAGGCGACATCATCTATAAAATCTCGATGACTCAAGAAATCAAGACAATTACAGGCTTAATACCGAGCGAAAAGAAGATCTTGGGACACTACTTATATTATGTTCTTAGTAGACATGCGATGTTATTCTGAGTTTTTCAGAATTACTTGCCATGCTCTAATACCAACTCCTGTCATGCCCCAGACTTGGTAACCGGACTCACAAGGAACCCGATAGTCGATTCTAATCGTAACAGCCTTCGTAGTATCCCATTCTCGGCTCCTGAGGCAGGTTCCGATCCTGGGATCCCATAAGAAGGATTTTCATTATCGAATAACCATTTCTACTACGAGCATACCCAAGATCACAATAAGTAAAATCTCAAAAATAACAAAGGAACAAGTCACAAAATTTACTATGAATTTGAACTTTTACAAGTACAAAAGGTTCAAGGACATACATAAGATAATGAAAGAAAGAGGGAAAATTCTGTAACACTGTGGTCCTTAAGCTCAACTCTAATCCAAGCTCTGTCGCTACGACGCTTGCCTAGGATCTCCTACATGCATCAATTGTGTATAAGCTTATAGAAGCTTAGAGGGTGGTAAAAGTGTGTGATAATGGTGCACAGAAGAATAGTAGATATAGAGAAAAGTGATCAATGACAATGTCGCTAGCCTTACCGAGGCTTACCATAAATATAATGCAAAGAGTACTAGCTGCCATACCAATGCGATGTATGAAGGGGCTTATGTAGCCAATGCGAATGCAATGCGAAGTGATGCCAGTGCTCATATCTAAATCCACATATCAAGTACATTTTCAATCATAAGAAAATCACCAGGGTCCAGTACACTGTTGGATGACTGCCACTCTCCAGACCCGCACAGTCAAATGAGCATAAGAGACCTCACTACCCACCTGTGGACATCCAATCACCAACAAGGCCTGATGGCAGCCGACCCATTTATAAGCTGGTTAGACTCAGCCTAGTAATGCCTTCTTACACCAGGTGGGTAAGGCCACACCCCTACCCAACTACTACACAACAGTGGGAGTCGCGGCCTAACGGTATAAGGCCCTCATGCACTCATAGTTTTCACTCGATCACGGCATTGGGGCAGATCCTTGGTACTATGGAAGTTTTAAAAATTTCACCCGTAGGCATCCTATGCACCCGATATGCTTAAATCCATTTTTGGTGTCTACACATACGGCCATCCATGAATATCCCTGTAGAGGCAAGGCCCTAATGAAGAAAGGGCGGTATCATCATGAAATGCAATGCTAATGCATGAGTCACATATACAGATCATGCACTAGCTTCAGGCACTCAATGTGCACAAGAGGAAAAACTCCATCCCTCTATGACCATTACACAATGCAATCAATTCACACAGATGATGCATATGGGTCACAATGATGTAAGCGCGCTACCTGTACAATATATTCTTCCTTTCCAAGGAGGGATAAGGTTTAGATACATACACATGTACTCTAAGGATAAGTGAAGTCCTCTAGTGGGGGCCCAATACTTTGGGATGACCGACAAGCTAAGAGAGTCATAAAGCTCCAAGGAGGAAACGGTCCTAGCAAGGTCCAAGGTGGGCCTTCAACCACCGATAAGGGCCTTATGGGCCTACCTTAGGACCACCAAGGAGGACATCCAACCTCAACTAAGTCCCAAAAGGTATCCCGCTAGCTACACGCATGTAAAACAAGGCCCAAGGCCTAAACAATCCGGGCCTTGTGGTCGTACACAAGGCCCAACACTTAGGTAACATGATGGGCCCTCAAGCAAGGTTTGGGCCCAACCATAAAGCTCATGAGTCTACTAATTGTGGTGGGCCTAATGGGCAGCGCATTATTCCAACCATATGGGCAATTCCATGTTTGAATTAAGTGAGTTGGAACTCACATCTTGGTCCAAGTATGGGGTTAGATTAATGGGCAACCATGGGCCCAACTACTATGAGTACTTTGGCCCATAATACCCATCAAAATAGTGTGCTATTTACAAGCCCAAGGGTTAGGGGTCCATTAAGAAAATTCTAGGACAATGGGCCAAGGAAACCCAACATGTAACTATGAATATTATTCCAATAAAATCTCAATTGAAGTGGTCCTTAAGTATGCACTAATTAAGCTTAAAATCTAATTAAAAATAAGGCAATATATGTTTAATAATATCCCTAAATTTGGTGGGCCATGCCACCTCAAAACATTCATTTATGGGTAGTAACTTTGGGCCTATTGCTGAAATTCCAAACCACCCACAATCTGGGCTTGCTGAAAATTTAATAATAAATTTTTTTTAATTTAATTTATTTAATCCCTAGTGACTTGTACATGTCACAGAGGGTCCACCAGATGAAGGGAGTAAATAAAATATATAAATTAGTTGGGCCATATTGCTGGACTAGATGTCCAGCAGTAGCCCAATGGGCCTAGGCGTCCCATGGTGGGAAGTCCAAAGGGCCTGTGTAATTGGCCCAAAAACTCATCTAATAGGCCCCAATTGGATGCTACTGAAGGAGGGAATGATCACGCCTCTTATGGACCCCACATGGATGAACGATGGGATATAAAATACATTAAGGCGGGCCCACAAGGTGGCCCGGACGGCCAACTAAGGCTGGACGCCCCCGCCTGGTGGGCCACTCTAGTAAGCACCACGGATGGTATAGGAGCCTGATGGCCCTAAAAATTTGTAAGATGGGCCTACCATGGGTGGGAAACAAATCTACAAAATTTCTTAATTTTTGGATGATCAGAAGTATTTTAATTAATTTAAAGAATACATACTATCCAGAAAATCTGTTTGACTTGAACGTCCCAGCTTAGTGGACCAGTCCAGCCCTTGCCATGGTGTACAAAGGGGTCCATTGGCCCCAAATATAGGTAGATAGGTCGTATAATGGGTGGGCCACACCTCTGAAAATTTTTAAAATTTTTGGATACTCAAAAATATTTTAATTAAATTTAGAATTACAGCCTATCAAGAAATTCTGCTGGGTAAAATGTTGCTATCCATACAATATTTATCCAATAAGGTGGGCCTAAATTTCATCTAGGAGGGGAAGAATGTAAAATTAGTATTTTTTTCATAAAGTACAGCAAGGTGGGGTCCATAAAAGTGGTTCACCCCTCATACAATCAATCTGGAATTTATGTTTTCCCCTTCCATATACAAGGTTGGACGGTCCAGCAAGGTGGATCGTCCACCCCCTTTGGGCCTCATCTTTGGGTGCCTTTGCATGGACATTCTGAGGTGTGATCAACCATACCTCAAGGTGGGCTACACACCTTCATATTACACCCCACAAACTCAAGAAAAATAATGGAAATCATAATCCAAATCCATGCCAGACATTAACTAAAACAGTCTATTCAACAGTCCAGATTTTTGGACAGTAATACATGGCTGGACAGATTATCCTATATCTCAATAAACACAACAATAAAAAGGGTGTGTGGCCTTACTTAGTGGGCCCCACACATGTCTAGATATGAATTAAGGTCAGGACACTTGTATGCATTAATATAGGTTGTCCAAAAAGCATGGAATAAGGTAGTAGGGGCGTCTCATTTGCTGAATTTTTGAAATGTCCCAGGCCCACCAAGTGGGCCACACATATCATCATCCATAATAATAAGAGAAATGAGAAGAAGAAATATAACCCAACCATGGGGGTAGGGCCCTGCCACTAAAGGGCCCTCCCAAGATTTAATCTTATCTATACAACTATGTAGATTATACATGCAACAATAAACCAATGCATGCATGATCCATAACTAAAATGGGTGGTTAGGATGCCATCCCAACATGACTTCTAGGGCTATATTCTCTTGGAATGAATCAGATAATATAATACATCAAGATGAGGTCCATGGAGAATGGGCGCCCCATCATGTATCATGACATGCATATAGGATGGGCCAAAGGGCCACATCCGTGGGGTCAAATGGGATCCCCACCTTGGATTGATGGGCTCCATAAGATCCATTTATGAAGAAAAGAGAAGATTAAAGGTCAGAAAAGAAATAAAAAATTTATATTCACCCACATGCAAAGCAAGCCTCCAAACTTCTACAACATGAAAATCTTGAGCCTAAGAAGAGATTTTAATGGTGGAGATTTGTTTTTAATGGTAGGATTGGAAGGATTTTGGGGATTAGAGGGCTGGAGAATAGTGGGAGAAAGGGGCATTGGAGAGTGGGGTGTTGCTAGCAAATGGAGAGAAATGAGAAAGAGGAAAAGATAGATAGATAGATAGATAGATAGATAGAGAGAGAGAGAGAGAGAGAGAGAGAGAGAGAGAGAGAGAGAGAGAGAGAGAGAGAGAGAGAGATCATGATGGTTTAGTAAGAAAAGCCATCATTGTCTTGGGAGGAGTTTACAATGTTTAGGCTTTAAGCTAGGCTTGTGTAGTGTGTGTTGAGGTGGGTGGTGTTTTCCATAGAATTTGTGTGGTGTGTGTAGTGTGTATAGGGACTTGTGCCAAGGAGGTGGTCCACATGCATTGCACAAAAGTGGGCCATATGATTAAAGGCCATACTATGTAATGTTCATAACTTTTGATCCATATATCGAATGGACACACAAGACACGTCATTGGAACTATAACGACGATGCGAATAAGATGACATAGGTCTCGGATCGATCCGAGTTACGTCTACGTGACCACGTTCAAGAATGACCGCAAACAAAATTCAAGGGTCACGGGTCGCTGGAATTCGATCGGTAGGACCGCAGGACCATAAGAAATGAAATGCATACTCTCACACACACATGCATATGCAGGAACTTGGGTCGGGTCTTACAATGATACACCATTGAATGATAAATACCTTGACTTCGATTCATTCCTTTTTATGCAAAAGTTAAAATTTTATATTTATACCTTTTCCACCATCGATCAACTACCAACTTTTGTACAACCGTTTGCCTATCCTGACTACACATTTCTCCTAAAATTAGGCCTTGATCATTAAGCATGGATCGTTAATTGGGATCAGGTCCATTTTGGCACCGGCTATGCCAGTTTAAATTTTAAATCATTAAGAAAATTATGTATCATGCCCTTATTCGATGTCCCCATCATTGTGAATGAATTAAATTTAAAGAGAGATCGCCATAAGAGGTAAATTGGAGACACCCAATTCAAGTGGAATGAGAAACTTAATTTGAGAAAATATTTATAAAAGAGTGTGTGCATCCCTTCTCCACTCAAAATCTCATTCCAATAATCCTCTCACATCCAAGGAAGAGAGAGAAAAGGAGAGATAAAGAGAGAGAGAGAGACGTCCAAGCCTAGAAGCCTGTCTATTTTCTTCCTTTCACGCACATGTGTTATCTCCCTCTTCCTCGAGCGACATCATGGTTCATGTAGAAGCCCTCTTACATCAAGATTTACTTATAGGGTTTACATCTAAGGCTAAGGTGAAAGATTCCTTTAATCTTACACTAATTGGGGTTAATATATACTTGATTTGTCTTATTTTTGCATACCTTCATATTATAATGTTTCTCATGCCATTGATTGATGGACCCCTATAAATATTATCGCTATGAGAATTATTGTAACGCCCGGTGTTTTCAGGACCCAAGTATATGACTCCTTTTCCAAAAACCCGAGTGTTAACCTAAAAAGAGCCAAATTCCATATATAATCTTTTTTTTAAAAAATCAGAGTTAGCAGATAAGCATAGAATGGACAAGTCAGCATATAGAGAAATTTTTATTTACATCTAGAATATACAAGAGGCTGCTCATAATGACTTATACAAACCAATGTCTCGATATTAACAATATAATATTTACAAAATTCAATACGTGAGAAATGTTAAAATGCATTCAAACATAAGCTACAAGGTCGCGTAGCTTCTCGTAACAATACAGCATGCATCCACCTGACTCCTCACTAGTCTGAACCTGAAAATCATTTAAGCCACCTGTGCTACCTGTATGTTTATATATTTGATGGATGAGTGGCCAACTCAGTGTTAATTCCCTTCAAGATTACACACCGCCGCATTAGGTAAGCATAGTTATAAAAGCATGACAAAACATTACATGATGCAGTCTTGTTATATGCATGAATGCGTGAATGCATCATCACCCTCGGGATGCTCATCCGTGCGGAGATTGGGCTCGTCACCCATGCAATTATTGACCTAGGAATGCTCATCCAGTTGGACAGAGCCTAGCCGTTAGCGAAGCACATCACATGCATACATCACGTACCGCATAACGACTACTTATCGTACATCATGTACGTTAGCGATGGACACTGGTCTATGCCATGTATACATAATTAGCTAAACCATTATTAGTCCAGTTACAATCAGTTAATTTAAATAAGCTCAAGGTCACTATGGGGGGCTTGTTGCCCAGCGTAAGCCGATGGCTCGGGCATAAGTCTCATACCACCATACCTGGCTCATAAGGCTCCCACCTTAGGATGTTTAATGGAAACCTGTTGACTAGTGGCCAATCATATTTTAATATATGGGGCTTACTATTGCATGGTTGCACAAATAAAAAGTCGAACCCATCTAGGGCAAATACCAAACAAAGTCACATAGGGCGAATACCAAAACTAAGCCACATAGGGCAATTATTAAAACTAAGCCACCTAGGGCTAATATCGAAACCATGAGATAAAAGACCATCCTTAAAAATCATTGGACACAACAACCCTGGATGGTAGGCCCACATCAATGATCAATTTAAACCACTACTCAATAACCACTAAGTCGAAGGTCCATTACAATCACAACCAGTCGAGTTACATCCTAAGTATGGGTGTACATTTATAGGTGGGGATTTTCCACTGATGTACCAGTTTAAGTCCCATAAGCAATCCATAAATAGTCCACAAGCGTGAAATAAATATGTAAGATAAACATTAAGCATGTAATATAGCAATTCAATTTCAACAATTAACACATGTGATTATAAAATGAAAACATTAATTATCAATTAAAATAAAAATAAAAACTATCACTTAAGCTAATGGAAAAATGGAAATCTCAAGGGCAAGAATCATCACCTGATGTATAGGATCACCTACTAGTGTTGTTAGGAGATACATGCGTCCTTAGAGTTGGGTCCTATCATGAATTATGAAATTGTATTGTTAGATCAAGTTCTACATACTATTTATGGTTGAGATTATAACCCGGGGTTTAGATTACTTATTTTTAGGGTTTTGATGTGAAATTAGGATTTTATCCTAGAGTTTAGTTGTAGCTAACTCTAGGATTTGAATTGTAGTTGGTGTATGATAAATTACAATGTTGATTTAAATATTTAGAAAATAATTATTAACCTTAGTTTATAATCAAACATAGTAATAATGATTGTTATGATGATAATAAATATTATGATCTATTATTAAGGATAATATTTAAGAGAGTCAATTAAAATACTATTATTTAATAAATAAAATCTTTATTTATAATAGATAGTTATAGCACAAATAATCTACTAATGTTCTAATTAGAATTCCAATGCAATGTATGAGAAGAAACACACCTGTAGTTGGTTCGACTTGAATCAACTCAGTTCGGTACTCGAGTTAACTCGGCTCAACACAACCACCCTCTCTCTCTCTCTCTCTCTCTCTCTCTCTCTCTCTCCTTTCTCTTCTTCTCCTTCTCTCTGTTTTCCATATGCTGGAAATCCAGCAATGCCTGGACCAAGCCCAACCCGACCTGACCGAGTCAAACTTGGTTTTAGCCGAGTCAGCCCAATGACCTTCCTTCTCTCTAGTTTCCCTTCTTCTCTCTTTTCTCTCACTTTATTCCTACTTCCCTTACCTTTCTTCCTTCTCTACTGGAACTCCATGAATTCCTAGGCCAACCTCCACAGTCAACTTGACCCAGCTGACTCGGCCGTGGGTCAGTCTATGACTTAAGCCCAAACTCTCTCTTCCTCTTGTTTTTTTTCGCACCTCCTTCTTCTTCTCTTTGTCTCTTTTTTTTCCTATCTCTCTCCCTTTTTTTTCTCCTCAAAACCCTAGTCCAGCAACATCTGGACTCGAACCAAACTCACCCGACTTGGACCGCACCTCAACTTGACTCGGTGCAGCAGCAGTAGCCTCACCTCCCTGTCTCTCTCTTTCTCCCTCATTCTTCCACCTTCTCCTTCCTACTTCTCTCCCTCTCTTTCCATATGTTAGAGGCTCGGCAACACCTCTAGATGACCGGTCTCAAGTTTATTAGCGAGTCAAGTCAAGTGATGTAACAGCCGCACCTTCCTCCGCTTCTCGTCCTCTTCATTTCCCTTCTCCATTCTCTCCTTCTTTCTTGCTTTCCTTTGTTGGATGACGTTCGTATGGGCCAACAGTGAAGATTTTAGATCTGGAACTGTCGTCTAACAAGCACCGGCAGTGGTGCAAGTTTGACATGGAAGATGGTTGGCCTCCAATGGTGGATCGATTGTTGTAGATGGTGTGTATAGGCTGAGAGGAGCTCAGAGACCGGTTGAAGTGAAGCTCCAAGAAGGTTTTCATGGTGGGTTTGAGCTTGGGTGGGAACGACCATTTTCTCTCTCTCTCATTCTCTTTCTTTTATGAAGACCTAGCTTATAGGGCTAGGATCACTCTAAAATGGATGGTCTGGATGGAGAAAGAGCAGCTCACGCGGATCGCCAAGCTGGTTGAGAATAGTTTCCATTCTCAGAAACATTGTGTTTGTAGGCTCTCCTTGCATTGAGGATTGTGTGTACACACGAACTAGAAAACTCGATGTAACAGTTGGGTTTTGGTCGAGTCCACTGCATGAATCTGATGGATGGTTCAGATCTTGAAGGTGGGGATCAGATGGTGGGTCATGATCAAATTTTTGGACATCCATCCATCCGCTGCCAATCTAAAGAGAGAGAGAAAAATCTCTCTCTTTTTTGAGAGAGTTCAGTCAATGCAACTTTGACTGCACCTGCCGATGTAGTGCATTGCGAGTGCATCCCTCGTGGTGCACATGCGATGCATTTGTGGGGTCCACCATGACGTTTGTGGAAAATCCACTCCGTCCATTCCATTTGGAAGTTCCCAAGCAAGGCTTGGGATCAAAGATCAGGCCGATGAAATGCCTAGGTGGTGCCCACAACTTGATTTGTAGTCCTAATGGTGGTTTCCCATCAATTTAATGGTCGGATGATTCTGAAGTTGAACGTCAATGATTAAAAGGGTGCAATCGTCTTTCTAAATTTTGGAATTTCGTCCTAAAGAATCAGAACGAACTAATATTAAAACAAGGTACAAAACAATCAAGATTGAATGTAGACAAATAAATATTTACTTACATGCGTAAAGTCAATTGCACTCATACTGCACAAGAAGTCTATATATTTCAGCATGAATACGCCACAATGGTCCAAGTTTTGTTATGCAGGCCTGTCAGCAGATGGCTTCACAATCCATGGCTTTTCCCACCTAACTAATCCGTCATCAAGAACATGAAATAACCACCACCATCCGTCCATTACTTGCGAGATGACTAGCTCATTTTTCTCTTCCAATTTGGTACTTAAGCTGTTGTACAAAGTGACCTCTTTCTTACTCGGATAAATAGCAGCCATCAACCAGTGCTACCCCCTCGCATTAAGAGGGATGTACAACTATGAAACATAAGAAATACGACAACAGTTAAAGCATTGCCCTTCCAAAAATGGATCTAATCATTTAAGTCTATGTACTTGTGCAAGAAACTAAGATCTTACCACATCATACTTCCATAGAGGTTTCGGTTTATAGTCAACTATTTCTATAAGCACTTCTCACAACCTTTCAGACTTTATGGTCCCATGATCCTTATGGTTCCCAGCGCCATAAGTTCACAGCAGGTCAAGTCGTTGTTCCATGCATTGCTGTTGGTATATTGAATATGGTTAGAAACAAAAATGATTAATGACCTTTTAAAGATAACTATGATCCTCAAATTCGCATTACCGAAAATAGCGACGAGACGAATGCACAGTCCTGTCTACCTTGTGGTCGAACGTCTTAATGCGCTAATAGGTATCTTAGGTATAGGTCAATGGCCTACGTAATGAGGAAAATGTGTGATGTAACTATAATATTCATACATTGATATGAAACAATGAAGAGAAAGGGTAGAAACTTACCTCAGAGTTAACCCATGAATTTAGGTCATAGACACTTTTTAACTAGACGAGTGAACCTGACTCTCTGACAACTCTCAACTCATCCTCTTCGGCATCGGTTAGAGCTCGGTGGAGTTCACTGAGCCCCTAACGAGGCTCTTTTATAGTTAGAGCTCTGTCAGGATCCACTGTATTGCAACGTAGTCTCCCTTCCCCACTTAGTTGCGGGGCAACGATGTTGATCTGTAATAAAATGACATATTATCTATGGAGATCATAATATAATGTCCGATTTAAACCAGGATCCAAATGTAATTTCACATACAATTGTCTTATTAACTTCATCCTTTAGCAGGTTCATCTCCTGCTTCATTTGTGTCCGTAGTGCAACATTCTCATCTTTAAGATGAGTCATCCCAGCTTCAAAACTAGAGAGCTGGCTGATCCCAGCCTCAAAATTGGAGCTGTTGACTTGTTATAAAATCGTATTAGAAGACATTACATATATAATGACTTGTTAGCTATTAAACCAAAGACAAATCACGTACATATTTGCATGTATATCCTATATCATCCACATTGGGTCGTGCGTCAACTTGACCCACCGTGGATGATAACCACGACAAAGCACACATGATAACAACAATCCAGCATTGACATTAACTGTTGTCCAAGGTGGAACACAACAATGACCAAATATTCATTTCATATTCATTTATTGTTTCTACCTCTTCTCTAAGATGCGTCATCTCCTCATTCAAGTAAGCATTCTCATGCCTGAGAGGACTCGTTGAATAGGCAAGGGCATGTAATAGCGACCCTCACTGGATCATAACCATGACAAAAAAAGGAACACAATAATGACTAAGTATGACAAGCGATACATTCAATTTTATATACTTTTATTCCTTGTATTTCCTCCCCAAGCTGCCTCATATGGTCCAACAGTGAAGCATTCTCTACGATTAGAGAGCTAGTCCAAGGAACATTGTCCTGTAATGAAATCGTATATAAGAAATGGTTATTACGGCCACTGGAGCCTGGTTATCATCCATAGTGGGTCATGGTTCACATCTATGGAGGTTCGTGGATGTCAACAATGCTTCATTATGTATGTTAATCACAATCCACATTGGATGATAATAATAATCGTGACGGATGATAATAACAATCCACACTGAATGATAATCATGATTCACATTTCGTAGAAACCATGTCACTTGTGTAGACAGAAGACTATCATGTTATATTGATTGCGACTCATCCACAATCTAGTGTGCATGTCAACCACGATCCTTGGTGTATGATAACAACAATTTAGGGTAGATTCAACTTTGTATACCTTCATTGCCCGGATCTCCTCTCTAAGTTGCTTCACCTGCTCCTGCAGTGAAGAATTGATCTCATCTCTGAGTTGCTTCACCTACTCCTACAGTGAAACATTGATTTCATCTCTGAGTTGCTTCACCTACTCCTGAAGTGAAGCATTGATCTCCTCCCTGAGTTTCTTCACCTGATCCTGCGATGAAGCACTGATCTCCTCTATATGCTACTTCACCTTCTCCTGCAGTGAAGCATCGATCTCCTCTCTATGTTGCTTCACTTGCTCATGTAGTGAAGGATTTTCTACTCTGAGAGAGCTGATCGAAGAGATAATGTCTTGTAATAAACTCACTATTATTATGTATTTCAATGTGTATTTCTACAAGGAACCCAACCATGATATCGTGTATGTGAACCACGACACATTGTGGATGACAACAGTGATGAACTAAGTGTCGTGGCCATTACAAACAGTGGATCGTGTTTCTCAACTGTATTAGGTCGTGGTTGAAACAGATGTGGGTGATAGCTACGATCAAAATTAAGGTTGTGGTTATTACGACCAATGGGGCGTGGTTGTCATCCATGTTAGGTCGTGGTTCATTCACACGAACCATCGTGGATGAAAACTACCACGATCCACCATGTATGATAACAACGATCCATATTTCATTTAAACCACGAACCACGTTACATAGAAACTGCGACCCTAGGCCATCAATGTTGGGTCGTGGACCCAAGGTGCATGAAAAGGATGACCCTTCCTGTATGGTAATAATGATCCTGTGTGGATGACAACCATGATCCATTTTTCATTTTCCTTCACAGTGAGCTATTAACAAATTAGTTAGATAAAGAAAGGTGATTTCACATACCTGGTTTGTATTAATATAGTCTCTCATCGACGTCACTTCTCGTATACAAGCATAATCCTCCTTGAGGTTCTTTATTTCTACTCCAAACTCATTAATCTGCTTCAATTCACCCTTTATTCCTTGCAGTTTAGTGGTGAGTAAATCAGTCTGCTTATTACATTTCCTTATTGCAGATCTTGTTTTTATATTATCTTTTAATACATTCCTAAGATGGGTAGATTTCCTATCAAGCTCAATTGTATTTTTCATTTCTAAGAGAGAGGCTGTGAGATCAGCCTCAACGTTATTTCTTTTGTCATCCTCCATTGTCTCTGGCGTGGGTGCTGACCACAAAGCCTTGTCCTTCATATGAAAGTCATTGTTAGTTATACTCTTGACAACCTCAGTCTCTACTTCATCGACTGTTGGTTAAAGCTGTGGAGCTAGCACCACCTGGAGGAGAAAAATTGATATATTAATTATAAACATACTGCATGATTCAAATTACACTACTAACTAAATAAATCTTACCGGCACAGTTATGAAGATGACGGATATAGTTTCATATCTGCCTTTTTTCTTGGTATCCCAATTTAGTATTCAAGGAATCCTTGTAGGCAGTCTTCTAACGGCCCACCTACGGTCACCAGTGAGTTGAGGGAACTGTTTGTAGGCCCAAATCTATTTAAGAACAATTATCATGCATTACATACTAGTTGACATGTATGGAGGAAAAAAGGAAAAAATCAAACTCAAAGTATGAATCAGGACAAGAATAACGTACTTATAGGGCAAACGCACATCCACATATGTTGTATGATTTGGGGTACTAGCCACTCACCCTTTCCCCCCGAATAATGCCAGATGTAGTGTTAACCCCTTTCTTAAAATAATCATATCCCACACTGCCCCAGGGGTAGTTATTAAAATAATCCAAGTCATCGACCATATCGATAAACTTATCAACAAGGTTATTCTTTTGTGGAGATCCAACTAATAGACTCTCAAAAGAAATTAATAGAGTCAGCTTCACCACGTCCATATGTTCGTCTTTATCGGTGAGTGACAAATAGGCTTCTTTTAGTTTTTGTTTACTAACACCCCTTGTTCTCAAGTAGGTCTCCTTAATGCTTTTTCCTGCCTCTACTCTTCCTGCCTCGGCATGACCGCCACCATCTATCCTAAGTGGTCTAAACCTAAAACTCATTATTAGTGAAAAATCTAGCTTTGTAAATTTTATCTTGGTGCCTTAAATATCGGATTTCAAATCACCAACATTCCTTTGAATTAGGCAATGCATGATCTAAGACTGTGTCATCCACTCAGCCACTGGCCAGTCAAGCAGAAATCCAAAATAGGTGTCTCTAAATAGTTTCTTTCTATCATGTTTCTTCTCTATATCGTTAACCAAGGCTTTTAGAAAACTGATGGAGCACTTGGGAGAGACCTGTGCCTTTTCAAAATCTCAGCATATAATCATGATTGGCTTCTTTCAACCTGCATTTCAATATGGTCGTGGATTGTTAATCAATAAGAAGATGGGCTTGCAAAATCTAACATGGGTCGTAATTGTAATACACAGTGGATCGGGGTTGTGATCGACGAATGGTCGTGTTCATCACAACTTCTAAAGGAACATGGCTATCATGCTACACCCACATAACAGGTGGGCCATGATACATATCGTTGATGTCATCTGCATTGAGTCGTGGTTCACAGCCCAGCCCAGATAACAGGTGGGCCACGATACACTGACCCTATCAACCACGATCCATTCGCGATATCGACATAGATCATAACAACATTCATAATTTTTATGCTATACATATCGTTATAGTCATATATATTAGGTCGTGGTTCACAGCTACAACCCATATAAGATAATAACCACCATACACCGTCCCTGTCAACCATTACCTTGCTTTGCCATTTATATTGACTGAGTTGCACTGAACTTGTACATGTACTCATTTAGTGGCGATAGAGGGGCCTAGTAAAGAAGATTCAAAACTAGTAAAAAGAATAGGGTTAGGGATAAAAAGTGAAGGGGTCCCAGAGAAGAACCAATATATAGTTGGTGTTCTGTATGGGCACAAGTGGTTAATGTTCTGTGTTTGGAATGGTAAGCATCCGTAAAAGCATCCATTGATGTTCTGTGTTTGGAATCGTAAGTTTTCGTGAAAGCGTCCATTGATGTTCTACGATTGGAATCGTAAGCATCGGTACAAAATATTCAAATCCAATGGACTACAAAAGTTTAACTAATAGTTTCCATAAAAGCCCATAATTTTTCATCTTTAAGCAGTGTGGGCCACTGATGGCTCGATACGTGTCACTAAATTTTTTTTCGAAAGAATCCATCATCCGTGAACAATTCCAACGGATTAGATTCGATTTATGATGGGCCATAGACTTAAACCAGATGATCAACGATTGATGTTCTGCGTTTGAAATCGTAAGCGAACTTCCTACTTTAACACACCATCTTTAGTGTATGTACATGCGACATATTAAATTAGTATAAACTAAGATATATGAGGTCCACAGTGATATATTTAAAATGTCATCTAAAGTGACCATCGTATGTAATGTACGTGTATAAAGGCATATCATAAAAGTAAGTTTTATCGGGTGGATGTACGACCCATGTAGTTCTCAATACCTTCTAACCATTTATTTCAGTGTGATCAACTATGCGATATATACAATGAAAACCATGATATATATCATCATTTCAACTATGACCCATCAAACATTGACACCACGACCCATATATCATAATAACCATAATACGGAGTTGTGGGCCAGAGACTTGGGCTTCAAACTGGATATGATGAGGGCTTTCGTTGTCACAACTTTATCAAAGCATCTTTACCTTACACAATGACAAACATGACCCTTCATAAATGACAACCACAATCCTTCACGTTAGCAACATATCATTGTTGACTCTGTCTTTTTTTAAAAAAAGTGGTTTTCATGTAAAATGGATTGTGGTTGTTATAATATATGGATAGTGGTTGTCAAAGTTACATGGATCGTGGTGTCGATTTTTATGGGTCGTGGTTTTCATGTTTTATGGATCGTTGTTGTCGTATTATGTGGATCGTTGTTGTCATGTCATATGGATCATGGTTTTCATGTATTACGGATTGGGGTTGTCGTGTTATATGGATCGCTGTTGTCATTTTACAATATATCAAGTTCATTTGCCTAGAAGCCAAAATAGGTCATTTCACATCAGCCTGGAATATGGATCATGGTTGTAATGTTGTATAGGTCGTGATTATCATGAAATATGGATCATGTATGTCATGTTTTATAGGTGTGGTTATTGTGTTGCATGGAACGTGGTTGACAATTCACATGTGTCGTGGTTGTCATATTTGTAATGGATCGGGGTTATCATCTGTACCGGATCGATGTTGACAACCACGACACTGAGTAAACTATGACTGATTAACATGACAACCACGATCCATATATCACGAAAACCACGACCTATGTTATGTACACTATTCCGATCTTTGGGTTCATATGCATAAAGGCTCTTGGTTATCATCCACATTGGGTCGTGTTTGTCATGATACATGGGTCCCCGCTATCATTGTATATGGGTCAGGTTTGTGAGGTTGTATAGGTCATGGTTGTCATGATACATGGACCCTGGATGATATGTGGGTCATTGTTGTCGTGTTCGATGGGTCGCGGTATGTGATAATCATTGGTTGTAGTTGATATGGGTCATGGCTGCAATGTTAAATAGGTCATGGTCACAGTTGTAATGGATCATGGTTGTCATCTTTGTTAATCTGGCGTTAACAACGGCTACCCTAATGAAAAACATGACCCATATAACATTTCAATCACGATCCTTTTGTCATGACAACCACAACCGATTGTTAAGTTCACGTTTTCGTATATGGGTCGTGGTTCAAACGCATAATGGATCGTGGTTAGCATCCACATTGGAAAGTGGTTAACATGAAACAAAGTTCATGAGTCAATAAATATATTACGGTTCACATTACCTTATCACAAGTAATAAAAATAATAAGTTATCATTAGCCTCTGCCTCCTCCTCGGCCAGCAAGGACGAAAGTGCATCGAGGATGGTTGTCACCTATTCGTTTGCATCTCCAGCATCTGGGTGTTAGCCTATCTTCTCGCTAGGATGCAATGAAAACCTTTTTGGTTCTCCCATTAGATCTTCTAGTTTATGGAGTCTCATATTCTCAAATAAAACCTTCACGTCAGTTGAAATGTCCCTTTCTGTCTTCTCAAGCACCGTATAAACTGACCACACGTACACTTCATTTCTCTTAGATTTACTACATCAGTCAATCCTTGTGTGCGGTGACTTGCAACTCATCCACTGAAATCGTGAAACATTGTGTCTTTCGCACTTTCGAGTTGCATCACCGTACATAACTTTAATTATCAAATTGAATTCAACCGACGCAGTATTAGTAATCTTATGGTAATGAAGCACACTGGGTCATAATCTTCTATTTATGAAGCACACTGGATCGTGGTTCTCATACACGTTGGATCGTGGAAATGAAGAACAGTGGGTCGTAGTTGTATCTAGTGCCATATCCTTGACGAGCACGATCCATATAACATCACAACCGTGTTCGTGACAAGTGGCAGCCATGATCTAAATATCATCATAAACATGATGCCGTGGTTGTCTACCATCCAATGGTGGAGGGTTGATCAAGGTGTGCCCTACATTACACTCCCTTTCACGTGACAACGGGAACCCTCGGCTTCTCGACTCTGTCATTCCTTTACCTTGGCAAATGCCTACCTACAGTTGAAACAAAATAAAATACTAACCTCATAGTGGAAGAGGCTTTCAGATGAGTGAAACGACAAGGAGAAACAACGTCGCTCTTTGGTTGTTGGTCCTTGAATCTTGGCTTTTGTAGGAAAACAACAGAGGAAGGAGAGGGTCTTCCAAATGTACATAAGTGTGACATTTGCCCCTTCCGAAGCTCGTGGTGTATGTGGTTGGTGGTCTGTGGGCCCCATCATGATGTATGTGCTTCGTCCAGGCTGTTCATCTAGTTTAAAATATTATTTTATGGCTTGAACCAAAAAATGAGAGTGATATAACTCTTCGGTGGACCACACTACTGGGAAATTATAATTATTGGATATCCACCATTAAAATCCTCCTAGGGCCCACCGTGATTGGATTATGCTCATTTTTTATTTCCTACCATAAAATGATCTAGAGAAATATATGGATAGCATGGATGAAACACATAGGTGGTGGTGGGGCCCACAGAGCGCAGAGCACCAGCCATTGGTCGGTGTCCTGGGGAGTAGCCGATCCGTCCGTTTCTCGAGGGTTGCAACAACGGGTGACTTCTGGTTCACTCCAGGACCGTACAATTCCTAAACCAAGGCCAGGGGCATTTTCATCCGAAACAAGGTCCAAAAGCTGTCAGAAGGCCCTTTAGGGAATATATGGAGTGTCGTATCGTTCAAGGTAATTTGTCCAAACTTTGAGGTGAATACGGTCAATTTCCCTTTTCTCTTTGAAAGGGCCTTGGTCAAACGTTGTTTGACCAGTCCCTTGGTTTGGTACGTCATGGGAGAATGTACTGCTATGCACTCACATCTCAAATGTGGGGCCCACAATGATATCCTTTGGGGGATCCACTCCATTCACAAGTGTAGCAGGGTCATGTGATGTTATAGGTTCGATTGTGAGCTGGATTCAAGTTTTACATAAGTTCATCTTGGCGTAAAAATGAGCTTAACGTCAATTAGTGGTCCATGCTTGGTGATCGGGGACTAATCTTGGAGGGAGTGTGTAGCCAAGATAGGTAGACAATTGGACAAATTTTGATGGTTGATTGATGGTGGAAAAGGCCTAGATATGAAGTTTCACTTTTTGTGTCAAAAGGAAGGGATTGGCTTCCGCGGTCAATGGCATAGGATCATATATTGTGGTCCAGATTTTGTATGATATCGTAGTCATATGAGGTGAAGGTGTAGTCCAAGTTTAAATTGCGATGGACAGCAGGAAGTGGTTAGATCTGAAGATCAAGGTTTATGCAGAGTTAATAAGCCTTAAAAGGATAACTTGACAGCTAAGTAAAAGCCTACCAAGGTGAAGTTTTCATATTTCACACTTCGCCCATATGATGGCCAATTCAAGCCGTTCATATGAAGGGAAATGTCCTATTACGATTACCCACAAGGTTTCATCACTCGATGGATACCAAAATCCACGGTTATGGGCTGATTTGTCAATTGGGCCACTTTTACAATGATTTGAGGGCTGAAATTCGACGTGTATGGTTAATTTATGATAGATAGGCATGATATAACATTTTACATGAAATGGATCATGAGAACTATGTGTTCTGGAATTCAAGGGTCTAGGTTAATGACATTTTCGTAATTATTGATAATCTAAGAGCGTTTCTAAGAAATTCTTTCAAAAGAACATATATCTAAATTATTATGAATAAAGAGTTATTCACCAAATTAGTCAAGGGAATGTACATGTTTCAAACCACATGATAGATGGTTAGATGACATTTTCAAAATAGGAAAACTTGATGGTTAGTAATCTAGTCATGTATGTAGGTGGGGTGTATGGTTAGTTTTGTAAGAAAACGATCGCTAGTGGGTTTACTTGGACATCTGATGATATTGTCTTAAAATCAATGGTGAGATGGTTTGATCTATAAATGAAGACTATTCCCAATGGTCATATTTGCGTGGGGGAATAGATGTGAGGTTAGGTTAGCTAGATTGGTACCTTACACATGTACGCATTAGGTTAAATTTCATGGTAACACTTGAGAATTTTTAATACTTGGTTATTGAAAAGTTTGGGGTGTTATAGGTCGTATTAAACCTTGCTGGCTTGATTAGAGAACACTTGAGCTTTTACTGGTTGGTTTGTATGAGAGAGTGATTCGAGTGGTTGGTGATGGTGAAATGAACCATCCAAGCTTTGTTTATATAGGCTATGGTAGTTGGATGTTTTGGTCCAACGTCATAACTCAAAATGACTATTTCTAATTATTGATGAGAAACTAGCTGTTATTTGGCAGTTTCTAATCGTTTTACATGTGGAAAAACCTGTTACATGCTAGTTTCTTATGATTGTTGGGCTACCCACATGCAGTATTTTATGCATGGTTTGGTTTAATACTGCATGAGCAGTTATACTAGGCCTCTTAAACAGCTAGCTCCAGCCCATATATAAGGTAGACAAGTCTCTCTCAAATATCTTACCCATAACACTCCAACCACCTGACCCATAGCCACTATTGCAGCGTAAGGTCACGAGGGAGCAACCCATCTATGACACAATGCATACGTGTGAAGTATAAAGTATGCCACTTGCGCCTCTACAACCACACTGCCTCACATGCTAACGCCCTCGTACTGAGCTCAAGCTCGAGCTCGAGACCATGCTTGTGCTCGTGCATGGGCATGTGTTCAAGTGCTTCACACTGGAAGTACTCCATGGATTCACCAAGCAAATAGTGAGGTACTCAACACCCTACTTATAAACTTAAAATTTTCTTCTCTCCTTTCTGTTATGGGAGTATTCCCAAAACACTAAAAACCCAAGTTTTAAACAAACCTCATATGTCTGTGTGTGTGTGAAATATTTTTAATCAAAACATTTTTCATAACAATCCCATACTTGATTGAAAATTATTTTTTTAAAGAAAAACATTTGCCAGACTAGACACAACGTATATGCATAAAGAAAGATATCTTTCGATTTGAATATTTTCTTAGTGTAAGTATTTCAAAGCTCTATTGAAATTTCTGGTAGCCAAAACTTTGAAGCAGTTATTCCTAGATAACAGAGCAGGAGATACTACAAACATATTCACTTTCTGTTTTAGAGTTCACATAAATCTTGCTCACCATAATTAATGGCCATGTACTTATCATATTTCATGAACGTTCCAAGAGAAACTCCAACTCTCGTGTAAGTGAAATCCTTCAAGTATCTTCATTACTATTAAGACACTTGTCCTTTTAGACTGGATTTCATTAATAGTTCTAAGACTCAACCCTCTATTTATAATGCACAGTAGTATGTATTATGGATGAAGTTATATATAATTTTAGTGTTGAAACTTTTCACATATCAGTAACTTATTTTTACCCATTAAACCCGTACTTAGGGATTTTCTAATTTTAAGTTGGGTTTCCATCATTGGTGGAACTTTGGTTAAGAGTTTCAACCACATCCCTCTAGATATTGCCTGTACTACATCTCTCGTTAGAGATGTAGTAAAAGGATCAGGTAAGTTATTACTTGATTTCACATAGGAAATTATAATTATTTCATGTTAAATCAATTGTCTCACATAATCATATCGTAAACTTATATATCTAGACTTTCGATTATAAGTACCATTGTAGGATCTAGCTAATGTGGCTTCACTATCACAATGTAGTGACATAGCCGGTATAGGCTTCACACAGAAAATGATTTTTAATAAAAGATCCCTTAGCCACTCAGCCTCTTTGTCCGTCATAGCCAGGGCTACAAACATAGACTCTATAGTTGAGTGAGTTATGTAGGTTTGTTTCTTATATCCCCAAGACAGCTGCACCTCGTAGGGTGAATAACTTCCCTTTAGTGGTTGTCCCCTACACTTGGTATCCAACTTACATTGGTATATCCTTCAAATACAGTAGAAAAATTTGAGTAAAATAACCCTAAGTCTTTGGTTGCTTTTAAATTACTGAGAACTCTACTAATTGCACTCCAATGTTCCACACTAGGGTTCTTAATAAACCTATTGAGTTTACTCATAACATATGTAATGTTTGGTCTAATGAATTGCATAACATACATTAGACTACTTATAACACTTGCATATTCAAGTTGTGCAACTGCTCTTCCGTTATTCTCATTCAGTTTATACTTGGATCAAATGGAGTTTTTGCTTCTTTTATTTTTAGATGGTCAAACTTCTTCCCAATGTAATGAGATTGACACAACACATAAACCCCATTATTTTTCTTAACTTTGATACCTAAGATGGTATCCACCTATTCAAGCTCTTTCATTTTGAATATGGAAAACAAAAACTTCTTTGTACCAGTTACACATTCCATTTTATTATTTATTATTAACATGTCATCAACATACATACAAATAATAGTTATATAGTAACCATAAACTTTAGAATATATGCATTTGAAACTTCTTACGCCAATGTTTAGGTGCTTGTTTTAGTTCATACAAAGATTTAATCAGTTTATAAACTTTCTTCCCATTTTTTGAAAGAACGAACCCTTATGGTTGTTTTATGTATACCTTTTTTTAAAAAAAAATTGAGGTCACCATTCAAGAAAGATGTCTTTTACATCCATTTAATGGATGTGAAGATGATGTATGGATGCTAGCGTAAATAAAACTCTAATGGATGTTATTCTATCGACTGTGGAATATGTGTCAAAATAATCTATCCCTTCTTTTTTTTCCTAACCTCTTACGTACTAATCTAACTTTAAAGGTTTGGATAGTCCCATCAGTGTTATATTTCTTCCTAAATACCCACTTACACCCTATGGGTTTAAAACTTGGAAGCAAGTTTACTTATTCCCATGTTTGATTTGACATTATTGATTCTATTATATTAATAATGGCTTCATTAAAAAAAAACTAAGTTTCTAGAAGATAACCTCGCTAAAGGCTTTAGGGTCTTCTTTTATTGTTATTACTATATGTATCTTCCTGATACTATTTTATTTATCACCTTTTATGAGATGAAAAAAGATATGTGGAGAGTCTATCTGTTTGTTCAAAGTCAAGACTCTTTTCTATTCTTATCTTCTAGTTCTTACGAGGTTTCCTTGGAGCTTTACTCACTGGTTCTCTTTTGGGAGTTTAGACTTCATTATCCTTTTACTCTAAGGATAATGAGTTATCAAAGAACTCAACGTCTCTGGATTCTATAATAGTGTTTAACTCTAAGTCTAGGAGCTTATAGGCATTGTTATTTTGTACATACCTTACAAAGGCGCACTTGATAGCTTTGGGTCCTAACTTGGTTCTTTTGGGATCAGGAGTCCAATAAGTGAGACACCCCCATACTTTAAGATACCCTATGTTAGGTTTTTACCTTTTCATACCTCATATGGTGAAGTTTTACTTTTCTTAAAAGAAATCCTATTTAGGATGTGACACGTTGTAAGTAGTGCTTCACCCCATAAACTTAGCGGCAATTTTAACATGGAGTTGACCATATCTACCAAGGTCCTATTCTTTCTTTCTTCTACATCATTTTGTTGTGGTGTATATGGTGCAGTGCACTAGTGTTAATCCACGTTCTTCATAGAAGTTGAAGAATTCACTCGAGAAGTATTCTCCTCCTCTATCACTGAGGAGAATTTTTATTTTCTTATTTACTTAATTTTCTACTTTTGCTTTACATACTTCATCTGTTTTCTTTAATAAGTATACAAACATATATCTAGAGTTATTATTAATAAATATTATAAAGTACTTTCTACCTCCGTGAGTAATAATGCTTCTCAACTCAAAGATATCACTGTGCATAAGATCCAATACTTGAGATGATCTCTCAACACTTGGAAATGGTTTCTTTATCATTTTAAATCGAATGCATGCTTCACATTTATCATTCCCATTATCCGTGCATGAGGTTCAACCATTCTTAGACCCTAATTTTAAGGTGATATACCCTATATGCGCTAATCTTCCATGCCATAGTGCTATAGATTCAATTATATACATAGAAGTGCTATTTTCATTTAATGAAAGCCTAATCATTCTGTTACAAGCATATCCCTTTCCGACAAATTCATATTCCTTAATAGAATTCGCATGCCTAACTTGTATACTACCCCTATTTTAGGTTTTCCAAAAGATTCCCAAAAACTAAGTTTTACTTCATGTCTGGGATGTGCAGGACATTTGCTAAGATCACCTTTTTTCCAGAGGTAAACATCAATTCCACAGTTCCTTTGCCCACTGTAACATTCTGAATTTTCATGAACAGAGTTTATACTTGTGCCCAAAAAAATCGGGTGTTAATAATGTATAAATTGGATGCCTTAAAAATCACACTTCATTTTTTTTTCATAATCACATCCAGTTACATTCATGAAGGTAGTATTCACAAGATTAAAATTGATTCTATTGATTATTTCATCAGAGTAACAAAATTCAGTAAATGATCAATTGCCTTCTCCATGGAAACTCATTACATTTATAGAGTTTGCTGCGAAAATATAAAACTAAATCATAACATTATCTTCAAATTCGTTCAGTATAGTCTTCCATAGGAGATGGTCCTCTAAGTCTTCAATCTGTACATTACCTGTATCATCTGTACGGTTGTAGAAGGTCAACGCCCTACTTATAGTGATGGTTATCCATCAAGAGATTCATAAAAGTAAGATAAGGGTTCTGATATGTCTTGTACTCCACTATTATAAGGGGTATCAGTATGCACAAACAACCTACATGAAATGCATGCCTAGCAAAGTATGTGTGGCTCATCATATGTAGTGATCATCACAATGTGAAATATAATTTATACGCTGACTCGACCCGCATCCCATTACTATGAATATTCGTCGGTGTGTCTGACGTTAACGTGGATTTATGCGAACATAAATTGAATCATGAGGGTTCTAGAATATCAAGACACATGCCCAAGCCATAAAAGTGAAATAACATAAGGTTAGTAAAGTAAGGAAGAGAGTAGCAATGACTAACTCATAAAGAGGAGACTGGCAATGGTTAACTTAATAAAAAAAGAGTAGCAACAATAAATAAAAGAGTGGCAACAGCCAACTCAATAACTAGGAGATAGGCAATGATCAACTCAATAAAGAGAAGAGTAGCAAGAGTTAACTCAACAAATTGATAAAGGCAAGGGTAAGGCTTGTATTCATCGCTCCGCATAAATTCATAAAGATAACTTGTAATTAACAACATATCATAATTCCTAAAAGGGTAGATAATTGTTGATGATAAATTAAATAATTGCTGGAAGAAAATCACGAGAGCATGTAAAAGGCAAGGTAATTCACATCAACTTCAAGTAATGTCAACTTAAAGGAAAAACCTTCACATAAATTCTGAAAGGCCATGAACGAGTAACATCACACTTTAACCACTATTCCCTAAGGATAATTAGTTGGTGTTGATAAATTAAACAAATAGGAGGAAGTTCACAGTATCATAAAATCATATAAATGTCAAGATAATACCATTTCTAAATCAAGTAAGCTTAAAGGATAAAAACCCTCACCTTCGAGGTTTGTTTCTTCTTCGAGTGTGGATTAGCGTCGCGGGTTCAAGTTTTAACCTACCGTTTTTCTTTACAATATGAATGGTTAGATTTTTGTATAATCCTCTATATATGTTTATGATTAAGTAATTATAATATGTCTTAATCTAAGTTATGTCTCACCAAGGTGGTTGTATGTCTATGAGTTTTAAGAGATGTAACCTTGTCTGGCTTGATTCGACACTCAGCGAGTCTCTCTCTCTCTCTCTCTCTCTCTCTCTCTCTCTCTCTCTCTTCCTTAGGCTGGAATGTTCAGCAGCACCTAGAACACGCCTGACTCAAACTCAAGCTCGGCAAGTTGCTTCTTCGAGTGGCATCGACCTCTCTCTCTTTCTTCCCTTTCGATTCTCTCTTTTCCTTGTTTCTCTCTCTCTCTCTCTCTCTCTTGCTGTTTCTTATTTTCTTTCTTACAGAATGGGCAGCTGGTCTGGACGTCCATTTTTTTATTTATTTTTCTATTGCTGGAGGGTCTAGGGAGGTGTTTTATAGGGCGTAAGGGATTTTGGATGTTTCATGCTAATCCCCACACAACTTTGTTTGCATAGTAAAGAAAGATGGGATGGCTAGGTTTCTTCTTCCATATCTTCCTTCTTCTCACCATAGATTCTTTTGGATATGGACTGTTCCTTAGATGTGGCCCACTGAAGGAGGTTGAGATCATGTTTCTTAGGTGTAGGAGTGCTTAGTCGACTGATCGAGAGGTGGCCTTGCAACTTGATCTGCACAATCGCAGCTGTTGTGTTTTACGGTGGTCTCCATGGAATCGAGGAGTGCAACCTCCATATTCCCTTACCTCCAACCTCAACGTGGGTACGGTCAGAATTTCCCTCCCTAAAGGATGGATAGTTTGGATTGAAGCCAAGTCTCTCAGTTCAAACGTGCTACGTTGAAGACTTCCCGAGTGCATCAATTTCTCCGTACTGTTGCTATTTGCGGAAGGAATGTGGAAGAGGTGTGAGTGGGATTGGATTCTGATCCTTTCTAGAGTCGGTGGGGCCCATCTTCATTGCCTTTTCAAAAGATCTACCCTATTCATCATCCTAGCAGGAAGTTTTTGGACATCTGCCCAATGATTGGAGTAGATTCGCATTTTGGTGGCCCCGCAGTGGATCATGATGTGCATCACATTCTGCCGATCGATGGGCCTTGGTCGGAGGTGTTGTCCACATGTGATGGATGGTTTGGATCATCCCATCAGACGATTAATGTTGGCCACAACTCATCCTAGTGGATGGTGTTCGTTTGAACTGTCCACTAGTGGGAGAAATTCTCTTTCCTTTCGAAAATTGTCGAGTCAAACTAGGTTTGACCCGACTTCTAGTTCAGTGTATCGTCAGTGCATGTACGCTATGAACATGCACTACAAGTGGGGTCCATTGTGATATTTTCTAGCAAATCCACTCCATTCATATGAAGGGAAATGTCCAATTACGACTACAAATGAGGTTTTTTCACTCGATGGACACCAAAATCAACTGTTACAGGCTGATTTGTAAATTGGGCCACTTTTACAATGATCCAAGGGCTAAAATTCGATGTGTGTGGTTAATTTATGATACATAGGCATGATTTAAAGTTTCACATTAAATGGATCGTGGGAACCATATGATCTAGAATTCAGGGGTCTAGGTTAATGGTATTTTCGTAATTATTGCTGATATAAGAGTTTTATGAAATCTAACAATTCCACATGGTTATATGCACATTTCTAAACAATTCTTACAAAAGAACTTATATCTAAATTATTATGAATAATGAGATATTCACCAATTCATTTAAGGGAAGGTATATATGTCAAATCATATGATGGATGGTCTTGTCTTAGAATCAACAGTCAGATGGCTTGATCTATGAATGGATATCATTTTCAATGGTTAGATTCATGTCAAGAAATAGATATAAGGTTAGGATAGCTAGATTGGTATTGTACACATGTACATATTATGTTATTTTTCATTGTAACACTCAAGAACGTTCAATACTTGGGTATTGAAATGTTCGGGGTGTTACGCCCATGATCTTTAATCGGACTTTATTACCCATTTGGACTTCTTGATCATTAGTCACATCCTTATAGGTTTTGAAGGCTGACCTATTGTAGCAGACATATAGTGTGGCAGCAGTATCGTACCACCAACCGGGGACTTTGCCTTGCATCATGTTAACCTCAGTAATCATGGCCATTATGTCGTCCTCCACTGCACTTGCTTCTTTATTTGATTTGTGAAATTGAAAAATATGAGCATAATTTCTAATTTTTCCATAGACATGATAAGGGCCTTTGAACTTTCTGTTCTTCTTCTTTGTTTTCTTAAAATTTTTTTTATTAGGTTTCAGAGGAATCATCCTTCTTGGGATTCTTATTTTGGGTGTTTTCTACTACATATACTTTGGATGAGAAATTCTCATTTTTAACTTTCTTATCATGGCTGAAGGATTCTTTCTCAGTTCACAAATGTTTCTAGATGTGTTCTAATGTGTAGTCATCGGTCTTATGTAACAACTTCTTCCTGTAGTCTCACTACCAAAAATTAAACCAAAGCCGATGGATGTGGGGTGCTTTTAGCTACGGCTAAATAGCTAAAAGCTGTCGAAATTACCGACAGCTAAAATCCCTAGCTAAAACTAATTTATCCATAGCTAAAAGCCTTTTTTAATCGTGGACATCCAATCACTACTGTTTGCCTGTGGTGTGGTTCACCCGAGATTTATTTCGATCTCATTTTTTTGTATCATTCTTAAAAGAATATTTAGAAATTGATGTACGTCTTAGATATAACATAAACATCATGGTGGGGTCCATAGAGCCCTACCAGATCCAACACTCATGGTAGCATTTTTTTTTACTGTAAATGTGTGTGAGTTATGTATTTTCTATAAAAATGTGGTGACTCGTTTATAGAAATAGTGGTAATGATATAGGGTTATCCAGAACAACTAAATAATTAGTCTAGTTGTAGATGGATAATATGTATATATTTTCTTGTATAAAATTATCTTAACCATTCAATAAATGGGCCCTTATATGTACCACTCTTAATATGGTGTATGTTATAAATGATCATAAACGCATAATTATCAGATTTGAAAGTATCCTCTCATTTTAGATGAGGGATTTCTAAACACACGACACTTCCCTCTTTTGAATTTTAGATGAGATTTCCAAGCAGCGCAGGCTTCCTTGCCCGAGCTTTGATTCCATGAAGAATTTCCTCTTCTTGTTGAGGGATTTCCAAATGCCGTGCAGATTCATCTCAAATAGGTGAGCTTCTCTCGAAATCCCTTATTTTCCTCGCCATTTGTTCATCTTCTTGCTGTTTTTATTCTAGAATCCCTTCCATCTGTCATTACTTTTTCTATTTTCTTCTTGTGATATTGCAAGCACACAAACATTTGGCAGAAAGGCCCATTCTTGATCTTTTCAGTGTTTGGTTTGTTGATGGCCCTGCTGATGTGGCACAGTTTCTTAGAGAGAATGCGGCATCTCGCAGGAATCCATCCTCTAGTAGAATATCTCCAAGACGAGCAATCAAGGAAGCCTTCGAACCTTCCTACCTTGGTAACATTCGGCCTTAGCTTAGTTATCCTTTTCCTTGCGTTGCTTTGTTTGATAAAATTTCAGTGTGCAACAAACATGTCAGGTGTTTGATGAAATTCCTGAAACAAATATGTGTAATTATATTATCCATTGAGAAATAAACATGTCATGTGTTTGATGAAATTCCTAAAAAGATGTTTATTTATAATATCGCTCAATGGCATTCCCAAATAGCATGAATTCTTCTGAAGTTTTCCATCCAGTTCTAATGAAATTGATTTTTGACATTGCTCTTGGTTACTTGTTCCCACGTGCAGTAGACTGTGTACTTCCCCTAAATGCCAGAAACATTTTCCAAGTCTGAAAGCTCAAAAGTGAGAAACTCAGGTCAATCTCTCCTCCCTATTATAATATCAAAAGCTCTTAGGAAAATAGTTTATGCATTGGATTTTCCATGGCACTGAACTATTTCTATATTTGATCAAGAGATAGTTTCCTATTGGCAATTGATTCATAACAAAGTTTTGACTGCAATTATTTTTAGGCTGAAGCATGGGTGAATAATATAAGTAGATTAACTACAGATGAATCAGTAGAAGTTGAATTTGAGGGTTGTCCTTCTAGGTTTATTTGATTTCAAATCTTGCATGTCTGTATATTTCTCACCGTATCCATGCCACATTCTTGTAAATCGTATCGCCCTTTACATACCACCACCAAGGCCAAGCTGGCACTCTTGTGGAACATCCAAGTTGTCCATAGGACCATCAGTTGGACCACAACACATAAATTTCCAGAAGAACGTGGTAAAGCTCGGTAGCTGTTTATTTGTTTTGTACATTGAGGCCCACATGTTGAGTAGATCCGGGCCTGATACTTGGGCCAGGGCACATGTGGGGGGACTCAGATGTGGATGGCTTGGATCTTGTACATTTGGCATATGTGGCAGTGTGGAGAGGGGGATGGGACCCACATAAATGGAATTAACAATCATCTTGTCATTGTTTCACCATTATGGTTTGTAAAGCTTGTTCTTGCATGCTTTTCTGAAGACTAGGACTGGGGGCCAAAATTGCAGCCAAGGTGAAAGTCACGGTTTCAACTGATCCTATTGAAAGGAAATTGCATGCTAAGTTGGATGGTGGGAAAAAAAAAGAGCTGCCAAAATTCAAGAAGTGTCCAACGCGGCCAAGAAAAATGAAGAACATACTAATGATGAAGACGGTGATCCAGAGTGCAGAACAAATGTTTTTGTCGAGAAGAAAGCAATATTTATGGCGACATCTTTGCAGCCAAAGAAGAAACACAAGTGAATTTCCATTAACTGAATTAATACAGTGTGTTTTTAGTCTTTATTAATTCAGGTATTATCAAATAGTAGCCAGTTTGTATCACTTCCATTATTAACAATGTTAGATGAGCAGCATGCTACTTTCAGATGTACATCTGTAAAAACCAGGCATAAGCATAACACATTCCAAAGCAACACACGTGTGCGAGATCCAAACCATTTAGCATGTGGCACCATGATAAATGATCTGATCACCTAAAACTAGATTGGTGTAGTCTTAATGTGGGCCATACAATAACAAAACTAGTTAGTCCTTAAAAGGATAGCTAATGCCCCACCTCATACGCATGGCTGACTTGATTTTGGGTTAGAGGATATTTGTTGGGCTTTTCTTGATAAACAATCTAGATATCCCATGTGTGCCATGTTGGCGTTGGGCTTTTCTTGATAAACAATCTAGATATCCCATGTGTGCCATGTTGGCATATGTGGGACACCAACATTTGGCGGTTGCAGATGCACATCTATAGGTAGCATTTTCCTAAGCAATTCTAACAGGAGAAAACATAAAATCTCAAAGTGATGTTGTGGTTCTGTCGGTCATTGGGTGACACTGGTTATGTAGCTAACCTCATGAAAAGAGAGCATATATAGCTTTGGTTTGGTTGTTATTGCAGAGATATATCGCACTCATCTCTCACAGGAGAGTAGACAAGGGAGTACTAACTAGACCCCTTGTAGTGTTTGGGCTTGAAATTCAGGGCAGGGATTCTCCCATATCAGTCATAAATGGCCATGGGCTAGGTTTGGGTGTCAATGATGTTGAACCTTAGACTGGTCTGACATACTTAATAATCAAGTCTGATTCCAGGCTCATGCATAGTCTTTGGGACCAACCCACATAAAGAGTGAAGCGGTACAGTTGAGGAAACTGCTCTGTTCTTATCTGCCCACACATTGTCAACTACTCTGTTCTTCTTGGGGCAGTTATATCATGGGGTTTTCTTTGGCCGTTCATCAGTAAACGTGCTGGTGATTGGAACCTGGATAACCTTGTTATAGCAATGACTTCAAAGGTCTCTACAGATATAAGCAATAGTAAAATAACTTTTTTGGTAGTGAATGTATAAATTCCACCAATGAAGTTTGCTAAAGAAAAACATATTGATGTATAAATTCTTATTATTATTTTCCTTTCCTTTCCCCTTTTTTGATATACTAGTCAATCTCTAGTTTTCAACCTCTAATTTGTGGACAGACTGTAAGGTATTTTTCATTTCTCAATGTTGTATATCATCTATCACACTCTACCAGAGTATCAAACTGAATTGACTGAGGGGTACTGTAGAAATGCATGGAGAGCAAAATTGTGACTATAATATTTATATATTAACCTCAAGCTTAGAAGTTCTTACACCTTTTCTCTTTCATAAGGTCATCTACAAAACTGCTGAAGAGATTAATGTCCTTTTTTTCTATACTGATGCTTCATTGTTACCTATCCATACATGAGGTTGTTGATATTTATACATTTGGTCATACCTGAAGGTAAAGTCTGCTACTGAACTTGCTTCAAGAGGCCTTCCAGTGGATGAAGTTGAAGCAATGGTTGTTGTAGGCCTTGTATAGTTTGTTGATATCTTGCAATCTAGCATGAAATCATCACTCAAGGAAGACCTTTACTGGTGTGCTACAACCCTTTCCTTTTTCAACAAATAGGTGATGAGTTCTCAAATAGAACAAACACGTGCACACACATACCAATAATAAAATAATACATGCATAAAGAATGCAATTTAAGTAGGACAATAAATAACTAGCACTACCACTGTATAACAAAAATGAACAATCAATCCACAAAAAATATTTGCCAATTATCCAACCAATATATCTGAAAAAATAATGTTATAGGGAATGACACTCTCTACATGAGTTTTTCTCATAGGCAAATAAATAGCTTTGCAAATAATCCACTGTCTCATGAGTTGCTTCCACTGTTCCACATGACAATCTTCCATTGAAACTCTCAACATCTTTTTTGATAGAATGCTGAAATTTTTATTGAAAATTAATTGAAAGAAGGAAAGCTATCCATTAAGATAATGGACAACTATTGCCAATTAGAAGAGAGTCCCTTACAACACCGTTTATAGAGCTAGGGAGTAGGCAATTTGATGAAACTGAGAAAAATAAATTCTTCTACTTGAAATAATTGACATGTTTGGAGGTGCATTTTGCTTGATGGATGTTTGAAATGTTTGTTTCTGATTTATTGATTATCGCATGATGAGCCTTAGTGATTGAGACTGCTCTTGGGTAGGCCTATAGTGTATGATCATTGCTTGGAAAAGGTCCACCATTGCATAATCCTATCCATCTGATTTGTTATCTCTTGTGTCTTCAGGAAGTTCCTTAGATGCCACACATTGTAAATCAAATACACAATCCCACTTTCAGAAAAGTAAACAATAGGGAAATTTGTGCTTTAGTTTTTGTATTATTTCTAATTTTGTGTTGTGCTGGTCCATGAATACTAAAATGAAGAAAAGGAAGGCTGTAGTTCAGCGAAAGCATACTAGACCAACTGAAAGCACTCATCCTGAAGAGGTGGTTTGATTTTGTTCTTTCAAATAGCTTGTGTTTTCATCAATTATATTTGTGAAAAAATTGGTTTCTAGGTTTGTTTACACTGCATTTGGATGCATCAAATTTCATTATATTTTCCACCAGATTAGATTCGTTAATCATGAAATTCATGATTTAGGTGCAACCAGATCCACCCTTATGATAAATATAGGACCATTTGTCTTCATGATTTGTATTGAGCATTTTTCTTATTAGATACACCCTTATGATGATGCTGAGAATTTTCAAACTTAATTCAAATCAATACTGCTTGGAGTTGACCAATGGGCTGTATGTATTTATTGTAGCTGGTTGAACTTGTGGAATCAGCTGATACCTGCTGATTGGATCGGTATGTGTTGAAATTGAATTGTGAAATCAGTTGACCAATGGATGGTTTTTTTCTAGGCACTTCTTTTTAGCGCTTAGTTTGTAATATGTTTTGAAGGCTGCATTTGGATGCACTGTTAAATTGAATTGCGATGGTTAGTTCAAAAAGTTGTAATTACCTTAGTCTTGGCATTGAAGGACTCGACTCCAAATTACAATTACATTGCTGTCAAAATTAGACTTGAAATGTATGTAGCTAGGGTTTTACTTTGATGGCTACTCTCGTTTTAGGCACATCATTAGAGTTTCATTATTTTGACTTTATTCAACTGAATGTTCACAATTCAATTTGGTTGTGCATCTATATGCACTGTCATATTTCTAGTAGTTATTATGTTGTGATTGACACATACACATACATATACGTGTACATATACATATACACGTACACACATTTTCTGTGTTATATTGTTGAAGCTGTGAGTTTTTGCTTATCCCATTGTTGAACAGGGGATTGAACTTTTTCTACTTTTTCTTTTTAACCCTTATTTTATCTTAGTTGCTCTTCTAAAAGCATCTGTAAATGTTTATCCACCTTTCAGATAGCTATTAGATCATTAAATAACCATTTTGAGTTTAGGAGGTTTTTTTTTTTAAAAAAAAAAATTAATTTTTTAATTATTTTTTATTAGTGGTTGCTCTTCATGCTTTTTTTACTCTACTATGCTGCTTAATGCTAAACTGAAGTAGTGAGAGCATTGACATCTTGGATCAACTCAATACAATTCTATTGCTTATATGGTTAAATGAAGAGTCCTCAAGTTTGAGTTGGAAGCTTTTTAATATTTGTCATGATTGGTTTAATGAATAATGAGAAGTTCCGTTTCCAGGTACAACTTAGACAACACCATGCATGGTTTCTACATCGCCCCGGCTTTCATGGACAAGCTTGTTGTCCATGTCATCAATAATTTCATGACCTTGCCTAACATTAAGGTATGTTAATTTCTATGTGCGAGCTTCACTAGGGCTGGAATGTAGCTGCAACATACGAACTGTGCGTCGGGTCTTTAGGTGGGCCAACATAGTGGCTAGTCTCATTTTTGGGCCAGGTCATGTACATTGTGGGGCCAACTTGATGCACAACTTAGATGTTCCACTCTCTTCTGTTGGGCTGCTTCTGAAGTGGGTCCCATGATTGATTTCTTGAAATTTTAATGGTTTTAGTGAATTGTAATAGGTTCCACTCTTTTCAGGTATTTAGGGAGGTAAAGGTCAAGGAAAATCATTCCAATGTGAACATCTTTACCAAGATGGGAATCAAGTGAGTTATCTCTCTTGCCTTTTCTTGATCCATTTCTCTAGAAAATGCTTTGATATTGAGGGGCTGAGTATGGCTCATGACCATTTTTGGAGTAGAGAAAAATAGTTTATGATTTATGAATTTCTACTCTTAAAACAATGTACAAAAACAAAAAATGAGAATTGGGGCTTGTTTATGTTGTTTTAGAAAGGGAGAGCTCCAAAAGGAGAAAAGAGCAATTGGGTCATGCATGAATATCGGCTAGAAGGGAAAGTCTCATATCATTATCTCTCTAGATCATCCAAGGTAAGAGTTTGCCTTCTTCTTATCTCTAGATCATCCAAAGTCTCATATCATTATCTCTAGTTCTTGTCAACATAAGAGCAGCACCAGGAATTCACGTGAGTCTCTTCCACTCTTCTCCCGCCTAATTTCCTCTTTTCCACTCTGTCATGGGGGTTCACTTATAAGATTTGCTAATACCACACATGTTTAAGGCAACCCCTCTACACTAAATATCCAAGTTGTCCATCAAGTGCACCCTATGTGGTTCTCCTAGCTCAAAAGCCAATCCAGTCCATTCATTGGGTGGGCCAGGTACAAGAAACAAATGAATGTCTAAGAAAATCTTAGAGGTTCTTTAAGCTTCCATTTGTTTCAAACATTGTGTCCAATGAGTTACTAGCCTGATTATTGGGCCAGCGCATATAAATGTAGGAACCCCAGTTGATGGACCATGGATCTCGAGCATGTAACACATTAGCCCTTGTCCTGGCATGTACAAAGCCCAATTCTAGGATCTTTATGAATTATGAGAATGAAAAGCATACCTCTTTGAATCTCTATTTAAATGAACCATTTTACATTGACAACAAACAAGCCTTAGCTGACATGATGGAGAAGGAGAAGACTGATGCCAAGTGGGGTAATTGACTTGGATATATAATCCTGCCATTCTCCATTCAACTGCAAGACGATTCTCTGGATTATATTCACAAAGAAAAAGAAATTTTGGATCGAAAGATCTCTCTTGAATCTCTCTTTACATCCTCAAGTTCTACTCTACTTCTTTGATGCTTTGGCATTAAAGCACCATTTTCTACTAAAAAAAAGTTCTGAATTTAAACATAGGGTTACTTTCTGATTAACATGCCCGCTTGGATGAATGATGCAAAATTTTCATCTGATGGGCCCAACCGTTGATGGGAACCATGTAATATCATAGTGGTTGGACAATCCAATCTGTCTAGTTGATGTCCTTTGATCATCCCACACTTTCTCATAGGCCATTCCTTTAGGTCTAGAGTTAGGGCAATGGCTTCCGAGCCAACCCCGACTTGCCATTACTGCCCCTGATATGAATCTATTTCTTTGGGGAAAATTGATATGATCACACTTATTTTGGTTTTGGGAATTAAAATAGTACAAAAATGAACTACCTCAATTCCTAAATGTTGGTTCCTTTTGTTTTTCCCAGTACATTTTACTAAATATTACTAAATAATGGTGAACTTTGGACAGATTCGTATGAATTCTTTCTCCTCCACTTGAGAAATTCAAAGGTTGATTGTGCATTTTCTTTCATGTATAAAAGGCAGCAGCATCAGTATCTCACAGAGTCCTCTCAAACACAACAACTGGTAGAAAATGGATGTCATTACCATTTGGTCATTTGCATGGACGACTGAGGTAAGCTTAGATTTTCATGCATTTCCTTAGACACACTTTTATAAGTATGAAGAGACATTCATCAGATTTCTCGGGCTAATACTATGAAAGAAACATTTTTGCTACTGAAACTCATGCCTCATCAAGCATTTTATCCCATTTATATTTTCAATTTTGTAACTTTCTTTGGTTCCATGAAGTGCACTCCAAAACATCTACTATGCTCTACATGTTGTGATGGTGTGTATTAATCAGGAACTTCGATCTGGGCCATTACCCAAATGGCAAGGTGATCAAACTGTGGCAGTCATCCAAACAACTGTCCAAAAAAAAAAAAAAAACAAAAAGGATGGTGAGACTTGAATGATGAAATGATGGCTGACTTAAAAATCAGAACCAGTCCACATTCCACAGGCAAATCTCATAACATTCTGTTGGATGGATTCAACCAGTAACTAGGATATTTAGTCTATGACCCGTCCATGTGGTGGCCTACCAGATTAATTGCCCAGATCACCCCCACGTTTTGCTTCCCTTGATGCAAAATCAAAAATGTCTTTTGTCTTATATACTTGAAAGAGTTCATGAGGTAGATGGGCAGAAATTAGCCATGTAAAAGCTATAATAGCTTCATTTATAACATGTGCTAGAGTCAAGCTTCATAGCACAGTTGATTTGAGGCCCTTGATTGATCCTAGCCCACCCATAATTAGCCACGTAAAGGCTACAATAGCTTTATTTATAACATGTCAAACACACGGGCGCCCACACACACACACACACACAAACACACACACACACACACACACACACAAAACAAACACCTATTTTATGTACATATATTTTATTCCTTTATAGTTGTGTAGCCCAACTGATTATTGGACTAGTAGATTTGGGAAGCTTTTATATGTCCCTATACTTGATGACAATGGATGTGGATTGATTCTAAAAGCCCATGCTCGGAAGAAGTCTCTTGCTGCTGATGTGGATTTGGATGCCATTGGACGGAGCAAGGCATGTGAAAATCTAAGTGGGGCTGACCTTGCCACTTTGGTATGACTTCAAAATTTCTACATGGCTTTCTATAATATCCAAAGCTTCTATATCTCTTATTTCTCTTTTTAAAGCACATATCCAATCCAAATATTTAGAATTTGGATGATATATTTTATTTTAATTTCTTCTTTTTTTTTTATTGTGTAGACTTGATTGCCTTCTCAAATAGGTTGGTTTTGTTCAGGTCTTTGGAGAAATGGGTAGATATAGCCATTTCTCCAAAGCCTTGAACGAATCAACCTATTTGATAAGGTAAAAGTCTATATAAGAGGCAAGGAAGAAATCAAAATCAAATATATCATCTAAATTCAATTAATTTTATTTATTTATTTTTAATATGAGAATCACTGACGGCTAAAAATCGTCGAAAACACTGACGGTTTTGGCCGTCGCTCTTACTATTGGAGACGTCGACAGTTTTGACCGCCACCCTTTCTGTAGAAAACACCAACGGTTTTAATGCGTCGGCAACTCCGACGCACCCTTTACTGATAGACCTGATGACGGCTAAAATCTGTCAGGGAAGGACATTACTGACAGTTTTTAGTTGTCGACGTTGCCCTATTTTTTGGTAGTGATCTTTTCCACACGGGGGCAATTTTGTGATAATAGTCCCGACTTGGAATGATTTAGTAAGATCAATTTCAATAGCCTTAAGTTTATTGAGAATTATATATAATATTCATGAATTTGGGCCAACAGAGGTTTATCATCTATCATGTTATAGTCGAAGTACTTGGCTATTAAGAACTTGTTAGTACATTCTTCTTCGGCCTTATATTTGAACTCTAGGGCTATCCAAATTTCTTTTGCAGATGTCATTTGTGTATATAGATCGTACAACAGGTTAGAGCATGTTTAATATGTGTCCACGACACAACAGTTTATCTTTATCTCGTTTGTTTCATGTAACAATTTGTTTGGGTGTGTCCTCGTCGGTTGCCTAAGGCAGCCGTTGAAGATTTGAATCTAAGATGTAGTAAATCTTTAATGCCATCAAGAGAAACTTTATCTTGTCTTGCTATCTTGTAAAATTGGTTCCGTTGAACCGATCGAGACAAATCAAATCTTTGATCATTAGTTTGATGGAGGAAACACATTCGGTTTCCATAGAATAACACTTTAAGATTGTTATCAAACTTGATATTCTCAAATTACATATTTGTAATTTCTGTAAAATAATAAAAGAAATTGAAAATATTAAGGACAGGTTGAAGCACGTTTGATCACAATGTCCTAAAAGTGTTATTCACCCCTTCTCAAAGTAATTAAGACTACTGACAGGTTACAGGAAAATAGCTCTTAGGATATGTCAAGCCTGCATGTGGTTCTACGTTCAATAAGCATGAAGAAACCACTAATGGAATTCTGTGTACATAGTTTTCTGGAAAATAAAAAACTTAAAGAAATGTCCCAAATTAGAGAGAATTTCAGAAAAGAAATAGTTGGCTTAGACCACTACACTAGTCTGTTTCTCGAAGACTTGCTGGCTAAGGTTCATATTGAACCTTGCTGGCTTGATCAGAGAACACGCGAGCTTTTACTGGTTGGTGATGGTGAAATGAATAATCCAATGTAACACCTTGATTTCCTGAGGGTTACATCATAAAATGAAACTACTATTCATCTAATGTCTAACACATTTCATTATATCGAAATATAACTACTGTATAAACTATTAAAATGAGTTCATCATGCGTGAGTGGAAGTATGAAGTAAAGCAAGATTCCACAACAAGGGATTTTTAATTACAATTCTTAAACTAAGCAAAACAAAGATAATTTCTAGAACATGAAAGTAAATATATCCTATGTTATCAGTTGAGCCCTAATGGCTCAACTATATCAGCATAAGGTTCCTCCTCTCCATACTTCTCCTCAGCTGCGCCAAGAGTATTATCATAGGCGCCATCTTCCTCCATCATACCTGTGTCTATTTAGTGCAACCTTATAATTGGGTGAGTAAAAACTCAGCGAAAATTTTTCGTAAGGATTCATGCATATCATGTCATTCTAAAGCAGTTTAAACCACAAGTATTCAATCATGGTGAGGATTATATAACTTGAATGTAGATGTATGGATGTATGAATGTATGCTCAAGTCACAAATCTGGGGATGCACATCCAGCTGTTAAAATAAAGGGTCACCTAAGGAGAAACTAGCCACCCAGAAAAGTACATAAAGGTACGCCCAAAGAGAACTAGCCACTTGAAAAAGACCATGAAATATAGATCGCCCAAGGAGAATTAGACACCTGGAAAAATACACAAAAGTACGTCCGAGGAGAACTAACCACCCGAAAAAGATAATATAAAGTAAGAGCACCCAAAGTGGCACAAATGCACATGCTCTGGGAGTCTAACTGAAGTGGTAGGACTTGCAGCAAATTGAACAAAGTGTGGCTTGCATTGAGCACTTGGAAAAGCTCATATGTCATGCGTGTATGTCATGCACCATGATACTCATGTACACTCCATAGGATTAATGAGATTTCTCCCATAAATGTTATCAAAGCTTAATAGAATATCAAACATCCAAGCATAAGTTCACATAAATGCTTTAGTTTCTCTAAGTCCAGATGATGGCCCATAAATGAAATATTCCAAGCATGCTAAATTGGTGACAAGTTTATTCTACATTTCTCATAAAAGGTGACATTCCACACATAACCTTAATTTATAAAATAGGATGAAATGAATTATCATGACCCTTGTCATGAATAGTAGGACTATGCCCATAATCAAGTAATTACTAAAATTTCGTAGAGAATTTAAGGCTAAATTCCAACTCCATAGTTATCAAGAGTGAAGCTTGAGTAAGGGAATTTAATGTACTAGCTCATATTCATCACATCCATATGGGAAACTAAACAACTAAATTACCATTGGTGTTATTCTAAAAATTCATTACAATGAATCTAACCCATATTAGGAGTAATGAAGCAAACTTATTGTTGAAATGGGAATAAGAATTCTTTACTTCAACGCAACTAGTAGAAGTATATAAGTACTTAAGAAATTTCAAATGTGGCATAATGAGCATGATACAACTATTATGAGATAGAATAGAGTAACACGATTTAAGGCATTCCCATATGATTACCCATGTCAATTTAAGGTTAGGGGAAACACAGCTACTAATTACAAAATTATAATGTCTTTAAACATTTAAACTTAAACTATCTTAGAATTCAATGAAAATGAAGGAGCCATGTGGGATATCCCTCACCTTAGGGTATTTTCTGATTTGTAATGTTCCTATGAAGCGTGTGTGATGATCCTAAAAATACAATCAATCGTAAGTTCTAACTTTTAATTTCAACTCATATTTAGCTTAATAGTTAAAGAAAATATATTTCTTACTTGTTTAGATTGATAGAAGGAAAGGATGTCCTTCAAGGCAGACGATCTCAGGTATTTCCTAAATAGAAGATGGCAGTTAACAGTGAGTTGCTACCGAGTTGACTTGGTTGGGAAATTGGACGAGTCAACTCATGATCAAATTGGGAGAAGTTTCACTTGAAGCTTGTGAGTTTTTCAGCTTCAAATCCAGGTGGAAGTTGTCTTCCATTATCAGAGAAATAGAAACTCAAGTCCCAGCTCTAATAGCTGACTGAGTTGAAGTCTGGTTTGAATATCGAGTCAACTCATTATCAAGTTGCTTGAAATGGAGCTTATAGGGGCTTTTCAGGCGTTATACCTATTTAAGGAGTGGTTACTTTTCAAGGTGAGCTGCTGTGAACAACACTTGGATACGTTATTTTGAGATTTTAGTAAGTCATTACTGAGTTAACTCATTACAGACTGTTTGCAATGGAGTTTGCCGAAAACAGTTTTGAGTTATACCTGTTGTAGTTAGTGGTCTTATACGATCGTGCAGAGTAGTCTGGTTCAGTCCCACCACGAGTCGGATCACATTAGAGTGCTGATCTCGGGAGATAACCAGCCTCGTGGACTCGTCCAGGCTTCATAAGTTTGGGCCGGGATGATTAGGTTGGAACGAGTTAGTGTCAATCTAACCCGATCTTGACAGCATGTTGGTGGAGCAGCAACTGGGTGCACTACAAGAAAACTGGCCTTTATCGACAGTCAAAGCCGTCGGCAAAGGCCCAAAAAACTGCCGGCAAATCCTTCGCCCACGGTTAGCTAATATCCAGTAAAGCCTTGGTCGGTAAAGGCTTTACCGGCGGTCAGTACCTTTACTAACGATTATGTTGGACGCCGCTAAATCGCCAATTTTTTGCTACACTACCAGAAAATTGGTCAAAAGCTACGGATAAAATCTATAGCTAAATGTGAATAGCCCCAAAATGTGACTGTAGCCATTGGTACTGTATCTCTTTAACCGTAGCTATAGGGATTATGGCCACCGACAATCTGTAGCAATAGAGAAAATCTTTCTTGTCAAAAAGTTTTTTTTTTTTTTTAAAAAAGAAACGAAAAGAAAAGGTGACCCACATAGATTGGAATCTTTGGAACCAGCTGAATGTGAGCCGAGCTTCGAGTGGTTTAGGAATAGAATTTATAAGAACCATTCTGGACTTAGAAGATTGCCTCCTATAAGGCTTTGATGATGATGATGATGAAGGTTAAAATAAAAAAATAATAATAAAAGATGTTAGATATGCATGCTCATGCTGGACAAAAAACAACACAACAGCATAAGAACTGCACAACCTCTTTGCAAAATTTTCTACCCAGGTGCCACTGTCACTTTGAATTGTGTTTTTGATTTGTGCTCCTGCCCCTGCCTCCTAGCTGTTCATACTTGCTAACATTTTGAAGCTGAAGCTTCTCCATTCCCATGCTCAAATCAGTTCTTGCTTACCTTCACACTTTGTGATTACTTCCACACCAACAAAAAGACCAGTTATAAACATTACCGTGGGCCCTACCTGTGGAAGTATGGAGCTTCCAATAGAGAAAAGAATGTTTACCATTCAGTTCTAACCTACAAAACAAATCTTAGCCATTAGCCACTGTTCCAGGTTATTCAATTCCATAGATACATATGCTCCAAATATCAATCTTATGGTAAGAGATGATTACAAACTTGTAAAAAGTAGACAAAGCTGATATCTACAAATGCATCAAATAGATACCTTCTAGAGGGCAATGGGAATTGTTAGGCCTTTTCCTTTTGCAAAGCCCATAACTCCATGATAGTTGCCACAAGCTAACATGGCAGTGTACTTGACCACTTGTCCTCCCTGAAACATGAAGTGAAGAGAAAGATCACATATAATAGAGAAATGATTTTTTTTCCTAAGAAAGAACCCAAATAAAAGAGAAAGAAGCATCACCTTTGTAACTTTGCAAGTCTGATTTACATTGATTAGTTTCATATCAAAACCCTGCCATTATTCCAGAAAAAAATTAGAAGTTCTCAAGAAGAATGAAGTCTGATTTACACACCCAGTGAAAAGAATAATTCTTTCAAGCATTTGTTTGCCTGTGCAAGGAAATTACAACAATAGAGAGGCCAAGTACTTTGGGCCCGCAAAAGGAGGAGTTTGAAAGACAAAATACTACTTGAAAAACATATTAAATACCTTAGATAAAAAAAAACTTTACATCAATGCCCATAACTAACATTTCAATCCGAAGGTAGATAACATATAGCAGAGGTGCGACTGTTAATTCATGAAATGGAGGGAGATAAGAGACATAAGGGCACGTTCACATGCATTAAAGAGCTTCTGCAGAAATCCATTTACATGGAAACACCATATTTCTTGTACAGGTCATTAGCACAACAATTCATGCATCTTGTGCAACTGACTAATTGAATAGCCACAATGGCTGGCCACCTGTTGGAAGAGATTTTTTCCATGGATGGTTATTTGATATGAGAGTTGTGAAGAGTTACGGATTCAGCAAGCCACTAATGAATAGATTGACCATTAACAATGGACATCATCTACACTCAGCTAATAAAGAAAAGAAAGAAACTAAGTTAGAAGAAGAAAGAAAGAAAGATAGGATCTCAACAAACAACAAATCAGCAAATAAACTTAAAGAGATCAAGATAGGATCTCAAACATCTTTTATTAAAAGAAAGGAATAATAAAACTGATAAATCAATTTTAGGGGCATTAATCTCAATAATAACTAAAGAAATAGTAGGACATGTCTCAAACCTAAGAAAATGCATCCTCCATAAAGTCCAGTTTCAAAGTGAAGAAAAAAGACTATAATAGCCACATATCCTCTCTTTTATATAGGATTTGCAGTTTTATTCCACAAAGCAACAATGTTAAATATAACAATATGAAGGCCATTTCTCACTTGTTCCACTTTACTACCATTTTCACACCCAGCTCCAGCCATGACTATTTTAACTGTTGCTGCATCAACATCCGCCTTTCATATTGTGCATGAGATGACAAAAAATGCCAATTACCAAAAATCCAAAAACACAATGTAATACACTATTACTCACTGTCAATAGACCATGCCCAAAAATGGTTACAGTCTCTCAATCTGAAAGAGCTTGGCTCATCCTCAATCTACAATGGATCCCACAAGATCAATATTGTGGATCAACGATAATGAGCCCCCCATGTACGAAATGGGTACATCAAGATACTAACTACCATTTTAAATTCTAATGCATTGGGACTATCCTCCAATTTCTCACTTCCCATGAAGGATAATATGCTAAAATTTATAAAGAAATGACAAATGGGCCACACGTACCAATAGAAGAACCATCACATTATAGATTTGATTAAAACATGGATAAAACTAAGTTGGATACATTTAAGCCATCAAGCAAACACGTTAAATGCAGTAACCAAGGCCTACTATTGCAAAGTTATACAGAAATCGTGATCACTGTATACCTCTAGAAGATCAATCCAATCCTTTAAACGGAAAACTAGAAGATTATGGCCAACAATCAAAATAAATCAAATCAAAATCCCTGGTGCCTCTAAAATCCTTAGGTCAAGATAAGTAGAAATCAGTAAATCAAACTGGCTCTTTGATGGAATCTTTATATGCAGACAAAACTCTAAAGAAAGAAAGAAAAAAATAATAAAAGAAAAAAAAAAGTTAGATAAAAATACAAGAAAAAAAAGTAAACAATACCTGCACAAGGAAATCAGACCTGAAGCCCAATACCCACACAAGGAAATCAATACCCAAGCAATCTTCAAACCAACAAAGTAACAAAATATGCCAAACTCAGAGAACCACCACCCCCCCCGCCCCCCCCCCCCCAAAAAAAAAAAAAAAAAAAAAAAAAAGAAAAGAAAAAGAAAAAGAAAAAATAATTGGGAGTCAAGGACTGCAGAATTGTTCTAAATTAATTCAGACTTTCTTCAGTAGATATTACAAAGCATGGACAGTTCAAGAGAATTACCAAACTAAAGGAAAGTAAGAAAAGAGCAAAGTTCAAAGAAGATGACTTTGTTTCCCTTTGGAATTAAGTGTTTTTGTACATACAATTCATTGGAAAACATTATTATCTATCACAAGTATTTAAATATTTGAGTGTGAATGAGTATTGTTCAAGGAATGAAAGAATCTTAGCATTTGCGTGTATCATGATATACTACTCGAAAGAATTAATAGATAGCCATCAAAAGGTGGGCTAGTCCTATACTTGAAGATTTATTTACTTAAACCAATTAGTAACCACCTGTGTGAATGTTGGTTGGGATCACTTGAGACATCATTGGATATGCCTAGATTTTGCTGAAACAAATTATCGTTGCTTCTTTGGTTTTGAAACGAGGCCCCATGCTGTTGACTAGACAAGGCAGCAAGTTCAGTTGATATCCTGCATTTATTAGATGGACATGTTTAAATCACTGCATTTAGATTGAAGAGGAAACCGGTGACAAAATCATAAATCAGACAATGTCAAGGAAAGGAAAACCACCATCAAACACTTGCAATGCTCCTGTAAAGAGCATGAAACCATCTGGTTGCTACATAATCCTGCAAATAAATACATGTATAAGACATGGGATCATGAGCACAAGTGCATAACACACATGGCATCATAATCAAACAGATAATCAAGTACATAACATAATAAGAGAAATAAAAGCTGATCACAATAAAATCCAAAAGGCTAGATATTAATCATGGTCAGAAGCTGCAAATAACAGGCATCAAACACAACACGGAAGAGCAACATACAATCCAGAAAATAGCTGATGGAGCATCATTGAATGATACACATGCAAGCCCAAAATCACAAATCTTCAGTTTACAGTCTGCATTAGCAGGGATATTTTTTAGAATAAGATAGATAGATAGATAGCTTTAGATGATGTTGATGATGCTGATTCATTATGTTTCTTCTGAGAGCTATGAGCATTACCTTCATAGATTGGGATTGTGTGGCTGACTCCGTCCACAATACCTGAAGGCAAAGAACAAACCAAGTAAAATTCCTTGAAATAAAAGGAACAGAGAAGTTGCCACGGATGCAATAATGCAAAATTCATTTAGAATAACTATAGTCTGAAGGCCCAGCACAAAGTAATTCACCATTTGGAAAGAAGGATCTAAGCTACTTCACACCAACAATTGAAGTAAAGTGATCAAAGAACACAAGTTATTTCAAAAAGAGATTAGGTAATACCACCCAGAAATGTGTATGGTGGGTGAAAGTGGCTACCTTAATCAGAGGAGCATTTTGTAGACTATTAGTGCATTTCATCAAATTGAATGTAGACTGTTAGTGCATTTCATCAAATTCATCATCTGCAAGATCTCTTTTAAATGCCAGATCCTAGACCACCTGACTACCAATGATACTAGGTAGACAGATGCCAATTGAAAACAATATAAATTGAATTTATTGGGGAAAAATATTAGACTATTTCATCCCATAACATCAGAAACAAAGGAAAACATGGCATTTTCATATTAACAAGAGTTAAGGAAGCATTTCCATTCTTTATGAAGCAGATTGATGTTAATGCTGCATTGTACTCGACAAGACACTGCATGAATTAAACATCCAGTGCTCAGCCAGGAGTCCAAATAACAATTTGGTACATATTGCAGTAAGGAATATTTTTGGAGCCATATTAGTCAAGGAAGTGCTAAAGAAAATTCATATGGATGTTGGACTTGGAAAACAACTAGTTGTTTTGTGGATTAGGTAGTATATTTGAAATTTTCACCATTCAAAAAAATATATATTTTTAAATTGCAATCAAGTCAGAAAATAAACATTTCATAAATAATGTGTATGATAAACCTTTTTCTATGGCACTCTTGCTTTGCACCAAGGCCTCATCTCTTTTGGTAAGCTTCCACAACAAATTAATGTGTATGATAACCATCAATCATTTTTCAGCAATGATCCACGTCAAATGTCTACTTACACACACAACACAATTAGATAACGATATTCAAACAATCACTATAAGAGTATCTCCAATTACAGCTACAATACCATTTGTGTCTAGGTCCCATAAAGTGAGAACATCTTCTGTAGCACATGTCAGTGAACATTGTTTCCTTTACTGTGGGCAACTTGAGTGTTGAATCAGGATCATTTTTTGGCGCATGCCTTAAAATGTTATGTTAAAACTGATGAACGGCTTAGATGTGTGTGTGTGTGTGTGTGTGTGTGTGTGTGTGTGTGTAGGTAGGCTCAAAAATTTAAACTAATTTTTTTTACTCTATTTTTAAAATAGATATTCAAATGCATTTTCAAACCTGTAAAGTAGTAATAATTACGATTACCCATTGCAGTTATATACGATTTGGAAAATCAAATGAGCTCTTAGCTTTTTCACGCTTATTAGGATATGAATACTAATGTACTACTGTGGAAAACTTATTTCATTATTCTTTGACTATATATAGCATGTTGTCGAACCATGATTATCCTTCCGAATCACGGTGATACCAACAAAAATTTAAGTAGTTTTCTTAGTCTCACCGTGATTTATGTGTTATATCTATACTGTCCATCAAGCTTGAGACATTATTTTATGAAATGAGATGAAAAATTGAAACAAATTCAAAGCAAAAATGGACCATACTATAAAAAGCAGCAGGGATCGAATGGACCACACCATAGAAAGCAGTAAGGATTGAACATCTGTCCTTCAAAACTTTCTGAGATTTACATAAGTGTTTTATCAAGCTGAAATTTGAATTTGTATTTTTCAAGCATGCGTGACTTGGTGAACAAGTTGGATGGAAAATAAATATCTCATGGGCCAAGGTTTGGATGATGGGCATCATTATGTCATTGTAATCGAGGGCTATAATTGCTGGTCCTATTATGTCATTGTAATGAGAAAACTATGCATAGGGAATTTATATTCTTTTTCACAGTTTTTACATCCCAAACAAGTCATCAGTAGCTCTTAACGTGATTTGTGATTGATGGATGGATGTGACACGGACGTAGGTCGCAACCACATTTGAAAGAAAACACGATAATAACCATTTTCTAAAATTCAACCTCTAATGGATGATCATAACCAAAATTTATACACCAATGTGTATTTTGATCATGAATTCTCAATAGATGACTCAAAAGAGAAGAAACTCATGAGCATAATACAAATCCTAAAAATGAGTATTAACCTAACAGAAATATCATGATAAGCATAGTTTCCTACTAAAGTTAACTAAATAAAGAAGTAGCACCATTAACCAACCTGATCAAGTCCTAAAAGTTAGCAAGCAACCACTAGCAAAACAACACGAAACTGAGAAAAAAAAAAGCACCTACAAGAAACCATCTGTAAGAGAACAGCAAAACTATGTGTTGTCCAAATACAAGCATAGTTTATGCAAAACCAAAGAAATTAAATCATGTGCCTAGCAAGTGGTCAAGAAGGATAAGAAGAAAGCTGGAATATTAAATCAACTTGGTTGTACATGAGAAAAAAAGAAGCTAATTAGATCCTCTTTTATGGAATATGCATAGCCAAATCAAGGATAAGAAGAAAGCTAGAATATTAAATCAACTTGGTTGTACATGAGAAACAAAGGAGCTAATTGGATCCTCTTTTATGGAATATGCATATTACCTACAACAAAACCTTAATGTAGATCAGCCTGAGTTTGGCCCATTTAAGTCATTGGGTCTAAAAGCACATAGGGCCTTTGATTTCAGGCCCAAACTCACATTAACATTATACAAGGGCCTATAATCCTCTGCTTGAGCATCAATATGAACAATTTGCAAAACATGAGAATGGCCATGTGATTGGTGCCCATGGATTGACTTACATTTCTCATTTATTTTTGAAAAGCATTACACGCTGCACATCTGGTGTAAATTTAGGCATATGCAATTACAAACAAAAGAGAGGTGCAATTAGAAAAACCTCTGGCTGCAATTCTACACAATCAGAAAAATCAGCAACTACAACCAACTCCTGTACATTCCGAGGTCGTAGTCTTACAGCCACTCGAACTCTTCCAAGAACTGTCCCAAGCATCCAAAGAAAAGAAAAGAAAATTCAGAATTGATCATAATTTTTTTTTTTTTTTTTAAAAATCAAACTACAAAACAGATAAAACAAAAACTATGATATTGGAATCATAGTTTAAAAACCAGAAAAGTCAAACTAGAGTTGAGTTAAAGAGTAGGTTAAGTTATATTGAGTCTTGAAGACCATGAATTTTTTAAGTCATCAAACTGTGATGGACCAAAACTCCCAACATTCAGATGCTAATTAGACACCCCCTTTTCAGGCAGGTCAACCAATTAGCCTTCTAAGGAACATAGAGAAAAGATACACACAACAATCTTTTTTTTTTTTTTTATTCTTTTTATCAAGAATCCTGACAATATGATGAGATATAACAAGAGATTTTTATTAAGAGATAATTGAGGAGAAAATAATTCCAAAATAGAGCATCATGGATACCACCTTCATTAACAATAACATCTACAACAGATCTGTTTCAGTTTATGGTTTTTAATGGTGTAAACAATATACAAATTTTATGGCACGGGCCAAAAGATGAACTATATACAAATTTCAGGTGGACCACAACATACAAAACAGTGGTGGAAGACCATTATAAACATTTTTTTTTGGTGGATCACAAAAGTTTTGGATCTAATTTTTATCAAAACAGGTTAGATACTAGTAGATGGCAAGTCAAAAATGATAGTGTTGGAAATATGTAAATACCCATGAAAATGCTGGACAAAAGGAAAATGTAACATGGCCATAAAGATATCTGCACAAATAAAGTTTCAAATTGATTAATTTAAAAATAGAAAATGATATTTTCATAATGTTTACTACAAATAAACAATATCAACTCACCTAAGGCCCTGTTTGGTAGACACCTAAAAAATGAGTTGATCTCATTTTGGTTAACAGAAACTATGCATTAATCTTGATCTCTAATAGATAATGAGTTCATGTTAAAAGTGATTATGTGATATAGATAACAATCTTTAATACATAATTATTGTTAGCTAAAATGAGGATGAACATATTTTTGGATCTACCAAACAGGTACTAAATGTATCAAATAAAATTGCAGATTCGACAATGCAAATCCCTAAAAAGGGATTTGACAATGCAAATCTCTATTTCGGGATTCAACAATGCAAATCCTTAAAAAGGGATTCAACAATGCAGAAGACCTTGCTAGGAAACAAACCTAGATGTAATAAAAAAATAAAATCAGCAAACAGATGAGAGATTTGATGATTGATTAATGCTCTCTTAATAAAACAGAAGTAGTATCATCAGTTTACTGAGGCCTACATACATGCATCTCACTCAGGAAAACATAAGAGAAAACAGGTACATGGTCTAGAGATAGAGAGATTAATGGATATGAGGGTATCAATGTGATATAGACTGTTCTAAATTGTATCGAAATTTTTTGCAAGCATGAAAAGAAGTAGAAATTGATTCAGCTGCTGAGACAGGAAAGCGCTATTTCAAAATGTAAGTATAAACAGCTAGGAAGTGGGCCCAATGCACCAGTCCAAAGCACAATTGGAATTGGGAGTGGCACATGGTTAAAGGATTGTGCAATCAATTTCCATGCACTTTTCCTGATATTGTATTTTCTTTATTACAGTAACAGAGGATGTCAACAGTTTCTGGTGTTCTCTTTGTGAGATTTGTTTGAAGAAACGTAAGTTTTTGAGTGTAATAGTTAAAAATCAGATCCAAGAACTTTCTTTTTATTCTAATATCCATAGTTTGAGGTCCTGCATTTTAAAAATAGATTCCAGGCAGATTAAATGTTGGAGCTTTCTAGACATCCAGAGTTTAAATCAAGCAACGTTCTGAGCACAGATCCACTTCAGAGTCCTAGAGGAATTAAATTTGCAATCAATTTTACAAATCAGATTCAGTAAACTTTATCATGTCTGTTTGAGCAGTTTCATATCCACTTTTCGATTAAACACAGTTTCAGATCTAGTGGAGTTTTAATTTCAATTGCTTACCTAGAACGAACTCATGAACACTTTCAGATCAAGCACCAACCTCAACTCTGTAAATCTAATTTAACAATTCATTTCAAATCTATTATCAGATTTAAAATCTCTGACGCAGCTTAAACATGAGATCATGGCATGGAAACTACAGTTTTCATTTGGAGAAAACAATTTCTGAGAAACATGAAAGAAATATCATATACTTCCTATCTTTATGAAAGAAATTCCTGGCTAATATGTGATGCCAGAAGATAAGTATCTTACATATGTGATCAAAAATTTGGCAGGTTCACCATGTAAAATGCAAATCCCTAAAAAGGGATTCGACAATGCAAATCCCTATTTCGAGATTCGATAATGCAAATCCCTAATTCGGGATTCGACAATGCAAATCCCTAATAAGGTATTCTAAATTGCAGAAAACAACAGCAAGAAGGGAAAAGGTTTACATCATACCTGAGAATCGGAGATTCACGAGCAGCGGAAGGCCGAACTGCAGCAGAGGACCAAGGAGATAGAGAGAGAGAGAGAGAGATGACTGGGATTTTGAGAGAGAGAGGGATAGGGAGAGGGAGAGTGCGAGTGAGTGGAGAGGGAGAACGAGATGGAGAGGCAGAGAGAGGGAGGGAGAGGGAGAGGGAGAGGGAGAGGGAGAGCATGCGAGAGGGAGAGGGAGAGCTTGAGGTACTGGAGAGGGAGGATTGGCGCACAGTTGGAGATGAGGGGGTGGAAATGAAGTTAGGTTTTTTTCTTCTTATAGGACCTTTACCCACAATTGTTAAAACTTGTTGCCAGCAAACGGTAGCCCCATCAGTCGGCTAAGCTACACTTTCTTGTAGTGATGAGGGTGTTCTCAGTTGTTGAAGACGGTGAGATGAGTCGTACCTCACTCCAGACCGATAACTCAATCGCGGACTCAGCTCGAGTAGGATTTTGATATCCCTTGGAGCGTCTGGATGAAACGTGAGCTGGTAGGAGTTGGTTTGGTCTGGCCGTTTTAGGGAGAATGACTCTGCCACTGCTTGGAATCCTCACCGCAACTCGGTAGTGCTGAGTTGGGAGAAGTCGTAGAGGTGGACGATGGCAGCCGTGCTGGGAAGATCAAACAGCAGCTGGAAACTCGTTCCAGCAGCTGGTTCTCTCTCTCTCACCTTCTTCTTCCACTCTTCCTTCTCCTTTCTGTCTCACTATCTCCTTCATCTCTCTCATCTTTCTCTTAGAAGATGAACGACTCGGACTGAGTCATGTTGCTTTTAGGCCTGCAACTCGCTCCAGCGGCACCCAAAACTTTCTCTCTTTCACTTACTATTTTCTTTCTCTTTTCTACCTTAGGTTCTCCCTAACACATGAGTATATATAGCCATTCCATTTCTGAAGGGTTCCACAGCTAATCACGAAGATTAGCATGGAGACAACACGGGTTAGCTAAGAATGGCTTGCCATCAGGGCCTCTCTATGCATTAATGGTGCGTGGGCCTATACGATTGTTCCCAATGGACTTTAAATGGGGTGGGCAACACGATGAATGGTTTCGATGTGTGAAAGGCTTAGATTTATAGGATGTGGGTGAAACGACCAAATTAGAGAGGATGATCGGCTGATAATGGTGTTTTCACACGGGATTGGTGATTCAATGATCTAGGACATTGATATGGTCTAGATGGTATTCATCAGGCTTGCGGGGTCCATTATACAGTTATGGATGGACCGTTGGTGATGCTTCTTTCTGAAACAGAGGCGGTTCGAGATATGGCTGCATCTCGTCAATATCGCAGCTTCCTTACAAGATTTTTCAAACAGCCCTACTTTGGACGTCCCAAATCTCTTGGATGAAGGTTCCAGAAGCCTGTGATCAGCTGAGATTTGTCCTTCCTCAATAAGAAAAGATTCTTTCTGCTTTCCAATGAGTAGGGGTACATTTTTAGAAAGCAGTAGGGCTGGTGAGGCCTTTCTTGTGTGCATGGGTGGTGACCAGTCATTCCAAATGGCTGGATTTTCCAGCACATTAGTTTGACGTGGATCTGGTTTCTATGTCAGATAACAGTGTGTTTATCACAGTTTCGCGATTAATGGCATGCTCACGGCCGCATTTCTCTTCATGGTCCTTATCGGTGGGGACAGATGAACACGATGAACGGTTCGGATATGAGGAGACCAGCTCTAAAGATTATTGATGATGGCCCACGACGGACGGTTTGTTTTGAATTTGAGACGGCTGGGAAATACATTGAAAATCGAGGGATTTTAGGCTTTCATCGGGTCAAATCTTGTTTGAACTGATGCTTAAGCCCTGTGCACGGCGTGTGTACATTATCCATGTACACGCACAACTCAGATGTGGGTTCCACGTCCTGATCTAGTCCGATCAGCACCGTTCATTTCTCTTAGAAGTATCATTCAAGGGGCCCTGGTCAAATATTTACTGATCTTACAGTCTATGTGAGTTATATTAGGAGGAACATCCCTAAGAAGTTTTTTTCGATGATGATTATTTAGTTTGAACGCGTGATTAAACTTTCTTATCACTGTATTCTTGCTAACAAGTTTGTGTTAGTTTATAGCGGCATGTAAGGAAGGGAAAATTTTTGTTACGTGTTGATATTGAGGGTTGTTACATCCAAGATCTATTTATATAGGCTAGGGTAGGGTAGTTGGCCATTTTGGTCAAGGGCCGTAACTCAAAATGACCGTTTCTGATTGTTGATGAGAAACTAGTCGTTATTTGGGAGTTTCTTACCATTTTGTAGGTGGGAAAACCAGATGCATTCTAGTTGTTTAAACCTAGTGGCTAGCCATTTATGACTCTTGAGCTAGCCACATGCAGCAGTTTTTGCATCCTTCAATTTAATATTGCATGAGCAGTTACACCAGGCCTCTTAAATGACTAGTTACAGCCTATATATAAGGTAGATAGGTCTCTCTCAAACCTCTTACCTACAACACTCTAGCCACCAGACCAATAACCACTGTCGCACTGGTTCGCGAGAGAGCAACCCATTTGTGACACGATGCGCACATGGGAAGAGAATCACTATGACCACACTTCCTCACATGCTTATGCCCTTGCACCGATCCTGAGCTCGAGCCCGTGCCTGTTCGTGTGAGCATGCGTATGTCATGCAAGTCTCGGTACTCCATAGATTCACCAAGTAAATAGTAAGGTACTCAACACCCTACTTATAAACCAAAAATTCTCTTCTCCTTTTTAATATGTGACTATTCCCAAAACACCAAAAACCACATTATTAGCATATATATATATATATATATATATATATATATATATATATATATATATATATATATATATATATATATATATTACTTGTTGATGCAAATATGGAAAAAGGAGACCCTGGCTAGAGCAGAGGACCCTCCGATGCCAAAGTCAAGCTAAGAATATGGGTCTAAGTTATGTAGCTGGGGCTTAGGGTGTAAGATATTGCGTAGCTATTCCTATTCATTTGATGGCTATTTATACCTTGCGATCGGAGTGAACGTGCCCATATTTCTCAGACAATCTTAGCCACTAACCACGACCGACGAACGTGCAGATCTCGATGATCATGCAGTTATTCCCAGATCATGTGTTACTGGGACATTGTGCTAGTCATGTCTCCATTTATACTGACTTAGAGATTTCCATGCCCATATTCTTTCAATTATACTCGACGAATGACACCGATGACATGCCTTGGAACTGAGTCAGAGCCGACTTCAAGCGGACTGAATGAGGCCGAGCTGAGTATAATCCCACCAGGTCTCGTTGTTCAAAGGTTTCTCCTAATCAGGACATGCTCCAAATTCTCCCATAACAGAAGCCCCCTACTCTCTAATTACGAACTCGGACTCAGAGAGTAAGTACATGGGAAGACGATCCACAACCCATTGCGCTATGAAGAGTCGGTTCGTTTAAGGTATGGTTGTAATCATGATTCTTTGCTATCAAGAAGGTGTGTCATCGTGACTCTTCAACTACGGGCCTATAGTTGATGAACACGTGGTGATGGTTGTAGATTCGAATCGTCGAATTAACTATGGAGATGTCGCGTGGATTCTAAAGGATGAAATGACATCGTTACGACTACTCGATGTCATTAGCGCGTGGCTCGACATTCCTTGGCTAATGGCCCATCGCCACATGTCTTGCAGGCTCGGTTTGTGATAGTTAGGCTCCGTTTGTGATAGGTCGGCTTCGGATGCGTCGGTTTGTCATGATTGCGAACGGTAACCATGGGCTATATAAACCCCTATACCCCTCCCTAGAGCAACTTTTCTTTCAATTATCTACGAAGGTGCTTCTTGCAGAAGTTCCCTAGAGCAGACGATTTTCGGTGAGTCTTTCCTCCTCCCAGCCTTCTTTCATGTTTTTTCTTTTCACTTTCAATCCGTGATGTCGAACGGATTGGGTGAAATTCGAGAGGGATACGCATATGAGGGCGACTCCAGGCAGGAGAGCTCGACTCTAGGCTTGAGGCCTCTAAGGGTCCCTTGGAGGCGATACCTCTCCATCACCAGCCCAAAAAGGGTAAAGGGGGCCAGTGCTCAGCCCAGGGGCACAAAAAGAATACCCTAATACCAGATGAGGAGGGCTATCGTCGGGCCCTCTGGTGGTCGAGCTATGGAGCTCGTCCTTGGGGCTCAATGCTCGTCGAGTCCCAAATGTCTTAGGTCTGCGTGGAATTCCAGATCCCTGACTTTATCCACAAACAAGCCCCTGCCCCCACGATGCCCCTGAGGACCCTGTTGAGGGCGACGTCGCCATCTTCATTTGTGCTCTGTAATGTGGGCTTTAGCTTCCTTTGCACCCTTTCTTAGCGCCTTGACAACATGCTTAAAGTTAGCCCCAGGCTAACTCATCCCCAATGCCTGGAGAATCTTAATGATGTCGTATATGATATGGCGCCAAGCTAAGAACCACGAGCTTATGCCCGATGAGTTCCTGTCGCTTTACCAGGCCAAACACAACCGTACCAAGTCGTGCTGGTATTATTTTACTGCTTGGGCCCATCAGGGTTCGGACCTCATTCTTAGACTTCATTCTTCTAACAAAGATTAGAAGAGCAAGTTGTTCTGGGCTTTGGGTGAATGGGAAGCGCCCGCGGCCGAGCTCATAAATCTGCGAGTTTAAGTGCCCACCAGATTCTCCACCCCAAGTTGGATCCTAAGAGATGCTTATTTTTCCATGAGTTTTTGACCTGAACCGTTCTGACCACTCCTTTTTGTAGAATACCCAAAGGGAGCCCCCTAACTCTCTTCTCTTCTCAAAGCTCAGGTTGTCAGAGCAAGGCTGTGCACGGAAGAGAAACGCGTCTGGCACTACGTAATCACCCCGATAATCTTCATCAGTCCTGGCTCTGCAAACTCAAGCCACTCCCTTCTGCTCTAAGTCAGTATCACTTCACCATATTGGAGTTTCATAGACTTAAAGGTTTCCTTATCTTCTACTGCCTGCGCAGGTATGGACAAAGCTACCTGATCTAAAAAGAGAAAACCCCCATCCCTTAAGGAGATGCCGCTTACCGAACCTTGACTGAAGATCACCGCTCAGAAGAGGAAGGAGACTCCTCAGGCCCAGGTTTTTGTTGTTGCAGTTCCCGATGCCGTCGTGGAGGTCAAAATTGTAGCCGCATCTAAGGCTGAGGTCACTCTAGCCCCAGCCATTCGACCCGATGTTACCTCCCCTCAAGCCCCCGAGGTGCCCCCAACAACTTCCAAACATCCTCTTATTGTGATCCCTTCTTCCTCCGAGCACGAGGGGGTCGGCCAAGCTACTAAGGGTATGATCCCCCCTAGGGACGGAGGTACTACAATGGCTGAGGCTCAGGTCTCGACTGCCGGTGGCGTTAGAGAGGCGACAGGGTCTACTCCCCTCCCCGAGGCTGAAAGACTTCCTTCGGGCTATCACATGTCCGACTTAGTCAACTGGGCGACGAAGCATGCCCCCAAAGAGGAGATCGTTGATCTCCTCACCCATCGAGATGAGTCTTTTATCAACGACATCGCCTTTGTCTGCTACAAGGTAACTCTCGTATGAGATTCCCCTCTTATTTGATTTTAAATTGCTCCTAACTTACGCTCTCAATTCTGTCACTGCCCATGTTCTTGTTGACTTGGGAGAGACTAAGGGAAGTGACTAGGAAAGATGTGGAGATAGAAACTATCACGCCCCAAACTCAAAAATCGGATTCACAGGAATCTTGATAGCTGAATCCGGTGTCGACAGCCTCCATAGTACCCCATTCTCGGCTCCTAGCATTCATATGCCAGATTCCGATCCTAAGATCCTATAAGGAGGATTTTTTTTTTCAATGTTCGTTTAACTCGTAATAAGCATAACCACAAGATTACTCAATTTACAAAGGCAACATCATCATCACATATCCACTAATATAATCATTTGAATACAATATTGAAAGGGAAATACATAAATAGAAAATCAAGCTCTAAAAGACCACTGCATGCTACAAGCTCAACACTGTTGCAACCTAACATCACCTGCACGCATCTATCGTGCATAAGCTTATAGAAAGCTTAGAGGGTGGTGTAAGTGTGTGCACAAGGTAAGTGTCAAGTATTCAATACAATGCCATAATCATACAATACCAGAAATACTGGTAATCCATAAATCATACAAAGTCTGAATAAGCAGAAATATTGATAAGATCATGAATTATCAGAGTAAACAGAAATACTGAAAAGATCAGGAATTATCAGAGTAAACAGAAACACTGACAAGATCAGGAATTATCAGAGTAAACAGAAATACTAACAAAGTCATAAATCACATAGTAACAGAGTAAGTGAAAATACTGACAAGTGCATGAGTCATACAATAATATACGCAATGGAAATCAACTATGCAAATGAGTCATAGAGAGCCAAATATCAGATGCAAAGGATGCAATGCAATATATATTCTTAATGAGTAATACAAACAGCATCAACCGTACCATATGTCGCGGATGTAATGCAACATGCAGTGCGAATGGAATGACCATGTTGGAGTGTGAAGTTGGGATGAGAGTACGTAGTATTGCATGCAATGGGGGTCCATCACAAGGGACTTCTATCCAAACTAGTTGCATACCTAAATTTGGATAGTCAGACTCGATGTGGTAAAATCCTGATCTCAGGTTAGTCATGTGCCCTAATTGAAATCCTGGCCATTGAGAAGGTACACATAACAATTAGTTGCGCACCACCAGCCCGAATGGATAGTGAATGAATGAATGAAGGAGTATGCAACTCCTACTCAATAAGTCTACATATCAGTACGGTTCATCTTTGAGATCATCACCGCGGTTTAGTACACTCCAAATGGCACTGTCGTTCTCCTAGCTACATAGTCCAAGTGAGTGTAAGAAACCTCATTATCCGCTTGATCAATAGTCTGCCAATACCTATCTGACACGTCAATAAAAGATCCATTCACGAGCTGGTCAAACTCATCCCAGTAATGCCCCCTACGCTCAGGAGGGTAAGGCCACACCCCCTCCCAACCGACCACGACACAGTGAGAGATGCGGCCTCCTTATATTCGGCACTCGGGCACTCATTTATCCACTCAGTCTCGACGTTGGGCATCTTCTGGTACTAATAGGGTTTAGAAATTTTCACCCAGGGCCATCTATGGCAGCCCGATGGTAGAATAAATTTTTGGTGTCCCGTCTGGCCATCCACGACATGCCTATGGAGGCTACGGCCCTGATGTCGCTAGGGCATACAGTAATCACAACACAATGCAAGATGCAAGATTCATACAATCCATTCATGCATCAATCCTATACATGTCGTGCGCTCATAAGAGATAACCTCTGCCTATTAGGGAGTCTCATATCATCCTGCCCAATGACATATGATATGGTCAATCATATCTCAGAACAAACATGCAGATGATGCATATGGTCATGTATCATGATGCTATGCTGTCACATACTCATAATCGGTATCAATAATCAGCATCAATAATCGACCTTGACAATGTGGACATTTAACCAACATTGTCCCTAAGGAATGGCCCATGACCTCACATAAGGGCCAAATATACAATGTGGACCCATGACCTCACACAAGGGCCAAATATACAGCACCATGGGCCTCACTCAAGAGTTTAATATATGTCATGATGGGCCTCTCACATGGGCCTAACATACATCACAATGGGCTCCGTCGCCTGGCCCTCAAATACATCACAATGAGCCTCATCACATAAGCCTCATATACATCGCATTGGGCCTTAAACACGTGCAAAATACACATCATAACAAGCCTCGAATATAAGGCGCATATACATCACATTGGGCCTCAACAATCGGCCACGATAATTGGCCTCAATCGATAATCAACCAATTGGCCACGTTAATCATAATTGGTAATCAGCCATGATAATCGGTCAACTAGCCACGATAATCAGAATTAGTAATCGGCCACGACAATCATAATCGGTAACTGGCCACGATAATCGACCTCGATCGATAATCAGTCAATCGACCACAATAATCTTAATTGGTAATCGACCACGACAATCAGAATCGGTAATCAGCCCCGATCGATAATCGCTCAATCGGCCACGATAATCGGCCTCGATCGATAATCAGTCAATCAATCACAATAATCATAATCAGTAACCACGACAATCAGAATCGGTAATCGGCCACAATAATTGGTCTCGATTGATAATTGATCAATCGGCCACGATAATTGGCCTCGATCGATAATCAGTCAATCGGTCACGACAATCAGAATCGGTAATCGGCCACGATAATCGGTCAATCGGTCACGACAATCAGAATCGGTAATCGGCCTCTACGTAAGGTAGGATCCATGGATAAACAATCGATCAACCATAATATAAAGATCGGTCCTCGACCGTGGTTATATCAAATCCAATATCTCGAAACCATCCATCTAGGGTGAATGGGGTCCACTTATTAAGGTTAACCCACAAGAGGATTATGAGAATGGGCCTAACAATGCCTAAGGGAAGGTCTCATTGTGGTCATCTAACCATCATTGCCCATCAATGTGGACACCTAACCAATAATGTTCCCAAGGAGTGGCCCACATAAGGGATTCCTACACAATGTATCGGCCACTCATACATCACAATGGGCCCCATTATGGGCCTCTCACTTATCGCGTTGGGCTTCATACAAGGGCCTCAAATGAATCACAATGGGCAACGCCCATGGACGTTGAATACATCACGTTGGGCCTCGCCCATGGGTCTTGAATACATCACAATGGGCCTTATCACATGGGCCGAAAGTATATCATAATAAGCTGCATTACATCAAGCGGGCCGCATCCACGGGCTGCACCAATGGGCCTCGACACATGGGTTATAAACACAACAAGTGGGCCGCATCAATAAAACACATACATCATGGTAGGTCCACTGTCCCATGCTGGACGATGTTGCAGATACATCGCCAAGGTGGACTCCACATCCAGGGATGGACGATGTGGATACAATAGATAAATCAAGGTGTGGCCCATGTCAAAATGGATGGATGAAGTAGATACAACACGTTCATTATGTGGGGGCCACATGAATGGATGGTGTGAATATACAACATATATATATCATGGTGGGTCCCACTATGATGTGGGTGAGAACTTGGATTACATCTAAAATCATTTCAATAGTGGCAGGTGCATCATGTATATCATTATACACTATCATTCTATGGAGCACATGGCCCACTAATGATGATCAACACAAATTAGCACCATCCAAACATTATCCATGTAAATTGGCAATGTCCAACTATTGTCCTGCACCATCCAACATAATCTGGAAGGTATGGATTATAATAAATAAATCAAGGTGGGTCTTGCGTGGGGCTACCATAATATAATATTATATATAAGTGTGTGTGTGTGTGTGTATTATAAAATACATCTATATCCCAACCTCAGGTGATATCATGAGAGTGGAAAAATAATAAAAAAATAATAATAAAAAGAAAGCATATCTTAATGTTTTCACCGTGTGAGTGGATTTCACATACATCAGGTGGCCACCCACCGTCCAGATGGTGGACGGCTGGGATAAAACACGTAAGTTCAAAGGTGGGCTCCACACACGTGCCAGGTAAGTGCCACACCAACATCATAGCGGGCCCCACATGAATGAACGGTTTGGATGTGGCATAACCTCACGGCTAGACCCGCAGAACTCACCGACATCTTCAACATCAGCTATATCATAGCTGGCGTATTCGTATGCAAGCCAATCCTCATATAGGTGGCTCCCACGTGGGACCCACCGTAACGTTTATCTTTCATTCAAGCCGATGATAATGTCACACAGACTCTAATGAAGAGAAAAAATAAATTTCATAATGATTCAAAACTTTTGTGACACTAAAAAGGGTTTTACTGGAAGACTTTCAATCCCACTGTTGTTGATGGTGTGGACCACCTAAGTTCCGTGAAAAACTGATTTTTAGGACATCCCCATCCCTAAAGGGGATTCATCAATTGCATGGTGTGGATGATCCGAATGCATCATGGTGGAGCCTGAGGTGGGGTCCACTATCCCTGCCCGTTTTGCCAATGCCAGGACACTGCTCACTGCTAGCGTCCGCAGCAGCAGCAGCAGTGTCAACTTTTTTTTTTAAGAATTACATAGGTGGGCCCCACATCATGACGATCCGGTCTGCCTACTGGGTTCTATAGCCCAGGATGCATCTAACGAGTCTAATATTCACATGTTTTGATGTATGGAAACATCACAGTGGGCCCTAACAGATTCATCACTACTAAAATAATTCTTTTAATGGTTCGGCCCACCAGAGATTTGGATTGGCTTCATTTTGCAGATCAACTTCTAAAATGAGCAGGAAAAAGGAATGGACGGCTTAGATTACAATAATGCATCAAGGTGGGGCTTGCATGAGTAGCCCACCCCAAAAGCTTAAACCAAGCTTACTTTATATATATATATATATATATATATATATATATATATATATATATATATATATATATATATATATATATATATATATATATATATTGTTGTTACTACACGAACCTCACACAACCCACGTCCAGCGTCAGTGGATGCTGGACTGATGGTTTGGATAATATTCATCAAGGTGGGTCCCACGTGGATGTGGCCCACCTGATTTGCATCAATCTGATATTTGTGTTTTCCCACCACCATTAAGTATGGCCCACATGGCTCAGACGGCTGTGGGGCCCATCTGATGGATGACTTGGACATCACATACATCAAGGTGGGGTACATCCGGGTGGGCCACACGGCCACATCATCACCCCAAAATATTGGAAGAGAGAGGGAGAGAGAGAGAGAAAGAAGCACCCACCTTTGATCTTCTCTTCCTTCATCCGCCTATAGTGTCTAAAGCTCCAAGAAAACAATTCCAATGGTTGAGATGGACTTTGAATGGTGGAGATGAGAGGTAGGAAGGTGGGCCACATTAGCGCTCTCATGAGGATCTTGGACGTGGGTTGCTTGGGAGGAAGAAGAGAGAGAGAGAGAGAGAGAGAGAGAGAGAGAGAGAGAGAGAGAGAGAGAGAGAGATGATAGGAGTGGAGTGATGAGGTGTGTAAGAGATGAAATAGCGGTGAAGACCGCTTAAGTTGAAGTAGAGATATGTCAATATATCCTGTGGGGGGGGGGGGGGGGGGGGGGGGGGGGGGGGGGGGGGTGAATAGGACTTTTTAAAGTTTTTATGAATTATTAAAAATCCTTATCACACTAATCCTATTACAGAGTACAGATTAGGATTACTCAAAATTAACTCTACTGGCTTCCAAGCCTGGTAGAGGATCCAATCACAAACTATTTAAAAGACAAACAGTTTATAGATGAGATTGTGATGGATATGACTGTGTGTGCATAAGATGTGATCATATATAAGGACTTGTAAGGCAATCACATAAATGTAAGACAACATCAATCTTAAACACAGTTATTTTATAGTGGTTCGACGACTTGTCTACTCCACTCCCGGCTTCCACACTCAACCCTTGAGTGACCGGATTTCACTAAGGAGATTTTCCATGGTTCACCTCAAACCTAAGGTTTTAAATCAGGTTCACCTTCAACCTTTATAGAGGTTTCTACTCGGTTCACTTCAAACCATGGAGTTTTGCTAGCGTACTCCTAACCAGATGATTATGTCCACACAGGACAAGGGTCCACACAACGCACCCAGAGGTTTCTAGTCGGTTCACCTCTAACCCTGGAGTTTTGCTGGCGTACTCCTAACCATATGTTTATGCTCTCCACAGAGCAAGGGTCCATACAATGCACCCCGCACGTACACTCCCATCAGAGGCCTCCTTTGAGGACTTCAAATGGTGAGCAACACTTAAAACCCAATCCTAAAAAGGAATGATCACAAGTGTCCTTTGGACTCTTAGTACTTACAGATAAGTTGACGAGTCCCTTTCAGTGCAGTGATGAAGACCTTCTACTTGTTGATGAAGAGTCTTCAACTCCCTTAATCTGCAACACAAAGATGTATCTATACTGGGCTTAGGTTGGGTCAAGGTTATGATGAAATACCTTTCTAAAGATTTTCCTATAAGGAAGATAGAGTGGTTCCTATCATCTATACATTCAAGGCATCCCAGTTTAATGATATGTCATTAAAGTAGTAGCTGAAGGATCCTTGAATGCGGAAGTTCATTCCCCAATCCACTCTATGAAATATCAATGATGAGGGTGGATTGGAGGATGAACTTTCGGAGAGAAAGGGTTTAAGGTAAATGATAGGAAGGTTAAAACTCATAAAAACACTCTCTACTTTCTCTACCAGCAATGAAGACAACTCTCTCTATTTATAGGCAAAAGGTTCCAACGGATATAAACGGTCATATTTCTGACAGAGTTCGATATCATTGAGAAGTTGTCGATATGATCGAGCGTATACTCTCGATTGTATCGGTAGACCTCTCGATGATAAAAAATCAATTGTCATTTCACTTTTGGAAACCTTCCGCCAACTGGTCGATGAGATCGAGACACACATCGATGTTATCAGATTTCAAACTCCGATTCAATCGAGTGATGGTTCGATCTATCGACAGGTGAAAAACACGAGAGAAGCCTAGAAGAATTTCAGGTTCTACAGATATGATTGGGGAAACAGTCGATGTCATCGAAATTTGTACATCGATCATATCGGAGACCTTGTCGATGGGATCGATAAATCGTATAGATTTACCTATAAGCTTGCTGGACGATTTATGTCCTGACTCGATCCAATCGACTAGGTCTCGATATAATTGATATATGAATATCGATTTATCGACTGGCACCCCGATCATCATAAAACAACAACCTGAAATTCATGCTGATGAGAATATGCGCCCACAATCGATATGATCGACGGACTTCCGATATGATCGATATTTGAGTTTAGATTGTATTGGACAGACATCGATATATCGAAGCATATGTTAGTTTTCTTTAAAAAAATAGGGGCACCGAAAAGCAGTCTGTCGATTATATCGATCCTCTTCAGATATGATCGATATTCGAATATCGATGATATCGACTCTCAAGTCGATATATCGATAAATCGTCCAGATGATTATTTTGATTGCTGGACGCTTTCTGTCCTCACTCGACTGTATCGATTGAGATGCCGAGGACATCGACAGAGCTGGTCGATCATATCGAAGGGGTAATCGATATAATCGACAGTGTAAGAAATACTTTACTGATTTTTCTTTTTGATAAAAAGCTTTCTTACATAGAAACCCTAAGATGTTTCAATTCTTTTTATGGGTTTAATCACCTGGTGTTTTGGGACATGGGATGTGAGGCTATGATTTACCTTTTAGTGAGCTTTGACACATCCAGTTGAGGCAGACGCTTGACTTGATCTTCTTGTTAGGCGTTGTTGTCCGACTGACTTAACTTACAACGTAATTGACAAACAAGGGCACGTAGTAGGTGCACTTTCAATCTCCCCCTTTGTCAATTACGTGACAAAATACCCAAAACACCCTAGGAACATATCTAAATAGATACATCCTAAATTGTGTGTACATGTTTTAACACAATTTTACTAATTCTAAACTCCCATGTACACACCCAATAAACATCTCCCTCATAATTCAAAAACTCCCCCTTTCTTGTTGCGGCTGCTCCCCCTAACACCTACAACACAGATATACAATTTTTGCTCGGGGTGTTTGAATTGTTCTCCCCCTTTTTGTCAGTCATTGGCAAAGGTATAAGACGTGATATTGACTGAAGATTGAAGCATATGGGAGAACCATAGATAGATAGATGTATATAAATGAAGAGCAGTGTAAAGCATACATCAATGAAGACACAAGTAGCAATAGCAGTAAGAATGGTAATGAAATATGAATTAGATCTAGCCATATCAAAAATATATACTGCCACAGACAGCAGTCCCGCTATTTGTCCAAGAAGAAATACATAAAAAGGCAGCAGATGTATATGATAGTCAAAGGCCAACTGAGCGGACTCTTAATGGTGTCAAGAAAAATCATTTGTGATCAAGTTTACCAGGTGCTGAGTAGTTCTCTGGAGGATATCAAGCTTTTCTTCAATAAGAGTGAGACGCCTTTCACAATTGTTCAGCCTGTCCTCTATATCAACCAACCCATTGAGCAGGTGACATTCGAGATGATGAGCTGGGCGATTAGTAATTGACTCGGGACTGACCATTGGTGGGTGATTTGATCCTCCCTGTGTAGGCTTCATTGTGGGTGGATGATCGGATCTGGATCTAGAAGGGTTGTGCCTTGAGGGAGATAAAGGAAGACAGAATCGTTGTGTTGCTAGTGATGCATCATTATCAAGCCAAGTTTCAGGGTGCACTTCATCACATGTGGCAGGAATTCCAGCATGGTGGGCGAGCTTGCATATGAGCACGGGAAAGGGCAGTGTCTCAGTATGAGATCCTTGGAGGACACGAATGACCTGCGTAAGGAGAAGAGTTGTCAAGCACACACAATTTTCTTGATATATATCATAGAGAATATTGATCACAAATGGAGAAATATGTTCACCAAGGATATCGCATGGATACACATTCGAGCAGAAAATGCTGTGAAGAATCTTGAAGGTGGGTTCAAGATGATTGATATGCAGTAAATTTCTATCAGTTTGCAGAACTGTAGTCCTTTGGCACAATGCGCGAGTAATTTCTCCCCATACTCCCAATCCATTGAGATTTCAATTGGTTACTGGAATTTTAGTGACCTCAAGATCGAGAAGTTTTACCACAGTCACTGGAGTGATAAGCTTTGAGTAGTGTGCAAGAACAATCCGAATGCTGGGGGGATCTTCATAAATGATATGGCTGTGTTTGAGGAATTCATGTATTACTCCCAGTTGGTATGATCCCCCAAGATGTAGAATATTTTGCCACCCAATTACTTCGAGAAGGAGATCAACACCAAAAGGCTCAACTGCACTATGGAGCACTAGTCGTTCACTGATGACAGATGGACTATTTTCCTTTGGAGTAGGATGATACCTACGAAAATTTGATTGGATGCTTATCTCTTCTAAAGATTGGAAGTGAGCCTTACCTTTTCTTGAGGTCATGTTTGAAGAGATAAAATGTTGATAAAGACTGGAAGAACAAAAGAAGAAATGAGTTCGAGTGCGCCTGTCTCTTTATATAGCAGATATATCGATTATATCGAGCAGTTATCGATCGCATCATTGGACTGTTATCCCAAAAACAAACTCTGACGGTTGTTTGAAAGCAGCAAAATAATCGTCGATTGAATCGATGAACAATTTTGATGGAATCGATAAAATCGATACTGTGCAGGCAACATCAAGACTATAAGGATTTTGACTTATATTCATTATCAGCCATGAGCAACTCAGCCCTTAAGATTTTCAAGTCCAGACACCTTATCAATGCGAACAGACACCAATTGACTTTTGGAGGTCATAGAACCTATTTGTGTAAAGAGGCTTTGTAAGGATATCAACAAGTTTCTTTTCATTGGTAACATATTCTAACACAATGGTCTTTTCTTCAACAAGTTCTCGGATAAAATGATGACGGATGTCAATATGCTTGTTCCGAGAGTGTTGAACTGGGTTCTTTGAGATGTTTATAGCACTGGTATTGTCACAAAAGAGACTCATTGTGGATTGAGCAATCCTGTAGTCGAACAACATCTGTTTCATCCAGAGAAGTTGAGCACAACAGTTTCCTGCAGCTATATATTCAGCTTCCGCAGTGGATAATGAGATTGAGTTTTGTTTCTTGCTTTGCCAGGAAACTAAACAATTTCCAATATAAAAGCATCTGCCACTTGTTGATTTTCGATCATCCAAATTTCCAGCCCAATCCGCATCTGAATATCCTGCAATAATGGTGGAGGTTTCATGTGGATACCATAGTCCAAAGGTAGTTGTCCCTCCAACATACTTGATAATCCTTTTAACTGCTGTTAGGTGAGATTCCTTAGGATCTACCTAATAACGAGCACATATCCCAACACTAAAGGATATATCTGGATGACTGACAGTTAGATATAGCAGACTTTGGATCATGCTTCGATAAAGATGCTGGTCCACACTTTTGCCATTAGTATCTTTTGAGAGTTTTAGAGTAGTACTCATAGGCGTGTGATAAGTGCGACCAGATTGAAGCCCAAATTTTTTCACTAGGTCTTTTGCATACTTGGTTTGTTTTATGAAAACTCCATCATCCAGCTGTTTGACCTGTAACCCTAGGAAGAAATTCAATTCACCAACCATGCTCATTTCAAATTCTGATTTCATGAGGTTGGTGAATTTGAATGCCTCATCTCCGCATGTTGATCCAAACACAATATCATCCACATAAATTTTCGCAATAAGTAATGAGTCCTTTGTTCTATGGGTGAACAGTGTTTTGTCTACACTTCCTCTGTTAAATTCATGGTCTAGAAGAAACTTCGTTAGTCGTTCATACCAAGCACGTGGTGCTTGTTTGAGACCATACAGAGCTTTGTCCAAACGATAAATATAATGGGGATGCTTAGGGTCTGAAAATCCTTTTGGTTGTTCCATATATACTTCTTCAGCAAGATCCCCATTAAGAAAGGCACTCTTAACATCCATTTGAAATAATTTGAATTTTAGTGCACAAGCAATAGACATAAGAATTCTAATGGATTTTATACGTGCGACAGGGGCAAATGTTTCATCAAAGTCAATTCCTTCAATTTGTGAGTATCCCTGAGCAACCAATCTTGCTTTGTTTCTAATTACATTCCCTGATTCGTCAGATTTATTTTTGAAGACCCATTTTGTTCAAATGACATTAGTATCTGTTGGTCTAGGAACTAGTTTCCACACCTCATTTCTGTGAAATTGTTAAAGTTCTTCTTACATGGCATTTATCCAGTATTCATCTTGAAGAGCTTCTATAATATTTTTGGGTTCAATCTTTGAGGTAAAACAGAAGTGACTATAGACATTGTCTATTTTTCATCTAGTTCTTACACCGACATTAGGGTCTCCAATAATTTGCTCTCGAGGATGATCCTTGATGATGGGTTTGTCTGATGATTGTTGAGGCTCATCCAATAATGAAGATTTGTCATCTGATTTTTTGGGTATGCATGAATCTACATCATCGTTTATATCATTCACAGGAGAATTCATATCTTGAGGATGATCATCAATTACCACATTCGCCGATTCTTGAATAGTAAAGGTTCTTAAGTTGTACACTCTATAAGCATGACTATTCATGGCGTATCCAAGAAAAATTCCTTAATCACTTTTAGATTCGAACTTCCCTAGATGATCCCTATCCTTTAGAATGTAGCATTTACTACCAAAGACCCGAAAATATTTTACATTTGGCAGCTTCCCATACCATAGTTCATATGGAGTTTTGTTCAGACCTGCTCTAAGATATACTCTGTTTATGATGTAGCAGGCGGTATTGACAGCTTCTACCCAAAAGCTCTTTGCCATGTCCTTTCCATTTAGCATGACAGACCCCATTTTCTACAATACTCAATTTTTCCTTTCAGTAACCCCATTTTGTTGAGGGGTTTTTGGGACAGAAAATTCATGATGAATTCCTTTATCATTGCAGTATTTTTCAAATTCAAAAATTTTGAATTCACCACCATGATTACTTCTGATACGTTTTATATCATATCCTTTCTCATTTTGAATTTATTTTGCCAAGACAACAAATTTTTCAAAAGCATCTAATTTTTCTCGAAGAAATGCAACCCAAGTAAATCTAGTGTAGTCATCTACTATCACCAAAAAGTATCTTTTCTTGCCATGACTTTCCACTTTAGTAGGACCCACTAGATCCATATGCAGTAGATCCAAGGGCTTTGTTATAGCTATGTTGGTTATCTTTTTATGTCCAACTTTTATCTGTTTTCCTTTTAGACATTCCACACATACTACTTTTTCTTCTTTTCTAATTCTGGGAAGACCTCTAACCAAGTTTTTTGAGCTAAGTCTAGCTAAATTTTGATAATGGACATGTGCCAACCTTTGATGCCATAATCTTGATTCATTCTTTACAGCCATGTTACATTTTGTGGACAAACCCTTATCGTTGGTACTTTCAATAATATAACAGTTATCACTAGTGCGTGTACATTTTATGAGGGATTTTCCTGTATGATCTATTATTTTACACACATCTTTTGAGAAAGTGACCAGATGATCCTTGTCACAGATTTGAGAGATACTAAGGAGATTATGTTCCAGACCTTCAACACAGAGAACATTCTTAATTTTTGGAAGACCTGGTACTCCTATTGTTCTTTGTCCAACAATTCTGGCCGAGCTACCATCTCCGAATGTGACTGATCCACCATCGAAGTTTGAGTATGAACAAAAATGAGTACGATCACCAGTCATGTGTCTGGAACACCCACTATTAAGATACCACTTTGAACAATTACTAGCTTTTAGAGCGGTGTAGATTACAAGGCAATTTTGATCTGTCACATCCTCTACAACTTTCTTGACCATGATTCCTACTTCAGTCACTATCACTCTCTAGGCGGTGAAGCCCTTAAGAGAGACCCGCTCTGATACCAATTGAAATAGCAGTGAAGACCGCTTAAGTTGAAGTAGAGATATGTCAATATATCCTAGAGGGGGGTGAATAGGACTTTTTAAAGTTTTTATGAATTATTAAAAATCCTTATCATACTAATCCTATTATATAGTACAGATTATGATTACTCAAAATTAACTCTACTGGCTTCCAAGCCTGGTAGAGGATCCAATCATAAACTATTTAAAAGACAAACAGTTTATATATGAGATTGTGATGGATTTGACTGTGTATGCATAAGATGTGATCATATATAAGGACTTGTAAGGCAATCATATAAATGTAAGACAACATCAATCTCAAACACAGTAATTTTATAGTGGTTCGACGACTTATCTACTCCACTCTCGGCTTCCACACTCAACCCTTGAGTGATCGAATTTCACTAAGGAGGTTTCTCATGGTTCACCTCAAACCTAAGGTTTTAAATCAGGTTCACCTTCAACCTTTACAGAGGTTTCGACTCGGTTCACCTCAAACCCTAGAGTTTTGCTGGCGTACTCCTAACCAGATGTTTATGCCCACACAGGACAAGAGTCTACACAACGCACCCGGAGGTTTCTACTCGGTTCACCTCTAACCCTGGAGTTTTGCTGGCGTACTCCTAACCAGATGTTTATGCTCTCCACAGAGCAAGGGTCCACACAACGTACCCCGCAAGTACACTCCAGTCGGAGGCCTCCTTTGAGGACTTCAAATGGTGAGCAACATTTAAAACCCAATCCTAAAAAGGAATGATCACAAGTGTCCTCTGGACTCTTAGTACTTACAGATAAGTTGATGAGTCCCTTTCAGCGCAGTGATGAAGACCTTCTACATGTTGATGAAGAGTCTTCAGCTCCCTTGATCCGTAACACAAAGATGTATCTATACTGGGCTTAGGTTGGGTCAAGGTTATGATGGAATACCTTTCTAAAGATTTTCCTATAAGGAAGATAGAGTGGTTCCCATCATCTATACATTCAAGGCATCCCAGTTTAATGATATGTCATTAAAGTAGTAGCTGAAGGATCCTTGAATGCAGAAGTTCATTCCCCAATCTACTCTATGAAATATTAATGATGAGGGTGGATTGGAGGATGAACTTCTAGAGAAAAAGGGCTTAAGGTAAATGATAAGAAGGTTAAAACTCACAAAAGCACTCTCCACTTTCTCTACCAGCAATGAAGACAACTCTTTCTATTTATAGGCAAAAGGTTTCAACGGATATAAATGGTCATATTTATGACAGAGTTTGATATCATCGAGAAGTCATCGATATGATCGAGCGTATACTCTCGACTGTATCGGTAGACCTCTCGATGATAAAAACTCAATTGTCATTTCACTTTTGAAAACCTTCCGCCAACTGGTCGATGGGATCGAGACACACATCGATGTTATCGGATTTCGAACTCCGATTCAATCGAGTGATGGTTCGATCTATTGACAAGTGAAAAATACGAGAGAAGCCTTGAAGAAGTTCAAGTTCTACAGATATGATCGGGGAAGTTGTCGATGTCATCGAAATTTGTACATCGATCATATCGGAGACCTTGTCGATGGGATTGATAAATCGTATAGATTTACCTATAATCTTGCTGGACGATTTATGTCCTGACTCGATCCAATCGACTAGGTCTCGATATAATCCATATATGAATATCGATTTATCGACTGGCACCCCGATCATCATAAAACAACAACCTGAAATTCATGCTGGTGAGAATATGTGCCCACAATCGATATGATCGACTGACTTTTGATATGATTGATATTTGAGTTCAGATTATATCAGACAGACATCGATATATCGAAGCATATGTTAGTTTTCTTTAAAAAAATAGGGGCGTCGAAAAGCAGTCTGTCGATTATATCAATCCTCTTCAGATATGATCGATATTCGAATATCGATGATATCGACTCTCAAGTTGATATATCGATAAATCGTCCAAATGATTGTTTTGATTGCTGAACGCTTTCTGTCCTCACTCGATTATATCGATTGAGATGCTAAGGACATCGATAAAGCTGGTCGATCATATCGAAGGGGTAATCGATATAATCGACAGTGTAAGAAAAACTTTACTGATTTTCCTTTTTGATAAAAATCTTTCTTACACAGAAACCCTAAGATGTTCTAATTCTTTTTAAGGGTTTAATCACCTGGTGTTTTGGGACATGGGATGTGAGGCTATGATTTACCTTTTGGTGAGCTTCCACACATCCAGTTGAGGCAGACGCTTGATTTGATCTTCTTGTTAGGCGTTGTTGTCCGACTGACTCAACTTACAACGTAATTGACAAACAAGGGCACGTAGTAGGTGCACTTTCAAGAGATGGAATGGAAAGGTTGACTTTGGAGATGGAGTTATGTACTTGGGGGATGGGATAGGGTACTTGACTTGATGGGTATACTTTAACAAGTGAAGTGATTAATGTGATGGATTCTCTATGAATTTACAACACGCAGCGTTTTCCTTGAACTGAACGCGGCCTTACATCTCCTGGCTCGGGTATTGCCTTGGCGCGTAATACGCAGTGTTGGAACCATGACGACGGCACGGTTGCACTGGTACAAGTCTCGTGTTGAGCTGACTTTGATATACGAGACACATCTCAGGATCGCACGCAAACACCGATAACAGATCGCGGGTCACCGAAATTCGACCGGGAGGATCGCAGGAGCCTACGGAACGGTACGGTCTAGAATATGGCCTGACAGCTCTCCTCACCAAATAAAAATTTTATCCTCAAAATTTACAGAACAGATAAGGGAGGAAGAAACATCATCAAGTATATAAGTCAAGGCACAATCAATCTAGCAAAGGATGAAGATAGTGCTCTCTAATCCAAACCTAGCCTTCTCAGGAACCTCATTAATGCTATGATGACCCCACTGATCCTCGAATTCTGGATAAGAAATGATCGAAACTGAAATACTAAGCAGCCTTATATTCTAATGGTAGGAAGCTATGTCAAAAAATCTCTAAGTTATTCGAACTCGGGGATCTAACCATTCTAAGTTCTCAATAATCATAAAGTGAAGGGGTAGCTATCCGTAGATATGTGATGTTATCTTCAGGTATTCCCAAGTTATGCTCTGATACCAACTTATGTCATGTCCCAAACCGAAAATCAGATTCACAGGAATCCCAATCACCGAATCTGGTGTCGACAGCCTTTGTAGTACCCCATTCTCGGCTCTTAGCAGTCATATCCTAGATTTCAATCATGGGATCCTACAAGGAGGAATTTTTTTTTAATGTCCATTTAACTCGTAATAAGCATAACCACAAGATTACCCAATTCACAAAGGCAACATCGTCATCACATATCCACTAATATAATCATTTGCATATAATGCTGAAAGGGAAATAATAAAGAGAAAATCAAGCTCCAGAAGACCACTGCACGCTTCAAGTTCAACACTGCTGCAACCAAACATCACTTGTACGCATTTATTGTGCATAAGCTTATAGAAAGCTTAGAGGGTGGTGTAAGTGTGTGCATAAGGTAAGTGTCAAGTATTCAATACAATACCAAAAATACTGGTAATCCATAAATCGTACAATGTCTGAATAAGCAGAAATACTGATAAGATCATGAATTATCAAAGTAAATAGAAATACTGACAAGATCAGGAATTATCAAAGTAAACAAAAATAGTGACAAGATCAAGAATTATCAGAGTAAACAGAAATACTGACAAAGTCATAAATCACATGGTAACAAAGTAAGCGAAAATACTGACAAGTGCATGAGTTATGAAAATGAGTCATAGAGAGCTAAATATCAGATGCAGAGGATACAATGCAATATACATTCCTAATGAGTAACACAAACAATGTCAGCTGTACCATATGTCACAGATGTAATGCAACATGCAGTACGAATGAAATGACCATGCTGGAGTTTGAAGTCGGGATGATAGTACGTAGTATTGCAGGCTATGTGGTCCATCACAGGGGACTTCTATCCAAACTAGTCCCATACCTAAATTTGGATAGTTGGCTCGATGTGGTAAACTCCTAATCTCAGGTTATTCACGTGCCCCAACTGAAATCCTAGCCATTATGAAGGTACACGTAACAATTGGTTGTGCACCACCAGCCCAAGTAGATAGTGAATGAATGAATGAATGAGTATGCAACTCCTGCTCAAAAAGTCCACATATTAGTACGGTTCATCTTTAGGATCATCACTGTAGTTTAGTACACTCCAAATGACACCGCTGCTCTCCCAGCTACACAGTCCAAGTGAGCGTAAGAAACCTCACTATCTGCCTAACTAATAGTCTGCCAATACCTATCAGGTACGTCGATAGCAGATCCATTCACGAGCTGGTCAAACTCAGCCCAGTAATGCCCCTATGCTCGGGCGGGTAAGGCCACACCCCCTCCCAACCGACAACGACACAGTGGGAGACGCGACCTCCTTGTATTCAACACTCAGGCGCTCATGTATTCACTCAGTCTCGACGTTGGGGCATCCTCTGGTACCAAGACGGTTTAGGGATTTAAACCCAAGGCCATCTATGACAGCCCGATGCTAGAACAAATTTTCAGTGTCCCATCTGGCCATTCACGACATGCCTGTGAAGGCTATAGCCCTGATGTCGTTAGGGTGTACAGTAATCACAACACAATGCAAGATGTATGAGTCATACAATCTAGTTATGCATCAATCTTACGCATGTCGTGTGCTCATATGAGATAATCTCCGCTTATCAAGGAGTCTCATATCATCTTGCCCAATGACATATGCAATGGTCAATCACATCTCATAACAAAAATGCAGATGATGCGTATGTGCATGTATCATGATGCAATGCTATCACATACTCATAATCGGTATCAATAACCGGCATCGACAATCAACCTTGATAATGTGGACATTTAACTAACATTGTCTCCAAGGAATGACCCTCATTCATCTTAACATATAGTGGACCCATGACCTTACACAAGGGCCAAATATACAACACCATGGGCCTCACTCAAGAGTTTAATATATGCCATGATAGTCCTCTCACATGGGCCTAACATACATCACAATGGGCTCCGTCGCCTGGCCTTCAAATGCATCATAATGGGCCTCATCACATAAGCCTCATATACATCACATTGGGCCTTAAACACACGCAGAATACACATCATAACAGGCCTCGAATATGAGCCGCATATACATCACATTAGGCCTCGATAATCAGCCACGATAATTGGCCTCAATCGATAATCGGTCACGTCAATCATAATCGGCAATCAGCCACAATAATTGATCAACTGGCCACGATAATCAGAACTGATAATCGGCCACGACAATCATAATCAGTAACCGGCCACGATAATCAACCTCAATCAATAATCGACCAATCGACCATAACAATAATAATCGGTAATCGGCCACGACACTCAGAATCAGTCAATCGGCCATGATAATCGGCCTCGATCGATAATCGGTTAATTGACCACAACAATCATAATCGGTAATCGGCCACAATAATCAGAATCGGTAATCGGCCACGATAATCGTTCTCGATCGATAATCGGTCAATTGGCCATAATAATTGGCCTCGATCGATAATCGGTCAATCGGCCACGACAATTAGAATCGGTAATCGGCCATGATAATCAGTTAATTGGTCACAACAATCAAAATCGGTAATGGGCCTCTACGTAAGGTAGGATCCATAGATAAACAACCGATCAACCATAATTTAAAAATCGATCCTCGGTCGTGGTTATATCAAATCCGATAGCGCGAAACCATCCATCTAGGGTGAATGGGGCCCACTTATCTTGGTTAACCCATAAGAGGATTATGTGAATGGGCCTAACAATGCTTAAGGGAAGGTCTAAATGTAGACATCTAACCAACATTATTTTTAACAAGTGGCCCACATAAGGGATTCCTACACAACGTATCGGACACACATACATTACAATGGGCCCCATTATGGGCCTCTCACTTATCGCGTTGAGCTTCATACAAGGGCCTCAAACGAATCACAATGGGCCACCCCATGGGCCTCGAATACATCACGTTGGGCCTAGCTCATGGGCCTTAAATACATCACAATGGGCCTTATCATATGGGCCGAAAGTATATCACAATAAATCGCATTACATCACGCTGGCCGCATCCACGGGCTGCACCAATGGGCCTCGACACATGGGTTATAAACACAATAAGTGGGCCGCATCGATAAAACACGCACATCATGGTAGGCCCACTCTCCCATGCTGGACGGTGTGGCAGATACATCGCCAAGGTGGGCTCCACATCCAGGGATGGACGATGTGGATAAAATAGATAAATCAAGGTGTGGCCCATGTCAAAATGGATGGACGAAGTAGATACAACACGTTCATTATGTGGGGGCCACATGAATGGACGGTGTGAATATAAAACATATATATATCATGGTGGGTCCCACTATGATGTGGGTGAGAACTTAGATTACATCTAAAATCATTTCAATAGTGGCAGGTGCATCATGTATATCACTATACACTATCATTCTATGGAGCACATGGCCCACTAATGATGATCAACACAAATTAGCACCATCCAAACATTATCCACGTAAATCGACACTGTTTAACCATTGTCCAGCACCGTCCAACATAATCTGGATGGTGTGGATTATAATAAATAAATCAAGGTGGGTCCCGCATAGAGCTACCATAATATAATATTATATATAAGTGTATATATATTATAAAATACATCTATATCCCAACCTCAGGTAATACCATGAGAGAGGAAAAAAATAATAATAAAATAATAAAAAGAAAGCATATCTTAATGTTTTCACCGTGTGAGCGTATTTCACATACATCAGGTGGCCACCCACCGTCCAGATGGTGGACGGCTGGGATAAAACACGTAAGTTCAAGGTGGGCTCTACACACGTGCCAAGTAAGTGCCACACTAGCATCACAGTGGACCCCACATGAATGAATGATTTGGATGTGGCACAGCCTCACGGCTAGACCCACAGAACTCACTGATGCCTTTCACATCAGCTATATAATAGTGGGTGAATTCGTACACCTGCAATCCTCATACAGGTGGCTCCCACGTGGGACCCATTGTAACATTTATCTTTCATCTAAGCCATTGATAAGGTCACACAGACTCTGATGAAGAGGAAAAATAAATTTCATAATGATCCAAAACTTTTGTGAAACTAAAAAGGGTTTCGATGGAAGACTTTCAATCCCACTGTTGTTGATGGTGTGGACCTCCTGAGTACTGTGAACAGATGATTTTTAGGACATCCCCGTGCCTAAAGGGGACTCATCAATTGCATGGTGTGGATGCTCCAAATGCTTCACGGTGGAGCCTGAGGTGGGGTCCACTATCCCTGCCCGTTTTGCCAACGCCAGGACACTGCTCACTGCTAGCATCCGCAGCAACAACAGTAGCGTCAAATTATTTTTTTTAGAATTACATAGGTTGGCCCCACATCATGACGATCCGATCCACCTACTGGGTTCTATAGCCTGGGATGCATTTAACGAGTCCAATATTCACATGTTTTAACATATGGAAACATCACAGTGGGCCCTAACAGATTCATCACTATTAAAATAATTCTTTTAATAGTGCGGCCCACCAGAGATTTGGATTGGCTTCATTTTGTAGATCAATTTCTAAAATGAGTAGAAAAAAGGAATGGATGGCTTAGATTAGACCAATGCATCAAGGTGGGGCCTGCATGAGTAGCCCACCTCAAAAGCTTAAACTAAGCTTACTTTATATATATATATATATATATATATATATATATATATATTTATTTATTTATATTTATATTTATATTGCTGTTAGTACACGCACCTCACACAACCCATTGATGGTTTGGATTATATTCATCAAGGTGGTTCCCACGTGGATGTGGTCCACCTGATTTGCATCAATATGATATTTATGTTTTCCCACCACCATTAAGTAGGGCCCACATGGCTCGGACGATTGTGGGGCCCATCTGATGGACAGCTTGGACATCACATACATCGTGGGAGCCTACGGAATGATGCGGTCTCGGATACGGGCCTGACAGAAACTCTGCAAGGTGAGGTCGGAGCACTTAAGGAAGAACGGGAGGAGCTTCGTAGTTTAGTAGCCGAGGAGACGGTGAGAGAGCTACTATACCAAGGGGACATCAACGATCTCTAAATCCGTTATGATGCTTCTGAGTCTGAACTCGTAAATATCAAGGTTCATCTCAGCTCGGTAGAGAAGGATAACGCTTGGCTAGTGGCCAAGTTGAAGAAAGTCAAAGTTGATGCTACTACAGAGTTGGAGCTTGAGGTCGAGAAAGCTAAGGTGGCTCAGCGCGTTGAGTTCGAGGCTTCAGTTGCCTCTATGATCGCTATTGCTGTTGAAGAGTACAAATCTTCAGCGGAGAGAACCGCCGAGGCCAACTAGTTCTACTATTGCGGCTACAATGCTTGCATAGATGACCTCCGAGAGTTGTATTCGAACCTCAGCCTCGACGCCCTTGCAGCTGATGACGCTGGGGAGGAACCAGCTAAAGGCGGTCCTTCCAGTCATGTTCCTGACTCTGAGGTTCCTCCTGCCTCCCAGCCCCCTGGTACTGATCTGCCTCTCGCTAAGTAGCTCTTAACCCCCCCTTTTTATAGTCGACTTTAAAGGATATTGTGACGCCTTGACGTCACTTTGGATATTTTCAGATGATGATGGTTTGATGATGATTCTTGGATGATGATATTTTGGATGATGATATTTTTTTCTCCTCTTTTATGTTGATGGTTGAATGGTGATTGATGATTGTTGATCTATTGAATGTTAATTTTTCGAATGACGATCCGACCTCTTCTATAAGATTCTGCTCGTCGAAGGATTACACCTATGCACATGAGAAACCGTCCCTCATAGCACACTCAGAAAATGATTCGACCATCCAGTCAGACGGCCGACCCTCTTGCAGGACCTTATCCCTCATGGGGGTCCCCTGTCGATTGCATAAAATTGGACAGTTTTTTGTAAAAAGAAGCAACTTTTATTGAAACAGTAGACTTATGATAAGATGAGCCAACCCTTACATTACTCCCTTTAAGAACAATAGACTTTCAAGTGCTTGACATTCCATGGATGCGGTAGGGGGTGCCCTTCCAAGCTCTCGTGTCAGTAAGAACCAGGTTTCGCTGAACTGATAACTCGGTAGGGGCCTTCCCAATTAAGTCCTAAAGACCCTACCCCGGGTTCTTCTATGTTTTGGAATACGCAACGCAAGACTAAATCACCTGGTTGAAAATGCCTTGTTTTGGTCTTGGAGTTGTAAAAATGGGCGAATTGCTGGTGCTGAGCAGTAACTCATAATTTAGTAATGTCTCATAATTCTTCAAGCAAGTCGAGGCTTGTTGCGACTTGCTCGGTATTCTACTCATCTTGGTAGTTTTGCACCCGTGCTGTGAGAAGTCCTATCTCGACTAGGATGACAAATTCTGAGTCGTAGGAGAGAAAGAAAGGGCTCTCTCCTATAGTTGACTGAGTCATGGTCCTGTATCCCCAAAGAACAAACGGAAGCTCGTTGGCCTAGTTGCCCTTAGCTTTCTTTAGCTTTGTCATGAGATGATGCTTGATGACTTTATTCACAGCTTCTACTTGTTCGTTGGACTGAGGATGACGAGGTGACAAGTAAGCGTTAACGATGCCAAGTCTTCGGCACATACCTCTAAACTTGTTATTGTCGAACTGTTTCCCACTATCGGACACAATGATGTGCGGGATGTCAAACTGACAGATGATGTTCTTCTAGATGAAGTCTATTATCTTCTAGTCCGTAATCTTTGTCACCTGCTCAGCCTCTACCTATTTGGTGAAATAATTGATTGCTAAGATCGCATATTTGGTCTGCTCCTTACTTTGTGGCAGAGGCCCAATGATGTCAATCCTCCATTGAGAAAATGGCCATGATCCACTCATGAGGGATTAACTCTTCCACTGGCTGCCTGGGGACAGCTGTAAATCTTTGACACTTATCACATTTCTGAATGAAGTCTTTGGAATCAGCTTGAATCATCAGCCAAAAGTATCCCTGACGAATGATTTTCTGAGCCAAAGCTCTGACACCAGAATGGTTTTCGCATATTCCTTCATGAATCTATCTGATTACATACTCAGCCTCATCCGGCTGCAGGCACCTCAGATACGGTTGGGAAAATCCCTTCTTGTATAAGATATCGCCGATGATAACATATCGTGCCGATCTAATCTAATCCTCAGGCGTCGAGCCTCTAACCTGTCCTCAGGAACCTTCCCGTCCGTGAGGAACTCAACTATCGGGTCCATCCAACTCAGAATTACCTGCATGGGTCGGATAACTTCGGGGTTGTCCATGCTCGACCTACTCAAGAACCCACTGGGACGAATCTCGAAATTCTCCCCTCAGTCATCGAAGCGAGTCTGGCAAGTGCGTCTGCCCAAGAGTTCTCGGCTCTTAGTATTTGGCTGATGCAACACTCATGGAATTTTCCCATTAACCTCCGAGCTTTATTCAAGTAGGCTACCATTCTAGTTTTTTTTGCCTCATAATTCAATTATACCTGATTTATGATGAGTTGTGAGTCGCACTTAACATTCAGAACTCGGACTCCCAGGGTGGATACCAGTTTAAGTCCGACCGGTAAGGCTTCATATTCTGCTTCATTGTTGGAGGCTTGAAATCTAAGCCTTATCACGTACTGAACTGTTATTGTGTTGGGAGCTACTAGAACGATCCCTGCCCCCCTCTCTTCGAGTTTAATGAACCATCCACAAACAATGCCCACTTATCCTCTGTCTCAGTCCCCTCGGTGCACTGAGGGAAAGGAATGACCGTAGGGTTCCTCCCTAAGCTCATGGGTGCATCTGAGTTATATGCCTCATTATTTTGAGCAATAAAATCTGCTATAAAGTCGGCCACTGCTTGACCTTTGATGGCCGTTCTCTGCCGGTATTCGATGTTGAACTCGCTAGGCTTGACCAACCACTTAGTCAACCGTCTAGACACTTCAGGTTTCTGCAACACTTGCCGGAGGGGTTGATCTTTGAGGACAATAATGGGGTATGCTTGTGTCACACCCCAGACTCAGTAACCGGACTCACAAAGAACCCAATGGCCGGTTCTGGCTGCAACAACCTCTGTAGTACCCCATTCTCAGCTCCTGAGGTAGGTTCCGATCTTGTGACCCTACAATGAGGATTTTCATAACAGTATAATTATTCCAATATGAGCATACCCAAGATCACAACAAGTATATCTGAGAATAACCAAGGCACACATCACAAAATTCACTATGAATTTAAACTTTTACAGTTTTACATCAGGTTCAAAAGGTCATACATAAGGAAATAGGAAAAGAGGAAGAAGTTCGCAATGCTGGAGTCTTGAAGCTCAACTCTACTCCACGCTCTGCTACTACGATACCTACCTAGAGTCTCCTGCATATATCAATCGTGCATAAGCTTATAGAAGCTTAGAGGGTGGTGAAGGTGTGTGACAATGGTGCACAGAAGAATAGTAGGAAGTATAAGGAAAGAAACATGATCAATGCGAATATCAGTAGCCTTACCAGGGCTTATCAAGAATACGATGCAATGAGTATTGGACGTCATACCAAGGCAATGTATGAAGGGCTCATATAGCCAATGCTAATGCGATGCAAGTAATGCCAGTGCTTATATCCAAACCACATATCAAGTACATTTCTAATCATAAGGAAATCACCGGGGTCCATTACACTGCTGAATGACTGCCGCTCTATAGACCCGCACAGTCAAACGAGCGCAAGAGACCTCACTACCTTCCTGTGGACAGCTAATCACTAACAAGGCCTGGCAGTAGCGGACCCATTTCACGAGCTGGTCAGACTTAGCCTAATAATGCCCTCCCTTATAGGCGGATAAGGCTACATCCCTACCCAACTGATTACACGATAGTGGGAGTCAAGGCCTAATGGTATAAGGCCCTCGTGCGCTCATAGTTTCCACTCTATCATGGTGTTGGGGCATTTTTTTGGTACCAAGGAAGTTTTGAAAATTTCACCCATGGGCATCTTATGCACTCGGTATGCTCAATTTATATTTCCGGTGTCCACACATATGGCCATCCATGAATGTTCCTGTGGAGACAAGGCCCTAATGAAGCAAGGGTGATATTGTCATAAAATGTGATGCAAATGCATGAGTCACACATACAAATCATGCACTAGCCGCAGGCACACAATGTGCATGAGGGGAGAAACTCCATCACTCAATGACCACCACACAATGAAAATAATTCATACAAATGATGCGTATGGATGATGTAAGTGTTCTACTTATAGAATATGAAATCCACCGTCCTAAGGAAGGATAAGGTCTCGGCACATACACAGGTGTTCTGAGGAGAGGAGAAATCCTCTAGTGGGGGCCCAGTACTTTGGGATGACCCACAAGCTAAAAGAGTTATAACCCTAAGGAGGAACGATCCTAATCAGACCCATGGTGGGCCTTCAACCACCTATAAGGGCCTCTATGAGCCTACCTTAGGGCCACTAAGGAGAACATCAACCTCAACTGGGTCCCAAAAGGTAGCCCACTACACATATAATGTAAGGTCTAAGGCCAAAGTAATGAAGGGTCTAATAGGCCATACTCCCAACCTAATCTCATAGACCATATAGTGGGCCCTCAAGTGAGGTTTGGGACCAATTATAAGGGCCATAAGCCCATATGTTGTGGTGGGCTTCATGGGCAACCCGTTATTTCATTTACATGGGCAATTCTCACATTTAACACAAGTGAGTTGGTCCTCACTTTTTAGCCCAACTATAGAGTTAATTTCTATGGACGGCCAAGAGCCCAACTTCTTGCATAATATTACCCCTAAGCCCATCACAATAGATGGAGAGTAGAGGCTTTGAGGCCCAAGATTAATGGGCCTATCCAAAAGGACTTAGTCCATAAGGCCTACTCACTAACACAAAAAGGGCGGCCATACATATATTATATCACACAATGGGCCCCAAGGAAATGGCCCAAAACAAAAATCATTCAATTCTTACATTATGATGGATTTGAGGGCAGCCCATAAGTCCAAGAATACGCATGGGCAAGACCTATACCGACAGGGTGCGCCTTGCCATATCAGCCAAAGACTCAGCAAGGCCCTCTACAATGTGCATTTATGTGGGCCTTGCAAGTTAACCCACAATTAAGCATTTCATGAGGGCATCAAGGCTAATGGATACACATGATTAGCTTGTAAATAGCCCAATGGGCCCATAAAACAATAAGGTCAAGCCCTGCATGATCTTGGGCTTAAGGAATAGATTTTCAGGCCAAAAGTCGCATAAAACTACCAAAAATTTGGTTAAGGCTAGCCCATATTATCACCTCAAAGAAGGGCCTTAAGAGGCACTAATTATGCCCAAAAATGTCTAAGGAAAGCAAGGAGTGTGTACAACACTCCCTCAAATCTGGTGGGCCACAATAGTTCCAAAACAATCAACCATGTAACAAATTTTGGGCCTATTGCTAGAATTCCAGCCCACCCAATTCCTGAGCCTACTGGAGTCCAGAAATTTATTTAATTTAGATGGGTTACTGATCCATGGTGATCCAACACATATCATAGTGGGTCCCACTAGATGAACGGAGTGAATGTAACACATATATCAAGGTGAGCCTGCTGCTGGACGGAAAGTCTAGCAACACCCAAAAATCCTGGACGTCCTAGGTCGGCCTGAGCATCCCAAGGGGCTGGATAGCTGCCCCTTTAAAACCTTATGGTGGGCCCCACTTGTAGGCATCCCTCAAGGGAGGTGGACCACATCTAAGGGGGGCCATGTAATGGAGGACGGTCTAAGAAAACACATACATCAAGGTGGGCCACACACATGGGACGACTAACATATCCTTGGGCATCCCAAGGGTGGGGTGACTGGCCCATTTTAGCACCAAGGTGGACCCAAAAACCCCCAAAATCTTATGGTCCATGTGGCCCCCATGCACCTAAGATGGACCCACACAAGGTGGGCCACAAAATGGGTGAAGGAGAAGGCCATAAATATTTTAAATAAATTTTTGTACAAATGGATAGCAAGGTCCAGATTTTTTTTTCTGTTGTAGCAATGTTGCTGTCTGTAACGCCCGTGAAAAATCCGTACTTGGGTTCGAGTACCGATTTGACCCGAAATCGCGTAGGAATAATTTCCATAGAAATTTAACGTAAGTTAGCTAGCGCAACGCTAGAGTAGCTGGGAAATAGTCCCTGATCACTTTAAATACGTTCTACAAGACCCAAATCGAGTAGAACAGACAACTCTACAATACTCTATAACCTTGGATCAAACTCTAAGCAGGTTTGTCCTCTGGACCATATTGAACTTTTGTATTGGATTTAGACCGCGCGTCGAAGGTCCGATACCTCCTATCTTAGACCGTTAGAACCGCCCAGCTGGACTTGACAATCATCTCGAAAATCAAGTCAAACCGATAATCACAGAGTATTTCGTTGAACCTGGACTGAAGCGACCGCGAATAGGGACGAATTGGGAATTTCAAATTCAAATCTGGCACACGACTTGACGCGTCAGTATTAAGCGTTCTGACCGTCAGAATTCATCCAGATTACACCCTCGGATCAGGAAAAATTTCTATTTATTATCATGAGACTTTCAGCCCTGATTTATGTGCGGTGACCGCTGAACTGAAGCTGGTCCGCCACGTGCGATCTGCGAACCCTGCCAGACTGAAAACTTAATACGAGGTACATCTGGTACCCATGAGCTTAAGTCTGATCGCAATCGACCGGGGGACCACCAGAAAGCCGTTTTTGGACCGAGACAGCCCCGAAATGGATAGGCATCAAGTAAACTTCGTCCCGGAGCCTATTTTCGGCAATTTCAAGCTTATAAAAGGGGTTGAAACCCTCATTTCTCCTTCCCATCCGAATTTCACAAACCCTAGAAAAAGGAGAGAGAGTTTGAGAGAAAGGGAAGAGGAGATTTTTCCCACTTCCGAGCCCCTGACAGTTGCTGCTTCAACACTTCATTCCAATCACCTGGCTGGTGATTTCTACCCTTTTTCAGGTATAGAAAAACTCCAAAAACTTGCTGATTTAGGGTTTACGTAGATTCAGGGCATGTTAGCTAACGTAATCCATGAATCAGGTTCTCTTACAGCCGTAGACGAAGCGTACACGCTCCGTTCAAAATCCCGCGACCGTAAGAGACTAGGTGCGGATTTTAGACACTTTGATTGACAGTTTACAATGCTTTCAATGTCGTTTAATAGTAGATTATCGACGGCATCACCGTTTGACATGTACAACATGCTCTCCGTTTCCTGTTTCGTAAATTAACGAAGAATATGAGATTTAGGGCATTTTAGTCATTTGTAGGAAGTACGGTCTACATGCATATTTTGCTGACGTGATTGCCATGGTTTGTCGCCGTATTAGAGAGTTAGGAGTGTTTGCACAATCAGTTTGGCGAAGAGATTCGCCAAGTTGCGCACTTTGGGTCGACATACTATATGTGGACTTAAGAGTGTAGTGTATGTGTTTGTGTAAATGCTTGTATTAGTATGTATTGAATTAAATGATGTTATGTAGTAGTTTGAGATTGATTTCATGATTAAAATGCTGACCTAAATGATTTCCTACATGTTGACCCTACGCATGATTGCATTACATGCATAGGAAGTATGTCTTGAAGATTTGCTTAAGTTGAATATGCATGGAAGGTAGGCCTTGAAGATTTGCTTAAGTTGAATGTTATAACATGTGCTAACATACTCATATGATGTATTTCAATTCCAATACCTTTGTATATAGTGTTAATGTAATTCTATAGATGTGTGGGACTTGACTTAGTCCAGGCAGTCGGTAACCGAGCGAATTCGTGGCTGACTGGTCATAGCCACGAACGACGCGTCGATGAACGTGATTCGTGTTGAGAGTTGGCGGCAGTGGTTAGGCCACGCAAAGTGTTTTACGCACTTCATGTCGTTCAACTTGAGATGCGATCGCGCTAGTCGAGCCCGTCAAGTAACCCGACTGGCCGATGTTTGTTCACCTTATATGTATCATAACTGCTTGAACCTAGGGTACTGAACTTACCATTGTAAACCCTATTAACCGTGGTACCTTGATCCACGAAGACTCATGAGCCGGGCATGGTGGTATGGGACACCGTGGTCGAGCTGTCAGCCTACGCTGGGGCCACAAACCTCCCCGTAGTGACCAGTGAGCACCTTGACTCGTGAGTAGATTATGGTGGTATGGGACACTATATTCTAGCTGTCGGCCTACACTGATCAGGCGACGAGCCCTTTGTAGTGACCGCGAGCGTATTCTGAGTCCACGGGAGGCGACGACCCTTCCGTGCAGTAGAGTACAGTAGGCCTGTATTGATAAGGTGATGGGGGAGCGGTGCAACGAGTGCGAGCAACAGCCCTGACAGCCCTTGCAGTGACCTACGAAATATACATCGTATGATATTACTAGAAGTGACGACCCTAGACAGGATCCGTGTTGGGATTGATACAAGGGAAGTACCTTAGTTTCCCAATCCTGCTGTTTGAATGGACTAATAATAACTTGGTAATCATATCACCATAGCATTGCATGTGCCTGGAAGATGTGGAGCACTCTAGGGAGTGTGGCATGCCGCGGTCGTAAGATGTTGCCGCATGAGGGTGATCGTCGGTGAGGGCATACATCACGTCATATCATCTTGCATTAACAACAGTATTAGGAATGTCTGATTTACTGCTTTACTATTATCGCGTGATTGAATTGTGAACATGCTAATCTTTGCTCTATGATTTCACTGAGTTGATCACTCATTCCCACGTTACGAGATGGTGTTTGCAACACCCACCAGACCCTGTTGTAGCTGCAGGTGAGGACGAGATCCAGGAGGTGGAGCCGGAGATTGACGAGGACCAGGATGAGTTCTCGTATATGCAGTATCACGACGGCTTCCCGTAGGTGACCTGGATCGAGGGGACTTCAGTGGGACTATTTTGAACTTTATTCTTTTGTTTATTTACATGTATATGAGACTCAGAGATGTAGTCATACTTTGGAGACAGATGAGATTACTTTGTTTTTCCATACAGTGATATATATACATTGTTTAGTCTTCCGCTTGCTTTTATCACTGTATCTGAAGTATGAATTGCAGTTTTGGTATACTTTTACTCATGTGAATGCTTTAAATCAGACAACATTGAATCATAACCATTTTTGTTGCATAAGTGACGGTCTGGAACTCGGGAGTTGAGTTTATACACGACCCCCGATTTTCAGGGTGTTACACTGTCCCTGACTTTTGCACCCCATTTAAGTGGGCCCTGGTCTATGTAAATTTGGAAAAATGTAAGGCTAACCTTCCTATACAAGTATACAGCAAGGTGAGGTCCACAAAGGTGGCCCACCATTTCAAGATCGGGCTGATATTTATGTTTTTCTAGCAAACACTGTGGCTGGACAGTCCACGCTCCTTGGCCCACCGTTTTGGGTGATCAAATAGAGACATTTGAAGGTGAGGTTTAACATACTCTCAGGTGGGGTCCACACCTCAAAGAAAAGTTTAGGAAATTAGGGAAAAAGAAGCCACAAACAAGGCCTACAACCCATACATTACAGCATAAAAAAATTCTAGCAATCTGGACAGCAACATGTTGCTGTCTAGATTAGCCCATAAAATTAATAAATGGGAAAAAAATCACAGATTTCATAAGGTAGGGTCCACCCTGATGTGTCACACAACTCTCAAGCCCAAGCCCCTTCTAAGAAATCCAAGAAATCAGCCCCAAAGGCCTTCCAAATCAAGCAATAAAACTAAGCAATATAGTTAGGCTAGGGTGTCCAACAAGGTCCCAAAAATTTGAAAATCCTGGTTGTGTGGTGCATCGGGTGGGCCACACAATCATCACATTCAGACCACAGAAGGGAGAGAAGAGAAGAAGAAAGGAGACATGCCGGCCATAGGGAGGGCTCTGCTACTACGAACCCTCCACAATGAAGGAAACAACATGTACATGCAAGATCAAAGAGGATCCCATACATGCATGGGCCCTACAGTTAAGAATCTAAGGTCTAGATGACCCATGATGCATAGATGAAAGGAAATCTCATCAAGATGGGGTCCATGGAGAATGACCCCATCAAGATCACATGCATGCAAGTAGTGGCTAAACACCACATCGGAACTCCACCATTGATGTGGTGAGTCTTACACCCTCCATATGAAACAAAAAAAGATCTATGAAGAAAATTAATTTAATCTATTCTACATGCTCACCTGCAAGATGAATCTTCAAGATTCTTCAACCACCATACTCTTCAAGCTTCAAGGAAGAAGATTCTATGGTGATGATGTGATTTAGAGGGTTGGATTAAGGGGGGAGGGGGGGAGAGAGAGAGGAAAGAGGGCTGAAAATTTCAACAATAGTGGACATCCAAAGCTTAACAGGGAGAAGAAGAGAGAAATGAAGAAAGAGGGAGAGAGGTGAGAGAGTTATAGCCATAGGAGGAAATAATTGTTTAAAAGAAATGATTGGTTTTGAGAAGATCAAAATACTCATTACTCATGGGGTGGGGTAGCTCATGATTGCTTTGAAAAAAATAACTCATGATTATTTGTTGGAGAAAGAAATCTCATGCTTACTTGGTGGCAATAGATCCATAGACTAGGCCATAGGTCATCATGGAAATGGTGATGTCATCACCATTGGCAAACGTGCACATGGGAAAACGTGTAAATCATGTGGGTCCTAAAAAAATGTGATCAACAGTCCTAATGATGCGTGGCCCATAATTTTTTATGGACATATCAGACTTATGCATGAAATACGGCGTTGGAACTACACCGACGATAAGGTCGCAATGGCATAAGTCTCAGGTCAATCCGAGTCGGGTCTACGTGACCGAACTCAATGATGAATGCAAACACTATCCGAGGGTTGCGGGTTAGTGGAATTTGACTAGTAGAATCGTGGGACCAAAATAAACAAAATGCGTACTCACACCCACACATGCACACATGTGAACTCGGGTTGGGTCTCACAATCCTCCTCACCAACAAAGAAATTTCATCCCTAAAATTGACCAATATAAGACAATGAAAAGCAAATACCATCTTCATATAACAATCATCAAAAGAGAAGGCAATACAATCTGCATATATCAATCAATAAAAAAATAGGGATAACGCTCTCTAATCTTGGCCTCGAATTCCCAAGACACCTCGACCTCCGAATGATGACCCCATTGCACCTTCACCAAGGAAATAACCTGGTCCTGAGGACCTGCTCCTTCTGATCAAGAATACAAATTGGCTGCTCAATGTAGGAAGCATCCTCATGGACCTCGAGTGGCTATCAATCAATCACAGGAATAGTGTTTGACCCACATTTCCTCAACATAGAAACATGGAATCATGAACAACTCAGGAGGTAAGGCAAGCCTATATGCCACAATGCCTACGCACTCGGTAATCTCGAAAGGTCTAATAAATCTCGAGACGAGCTTTCCCTTCACACCAAAGCGAACCACGCCCTTCATAGGTGAGACCTTGAGGTATACCATGTCCCCAACTGCGAACTCAAGAGATCGACGCCGATGATCAGTAAAACTCTTCTACCAGCTCTGAGGTATGCACATCCTTTGTCTGATAACATCAATAGCCTCTGATGTTTGCTGCACAAGCTCGGGACCTAAGAGACGACGCTCTCCAACCTCGGTCTAACAAATAGGAGATCTGTATGGTCTACCATAAAGTGCCTCAAAAGGAGCCATGTCGATAGTCGCTTAATAACTGTTGTTGTACGCGAAGTCGTCGAGGCGCATATGCTCATCCCAACTACCCGCAAAGTCAATCACATAAGCCTTAAGCATATCCTCAAGGATCTGTTTCACCCTTTCGGTCTGCCCATCCGTCAGTGGGTGATAAGCGCTGCTGAGATGCAAATTGACCCCCAACGCCTACTGAAAACTCCTCCAAAACTGAGACGTAAATCAGGAGTCTTGGTCTGAAACGATTAAAAATGGGATGTCATGCAGTCTCACTATCTCCTTAATGAATATCCTCGTCAACCAATCCATAGACCGGAAAGCACACACTGGAATGAAATGAGCTGACTTTGTCAAACGATCAACGATAACCCAAATGATATTGTGACTGTGCTGAGTCCTTGACAAACCTACAATGAAGTCCATCGATACGTGCTCCCACTTCCACTCTAGAATGCTCAATGGCTGTAAGGGACCAGGGGGTCTCTGATGATCGGCCTTGACACGCTGGCATGTGTCACACTCGACCACAAAACTCACAATCTAGGGATTCGTCCCCTACCAGAAGTACTGCCTCCTCATATCACAATACATCTTTGTGGAGCTCGGGTGAATAGTAAGCCTCGATTGGTGTGCCTCATTCATCAGATCACGATGTAACTCCGACACGTCTGGGACACATAGTTGGCCTCTAAAGCATAATCCACCATTGGAACCAATCTACCAATTTTAACTACTCCACAGATGCAGCCTCTACTTGATACTCATGAAGTGACCCATCCGTCTGTTGAGCCTCGATCACCCTAGCCAACAAAGTGGGTTGAATCAACAAGCTCGATCATCCGTCAGTGCGAAGACAACTGCTGCAAGCTTCAAATCATGAGTGGGGTAGTTCATCTCATAGACCTTGAGCTGGCATAAGGCATACGCCACTAACTTCCCGTGCTGCATTAGGACAGTACCCAAGCCAACTCTAGAGGCAATGTTGAAAATAACAAAACTCTCACTCCCATCAGGAAGAGTTAGAACAGGAGTAGACGTGAGGCAGTCCTTCAACTCTATAAATGCCTCCTCACAGGCGTCACTCCAGACGAACTCGACACCCTTCAGCGTCAACCGGGTCAGCAATGCAGTAATACGGGAGAAACCCTCGATAAACTGTTGATAATATCCCACTAGACTAAGAAAACTATGAATCTTGGACTCATTCGTGGGCTAGCCCCATTGACGCACTGCATCAACCTTCGAGGGGTCTATAGCGACACCCTTCTTCGTCTCCACGTGACCGAGGAAGTTCATCTCCTCCTGCCAAAACTCTCACTTCTCCAGCTTCGCATACAGCTGCTGGGCACAGAGTGTCTTAAGCACAATTCGTAGGTGCTTAGCATGGTCCTCTCGGGTCCTCGAATATATAAGAATATCATTAATGAATACTACTACAAACTGATCGAGGAACGACCGAAAAACCTTGTTCATCAGCTGCATGAATACGGCGGGCACATTGGTCAATCCGAATGACATGACCAGGAACTCGAAGTGACCATAGCGTGTCCGAAAATCCTTCTTCGAAATGTCCTCCTCTCATACCCGAATCTGATGGTAATCGAAATGTAAGTCTATCTTGGAAAAATACTGTGCACCCTGTAACTAATTGAGCAAATCATCAATTCAGGGAAGTGGGTATCAGTTCTTGATGGTGACTCTGTTGAGCTCATGATAGTCCACACAGAGCCATAACGAACTATCATTCTTCTTTACAAACAATACTGGGGCTCCCCAAGGTAAACTAATGGGATGAATAAAACCCAACTCCCAGATCTCATCCAATTACTCCTGCAGTTCCCTCATCTCCAACTGTGTCATCCGATAGGGGGCCTTCGAGATAGGCAGGTACCGGGCACCAGATTAATCTGGAACTCCACCTGTCGAGGCGGCATAAACTCGGGATCTCCTGAAACACATCTGGGTACTCACAAACAACTGGCAGCTACTCAATACTCTCTGCCACAGAATCCTCAATGACTAAAGCCAAGAAACTAGACAATGGCTCCCCTCTGGGCTTGGCGACGAACTGGAATACTGATAAGCCTGGAATATGAAACGTGACTGTCCTCACGGCATAGTCTAAGATGGAACAATACTTTGCAAGCCAGTCTATACCCAGAATCACATCAAAACCTGCCATCGACATCACGAACAGATCGACGGGAAGAAACAGTTCGCCCACTAGCATTAGGCAAGAAGGACAATGATGGGTCAACACAATAGACTTCCCTATGGGAGTCGAAACAACCAAGGCCTTAACACGACCTTCGACGGAATACTGGTCGATCAGCAAAACTGCTCGGCCACAAAAGAATGGGAAGCACTAGAATCAAGAAAAACATGAGCGACGTAAGCAGAAACATGAAGAATACCCTCAACGACTCCTCTAGTCGATGACTGCGTGTCCTGGCTTGGCGCCTACTGCGCAGAATAAAAGTGGCCCTAAGCTAGTTGGGGAAGTAACCCTGAAGACTAAGGGTCCTGAGTCTGTGCCTACTGGGCTGCTATACACACTAAGCCCAGGGATCAGACATACGGATATCCCCTTTACTGGTGCTGCGTCTGCTACTGTGTCTGCTGAGGAGGTCTGCTTGGCTGCCCCTGCTACTGAGGAGGAGCCCTAGGAGCGATGGGTGGAAGTTGTGCTCTCTGTTGCTGCTGCTGAGGAGGAGGAGGGGGCAACTGTGGTGGCTTCTACTGTTGAATGGGGAGAGGGCATTCATGCCTCCGATGCATGACTTATTCACAACCGAAGCATACACTAAAAAGGAGGCTGAAAGATAAAGTAGTTGGCGGTGCTGACGATGATAATGAAGCTATTGTCTGAACCGCAGGCTGTCGAAACCCCGATCCGCCCCTCCTACTCTACTGACGGTGCTGCATGGAACTGTTGGCTGGTGTCCTCTTCTGGTCTCCACTGGAACTCTGCTCTCTCGACCTTTGGGTCATAGCCCAGTCCTCCTCATAAACCAGTGCCTGATGAACGGCTTGGTCAAATGTTTCTAAATAATGCCCTACCACACGACTGCGAAGGGCAGGATGCAAAGTAGTCACAAAACGACAGGCCCTTATCTTCTCATCACTGGTGAGATGAGGAGAAAATCTAAACAAGGCTAAGAAATGGGCCTCATACTGAGAAACAGACAAATCACCCTTCACTAGGGTCTCAAACGTCCATTGGATCAGAATGTGCTCAAGGAAGAACTTTTGGTCGAAACGGACCATGAACTCCTCCCACGTCCAAACGAATTAAGGTCCAACTATACTAGATACGGATGACCACTAATGACAGGCCTCACCCTGAAGGAGATAGATCGCAAGGGATACTCTCTGACTCGCAGGACACTGTATAGTGTCAAAAATCACACTAGCACGTGGTAAATCAAACTGTCCAGAAACCTCATCGGTAGCTGGTTGACGAGTTTGCAATGCAGCAACTATAAGCTACATCAACTGCTGGAAATGCTCGGCTCCTATGGGTACTGTCGAAAAAGCAGGGGCGACATACTCCCCAAGCAGAGGCACGGGTGCGGTAGACGGAGTAGGAGCCTCGGTAATTGAAACAATAGGCTAAGGAGGGAGAACCAGAGTAACTGAAGGAGCAAGCACTACAGGCTTAATTAGAGGAACAGGCTGGCTCAGGTCTTCTGGAATTGAATCCTCAACAACAGGAGCAGGATGTGCTCGAGTAAGATGGGTATCACGGGTGCCTCGTCCACGGGTACCGCGACCACGGGCACCATGGTATAGGTGCCATGACCTCGGGTGCCATGTTTAGGCGGCATCGTCTGTAAAACAATGATGACATGAAGAATCAGGACAATTTCAAGCTCAATATGGAGCAAAAGGAAAGGTCTTAGGACACTACTTGTCCTATGCGCTAAGCAGACACATGATGTCATCCCAAGTTATTCCATAATTACTTGTTATGCTCTAATACCAACTCCTGCCATGCCCCAGACTCGGTAACCGGACTCACAAAGAACCCGATGGCCAGTTCTGTCCGCAACAGCCTCCATAGTACCCTATTCTCGGCTCCAGAGGCAGGTTTTGATCTTATGACCCTATAAGGAGGATTTTCATAATAGTATAATCATTCCAATACGAGCATACCCAAGATCACAACAAGTATATCTGAGAATAACCAAGGCACACATAACAAAATCCACTATGAATTTAAACTTTTACAAGTTTACATCAGGTTCAAAAGGTCATACATAAGGAAATAGGAAAAGAGGAAGAAGTCCGTAATGCTGGAGTCTTAAAGCTCAACTCTACTTCACGCTCTGCTACTACGATGCTTGCCTAGAGTCTCCTGCATGCATCAATCATGCGTAAGCTTATAAAATCTTAGAGGGTGGTGAAGGTGTGTGACAATGGTGCACAGAAGAATAGTGGGAAGTATAAGAAAAGAAACATGATCAATGCAAATATCACTAGCCTTACCAGGGCTTATCATGAATACGATGCAATGAGTACTGGACACCATACAAAGGCAATGCATGAAGGGCTCATTCGGCCAATGCTAATGCGATGTAAGTAATGCCAACGCTCATATCCAAACAGCATATCAAGTACATTTTCAATCATAAGGAAATCACCGAGGTGCATTATACTGTTGAATGACTACCGCTCTATAGACCCGCACAATCGAACGAGCGTAAGAGACCTCACTACCTACCTGTGGACAACTAATCACCAACAAGGCATGGTGGTAGCAGACCCATTTCACAAGCTGGTCAGACTCAGCCTAATAATGCCCTCCCTCATAGGCGGATAAGGCCACATTCCTACCCAACTGGCTATATGATAGTGGGAGTCACAGCCTAACGGTATAAGGCCCTTGTGCGCTCATAGTTTTCACTCTGTCACGGTGTTGAGGCATTTCCTTAATACCATGGAAGTTTTAAAATTTTCACCCATGGGCATCCTATGCACCCGGTATGCTGAATTTATATTTTCGGTATCCACACATACGACCATCCACGAATGTCCCTATGGAGGCAAGGCCCTGATGAAGTAAGGGTGGTATCATCGTGAAATGTGATGCAAATGCATGAGTCACACATACAAATCATGCACTCGCCATAGGCACACAATGTGCACTAGGGGAGAACTCCATCCCTCAATGACCACCACACAATGAAATTAATTCATACAAATGATGCGTATGGATCATGTAAGTGTGCTACTTATAGAATATGAAATCCCCCGTCCTAAGGGGGGACAGGGTCTAGGCACATACACAGGTGTTCTAAGGAGGAGAAATCCTCTAGTTGGGGCCAGTACTTTAAGACGGGCCACAAGCTATACGAGTCATAACCCTAAGGAGGAACGGCCTAATCAGGCCCAAGGTGGGCCTTTAACCACATATAAGGGCCTCTATGGGCCTATCTTAGGGCCACCAAGGAGGACATCTATTACGCCCCAAACTCAAAAATTGAATTCACAGGAATCTCGATCACCGAATCCAGTGCCGACAGCCTCCATAATACCCCATTCTCAGCTCCTAGCATTCATATGCCAGATTCCGATCCTAGGATCATACAAGGAGGATTTTTTTTTTCCAATGTACATTTAACTCACAATAAGCATAACCTCAAGATTACCCAATTCACAAAGGCAACATTATCATTACATATCCACTAATATAATCAGTTGAGTACAATGTTGGAAGGAAATACACAAATAAAAATCAAGCTCCTAAAGACTGCTGTACACTTCAAGATCAATACTGCTGCAACCTAACATCACCTACACGCATTTATCATGTAAAGGCTTATAGAAAGCTTAGAGGGTGGTGTAAGTGTGTGCACAAAGTAAGTACCAAGTATTCAATACAATGTCATAATCGTACAATACCAAAAATATTGGTAATCCATAAATCGTACAATGTCTAAATAAGAAGAAATACTAATAAGATCATGAATTATCAGAGTAAACAAAATACTAACAAGATCAGGAATTATCAGAGTAAACAGAAATACTGACAAAGTCATAAATCACACGATAATAGAGTAAGTGAAAATACTGATAAGTGCATGAGTCATACAATATTAGAATACTCAATAGAAATCAACTATACAAATATCAGATGTAGAGGATGCAATGCAATATACATTCCTGATGAGTAACGCAAACAATGTTAGTCGTACCATATGCCGCAGATGTAATGCAATATGCAGTGCGAATGGAATGACCATGCTGGAGTGTGAGTCAAGATGATAGTACATAGTATCGAAGGCTGTGGGGTCCATCACAAGGCACTTCTATCCAAACCAGTCCCATACCTAAATTTGGATAATTAGCCTCGATGTGGTAAACTCCTGATCTCAAGTTAGTCGCGCACCCAACCAAAATCCTGGGCATGCGAGGTACACGTAACAAATGGTTGCGCACCACCAACCCAAGTAGATAGTGAATGAATGAATGAATGAATGAGCATGCAATTCCTGCTCACTAAGTCCACATATCAGTACAGTTCCTCTTTTGGGATCATCACCGGGGTTTAATACACTTCAAAAGGTATTTTCGCTCTCCTAGCCACACAGTCCAAGTGAGCGTAAGAAACCTCACTATCCGCCTGGCCAATAGTCTGCCAATATCTATCCGGCATGTCGATAGCAGACCCATTCACGAGCTGGTCAGACTCATCTTAGTAATGCCCCCTATCCTCAAGCGGATAAAGCCACACCCCCCTCCCAACTGACCACGACACAGTGGGAGACGTGTCCTACTGGTATACGGCCCTCATGCACTCATATATATCCACTCGGTCTTGACATTGGGGTGTCTCTTGGCCACGGAGGTTTAAGGATTTTCACCCAGGGACATTTATGGCGCTCGTATGCTAGAACTAAATATTTTTGATGTCCATCTGGCCATCCATGATATGCCTGTGGAGGCTACGACCCTGATGTCGCTAGGGCGTATAGTAATCACAATACATAATGCAAGATGCATGAGTCATACAATCCAGTCATGCATCAATCATACGCATACCGTGCGCTCATGTGATATAACCTCCACCTATCAGGGAGTCTCATAACCTACCCAATATCATATGTAATGGTCAACCCCATCTCATAACAAAAATGCAAATGATGCGTATGGGCATGTATCATAATATTATGCTGTCACACACTCATAATCAGTGTTAATAACTGGCCTCGACAATCGGCTTTGATAATGTGGACATTTAACCAACATTGCCCCAAGGAATGGCCTACATAAAGCCTAAAATATAGTGGACCCATGGCCTCACACAAGGGCTAAATATACAACGCCATGGGTCTCACTCAAGAGCTTAATACACATCATGATGGGTCTCTCACATGGGCCTCATACAAGGGTTACATATACATTATGACAGGCCTTGCTATACGGGCCATAAATACATCACAATAGGCCTTATCAACTGGGCTGCAAATACATCACTATGGGCCTTATTAACTGGGCCACAAATAAATCACTATGGACCATTCACATGGGCTTAATATACATTTTATAGGTGGGCCCTGCACATGGGGCTCATTCACATCAAGTGGGCTGCATTAATGGGCCGCACTAATATATCAAGGTGGGCCATAAAAATATCATATTGGCCTTAAACACGGGCTGGATACACATCACAACGGGCCTCAAATATGGGTTACATATTCATCACATTAGGTCTCCTCAATCAGAATTGGCTATTGGGCATGAATCAATAATCGGCCTCGATCGATAATCGACCTCAATAATCGAAATTAGCAATCAGCCACATTAATCAATAATCGGTAATCAACCTCGATCGCTAATCGGCAATCGGCCACGACAACTCAGAATAGGTAATCGACCTTGATCGATAATTGACAATTAGCCACGACAACTCAGAATCGGTAATCGGCCTCGATCGATAATTGACAATTAGCCAAGACAAATTAGAATTGGTAATCAGCCTCGATCAATATCGGTAATCAGCCTCAATCGATAATTGGCAATCGGCCAAGATAAATCAGAATCGTTAATCGGCCTCGATCGATAATCGGTAATTAACCTCAATCGATAATTGGCAATCGGTCAAGATAAATCAAAATTAGTAATCATCCTCGATCGATAATCGGTAATTGGCCTCGATCGATAATTGACAATCGGCCAAGATAAATTAGAATCGATAATTAGCCTCGATCGATAATCGGTAATCGGCCTTGATCGATAATTGACAATCGGTCAAGACAAATCATAATTGATAATCGGTCTCAATCGATAATTGGCAATTGGCCATGACAAATCAGAATCAATAATCGGCCTCGACGCGTCTAAGTAATTTCAATGGGGGCCCATTCATTTGGGTTAACATACTAAAAAATGATGAGAATGGGCCTAAACAGGCTTAAGGGAAGGTGACAATGTGGACATCCAACCATCATTGCCCATCAACGTGGACCTTTAATCAACATTGCTCCCAAGAAGTGGCCTACATAGAGTTAAACATATAGTGGGCCCATGGCCTCACATAAAGGCTTAATGTACATCGCAATGGGCCTCATATAAGGGCTATATACCTGGGATTATATACATCATAATGGGCCACATCTTATGTCTCGAAAATACATCTCATTGGGCCTTACCAAATGAGTCTCAAATACATCATACCATGCCTCATCATATGGGACATAATTACATCACAATAGGCCTCATATTTGGGCCTCAAATATACATCACAATGGGCTACAACCCATGGTCTCAATATACATCAATTGGGCCGCATCAATGGCCGCACCAATGGGTCTAACATATATCACAATGTGCCGCACCAATGGGCCTAACATATATCACAATGGACCGCTCAATGGGCTGCACTAATGGGCCCTATACACATTTAGTTGGGCCTTAATAAATGGGCTGGAAACATATCATAATGGGCGATGACATATGGGCCGAAAATATGCCACAATGGGCCTCGAACATGGGACATATATACACCACATTGGGCCGCACATATGGGCCTCATATACATCACCATGGACCTCATATACATAACCGGTGGGCCTGCACAGATGGGCTACAAGATACATCAAGGTGGGCCTTACAGGTGGGTGGCAGGGATAAAACATCCATATCATGATGGGCTAACATTTGTAACACGTACATCATAACAGGCCCTCATAGGGTAGCCCATGGCCTAAAAAATGGGTGAACACCCATTTATACATCATAGCGGGCCTTACAAGTCAGCCCATGTTTCAGTAAAATGGATGGGTGGCGTGTATATACAATAAGGTGGGCCCTACACATACAGCAGGTGGGCCTCAAAGGGGTTTCAATGATGGGTGCCAGCCCACCACTTCCTGTGATGTGGACCATTGATTTTTATTTATTTATTTATTTTGGAGCCGCCTCATTTCTCTCAAGCCTTTGGACGAGCTCACCAAATGGGATAGATGATATGGATTAAGCCCACATATCACGATGGGCTCCATGCAAATGGACGAACGGCATGGATTTCATCCACTCATCCAGTGGGTCTTGTCTAGATGGATGAAGGGTGTGGATGAAATCCACACACAGGTGGGTCCCACGTGGAGCCCACCACATATACATATATATAGTATAATAATAATAATAATATTATTTTATTATTATTTATATTATATATATATTAAAGGTAAACTCCAGCGTCCACACTTTGGACGCTGGACAGGTGGCATGCATAAAACACATGCACTTAAAGGGGTCCCACCGTCCTAAGAAAGTGGACGGTGGATATAAAAAAGATATATCAAGGTGGTTCCCACCCACGCATGTGGGGTGGCCACGTCCTGGACGGACGGTGAAACACAAATATCATGGTGGCCTCTCACACAGCCGTCCATATGGACGGTGTGGAGATAGGATGCATACATCATGGGCCCCACCCTTGCCAAAACAGACAGGTGGTGGATCATGCCACGCACTTGGAGATGGGGCCACAGGGCTGACGTCTGCAGCAACTACAACTGCTGATGGACGGTTGGATCTCCACCATCCAAACAATGGACGGTGTGGTATAATACATAGTTCAAGGTGGCTGCCACCATCCAGTACCTTTGGATGGTGCAGATCTAACACGTATGTCAAGGTGGGGCCATGTTGGATGGCCTGAATGAAACATGAATGCCAGGTGGGTCCACACATGTGGACGGTGGATACAACACCTATACCATGTGGTCCCACGTGCGAACCGTGAACTCCACCTGAGAATTGGATTTACTACATCTCCCAACCCGTGGCTTGGAAGCTTAGATGGACGACGTGGATCCACTCGTTCATCAGTGGGTCCACGTCCCATGTACGAACAATGGGTATAGCCCATGTTACATGTGGGGTCCCACCCAAATGTTTACAACAAACACATCAGATGAGTGTGGCCCGTTAGCTTCACACAAGCTGATATTTGTGGTTTCTCTTCATCTGGGCGCTGACCTACCATCTGGACGGTCCAGAGAGGTGGGCCCCATATGGATGGCATGGATATAATACCTATTTCATGGTGGGGGGTGCATGAGGGTGGGCCACAAACATCAAAAGAGAGAGAGAAGAGAGAAGGAGAGAGAGAGAGATCGACTACGGGAGGGGCCCCGCCACTATGGGCCCCTTCTTTACATACAAAACATACATCAAGATGGGTCCCACCTCAAGTGGGCCCTCACACACAAATCAATGATAAAAACTTAATATCACCCACCTCTTGGCCTTCACCTTGCTCCCTTAACCTCCTTAGCTCCTTTGCTTGACTTTTAACGGTGGTAAATGATGGATCAACGGTTGAGATGGGAGATGAGAGAGTAGGAAAAGTGGGCCACACTTGTTGATCTTGTGAGAGTTGGGAAGGCTTGGGATGTGTGAAATTTTTGCTTGGGAGAGTGTTTTAAGAAATGAGAGAAAGAGAGAATAATATATTAAAGGCATGGGTGGAGTGGTAGTTGTAATGAAGAGGTATGGGTTTGTTTGATTTTTTTTATAAAAGAGGGATGGTGAGAGGAGAGAGAGAGTTGACTTTTGGAAAAAGGAGGGATGGATTGATTGTACTTGGGTAAGGCTTGTACTTGATTTGATTGATTGATGTGACATTTCATAGAGATTCTCTTAGAACGCGGGGCATTTTCCTCAAATTGAATGCGGGCCCACATCTCCTAGCCCGGGTATCGCTTCATTGCATGAGATGCGGCGTTGGAACCGCGGCGACGGTGCGGTCGCACTAGTATAAGTCTCGGGTCGAGCCGACTTTGATATACGGGACACGTCTCAGGATTGCGCGCAAACGCCAACAACAGATCGCGGGTCACTGAAATTTGACCGGGAGGACCGCGGAGGCTTACAGAATAGTACGGGCTAACATATGGGTCTTACAGCTCTCCCTTCCTAATAAAAATTTTATCATCAAATTTTACACAATCATCGCAACCAGAGGTAACTCATAAGGAAAAAGGAACATCGCATCATCATATGAAATTGGAGACAGAATGTGAAGCACTAGAATCAAACAAAACATGAGCGATATAAGAAGAAACATGAAGAATACTCTCAATGACTCCTCCAGTTGATAACTGTGTGTCCTGGCCTGGCACCTACTGTGCAGAATAAAAGTGGCCCTAAGCTGGTAAGGGAAGTAACCTTGAAGATTAAGGGTCATGAGTCTGTGCCTGCTAGGCTACTATACACAATGGGACTAGGGATCAGACATATGGATATCCCCTCTGCTGGTGTTGCGTCTACTACTGTCTCTACTGAGGAGGTCCGCCTGGCTGCCTCTGCTACTGAGGAGGAGCCCTAGGAGCGATGGGTGGAAGTTATGCTCTCTGTTGCAGCTGCTGAGGAGGAGGGGGCAAATGTGGTGGCTTCTGCTATTGAATGGGGAGAGGGCATTCATGCCTCCGATGCCCGACCTGTTCACAACCGAAGCATACACCAGAAAAGCGGCCGAAAGATAAAGTGGCTGGCGGTGCTGACAATTATAACGAAGCTACTGTCTGAACTGCAGGCTGTCAAAACCTCGATCTGCCCCTCTGATTCTGCTGATGGTGCTACATGGAACTGTCGGCTGGTGTCCTCCTCTTCTGGTCTCCACCGAAACTCTGCTCTCTCAACCTTTGGGTCATAGCCCAGTCCTCCTCATAAACCAGTGCCCGATGAATGACCTAGTCGAATGCTTCTAAACAATGCCCTACCACACGACTGCGAAGGGCAGGATACAAACTAGTCACGAAACGACAGGTCCTCATCTTCTCATCGCTGGTGAGATGAGGAGCAAATCTAAACAAGGCTAAGAAATGGGCCTCATGCTGAGAAACAGACAAATCACCCTGCAATAGGGTCTCAAACGTCCACTGGATCTAAACGTGCTCAGGGGAAGAACTTTTGGTCGAAACGGACCATGAACCCCTCCCACGTCCAAAAGAACTGAGGTCTGACTATCCTAGATACGGATGACCACCAATGACGGGCCTCACCCTGAAGGTGATAGATCACAAGGGATACTCTCTGACTAGCAGGACACTATATAGTGTCAAAAATCCTCGCAACCTTAGTGGGCCTAGCCTCGGTGGCAGAAGTTAGGGTCACCACTAAACTTCGGAGGATCATGCTTCCGGAACTCTAAGGCTATCGCACTAGCACGTGGTAAATCAAACTGCCAAGAAACCTCAATGGTAGCTAGTTGATAGGTTTACAATGCAATAACTATAAGCTGCATCAACTGCTAGAAATACTCGGCTCCTATGGGTACTGTTGGAAAAGTAGGGGCGACACTCGCCTCAAGCGGAGGCGCGGGTACGACAGATGGAGTAAGAGCCTTGGTAACTGAAACAGCAGGCTGAGGAGGAGGAACCAGAGTAACATAAGGAGCGAGCACTATAGACTTAATTAGAGGAACAGGCTGGCTCGGGACATCTGAAATTGGATCCTCAACTACAGGAGCAGGATGTGCTTGAGTAAGATGGGTATCACGAGCGCCTCGTCCACAGGTATCGCGACCACGGGTTCCATGGCCACGGGTGTCATGACCTCGAGTGCAATGTCTAGGTGGCATCGTCTGCAAAACAATGATGACACGAAGAATCAGGACAATTTCAAGCTCAATATGGAGCGAAAGGAAAGGTCTCGGGACATTACTTGTCTTATGCGCTAAGCAGACATGTGATGTCATCCCGAGTTATTCCATAATTACTTGTTATGCTCTGATACCAACTCCTGTCATGCTCCAGACTCGGTAACCAGACTTACAAAGAACTCGATGGTCGGTTCTGGCCGTAACAGCCTCCATAGTACCCCATTCTCGGCTCTAGAGGCAGGTTTTGATCTTATGACCCTACAAGGAGGATTTTCATAATAGTATAATCATTCAAATACGAGCATACCCAAGATCACAATAAGTATATCTGAGAATAACCAAGGCACACATAACAAAATCTACTATGAATTTAAACTTTTACAAGTTTACATCAGGTTCAAAAGGTCGTACATAAGGAAATAGGAAAAGAGGAAGAAGTCCGCAATGCTGGAGTCCTAAAGCTCAACTCTACTCCATGCTCTGCTACTATGACGCTTGCCTAGAGTCTCCTACATGCATCAATCGTGCTTAAGCTTATAGAAGCTTAGAGGGTGGTGAAGGTGTGTGACAATGGTGCACAAAAGAATAGTAGGAAGTATAAGGAAAGAAACATGATCAATGTGAATATCACTAGCCTTACCAGGGCTTATTATGAATATGATGCAATGAGTACTAGACACCATAGAAAGGTGATGCATAAAGGGCTCATTTGGCCAATGCTAATGCGATGTAAGTAATGCCAACGCTTATATCCAAACCGCATATCAAGTACATTTCCAATCATAAGGAAATCACCGGGGTCCATTATACTGTTGAATGACAGCCACTCTATAGACCAGCATTTTCGAACGAGTATAAGAGACCTCACTACTTGCCTGCGGACAACTAATCACCAACAAGGCCTGGTGGTAGCAGACCCATTTCACGAGTTGGTCAGACTCAGCCTAATAATGCCCTCCCTCACAGGCGGATAAGGTCACATCCCTGCCCAACTGACTACATGATAGTGGGAGTCATGGCCTAACGGTATAAGGCCCTTGTGTGCTCATAGTTTTCACTCGGTCACGGTGTTGGGGCATTTCCTTAGTACTATGAAAGTTTTAGAAATTTCACCTATGGGCATCCTATGCACCTGGTATGTTGAATTTATATTTTCGGTATCCACACATACGACTATCCACGAATGTCCCTATGGAGGCAAGGCCCTGATGAAGCAAGGGCAGTATCGTCATGAAATATGATGCCAATGCATGAGTCACACATACAAATCATGCACTCACCGCAGGCACACAATGTGTACTAGGGGAAAAACTTCATCCCTCAATGACCACCACATAATGAAATCAATTCATACAAATGATGTGTGTAGATCATGTAAGTGTGCGACTTATAGAATATGAAATCCCTCATCCTAAGGAGGGACATGGTCTAGGCACATACACAGGTGTTCTAAGGAGAAGAGAAATCCTCTAGTCGGGGCCCAGTACTTTGAGACATCTCACAAGCTAAAAGTGTCATAACCTTAAGGAGGAATGGCCTAATCAGGTTCAACCACCCATAATGGCCTATCTTAGGGCCACCAAGGAGGAGATCCAACCTCAACTGGGTCCCAAATGGTAAGTTGCTACACATATAATATAAGGTCTAAGGCCTAAGCAATGCAGGGCCATACTCCAAACTAAATATCATAGACTATATAGTGGGTCCTCAAGTGAGGTTTGGGCCCAACCGTAAGGGCCATAAGCCCATATGTTGTGGTGGGCTTCATGAGCAGCCCGGTAATTCATTTACATGGGAAATTCTCACATTTAACACTGAAATAGCGGTTAAGACCGCTTGAGTTGAAGTAGGAATATGCTAATATATCTTAGAGGGGGGTGAATATGATTATTTAAAATTTTACAATGTATTTAAAAATCCTATTGCACTAATCCTATCAGATATACAATTGTCAGGATTACTCAAATGTAACTCTACTGGCTTCCAAGCCTAGTAGAGGGTCCAAACACAAACTATTCAAAAGATAGCAATATAAAACTTAGTTCATGCTGGATATAATTGTGTATGTGTGTGAGGTGTGATCTTAAACATTTAGATATTGAAATAGTAAAGCAAATCACACAAATAAGGCAATGGTAAACACAGTCTTTTTTATAGTGGTTCGACTACTTGTCCACTCCACTCCCGGCTATCGCACTCAACCCCTGAGTGTACCAGATTTCACTAAGGAGGTTTCTCAGGGTTCACCTCAAACTTAAGGTTTTAAATCAGGTTCACCTTCAACCTTTACACGGAGGTTTTTACTCGGTTCACCTCTAACCCTAGAGTTTTGCTGGTACACTCCTAACGAGATATTTATGCCCATACAGAGCAAGGGTCCACGTAACGCACCCAGATGTTTATGCTCCCCATAGAACAAGGGTCCACACAATGCACCCACAACGTACACTCCCGTCAGAGGCCTCCTTTGAAGACTTCAAATGGTGAGCAACACTTAAGACCCAAATCTAGAAAGGAATGATCATAAGTGTCCTCTTGACTTTAGGTATTTACAGATAAGTTGATGAGTCCCTTTTAGCGCAGTGATGAAGATCTCCTTCTTGTTGATGAAGAGTCTTCAGCTCCCTTGATCCTCAACAGAAAAGATGTACCAGTACTAGGCTTCGGGTCGGGTCAAGGTTAGGACGAAAATCCACTCTCTTGGAATTTTTCTATAAGGAACATAGAGTGATTCCCATCATATATTCATTTAAGGTATCCCAGCTTAATGATATGCTATTAAGATAGTTGCTGAAGGATCCTTGAATGCGAAAGTTTATTTCCCAATCCACTCTATTGAATATCAATGGTAAGAGTGGATTGGAAGATGAACTCCCGTGAGAGAAAGGGCTTTGGGTATATGATCTGAGGGTAAGACACACAAAAGCACTCTCTTCTTTCTCTACCAGTAATAAAGACTAACCTCTCTATATATGTAGGCAAAAGGTTCCAACGGATATAAAATGGTCACATTTATGACAGAGTTCGATATCATCAAGCAGGGTCGATATCATCGAGCGTATACTCTCGATAGCATTGACTGACTGTTCGATGATACAAACTCAAATGTCATTTTCACTTTTGAAAGCCTTTTGTTAATTGGTCGATGGAATCGAGACACATATCGATGTTATCAGATTTCAAACTTCGATTCCATTGATAGAGGGATCGATCTATCGACAGGTGAAAATAAGAGAGACAAGCCTTGAAGAATTTCAGGTTCTAAAGATATGATCAGGGAACAACCGATGTCATCGAAATTTGAATGTTGATGATATCAAGATCTTGTTGATAGGATCGATAAATCATATAGATTTATCTATAAGCACGCTGGTCATTTTGTGCTAGACTTGATCTAATCGACCAGGACTCGATGGCATCGACATAAGAATATAGATTTCCTCGAATGACCCCCGATCAACGTTTAAAATAACCTACAATATTTATTGGAAGAAATATGTGCCCACTATCAATATGATCGAATGACTTTTGATATGATCGATATTTGAATTCAGATTGAATCGGAACAGTCATCGATATATCGAAGCTTATAGTAGTTTTCTTTAGAAAAACAGGGGCCCCATAAAGCTGCCTGTCGATATTATCGATCCACTTTCGATGGGATCGATATTCGAATATCGATGATATCGATTGAAACTTTGATATATCGATAAATCGTCCAGATGAATGTGCGGTTGCTGAACGCTTTTTATCCTCGCTCAATTGTATCGATTGAGATGCCGAGGACATCGACAGAGCAGGTCGATCATAATGAAATATGAATCGATACAATCGACAGGGTAAGAAAACTTGAAGATTTTCTTATTTGGTAAAAAGTTTTCTTACAATAAAACCCTAAGGTGTTCTGCTTAGTTTTAAGGGTTTTAGTTACCTGGTGTTTTGGGACATGGGATGTGAGGTTATAATTTACCTATGGCGAGCTTCCACACATCTAGTTGAGGCAGACACTTGAATTGATCTTCCTGTTAGGCACTGTTGTTCGACTGACTCAACTTACATTGTAATTGACAAACAAGAGCACTAGTAGGTGCACTTACAACCTCCCCCTTTGTCAATTACGTGACAAAATACCCAAAACACCCTAGGAAAATATCTAGACCGATATATCCTAAATTATGTGTACATGTGATTACACAATTTTATAAATTCTAACACTTTCATGCACACAACCACAATTTACTCCCCCTTACTGTAAAAATCCCTTTCTTGGTGCAGCTGCTCCCCCTTTCACCTGCAACATATAAGAGCACAAATATCCAATTTTTTGCATGGGGTGTTTTTTACTGTTCTCCCCCCTTTTTGTCAGTCATTGGCAAAGGCATAACATGGGATATTGACTGAAGATTTGAAGCATATGGGAGAACCACAGTCAAATAGATGTATATAGATATTTAACAGTGATAAGCATGCATTAATGAAGGTAGGAAGTAAAATAGATGAAGCAATCAACACAGTCATTTCATAAGCATCAAGAATAACAATGAAATATGAATTGAATTCAGCCATATCCAATCAGTATCCAAAAAAAATATACTTCCACAGACAGCAGTAAACTATCAATTGACATAAATATTAAACCCATATAGAGATAGAACATAAAAACACTTTATCATAGTCTGTAAGTCTATTGCACACATAACCATAATCATAAGGCATTCCAGAAGGATTTCAGGTATGTGATAAATGAAAAGAGAGACTGGACATGCTTTATGAAGAAGGAAGAATGTTCAGAATCTGTTCCGTAGCATGTTGTAGTGACTCCAGGCTTTGTCGAATTTCTGAAAGATGGGCTTCACAATTATCAAGTTTCTTCATCATGCATGATTGAGCATACAAAAGATTTTGTAAACTATCTTGCACTGGGATAGATTGAATGATATTTGTGGTATCGAGGCTATGCATAGACTTACCATGGCTTGATTGGTTCTTTCAACACAAGAGACTTTGTCATAGAGATGCAGATTATGGATGTCTTTATAATTGAACCAGCTACATGGATGTGGAAGATCATGAGTAGGTGGTAGACCGAATTGACTTGAAAGCTTAGACAGAAGACATGGAAATGGAATTATAGTGATGGATTCTTCAGAAGACACACGAATTATCTGTTGTAAAATCAAAGTGGGTAGACATACTGGAATCCCTAGATGAACATCATATAACACATTCAGAATGTATGGAGAGAGATTATTGTCGAAAACTTCACAGGGATAGACATTAGTGCTGAAAATACTGTGAAAAATTTTATAGGTAAGATTAAGGTGCTTAACATGGAGTATATTCTTTGTATTCCTGAGAATTATGGCACCATTGCATAAAGCTCGAGTAACATCCCCCCATACACCGAGACCATTCATGTTTCGATCGGATACGGGTATTCCAGTAGATTCTATGTCAATCAGTCTACCTATCAGCCTTGGCATGATGTATTCGACTTGATTTATGACTGCAACTGAGATGAGTGGAGGATCTTTTTCAACATTGTAAACAAGACTCAGAAATTTATGTACCAGATTGTGTTAAAATGTTCCACCAAGATTCACAACATTGTCCCACCCAATCTGTTTCAAGAGGTCGATGATCTTAAATGGTTCAATGCCCTTTCTATGGATTGCCCGTTCTGCCACAAAGTTGATGTTAAACATGAAAGAAGAAGCTGTCACATTCTGCTTACCTTTCTCGTTTGAAATGCTTCAAGGAAGAGCTGACAGATTTTTTCTTCTGGGCATCTTGAAGGAGGATGAACAAATTTTAGAATGTACTTCTTCAGATAACATGTTTTTAGATGCCATAATAGTCATGAATTTTTAGTTTCGCACAAGAGTTTGGAAGAAGATTGACCGTCCCGACGCTTCAGTTACCCGAGAGGTCATAGATGGTATCGATTCCTTATCGATTCAATCGACATTCTAAAAGACCAATCGACAGTCATCTCGAAAGTGATCATTTTTCATGTTTTCCTATATTTCGACAATCTTTCCCGTATAGAAAAGTGCAATTTCAACAAATGACTATTCGCGAAATTTTTTTTTGTAAGTTCTATACAAGGCAAAAAGTATTAACATTGAAATGTTTATGTACAAAAAGATGAGGTGAAAAAGACCCCAGATGTAAAATTGAAAGCTCAGCAAAAAAAAATAAATAAATTCACATTTCAACACATGTTCAGATCTTGATGTATGATCTAAATGAGTTTCCTCATTCTCAGTGTTCCTCAACATCACTCCTTTCTTTTCCTATAATAATGTAGCAGTGGTTATTTGTACGAAGACCCTTCATAATTGGTTTTCCTAATTGATCTATGATCTCGCATTCTTCTTTGTTGAATTTGACTACATGCCCATTATCACAGATCTGAGATATGCTTAGAAGATTATGCTTCAATCCTTTTATGCAGTAAGCATTCTCATTTTTGAATGATTCGATTCCGCTTATGATTCCTTGTCCAATCACTTTAGCGGTGGTACCATCTCCATACGTGATTATCCCTTCTTTAAGAACCGTATATTCTGAGAGAAGGAATTTATCACCTGTGACATGTCTTGAGCAACCACTATCTAGGTACCATCTAGCATCATTTCCTGTTAAATGATCTGATTGTATAACAAGACAATTTCTTTTCTCTTTGATTACCCATTTTGTGATTGGATTCTTACTTGTGGCAGGTTTGTTTTTCTTATCTAATTCAACCACTTGATTCACTGAGTCTTTCTTCCTGTCAGATGGTTTGAATGGTGATAGTTGTGTATATCCTTTGTTTAACACATCCTTTGAATCACCACTTGTCAGATAAGCCTGATTTTTACCTTTGTTGTTACTGGAAATATCATTTTTCCATGTGTTCCATATCCAGTTCTTGTTCTAGCTTTTTCATACCCCAAGCCATATTTGTTGGTTCCAGATTTTCCTATACCCAAAAGTTTGTCTAACCTCTCACCACTCTGGGAAAATTTACAATTTAGTTGGGCTATTTTTCAAGATTCTTCTAATTCATTTTGAAGTGTATAATTTTTATTATGAAGAATTAAGTTTTCCTCATTTAGTGCTTTGACTTGTTTCTAAATTTTTATTCTGAAGAATCAAGTTTTCCTCAATCAAGTTTCGACTGGAAATAACCCATGAAGGCACAAGCACTGTGAAGGGAACCTACCAGTTTTCCTCATTTAGTGCTTTGACTTGTTACCTTGGGATTAAACCGTTCCGGTAGGGATCTTAAGATTTTCCTACATATTTTAGGTACTAGAACCTTTTCTCCCAATCCACCCATGGAGTTACAAATAATATTCAATTTGGTGAAAAACTCCATAAATGTTTCATGCTCTTCCATCCTGAGATTTTCAAACTGTGAAGTCAAAAGTTGTAGTTTAGATCCCTTCACAGTTCTTGTGCCTTCATAGGTTGTTTCCAGTAGATCTCATGCTTTCTTAGATGTCTCACACATACTTATCTGATTAAATATATCTTGAGACATGGCACAGTAGATGGTGTTCATTACTTTTGCTTCAGCAGTTCGCTATTCTTTGTCGAGCATCGTCCACTTCTCTTTGGGTTTGGGCTTAGTGATGGTAGTTTCATCTTCAAGTATGATTTGTTCAGATGGTACCTGAAAGGGCTTAGCTATAAGCCCTAGAGGGGGGGTGAATAGGGCAATGCCAAATAAAACTTATAACAGCGAAATAATAAAAGAAATAAAGCACAATGCTGAATTTAAAGTAATCTCAATAGCCTAAAATAAAGAGAATGATACTTTATCAGTTCTAAGGATAACCTTACACCAAAAACCAAAGGTTTAAGGTAGGACAACCTTATTTCTAGAACGTCCTTTGTATCAAAAATCAATGAGGAATAAAAAGCAAGGAAATCAAAATAACTTGCAGAAATAAATCCTAAGTTATTACAACATTCATCCACACTTGCTTGAAATAAAATGATTACAGCATTCATCCACAAACACAAACCACAAAACTGAATGAATAAAGGAATGAAAGAATAAAGCACATCCACAACACAACGATATATAGTGGTTCTCCTGTGTGTACACCAACTGTTATCCAATAGCCACATAGAATGCTACTCCACTCCTAATATCCTCACACAGGGGATATTAGCATGCACTATCAAAATAGGTTTCACAGGTTCACCTAAAACCTTCATAATTGTGTCTTTGATCTCGGGCTTACACAATCCAAAAATCCTCACAATCTGAGTTTTTGGCTCTCCTCAGATAACCAATACAATGAGATTTTTCTGAAAAATCTTAAACAAAACCAAAGAAAGTAAATTACACAAATGTAAAATACCTGAATCACCTTTTGAAGTAGCCCAGTAGAACCAATCGGAGTAGAAGTTTGATTCAACGTTCAAAGTCCAATACTCGCTTTAAGAATGGTTAAGTCTAATTGATTTTAAATCAAAAGGGCTAGTTCTGTTTGATTTTGAATCCAAGAAGAAGGAATATCAGAAATTTCCCTTTTATAATAAGATTGGAATGTAGATCAAAATCAAATAATAAACAAGCTAGCAAAAGGAATATTAAATAAGCACAAAGTAGCTTAAAACAAACACAAACTTATCTCAGAGTATAGCCTAAAGAATGTTTGAATAGAGTTGAATTGAATTGCTAAAACTTTGAAGTTCGTGCTCAATTTATAGCCTAAAAAATTCTGTCTACAACTGGTCTTAGGATCCTACGACCGGTCTTGGGTGGTTTACGATCGGTCGTGGGCCACCTACGACTGGTCATGGGTCACCTACGACCGGTCGTAGGACCCCCAGTTTAGTTGTTGGAGTTTGAGTCGTAGGGCTAAGACTGGTCGAAGGATGAGTCGTAGAACTCACAGGACTGGTCATAGGTGTCCAAGACTGGTCGTAGGACAACCAAAAATATCCAAAAATCTTCAACAACCTATGACTGGTCTTGAAAAACTTAAGACTGGTCGTAGCAGAGCTAGGACTGGTCTTGAAGTCCCTATGACTGGTTTTAGAACAGCCCAAACAAGTATATTAAAATTATGAATTATGTATCCAGAATGACCTACAGTAAAGCCCATCCTAAGGTCAATCTAAGGTCAAACAAACCTTAAAAGTGAGATGGACATTGAAAGTCTGTACACTCAGATGACCCTTAAGAGAAGCTTGAGAATATACAAATCTTGTAGTAGGCCTTCTTGAGCTTGATCTTGACTTGACAAGGTCTTCTAATATACTTGAACTTGATTGAATCTTGAACATGTAAACTTGAAGACTTCAATTCTTGAATTTTTCATCTATGACTTGAAAACTTTCTTCATTTAAGTTCTTGTCTTGAAATGCGATGTCTTGAAGTAAAAAATAGTCTCAAACATGAAACACAAGATATACAAGACATAGATATAGGTTTTGGCACCATAAAATTTGACAACCAATGGGATATGAAATCATAGCACTTACAGTACCACATATCCCTTTTCAACTACATCCCAAACATCATGATCCAAAGATCTCAGGAAGTAATGCATTCTAGCCTTCCACTATGCATAATTTGAACCATCAAATACTGGAGGTCTAGTGACTGATGAGCCCTCTCCTTTGGTCATATTTCACAACTTCAGTAAAGATCACTCTCTAGGCGGTGAAGCCTTTAAAGAGAGACCCGCTTTGATACTAATTGAAATAGCGGTGAAGACCGCTTGAGTTGAAGTCAGAATATGCTAATATGTCCTAGAGGGGGGTGAATAGGATTATTTAAAATTTTACAATGTATTTAAAAATCCTATTGCACTAATCCTATCAGATATACAATTATCAGGATTACTCAAATGTAACTCTACTGGCTTCCAAGCCTAGTAGAGGGTCCAAACATAAACTATTCAAAAGATAGCAATATATAACTTAGTTCATGCTAGATATGACTGTGTATGTGTGTGAGGTGTGATATTAAATATTCAGATATTGAAATAGTAGAGCAAATCACACAAATAAGGCAATCGAAAACATATTCATTTTTATAGTGGTTCGACTACTTGTCTACTCCACTCCCGACTGCCGCACTCAACCTTTGAGTGTACCGAATTTTACTAAGGAGGTTTCCCAGGGTTCACCTCAAACCTAAGGTTTTAAATGAGGTTCACCTTCAACCTTTACACGAAAGTTTCTACTTGGTTTACCTCTAACCCTGAAGTTTTTCTAGTGCACTCCTAACTAAATGTTTATGCCCACACAGAGCAAGGGTCCATATAAAGCACCTGGATGTTTATGCTTTCAACAGAGCAAGGGTCCACACAATGCACCCACAGCGTACACTCCCGCCGGAGGCCTCCTTTGAGGACTTCAAATGGTGAGCAACACTTAAGACCCAAACCTAGAAAGGAATGATCATAAGTGTCCTATGGAATCTAGGTACTTATAGATAAGTTGATGAGTCCCTTTTAGCGCAGTGATGAAGATTTTCTTCTTGTTGATATAGAGTCTTCAGCTCCCTTGATCCATAACACAAAAGATGTACTAGTACTAGGCTTCGGGTCGGGTCAAGGTTAGGATGAAAATCCACTCTCTTGGAATTTTTCTATAAGAAACATAGAGTGATTCCCATCATATATTCATTCAAGGTATCCTAGTTTAATGATATGCTATTAAGATAGTTGCTAAAGGATCTTTGAATGCGGAAGTTCATTTTCCAATCTACTCTATTGAATATCAATGGTAAGAGTGGTTTGGAAGATGAACTCTCATGAGAGAAAGGGCTTTGGGTATATGATCTGAGAGTAAGACACACAAAAGAATTCTCTTCTTTCTCTACCAGCAATAAAGACTAACCTCTCTATATACAGGCAAAAGGTTCCAACGGATATAAAACGGTCACATTTATGACAGAGTTCGATATCATCGAGTAGGGTTGATATCATCGAGCATATACTCCCGATAGCATCGACTGACAGTTTGATGATACAAACTCAAATGTCATTTTATCCTTTGAAAGTCTTTTTCCAACTGGTCAATGGGATCAAGACACACATTGATGTTATCAAATTTCAAACTCCAATTCCATCGATAAAGGGATCAATCTGTCGACAGGTGAAAATAAGAGAGACAAGCCTTGAAGAATTTCAGGTTCTAAAGATATCATCGGGGAAAAGACGATGTCATCGAAATTTGAATGTCGATGATATCGAGACCTTGTTGATAGGATCGATAAATCATATAAATTTACCTATAAGCACGCTGGTTAGTTTGTGCCAGACTCGATCCAATCGACCAGGACTCGATGACATCGACATAAGAATATCAATTTCCTCGAATGGCCTCCGATCAACGTTTAAAACAACCTGAAATATTTGCTAGAGAAAATATGCGCCCACTATCGATATGATCGAATGACTTTCGATATGATCAATTTTTGAATTCAGATTGAATCGGAACAGTCATCAATATATCAAAGCTTATATTAGTTTTCTTTAGAAAAACAGGGGTGCCATAAAAACTGCCTGTTGATATTATCGATCCACTCTCAATGGGATCGATATTCGAATATCAATGATATCGATTGAAACTTCGATATATCTATAAATCGTCCACATGAATGTGCGGTTGCTAGACGCTTTTTGTTTTCACTCGATTGTATCGATTGAGATGCCGAGGACATCGACAGAGCAGGTCGATCATATCGAAATATGAATCGATACAATCGACAGGGTAAGAAAACTTAAAAATTTTCCTATTTGGTAAAAAGTTTTCTTACAATAAAACCCTAATGTGTTCTACTTAGTTTTAAGGGTTTTAGTTACCTGGTGTTTTGGGACATGGGATGTGAGGCTATAATTTACTTATGGTGAGCTTTCACACATCCAATTGAGGCAGACACTTGAATCGATCTTCCTGTTAGGCGTTGTTGTTTGATTGACTCAACTTACACCATAATTGACAAACAAGAGCACTAGTAGGTGCACTTACAAACACAAGTGAGTTGGTCCTCACTTTTTAGCCCAACTATAGAGTTAATTTCTATGGACGGCCAAGAGCCCAACTTCTTGCATAATATTACCCCTAAGCCCATCACAATAGATGGAGAGTAGAGGCTTTGATGCCCAAGATTAATGGGCCTATCCAAAAGGACTTAGTCCACAAGGCCTTCTCATTAACACAAAAAGGGCGGCCATACATATACTATATCACACAATGGGCCCCAAGGAAATGGCCCAAAATAAAAATCATCCAATTCCTATATTATGATGGATTTGAGGGCAGCCCATAAGTCCAAGAATATGCATGGGTAAGACCTATACCGATAGGGTGGGCCTTGCCACATCAGTCAAAGACTTAGCAAGGCCCTCCACAATATGCATTTACGTGGGCCTTGCAAGTCAGCCCACAATTAAGCATTTCACGAGGGCATCAAGGCTAATGGGTACACATGATCAGCTTGTAGACGACCCATTAGGCCCGTAAAATAATAAGGTTAGGCCCTGCACGATCTTGGGCTCAGGGAATAGATTTTCAGTCCAAAAGTCGCATAAAACTATCAAAAATCTAGTTAAGGCTAGCCCATATTATCACCTCAAAGAAGGGCCTTAAGAGGCACTAATTACGCCCAAAAATGTCTAAGGAAAGCAAGGAGTGTGTACAACACTCTCTCAAATCTGGTGGGCCACAATAGTTCCAAAATAATCGACCATGTAGTAAATTTTGGGCCCCTTGCTAGAATTTCAGCCCACCCATTTCTTGGGCCTGCTGGAGTTCAGAAATTTATTTAATTTAGATGGGTTATTGACCCATGGTGATCCACACATATTACAGTGGGTCCCACCAGATGAATGGAGTGAATGTAACACATACATCAAGGTGGATCTGCTGTTAGACGGAAAGTCCAGCAACACCCAAAAATCCTGGATGTCTCATGTGGGCCTAGGGGTCTCAAGGGGCCTGGACGGTCTGGGAAAACATATACATCAAGTCGGCCACACACATGGGACGGCCAGTCCATCCTTGGGCGTCCCAAGGGTGGGATGGCTGGCCCATTTCAACACCAAGGTGGGCCTAAAAATCCCCAAAATCTGATGGTCTAGGTGGCCCCCATGCACCTGAGATGGACCCTCACAAGGTGGGCCACAAAATGGGTGAAGGGGAAGGCCATAAATATTTTAAATAAAATTTTGTACAAATGGACAGTAAGGTCCAGATTTTATTTTTTTTCTGCTGCAGCAATGTTGTTGTCCCTAACTTTTGTACCCCATTTGAGTGGGCCCAGGTCTATGTAAATTTTAGAAAATGCAAGGCCAACCTTCCTATACAATTATACAGTAAAGTGAGGTCCACAAAGGTGACCCACCATTTCAAGATCAGGCTAATATTTATGTTTTTCCAGCAAACAGTGTGGCTGGACAGTCCAGAAAAATATGAACCGTCCACCCTCCTTGGCCCACCCTTTTGGGTGATCAAACAAGGACATTTGAAGGTGAGGTTTAACATACTTTCAGGTGGGGTCCACACGTCAAAGAAAAGTTTAGGAAATCAGAGAAAAAGAAGCCATAAACAAGGCCTACAACCCATACATTACAGGATAAAAAAAATTCTAACAATTTGGACAACAACATGTTGCTGTCTAAATCAGCCCATAAAATTAATAAATAGGAAATAAATCATAAATTCCACAAGGTGGGGTCCACCCTGATGTGTCACACAACCCTCAGGCCCAAGCCCCTTCCAAGATAATCCACGAAATCAAGCCTAAAGGCCTTCCAAATCAAGCAACAAAACTAAGCAACATAGTTAGGCCTAGGCGTCGAGCAACTTGGGCCTGGAAGTCCCAAAAATCTGAAAATCCTGGTTACATGGCACATCAGGTGAGTCACACAATCATCACATCCTAACCACAGAAGGGGGAGAAGAGAAGAAGAACGGAAACATGCCGGTCATAGGGAGGGCTCCACTACTACGAACCCTCCATAATGAAGGAAACAACAGGTACATAAAAGATCAAAGAGGATCTCATACATGCATGGGCCCTACAGCTAAGAATCTAAGGTCTAGATGACCCATGATGCATAAATGAAAGGAAATCTCATCAAGATGGGGTCCATGGAGAATGGCCCCATCAAGATCACATGCATGCAAGTAGTGGCTAAAGACCACATCCAAGGAGTGGTGTAGGACCTCCACCATTGATGTGGTGAGTCTTACACCCTCCATATGAAACAACAAAATATATATGAAGAAAATCAATGTAATCTATTTTACATGCTCACCCACATGATGGATCTTCAAGATTCTTCAATCACTATACTCCTCAAGCTTCAAAGAAGAAGATTCTATGGCGATGATGTGATTTAGAGGGTTGGATTAAGGGGGAAGAGAGAGGAAAGAGGGTTAAAAATTTTAGCAATAGTGGACGTCCAAAGCTTAGCAAGGAGAAGAAGAGAGAAATGAAGAAAGAGGGAGAGAGATGAGAGAGTTGTAGCCATGGGAGGAAATGATTGTTTAAAAGAAATGACAGGTTTTGAGAAGAGCAAAATACTCATTGCTCATGGGGTGGGGTAGCTCATGATTGCTTTGAAAAAATAACTCATGATTATTTATTGGAGAAAGAAATCTCATGCTTGCTTAGTGGTAATAGGTCCATAAACTAGGCTATAGGTCATCCTAGAAATGGTGATGTCATCACCATTGGCAAACGTGCACATGAGAAAATGTGTAAATCATGTGGGTCCCACCAAAAATGCTATCAATGGTCTAAATGATGTGTGACTCATAACTTTTGATGGACATATCAGATATATGCACGAAATGCAGCATTGGAACCACGACGACGATGCGGTCGCAATGGCATAGGTCTCGGGTCAATCCGAGTCAGGTCTATGTGACCGAACTCAAGGATGACTGCAACGCTATTCGAGGGTTGCGGGTCATTAAAATTTGACCGGTACGATCATGGGACCAAAATAAACGAAATGCATACTCACACCTCACATATGTACACATGCGGACTCAGGTCGGGTCTCACAGGTTGGAAGTATGGACGTGGCCACCGACTCAAAATGATCAGAGCTAAGGTAACTTTTTCCATATCTAGATATCTCGTTTCTACTGGGATCAATGCCTTGTTGATGTAGTATACCAGGCATTTCTTTTACCAGACTCCCTGACGAGGACTGAGTTGACAGCCATGGAAGAGACGGCTAAATAGAGAAACAATGGTTCCCCTTCTCTAGCTTAGACAGCAATGGGGGCGATCCTAAATACTGTTTTAGTTGTTAGAATGCTTGCTTGCACTCGGGAGTCCACTCTACCTTCTTACTACCCTTCAATTGCTGGAAAAAGGGAAGGCACTTATCTGTGGCTCCGGAAATGAAACGATTGAGTATGGCGACCTTCCCTATAAGGCATTGGATTTCCTTCAAATTTCAAGGCGAGCTCACACCCAGGAGAACCCTTATATTTTCTGAATTGGCCTTAATTCCCCTCTGACTGACTTGGAAACTAAGGAACTTACCTAAACCTACACCGAACACGCATTTTTCTGAATTTAACCTTATCCGATACTTTCGACATATGGAGAAGGCTCGGCCAGATCCGAGATATGGTCAGCTGATCTAAAACTTTTCACCAACATGCCATCGACGTAAACCTTCATTGTTTTGCCAATTTGCTGAGTAAACATCTTATTAAGTAATCATTGATAGGTAGCCCCTTCATTCTTTAATCCGAACGACATGACCCGGTAACAGTAGAGTCATTTTTCTGTGATGAAAGTCATTTTATGACTAGCTGAGGAGTGCATAGCTATCTAGTTATAGTTGGAATACATGTCTATGAATGTTAAGAGCTCATGCCCTGTTGTACTATCAACCAGTTGGTTGATCCTTGGGAGGAGAGAGCTATCCTTGGGGCAAGCCTTATTGAGGTCGGAATAATCTATATAGACCTACCATTTTTCATTGGCTTTTTTTATGAGCACAATGTTGACGATCCAATCGGGGTAGTGGACCTCATCTATGAAGCCGACGTCAAGGAGTTTGGTGATTTCCTCAGCAATTGTCGCGTACCTCTCGGGCTAAAAAGCCCTCCTCTTCTGTTTGACTAGCTTATGTTCTGGATCTACAATTAACCTGTGGACCATGACTTTTGGGGAGATGCCAGCATGTCCTGGTAGGACCATACGAAGACATCTTCATGCTATCGCAGAAAATTTAGCATTTGGTCCTACGGCTCGGCACTCAATGATGACCCGAGCTGGACAATTCTGGTCGAATTGGCGCCATTGAGTGGGACGGTCAAGAGGTCCTCCATGGGAGAACTCTCTATAGAGGTGTCTTCCCTAGGGTCAAGCATACCTATCGTTAAGAGGTCCTCCATAGAGGGAGTCTTTACTGAGGTGTCTTCCGTGAGGTCGAGTATACCAATCGTGAAGGCTTTCTTTGTTGAGCCCTTTCTGACTGCTATTGAATAGCACCTTCGAGCTTCTTGATTGTCACCTCTGACATAGCCCACTCCTCCAACAGTAGAGAATTTCATCATCAAGTGGTACATATATACAAACACTCTCATGGTGTTAAGATATGGTCGCCCGATGATAACGTTGTGAGTTGACGATACGTTTACCACCAAGAAGTCTACTAACAGAGTGACCTGATTCTGCCCCTCCCCTGCTGTGACCAGGAGAGAAATTGTACCTTCCGAGACAACCGTACAATGGGGTCTTCACAAGTCAGAGGCATGACCTGTCAATACCCATCTTATCGAATGCCTCAGAGTATAATATGTCAGCTGAGCTCCCAATGTCAACCAGGATGTGATATACCTTATGATTGACTATTGTCATCACGACTACCAAGGCATCATCATGGGGATGCTGAATCCTATGCACGTCATACTCTGTAAATGTAAGACTGCATGGGTTTACTCGGAGCTCCTCTCTCAACCTGTCGGCCAAGTGAATGTGGTGTTCGGGATCAGTACTCTGAGCATGGGCTTTGTGGGCTTGGTTTGAGTCACCACCTCTGGACGGACCACTGTATATCGTCCGAATTTCTGTACCTTCATCCGTAGCCCTACTTGATTGCTCGTCCTACCGAGTCTTCTTTTCTTCCTTTATGTACTGATGTAGGTGGCCCTTGTAGATGAGTGTTTCGATTTCTTCCTTCAGGTCGACACAATTACTGGTGTTGTGCCCATGATCGCGATGAAAACGGTAGTACTTTCGCTTACCTCATTAGTCTACCTTTATCTTCTTACAGTTCAACCAATGTAGTAGCCTCTTATCCCAAAAATCTAGTAAGATCTGTTCCGGAGACGTGTTGAGGAGGGTATACGAGTTGAATTTTCTCTCAGACCTCTTGCTTGGCCTCTAGTCATGGGGAGCATTGTCATCCGATCTCCTCTTAATCGCTTGTGGCGGTGCTTCATCCTTCCACCTCTTCTCTTTGGTCGAATGTTCCAAGCTTAGGTTACTCTTTCACGAGCTGAAGAACTCTTCAGCATTTGTGTATTTTTGTGCATGACTTATGAGCTCTCTAAGCGTAGTCGGTGGGTTTTTCCCTATCGAGAAGAGAAACCTCTCACTTTGAGCCCGCTGATCATCGCAGACAGAGCCATTTTGTTGGAGTAATTGTCGACCTGCAGAGCTTTCTCATTGAAGCGAGAGATATAATCTTCCAGCGACTCTCCATTCTTTTGCTTGAGGGTAAGTGGTGATTCGACTGTTTACGGCTCTTCTTTCCGACGATGAACTGCGTCAGGAATGCTCTACTGAGCTCGACGAATGTGCTAATCTATCTTGGCTTAAGTTGTCGGTTCCAACTTCTCGTGACCCCTATGGGGGTTATGGAGAATGTTCAGCACATCATTGCCTCTGAGGTCGATTGGATTTGCATCCATGAGCGATAAGACTCCATGTGCTCCGTTGGATCTCCGGACCCGAGTATTGAATAATGGGGGGCATTCTGAACCTTGGAGGCATGGCCGCGTCCATGATGTTGCTGGTAAATGGATGCTCGGTCTCCTCCACCATCGCTTCCACTGCAGTTGGAGTCGATGCCTAGTGGTTCTGTTGTAAGGTCTTGATTTGGTTCAAATTTTATCGAGCCAGGCTTCCCATGGATCCCTATTTTACTCAACTGTTTCACGAGGAGCTTCAACCTCAGGTGTTTTGTCCCTTCTCCTCATTTCCAGCTCATGGCGAAGGTCGGTTGGGGCTAACGTTGAGGTCTTAGACACATAAGTCGAAACCTGAGCATCCGCTTCTCACATGTGAGTTGGAGCTCGGGCCGACATGCTTCGAGATACTCCCACTTGCAAACCTACGAGGACGGATCACTCTACTGTAGGCGGAGCGGCCTCGCCTTGGTCGAGGGGTGGATATTGACTCGTCGCTTGTTGCTGCTTAATCTAATTGATCTCATTAACCAATGCCTGCACTTGATTCTGTAGTGCTGATACTTGCCTCCGCGGCTCCGGGTCCGTTGCGATGGTCCCGTTGGGGCCGACTCAACATGGAGTATTGCGGATGAATGTCGTTGCTCTGGGGGCCTGACGCAGGGATGAACGTGATGAGGTCGATCACCGTCTTCCTCAAGGATAACTACTCCGAATCCACGGAGCTTCTCTGGACTCCTCACAGAGACTTCTCGAATCCACGAGGAAAGAAAGCAGGAAAATAGAAATAATTCTAATAAATTCGAAATTGATTGATGAATAATTAAAAACGAGTTTACACCCCTTTAAATAAGGGAACCAAGCAACATGAAAGAAATCAGACTCATACTACAACTAAAACTCCTAGAATTCGCAACTTACTATAAATAGTAAACTTACTATTTATAGACGGTCACGATGTCTACTAGTGCGCAAGGTTTTCGGCCAAAAATAGTAAGTGTCCTATTTGGCTTCAACAAACCGTTCTCCTAATTATCCTAAGCACTTTTCATGTTGGACACGACTCCTAAATCCCAACGGATGAAAAGTTATACTCAAACTAAAACTTACTATTTATAGTAAAAACAAAATTAAAACGAGGAAACGACCGTCGATCAGGGGGTTTTTCGGAAATCCGGGCTGCGCAACCCGGCATAGCTGGGTTGGTTGGCTAAAGTAGCTCGTTCTACCCCAAAATCATATATTTTACGTCGGATAACTCATTCCGGATTGTGAGATACGCCCGATCTAAGGTCCGATGGTCCGGATCACTTCTGTCGCCGACCGTGCCTTTTCTGATCCATCTTAGCCATGAAATTGTTCGCGACCTGCTCTACATCAGGGCCTGGGCTCCGCCGCTGGTGCTAGAAGTGCTTTCCGTTCTCCCTTACCCATTTCTAGCAAAGCTACAAAGATTTTTTTGTCTCATTTTTTCCACAAACGGCGCCAATATGTTGATGCAAAAATCCGGTTCACCCTCATTGAGTTCTGAACACTCGCGCCGAGCCTTGTAATCCTACATAGGAGAAGGACAAAGGAGACCCTGGCTAGAGCAGGGGACCCTCCAATGCCAAAGTTAAGTTAGGAATCTAAGTCTAAGTAATGTAGTTGGGGCTTAAGGTGTAAGATATTGTGTACTTGTTCTTATGTATTTGATGACTATTTATACCTTGCGATTGGAGTGAACGTGCTTGTATTTCTCAGCACAATCTTAGCCACTAAGCATGACCGACGAACGTGCAGATCTCGGTGGTCATGCAATTATTCCTAGATCGTGTGTTACTGTGACGTTGTGCTGGTCGTGTCTCCATTTAGACTGACTTAGTAATTGTCGTGTCCATATTCTTTCAGTTAAACTCGACAGACGACACCAATGCTGCGGTTTGGAACTAAGTCCGAGCTGACTTCAAGCGGACGGAATGAGGTCAAGCTGAGTATAATCCCGCCAAGTCTCGTTGCTTGGAGGTTTCTCCCATTCAGGACATGCTCCAAATTTTCTCGTAACATTACTTGAAAATATTTTTAATCAAGACAATTTCCATAACAGTTTTGGGGTTTGGAGTTTTGCTTTCTTGTTATAGGGTAGCTAGGACACTGGTGAGAGATGCGTTGCGTGTCGCCGGATTTGGGTAGAGATGGTGGGGACTACATGCACGAGCGATTTCTGGACGGCGGGCTCCGGATAAGGTAATTGTCTTTGCTAGGGCAGTGTCAGGGTCGGTAAAGAGAACTTGATGAATAATAGACTAAAGGAACTGCTTTGATATCATTATAACCCAAAGATGTATGAAGAATTCTCTAGTCTTTTGCATTAATCTAGTTCTAATAGGATTTATTTATACAATATACCGCTATAAATGAAAATAAATCTTACTATATATACATGAAAGGAACCTAAAATATAATCGATAATCGATATATAGAAGGGAATAATAATCAGCCGTCATCCAAAGCATAAATGGGAATTCAGCCAAATCAGAAACCAATCAAGCAGTTGCAGGCCACCGATTTGCCGACGAAGATCATTTAATGATTGGAGTAAAATTTTATGGCATTGATATATGATCGATCACCACGCTGACCGGATCGGCACTCTGTATCACTTGTCAGCCACTTGTAAAGTTCATACGATATCTCACGTGTCTATCGCACGGCCCCTACGCACGCCACTTGTGTTGAACATCCAAGCCATTCATCAGGTAGGCTCAACCGTTATGACGCAAGGAAGAAAAATCAGTCTAGTGCGTGAAGTGAAGGACAAAAGAACATGCTCTAGCTGTCCATTTGTTTTGCACATAGCACAAGAGTTGGGCATGGGATGACTCAACTCACCTGACTCAACTTGTCCGGCTCGTTCAGACCTGAATCGACCCAAACTAAATGGGTGAGTCGGTCCAAACCGCGCAGGCTTCGTTCAATCCGAATTCAAACTAAATCGAGTCTGAGTTACCTAATGACTCAATCCAACTTGACCCAAAACTCGATCCAAAACTTGACTCAACTTGGATTCACACACACACACACACAAACACACACACACACAACACACACACACACATATTGAAAGATTTCCTTGAGAGCTTCTCATATATCCACATAAATCAATTACATTCGGAGGACTCCTAGGAATAAAAGACCCTAGGGGAAGCCTATCATAAAGCAATCGAATCGTGCAAAACCAACAAAAAAAGACCCGAAAAGATGCCGAGACAAGCAATCGACCCCGGTCATCTCCTAACCTCCCTAACCCCTTTTCTTAGGGCACCTACCCCTACCTTGTTAAGAAAAAGAAGCCCTCTAACTTGGGCCAGAAGGTCCGACAAGTTACCCAACATCATGAACATTTGCTCTTTACTTCCCCAACGAGCCATAGCATCCGCCGCCCCATTGCCTTCCCTGAAGATATAAAGAGACTGGAGCATCCTTCTACGCCTGAGTCGATTTTTCCTAGCAATTCAATACCCCCATTTCCAATCGAGGTTGAAGGTCCCGCTCAAGATGTTCCCCACGATCTGAGAGTCCGATTCCGCCTCCACCCTAACCATACCTCTGGCTAGACACCTCTTTATCCCGTCATGGATAGCTCTCAACTCAACATTGACATTAGATCCGACTCCATAACCCGAAGCAAAAGCGAATATGAATTCACCCCTGTCGTCTCTACAAACACTCCCGCCACCCGAGTTACCCGGATTGCCCAACGCCAATCTGTCAACATTAATCTTCACCCAACCGAAATGCTGTTTGACCCTTCTCACTACCACAGGGTGGCTGGAATAGGGAGAGCACCTACTGCCCACCTGATCTTGACCAGCCAGCCCGTTGAGCCGGACAGAAAAACCACACGTAGCATTCCCACGGCTGCTAGACGAATTGCCTGTAAGCCGGCTGTCCTGAATCACCCTGAACCACCACTTGCCTCTCGCCAACACGTCCGTGACCGATGCAATCTTATTGTTAAAGACTGCAGCGTTCATGCTTTTCCAAATAGCCCAAACTCTTTCCCTCCCTCCTTCATCCCCCTCTTCCAAGCCCAGCACCCACCCACGGCCATCACCACCCCTCCTCTCTCTCTCCTCTCCACTCCCTCCCTCCTCTTTACAGCCACCCACCACCATCATCACCCTCCTCCTCTTCTTTCTCTCTCCTCTCCGCTCCCTCTCTCTCTCTCATCTTTCGATCCGAGTTCAGCTCTACATAGCACGTACCTGATAAGTAGGTCAGCCTGATTTTTGGACCAGATCATCCATGCTTTAGGGACTCGGATTACCTAGTGGAGCACACAGCACCCCCACCTCGGTGCTGTGTTACTTGGAAAGCTCTGTGGGCCCCACCACGATGTATGTGTATTATCCACTTCGTACATTCATTTTTCGAGATGATTTTAGACATGAGCTCTAAAATGATGCAGATCCAAATCTTATCTGGACCACACCATAGGAAAAAAATAGTGACTGAATGTCCACCGTTAAAGAATTCTTGGATCAAGCTCATTATTATGTTTTTCCTTCATCCATGTAAGTGTGACCATCTGAATAGGTGCCGTGTGCTCCACTACGCCATCCAAGTCCAGAGTCCCAACTGATGAATGGTTCAGACCTCTCTCACTTGTCTCCCATCATTTAGAGGAGCTATAAACAAATGGTCATTATCTTAATGCAAACAGATTCTATTTTAGATCATGCACAACTAATCTCTGGGGCAATCAGATTCTATTTTAGATGCACAACTTTTCTTAATGCAAACACAACGATTTTTTACTATTAAGAGTATCTACCAATGGATAGTGATACCATTCGTCACACTCTACTAAAAGGAAGCAGATGATCCAATACGAATGCTTGCTTCATACCAGGACAACCTCTGTAAGAGGGGTCGGTAGGGGCGACGTGCGGCAAACAGGGCATGTTGGGTGCAGCCGCAGCCAGTCGTCCACGCACTTAACGTGGAAGATGTGACTGCAGTCAGGCAGCAGCCGCAGCATGTCAGTGTCCTTGTAATCCGCTAGGCAGATGGAGCAGCAAGACGAGGTGGTGTCCTTGTTCTGGATCTTGGCGTGCGAGTAAAGTAGCGTGGGGTAACTCAAGAGGGTAGCTTCATCGAGGCCCACTTCATTGTCAGCTACGGACGGCTGATGTTGAGCGGGACCGTAGAGCTCTCCAGGCTGGCGAGGCGAGGATGAGCAGGACCTGGCGCAGAAGTAGTAAGCAACGGTGAGTGTGGTGATGATGAGGAGGAAAATTCCAATGGCGAGGCCGATGACCGAGTCCAACCTGCTCCCGCTCATTGTGTCGGTGTTCAGCAATCCATCAGAGGTGTTGGTGCCGTCCATCTTCGTGATGGAGGGATTGAATGAGGATTTGATTAGCCATTGATGGCTGGGGTTATTATGCGAAGATTGGTTTGGAGGTAAGTCAAAAAGGAGTTTGAATTTCGATATAGAATGAGTGTGACGAGGTGCGAGTAAAAGCAACGACAAAAAAAAAAAAAAAAAAAAAAAACACTACCATACGTGCTTGGAACACAAGCATGAGGAGGTGGGAGAGCTCTGTACTCCACACGTGGAAAAGAGTAGCCTTTGTGACAGATCAAATCCGTTCATCTGGTGATATCGACTGTGTAGATTCAATATCTTACAATGTTCATCACCAGGTGTGACACACCTATATAAACTAAATAATGTTAAGAAAAATCTTCTAATTTTCAAATTCAATTCATAAATGTGGCCAACATCGTTTTCAGATCAGCCAGAGCTTTTAGACATGGTATCTGAAAAGTGGGAATGGCCTAATGAACGGTTCCAGTCATCCACATATATTTTTAATCTCGATGTCAATGTGTGAGAGTGCACTTGGCATTTATCATTGGTATGCATACTATGGAAATTTCCTATGAGGAGTCGGGACTTCGTAGTCAACTGGATTTTATCCCGTGTATCTATTCTTGTCAAGCACGTAATCCAACGTGCACGTGCTCGACATGTCAGATTCCATTACACTGGGACTGAGTGACGGTCATCCAAACCGTCCATTGGATTGGCCCCACTGTGAATCGGGTATCTGTTCAAAGATATTTTGGTTGGAGATTTTAAACCCATGATATCTGGCCTATAAAAAGCGATGAAAGTGAAAATACAGGCACGTTCAATGTAAAACATTCACAAGTATCCAAGCGTTGGAATAGTTCAATTTTAGAAAATTTCAGGAGGTTCCCCATCGACGATGTGGATGACGGTGCAGATCATCTGGGTATAGAAATGTACAGAACGCTGTTAGATGTCCGGTTGTTGATGAGCAGAACCCGTCCTCAATTGCTTGTAAATTCTAATGCTAAAAGCGGATTGCGTGGTGTGCCGCAGACCACCGATCTCGGAGGGGTGTTGACGTCACCAAGTTCTGTTGGCCTATCATGATATATGTGTTATATCCACACCGTCCATCCATTTCAAGAGATCATTTTAGATTATAATCCAAAAAAATGAGGTAGATCCAAACCTTAAGAGGACCACACCACAGAGAGCAGTGGGGACAGTTATGCCCACTGTTTATTTGACATACAATGGGAATTAAATGGACTGGGTGGACATCACCGACCACGATGTATGTGTTATAATTACACTGTAACAACCCAAATTATTATTGCAGGTTAAAATTCAAATTTTAAAATTTAAAGGAATAATGAAATTAGTCGTGACATACCCTTATTTTATCCAAGGAAGCCTTTTCTCTTTATAAGTTTGGGACATTCTTTCCAAAGCAGAAAAAGAAGAAAAGAGTGATTAAGATAGATTAAGATACAGTAGGGAGACAAAGTTAATACTTTAATTTTTACTTTTTTTTTTTTTTTCTTTTTTCTTTTTCCTTTTTCCTTTTTTTATCATAGGATTTATGTACACGGATCATATGATAGACGTCATGAAATAACTATGGCTCTATCCCATGCACACATATAAAGATGTGTGTGTATATACTAGGTGCCATAAGATTATGGAGTATCCCATTGTGATATACGTGTTGGGTTTTGGACTGCGGAATCACACAGAGATGGATCTAGGATAGCAATCCAAGAACACTAAGCAAATATAACAAAACACAAAGATTTAACGTGAAAAATCCTTTCGGAAAAAAATCACAGCACAAAGTGACAGATCTTTACTATGAAAACAGAAATTACAAAGAGGAAGGACTTACCAGACTTGAGTAATCTTCAAATCTCTCCCTTGCTCCACCCTTTTAGAAACCCTAGAATCCTTTTTAGAAAGTCTTGGAATCCCTCTCAATCCCGTTCACACTCATGTACATATTTTTAGAAAGAATCTCAAGCAAAATCGGAAAGAATCATAAATGAAATCAGAAACAAATCCCGCACTTTTGTAGTTTCGCAAAAAAATATGTGCAAAATTAGATTAAATTTAAGACATCAAATACAACAAAATGTATTGTATCCACCCATCCATTTGGTTTGGAAGGTCTCTTTAGGTTCGGGGAGTAAATTTAAAACATATCTAAATTTTTTGTGGTTCGTACAAGAAGGAAATAGTGGTGGTTAATTATACGATAATTTTCTAGGTTATTGTGGCTTCCATAGATTTTGAATTAGATCGAAATTTTTTTTCAAGGTTGATCATAGTAGTAGTAACCATATAATCAGTTTAGATACTTGTAGTACGACTCACATTGAAAAAATATGTTATATGTACATAATATGATATATTTGTATCATATGTATTATAAAAGAGAATGTCAACATATAGAAAAACTTAATCCAATGCATAGCCATGTTTGGGACAACATCCATATGCTATAATATATATCATCATAACATATTATTATAAGATCCAAGTCATCTATGTGATGGGTCGTTTTATAAGATATCTAGTGTGTTTTTTTTTTAAAAATGTATTTATTATTATTATTATTATTTTAAAGGATGGATAAGATAAACTTTATCCATTAGGTACATTACCATGTGGAACTTAAGAATCACTTCTATTTATAGCCTCAGTGATTAAAACAAATCAAGAGTTTTATGGACTTGATCTTTTGTCATCCATTCATTTTTAATATTTTTGTATAATGTAAGTGAATTATATGTATTCCATGATTTGCTCTATCAGATTTCTCATTAACTTTCCTCACCAAATCCTAAAGTGAGTGATTTCAACATGTTTCCTCTCCGTACTATGATTAAAATAGATTGTTGTATTGCTATGGCTGGTTGTATTATGATTATGATTATGAATGATTGTATTGTATTGAATTGATTATAGACTGATTAATGATGAGATATTCTTGGAATTATGAACGCGTGAAATGCCTCTCATATAGAGAGATGCATGTAATAGTTTATATGATTACTGATGGATTAAACATTCATGTCTTGCATCATTAACACTCTTGTACGGTTACCCCACTAGAAGCCCACTATATGTGGAAGCCTACCCAATGGGGGATGCTAGCCTTGCCCATGCCTATCAATTGTAAAAGCCTGCCGAGTGCAAATATAGGTTGCCGATATCTAACCCAAGCAAGTAGATGGTTTTTATTTATATATACTTAATGCATTAACAACATCATTCTATCAATTGTAAAAGTCTGTCGAGTGCAAATACAGGTTGTCGATATTTAACCTAAGCAAGTAGATGGTTTTTATTTATATGCACTTGATGTATCAACAACATTTGTAAGTGTAAGGCCCGTATCCTAGTTCGTACTGTTCCTTCAATTCCCGCGATCATTCCCATCGAATTCCGGCAACCTGCGACCTATAATTGACGTTTACGCATGACCATAAGTCGTATCTCGTAGATTTGAGTCGGCCTAACCCGAGACTTATACCCTAGCGACCGCGCCGTCGCCGCGGTTCCGATGTCGCGACTCGCGCGTTGAGGCGATACCCAGGCTAGGAGATGTGAGCCCGCGTTCAGTTCAAGAAAAACACCGCGCGTTGTAAAATTCAAGAGCATCTCTACGATATGTCACCTCAATCAATTAATCAATCCCATCAATCACCTCTCATATCAAATACAAAACCCCATCCCTAAGCAACCCCAAAGTCAAAGCAACCCATCCCTCACATGTCAAAGTACACATCACCCATCACTCACCTTTTCACCCATCACACCCATCCCTCTCTCTTACAACCTCTCTCTCATCTCTCTTTCTCCCATTCTCCTAAGCAAGAGAGAAATCATCCATGGCTTCCCAAGGGAGAGGAGAGAGGTTTGTGTGACCCACTTCCTATCTCTCATCCCCACCCTCCAAAACCAATCTCAACCGTTGAAGTTCATCCTTTGAAGCTCTAGGATGCTTTGGTGGAATGAGGAGGAGAAGATCAAAGGTGGGTGATTTATGATTTGATTTTGATGATTTTAGGGTCCACTTATGGTGGGACCTACCTTAATGTACGTTTTGTATTTAGGAGGGGCCCATAGTGGCTGGGTCCCTCCCATTGTCACCCCTCTCTCTCTCTCTCTCCCCTTTTTCCTGGATTGCTGGCCCACTTAGGATTGATCCAAACCGTCCAGATGGACTAGATAGTCTGGATGAAGGGATGATGCAAATACCAGCTTTATTCAAGCTGGTGGCCACACGGTGTAGCCCACCTGATGAAAGTGTCTCATCTTAACCGTCTAGCCGATTGGACGGTGGACCTCACTTTATGCATGAATCTATGTCGTCCGTACATGGCGTGGCCATGATTTGGATGGGCCAGATAGGCCGGGGCCGCTGGTCGAGCTGCTGTTTAGACCGTCCAGCGGGCCTGGACAAAGGAAAATCATGAATATCAGCTTCATTAAACTGGCCATTGACGTGACCCCACCCCACTTGACGTAGGCATTTGATCCAGACCGTCCATCCCATGGCCAGGGATATGGGACACATTCAAATATCTGGTGGGCAGGTCGTCCGTAGGACCCACATGATACATGTGTTGTATCCAATCGTCCATGCATCTGGACGTGATTGGCTAGTCCAAACCAGCTATCCATCTCTACTGTAGTTGCATGTGGGGTCCACCTTGATTTGCGTGTTCTGTATCTACACCGTCCATCTGTTAAGGACGGTGGGCCCATGATGTAATGGCTCTAATCCAGGCCATTCGTCCATCTCTGGACGTTGGACGCTGGAGCTTCTCTTGATGTTTATATATATATATATGTATATATATTATAATATAGTATATCATATATTATAATATTATATTATGGTGGGACCCACCCCTGTAGAAGAGGGTTGGATGGTGTACGTCACACACCAGCTATATGGCTGTTGTGTAAGACGTCAGAAGGTCATGTGGGTGTGTGAAATCCACACCGTCCATCAATCAGTGAGACTCACCTTGATGTAAGTGTTTTTTTTTACCCACCGTCCAATTGTTTAGGATGTGAAGCCACCATACTATATGGATTTCATCTGTGTTCGTGTACTGGGGCCTTAGACGTTTGTGCCTTGCATCTGCACCGTCCAGTAACTTGGACGGTCAGAATCCACCATAATGTATGTGTTATGTCCAGCCGTTCATCCGTAAAGGGCCCCACCACTGATGTAAGTGTTTTATCTGACGTCGTCCATCTGGATGGTGGCCAACTGTTAATTGAAGTCAGCCAGCTACGTGGGCTACCATGATGTATGTCCTGTAGCCATGTCGTCCGTCCAGGACGTGGCCCACCCCACATGTGTGGGTGGGACCCTCTTTGATGTATATGTTCTATATCCTCACCGTCCAGCAATTGGACGGTGAGGTCCTTGATTTGCTTGATGTAGCTGCACCGTCCAATCGAACAGTGGGCCTTGATGATGTACGAGTTTTTACCACCCATGCCCACTGGGATGGGTGGCTGTATGGGTCAGCCCAGCTCTTGGTGGCCCATGTGCTAATGGGACCCACCTTGGTTAATGTATTCTATATCCACTACCGTCCATCACATGCACGCTGCTGGGTGGAGCGTACCATGTTGCATGTGGTTTGTATCCACAGTGCCCGTGCTTCCACCAGCACGTGGGGCCCACTTGATGATGTGTTTAGGGTCTAAACCGTCCATGGATCCTACCTTGATTAATGCATTTGCATCCGCACCATCCAACCCATGGACGGTGGATGTGGTTTGGCTGGGGAACCTCACACTGGCTATATAGCTGGTCAGTTGAGGTCAGCAAGTCTGTGGACACCACCATGATATATGTGATATTCCACACCGTCCATAGTCTGGACGGTGGACACCTCACAGTGATATGTTCGTTCCATCCACACCGTCTAGATTGTGCTGGATGGTGCTGTGCGACGTTTGGACAGTGTTGATTCACTTGAATAATATTGGACAGTGTTGATCATCATTTGTGGCCATGTGCCCCACAAAATGAAAGTGTACAGTGATACACATGTTATACCTGCAACTAGTGAAATGATTTTTGGTGTGGTCCAAGCCCATTTGAGGCCCATTGGTGCAGCCCATCCATGAGGCCTATCATGATGCATTTTTGGCCCATGTATGGGGCCCACCTATTTTTGTATTTTGAGACCCATATGTAGGGCGCACCTATTGTGTATTTTAGGCCCATATGATGTGGCCCATCCTGTTATATATGAAGCCCATGGATGCGGCCCACTTGATGTATATGAGGCCCAATGGCGCGGCCCATTGATGTGGCCGATGCGATGTATATGAGGCCCGTCGGTGCTACCCATTAATGTGCCCATTGTGATGTATTTTCGGCCCATGTAATGAGGCCTATCGCGACGTATATTAGGCCCGTAAGGGAGGCCATTGTTATATATTGGGGCCCATGGGTTGTGGCCCATTATTATATATTTATGGCCCAGATGGTAAGGCCCAGTACGATGTATTTATGGCCCATTACGATGTATATTAGGCCTTTGTGTGATGCCATGGGCCCGCTATATGTATGGCCCTATGCAGGCCGCTCCTTGGGAGCAATGTTGGTTAAATGTCCATATTGTTGGGCAACGATGGTTGGTTGTCCACATTACGATCTTCTCTTAGGCCTTGTTAGGCCCATTCTCATAATTCTCTTATGTGTTAACTCAGATAAGTGGGCCTCATTCGCCATAAATGGATGGTTTCGCGTTATCAGATTTGATATAACCCCGACTGAGGGCCGATCCTTATATTATGGTTGATCGGTTGTTCCTCTATAGACCTCGCCTTGTTTACATGCTGATTGTAGGTGCCGATTGTTGATCATCGGTGTCGATTATCGAGGCCAATTCCTATTTCGATTGTCGAGGCCGAGTCAGATTGTCTATGCCGATTGTCGATTCTGACTCCGATTGTCAAGGCCGATTCTGATTCTGATTATCGAGGCCGATTCTGATTTGTCAAGACCGATTGTATAGGCTGATTCCGATTGTTGAGGCCGAGTATCGAGGCCGATTCTGAATGTTAATTCTGACTGTTGAGGCCGATTTCGATTTGCTAAGACCGATTGTCGAGACCTATATGATGTACATGCGACCCATAGTTGAGACCCATTATGACACGTATTAGGTTCATGATGTATGGGCCATTTGATGTATTCAAGATCCATGTGTAGGGTCCACATGTCATGTATTCATGGCCTATGGGAAAGGCCCATTGAGATATGTATTACGACCATGAGCAGGGTCCACCGGTTGTGTGTATATGTGGCCTTTGAGTAAGGCCCATTGGGTTATATATTACGCCTTTGTGTGAGGCTGTAGGCCCACTATATGTTTGGCTCTATGTGACCATTCCTTAGGGCAGTGTTGGTTAAATGTCCATGTTGTCGAGGCCGATTGTTGATGCCGGTTATTGATACCGATTATGAGTATGTGACAACATAGCATCATAATACATGCCCATACACATCATCTGCACGTTTGTTAAGAGATGTGATTGACCATTGCATATGCCATAGGGAAGGTTGTTCATGGGGCTCCCTGATAGGTGGAGTTGCCCCACATGAGAGCAGGACATGCACATGATTGATGTATGATTGGACTGTGTGACTCATGCATCTCACATTTGTGTGACATGACCACTGTACGCCCTAGCGACATCAGGGTCGTAGCCTCCACAGGTATTTCGTGGATGGCTAAATGGGACACCAGAAATCTGTTCTACATGGAGTGTTGTAGATGTCCTTGGGTGAAAGTCCCAGAACCCTCTTAGTTCCAGGGGTTGCTCCAACGCCTAGACCGAGTAGATGCATGAGCGCATGAGGGCCGTATACCGTTAGGCCGCGTCTCCCACTGTGTCGTGGTCGGTTGGAAGGGGGTACGACCTTACCTACCTGAGAGGAGGGGGTAATGCTAGGCTGAGTCTGACCAGCTTGATGAATGGGTCCGCTATCGATGAGCCGGGCCCAATATTGGCTGGCGGATAGTGAGGTCTCTTCCACTCACCTTGTTGAGCGCGATGGGGCAGTAATCTAGTTTGGAGTGTAATAGACCTCGGTGATTTCTCAGAGAGGAACCATACTGATATGTGGACTTATTGAGTAGGAGTTACATACTCACTCATTCATTCATTCACTATCCACTCGAGCTGGTGGTGCGCAACTAATTATTGTGTACCATCATTATGGTAAGGATTTTGATTAGGCGCGCGACTAACCTTAGATCAGGAGTTTACCACGTTGAGTCTGACTATCCAAATTTAGGTATGAGACTGGTTTGGATAGAAGTCCCTTGTGATGGACCCCTAGCCTGCAATACTACGTACTATCATCCTGACTTCACACTCTAGCATGGCCATTTCATTCGCATCGCATATCGCATTACCTCTGCAGGTATGTGACATTTTAGGTTGCTATGTTTCTGCACTTATATGGCCTTGATAGACTTAGCAGGATTTGTATATTGCATTACATCTTTGGCATATGATATTTGGCTCTTTATGACTCCTTATTGCATAGTTATTTTATATTTCGTATTCTGATATTGATTGACTTATGGACTTGTCCATACTTTCGCTTACTCTGTTGTCATATGATTTATGATCTTGTCAGTATTTCTGCTTATTCCGATAATGTACGATTTATAGATTACTAGTAATTTTGGTATTGTATGATGATGGCATTGTATTGAATACTTGACACCTTGTGCACACACTTACACCACCCTCTAAGCTTTTTATAAGCTTATGCATGATAGATGCGTGCAGGTGATGTCAGGTTGCAGCAGCATTAAGCTTGGAGCGTGCAACGGACTTTTGGAGCTTCGATTTTTTACATATGTATTTCCCTTTCAGAACTGTATTCAAATATTTATATTAGTGGATATGTGATGAAGATGTTGCCTTCATGATTTGGGTAAACTTGTGGTTATACTTGTTATGAAACAATTGTACATTAAAAATCCTCCTTATTGGATCCCAGGATCAGAATCTGGCGTATGGACGTCGGAAGCCGAGAATGGATACTACGGAGGCTGTCGGCACCAGATTCGACGATCAGGATTCCTGTGAATCCGATTTCCGGGTTTGGGGCGTGACAGTAAGTGTTGTGATATATAAAGCACATTTATCTGTCAAATTTCGATGGACAAAACAACTTATGTTCAAGACATGAAGGTGGAAAGTTCACCTTCACGTTCAAGACTGTAAGCTCACCTCTTTCAAGTGGTATCAGGACTAAGTGGCTCATTTATTTGGATTAATTTCCTAGAGTTTAAAGATCCAGAGCTTTTAATATGTCAAATTTCAATAGCCTGTCTATTACCAGGCCTCCACCATTTGATGGCTCAAATTATGCCTATTAGAAAGCCAGAATGCGGATTTTCTTAAAATCTATTGATAAAAGTGTGTGGCAAGCCACGGTGACCAAATGGAAACAACCAGTGTATGAGGTTCTAGGCAGTAATAGAACCAAGTCCATTAAAGAATCACCTTATTATCTATTACCACAAGTCAGAAAAATGAGAGCAGTGTAAATGCAAAGGCCTTAAATGCCATTACTTGTGCTTTATCACTTGATGAATTCAAAATAATTATATCATGTGATACAACTAAGTAAGCATGGGATGTCTTTGAAATGACACATGAAGAACCACTGCTGTTAAGAAATCTAAAGTTCAAATCCTCACTACAAGGTTTGAGAAAATACGTATGGAAGAAAATGAAACATTCATGGACTTCTATACGAAATTAAATGACATAGTGAATTCCATGTGCGGTCTAGGCGATGGTATCTTAGAAAGCAAGGTTTGCGCTAAGATACTGCGATCACTTCCTGAGAGGTTTAATTCCAAAGTGACTGTTATTCAGGAACTTAGAGACACTGATCAAATGAAGGTTGAAGAGTTAGTTGGATCACTCTAAACATATGAGTTAAGTTTCAAAGCTCCTAAAGGTAAGTCCATATCCCTTAAGTCATCTAAGTCCATTTCAAAATAAAACAATGATAATACTGATTTAGAAGATACTAAGGATGATATGGCTTTACTTGCTAAAAGATTTTACAGAATTTTCAAAAATAAGAAATGATCTAATTTTAAAACCCTTATGATAAAAAAAGGAAAATAAAACACTTGGAAATCTGTAAAAGACGGCCAATGTTTCAACTGTCATGAATATGGGCATTTTGTGAATAAATGTCCTAAATGGATAAATAAAAAAGAAAGGGCATGGTTGCAACAGGGGATGAATCATCCTGTTCTGAAAGTTCTTCTAAGTCAGACGATTCAGAACGTGAACTTTAAATGAAGTGAAAGCCTTAATGACTATAGCCAGAGTCACCTCCTCAGATAGTTGTAACTTATCTGATTATGAGAATCTTAGAAGTGACTCTGGAAATGAAAATGAAGATGATATCCAAGATGCTTATAATGCCCTATACAGGGAGAGTTGCAAAATAGTTGTCAAGTTAAAGATTCAAATTTTTAAAAATAAAAATAAAAGAAGAACTTGAAAATGTTGTTTTGGAAAAATACCATTTTTCTGATTGTTATGAAAAAACAAAAGTTGATTTAAGTTTTAAAAATTTTGAATTTGAAAAACTCAGATTAGAAAATAAGAAGTTAAAACTTGAAGTCTCTTCTCTATTGAGTTCTAAGGACACTTGGAAATACGCCCACAAAAACCTTGAGTTGGAAAAATTAGTAACCGCATCCAGAAAATGAGGCGATAGATCGGGTCTAGGATATAATAAAAATATTCCATTAAAAAATAAGAATGCATCTCCTATTTTTTTTTTAAGGAGAGTCCTCGAACTCAAAAGGTAAAAGCTTGAGAAATAATCAAAACAATTTTAAAATTTCAAAACCTTTTCAAGCTTCTAAATTCAAATCTAATAACATCAACCCTAGAAATCTATATCATAATCCCTTAGCTGAAAAAATAATGGATTTACTCAAAGAGCTTCTCAAATCTAACTCGAATGTTATCAGAGTTGACAAATATAGATATTTCAACTCTTACAAACTGAGAAAAACCAATGGTACTCCTAAACCTAGGACTACAATGAAGTGGGTTCCTAAAGTTAGTTGTCTTGTTGCCCACACTACCTTTAAAGCTTTTGGTAATTCAAAATGGTACCTGGACAGTGGATGTTCGAGACATATGACAGGTGATAAGGAGATATTCACCAATTACAAAGAAATGAATGATGGTTCAATTACTTTTGATGATGGAAGCAATTGTAAGATTATAGGCCAAGGTACTGTACAACTTTCTAACCTTCCTCCTTTTGAAAATGTTTTATACGTTGAAGGTCTTAAGCATAATATTTTAAGTATATCTCAAATCTGGGATAATAAATATAGTGTTAAATTTACCAATTAAGGATGCGAGATTTCTAATGAGAAAGGGTGTGTAATATTAAATGGTCGTAGAACATCTGGGAATTGCTATATCATTAATGAATCTTGCTCGTTTACCTTCTCAAACACCTTGGACATGTTAACTATTGAAACCTCTATAGACTAAGAAAAATTAATCTAATTAGAGATCTACCTAAATTGAAGAAACTGTACAAAATATGTGGTGCATGTCAAATTGGCAAGCAACCTAGGAGTAGTCACTAGAAGGTGAACTCCTTAACCACAACCAAACCCCTTGAACTTTTCCATATGGACTTAGTTGGACCAACAAGAACGGAGAGTCGAGATGGTAAAAAGTACTTTCTGGTCATCGTAGATGACTTTACCAGATTTACTTGGGTAGCCTTCATGATAGAAAAAACTAAAACTCTCGATGAAGTTAAAAAGATATTAAAACAAATTTAGACCGAAAAAAATGTTATCAAGATCAGAAGTGATCATGGTACTGAATTCGAGAATAATAATTTTGAGAAATACTGTATCAATCATGGCATATCACATGATTTTTTTGCGCCTAAGACACCTTAACAAAATGGGGTTGTTGAAAGGAAAAATAGAGTGTTACAAGAGATGGCTAATGTTATGTTGAACAACATTAACCTACCTAAAAATTTATGAGCTAAAGCTATAAATACTGCATGTTATATTATAAATCGTGTGTATTTAAGAAAATCTAAAGATAAAACAGCCTATGAATTATGGTTTAATAAGAAACCAATGGTTAAGTACTTTTAAATTTTTGAAAGTAAGTGTTTTATTTTACGTGATCGCAAAAACTTAGGGAAGTTTGAGGCAAAGAGCGATGAAGGGATTTTCTTGGGATATGCTCTGAATAGTCGCGCGTATCGTGTTCTGAATAAAAAGAATAGGGGTAATTCAGGAATCCATTATTATCGTAATCGATGATCACCTGATCACACCCATACCTAGTCAAGAAGATAATGAAGTCAATTTAATTGAGAAACCTGACTCTTCATCTAGTCTAGTTAATACTGAACTAAGATTAGTCAAGGATCATCCTACTGATCTAATCTTAAGAAATCCTCTCACTGGTGTGCGAATAAGAAAACAACTATAAAATATTTACAATTATATTTGCTTTACTTCTCAAGCTGAATCGGCCAATGTAAAAGAGTCACTTACTGATAAGAATTGGATTGCTTCCATGTAAAAAGAATTGAATTAATTTGTAAGAAATGATGTCTAGTATTTGGTTCCAAGACCATCTGATAAACATATAATTGAAACCAAATGGATTTTTAAAAATAAATCTCATGAATTGGAGAATATAATTAGAAACAAGGCTAAACTGGTTATACAAGGGTATACTCAAATAGAAGGAATAGATTATGATGCAACCTTTGCACCAGTAGCTCGTCTTGAATCTATCAGATTGTTTATATTCATTGCTTGCTTTAAAAAATTTAAAATATATTAAATGGATGTCAAAAGTGCTTTCTTAAATGGGAATTTACATGAAGAGGTGTATGTTGAACAACCTAAGGGTTTTGAGGACCCCAAACACTCAAATCATGTATATCGCCTTAAAAAGGCAGTTTATGGATTAAAACAAGCTCCCAAGGCGTGGTACGAAAAACTGACTAAGTTCTTACTCATTCACAATTTTATCATGGGAAGTATTGATAAAACCTTATTCGTTAAAAAATACAATGAACACATACTAATTGTATAGATATATATTGATGATATCATATATATGGTTCTACAAGTACTAACCTATCCATTGAGTTTGCAGAACTTATGAAATCCAAAATCAAAATGAGTATGGTTGGAAAACTGAACTACTTCCTAGGCTTACAGGTTAAACATCAAGAAGAAGGTATCTTCATTTCTCAAACCAAATACACCTTAAATTTGGTTAAGAAATTTGCATTCGAGAATGGTAAGAAATTCGATACTCCTATGAGTACGACTCTCAAACTCTCAAAGGATGAAACAGGTAGGAGTATAGACTCTCGCTTATATCATAGCATGATTAGTAGTCTATTATATTTAATTGCTAGTAGACCAGATATTTCCTTTAGTGTTGTAATCTGTGCAAGATATCAATTTGATCCAAAACAATCACATCTTATTGCTGTTAAGTGAATAATTAGATATATTGCATGTACTTATAATTACGGTCTGTGGATCTGCATGATACAAATGTGAAAATGTTGACTAGGCTGGGAACATCGATAATAGAAAATCTACCAGTGGTGGATGTTTCTACGTTGGAAACTGTTTGGTTTCCTGGCACAACAAGAAATAAAGTTCGGTATCTTTATCCACCGTTAAGGCTGAATATATTATAGCTGGTAATGCATATACTCAGATAGTTTGGATGAAAAGAATGCTAACTGATTACGGAATTAGGCAAGATACAATGATTTTGTATTGTAATAACTCTAGCACAATTAACATTTTTAAAAATCTCATTCAACATTCTCGTATGAAGCATATAGACATTCGTTAACATTATATTTGAGAATTGATTGAAGATAAGAACATCTCTTTAGAATACATGCAGACCGAAAATCAGCTTGCCGATATTATGACGAAACCACTTGACAGGAATCGGTTCTCTAAATTGAAAATGATATTAGTATGTGCATTATAAACTAACTATGTCATGTTATGTTTTTAAAATAAAAATATTAATTTTTTTGTCTGCACGACCAGTCGAGCACGTACTCGACCAGTCGAGCCACGATCGATCAAGCACATACATGACTAGTCGTGGAGCACGGGTTGACTTCCTAAAAAAGGGGAAAATCATTTTTTTTCTTCTTCATCAACACCTCCTTGCTCGACCCGTCGAACCCATCTCCATAGAGTTCTAGTAAGTGTATCATTTTCGATTTCCTTTTAGATTTGGGTTCCTTTATGCATTTTAATCTTTGTGGTATTGTTGATTTGTGATTTTCACTCTTTTCTACAAGGGTTTTTAGGCTAAAATTTGACCTTAAGCCACATATTATACTCTCTTTTGCATACTCTACATGCATCATTGCGCTCAGAGGAAGGTCACAGGCAACGGCCCTAGCGGCTCCTCCTCCTGGATGACTCTAATTAGGGTGAGAACCCTGAGAGCTCCCGAAGAAAATTCGAAGCATGTAAGGGATTTCTCCACTCGGGATATAATAATTGAAAAGGCGATAAATCTTGACCATATTGCTCGTTTCAAGTTGCTGCCTATTCTCTGAAATATTGGTTGGGAAAATATTTTTGGTTGGGACGGACCGGCTTACCGTTCCACTGCACAAGGCATGTTTGCATCTATTGGAGAGTTGCCCCTTGAAAATCTTACATTCTCCATCAATTTTAGAGAAGGGACAATGTTAATAGATAGGCACCTAATTTTGGGTTTACTCAATGTAAATGTTAATGATGAAGGCATCCCAATTCATCCTCCTTCTGATAAGATGTTTAAATCAAAGCATAGGGACATTACCCATAAATTATACTGATTTAATGCCAAGTGGACTGACGGTAATGCACTACGTGCCACCAAGATGATTCCCCATTTCTGTGTCCTTCACCACATTTTTACTTCAAATGTTTATCCGCAGTCTGGAAACAAATCTGAGCTCACTCCATTAATGGCCCGTATTCTCCATTCTGTTGCATTGGGTATCCCCATTTATCTTCCTTCTTTGATCTGCTATTTGATCATTCAGTTTCACATTCATCCTGATCATGGTTCTATTCCATTCGCTTATCTTATGACGACACTTGCCCTTCATTGCAATGTTGTTATGCAGACCACTGAGGCCGCTGAGTTAATTCTTCCATTTGACAATGTGAACATTAATAAAATGACTCTGAATTAACTCCTCAGTTAACAAGATGAAGATGAGGTCGAAGAAGAGAAAACACCGTTTCCAGCAGATACTACCATGGATGATATCTTCTTTGAGTTGGAAATTGATGATAAGGCAGATCCTGACTTTCAACTGTCTCAATTCGAAGATCACCTTCGCTCTCTAGAGGACAAGGTGGATGTTTTGAAAGTCTCTCAGGACAATCTGGGTGAAAGTCATCGCTCTTCAATGAAATATATGCGTCAATACTTTCGTCGCATAACGAAGGGTCTTCACCAGATTGACCCATCTATTCCACCACCTTCTTCCTTTGGTTCTGACTAGTCTGCTTTGATTTGATCTTGGAGTTGTATAACTTTATACTTTTTTCTTAAGTTAGTTGCTTAACTTGGATAATGCTCTTTTGGATATTATCATGATGCCCTCCTTCTGCTCATATCAGTTGATATCAATTTACTCTTACTCATGATGCTTATATTTCCATTCACTTATTTCTTTACGTCATACTCCTACTTTTCTTTGTCAACTTGTGACAAAAAGGGAGGAGTTTGTATGGATATGATTGGTATTGAATGAATATGATTGACATTGAATGAATTGAGTGATTATATATTATTAGGATGGATATGGTTGTACATATAGATATATGGCTTTTGTATATATTTGTACACACATGTATTCTATCAGCACTTATATTGAGGGAGTGTGTGATTTCAAGCAAAGCAGAAATGCTGAACTTATGTGTATGTTTTGTTATGTTTTGTTATGAATTTGATAACAGGAGAGATTATAAGTATTGTGATGTATAAAGAACATTTATTTATCAAATTTCGATGGACAAAAAAACTTATGTTCAAGACATGAAGATGGAAAGTTCACCTTTAAAGTTCAAGACATGAACTTGAAAAGTGCAAGTTCAGAACATGAAGATGGTTACCTCAAAGTCCAATGTACATGAGCTCTACTTCTCTTATAGTTCAAGATCAAGCTACACTTATAAGACTACTTCAAGTAGAAGATCGAATGAACGTAACTGAAGATACAACTACAAGCTTCAAGGTATACACTTCGATGTTCAATGTTTACAGGTATATTTGACCTTAGAAAGACCTTAGACTTAGGTTCTTTCGAATGCCAAAAATAATTAGATTTCTATACTTTAATTAGGCTTAAGTTCAACTAGTCTAAACCTTAGTTCGACTAGTCTAGGCTTTGGTTCGACCAGTCTAGGAAAAACTTCGACCAGTCTAAGTTCTCAATTGAAAATCGGATAAAATTTGTTAATTTCTTGACTAGTACAGAAAAGGGTTCGACTAGTCGTGGGTTGTAAGACCCGTATCTTAGTCCGTACTGTTCCGTAGACTTCCGCGGTCTTATCGGTCGAATTCTGACAACCTTCGACCCTTAACCGATATTTACGTGCTACCCTGATTCGTATGCCGTCAACCCGTATCGACTCAACCCAAGACTTTTACCATAGTGACCGTATCGTCGCTACGGTTCAGATGTCGCGACTCGTGCACCGAGGCGATACCCTGGTCAGGAGATATGGGCCAACGTTCGGTGTAGGGAAAATGCCGCGCGTTGCGAAACCCGAGAGGATCTCTACGACGTATCAAATCAATCTCATCAATCAATCAATCTCATCACATCACATGTCAAGTACATGTCAAGTACACATCACTTTCATCCTTTCCCAAGCAAGCCACAAAAGTTCAAAAGTTCTTCTATGCCCATACTTTTCTTACACAAAATGCCTCAAAAGTCAAGAAGTCCTTACACAAGCCATACCTTTCTTACACAAATGGCACCAAAGTCAAAAAGGGTCTCTTACACCCATCACTCACCACATCCATCACCTATCACTCTCTCTCTCTCTCCCTTTACAAGTCTCTCTCTCATTTCCAAACTCATTCTAAGCAACCAAACCCCATACGTATGAGAATTCTCCAAGTCTTCCAAACTCCAAGTGTGGCCCACCTTTCCATCCTAAAGATCTCTCATCCTAGCCATTCACCCTCATCTCCTCCATTGGAATCAAAACTAAGGTGTTAAGGAACCCATAGGAGCAAGAAGATCGAACGGTGGGTGCTTGATAATAGTAATTTTTCATATTTTTAAGTTGGGCCAAATGAGACCAACCGATCAATGGTTTGGATCTCACTTGGGACCCTAATTTGTGGTCGAGGGCCCACTTTGATCATCATGATCATCCATGATGGGGCCATTCTCCATGGACCCCATCATGATGTTTATTTCATTGCATTAGGGAGGGCATCTAGACTGTCCATATTGGTGGAGAAAGGATCTCCACCGTTGATTTCAATTTTGTTAGTCTCATGTGTAAAGGGATCCATTTTATTGTATGATCTCTTACAAGGGAGGGCTCATAGTGGCGGAGCCCTCCATCACACGTGTGTCCCACTCTTTTCTCTCTCTCCATCCTTTTTCAATCTTTTTTTTCATGTGATGACAATGTGGTTGGGTGGCCCACTCGGATGGACCCTACCACGAAGTATGTATCTTGTCCAAGCAATCTATAAGTGGGGCCCATTTTAAATGTGTAGTACCAATGCCATTAATCACTTGGTGGCCCACCTGAGCTGGGCCCACTTCAATGTATGTTGCCCAACCGTCCAGCGTTTGGGACGCTGGACGTCAACTGGTAAAACATAAAAAAATATTAGCTTATTCTAAGCTTGTGGGGTGACCCACTCCTATTGGTCCCACCTTGATGTATGTAATCAATCCTCGCCATTTATCTCATTCCTTGGATCATTTTAGCCGTTGAGCAGAAGAATGAGGTTGATCTGAATATCTGGTGGGCCATAGCATAGGGAACATTGGTGGCTACCATTTAAAAATTTCCTGATGTTTCTATACACCCAAAAATCTCAAACTTTGGACTCATTTCGTCTGTTACGAGCTTAGAATTCTATGGCCGGAGTGGATTCTCAGGTAGCGGGCCTCACATGTGATTTTCTGCAGATAAACAAAAAAAAAGAGAAGAAGAAGGGAAGCAACAACACTGCTGCTATCAGAAGGCAGTGTATGCTTGATATGAGAAGTGACTGATCATAGCATATGCCTTCAGGTAGGTCATTTAGGGGCTCCCGGTTAGACGGTGTTGCCCCATATGAGCGCACGATACACGCAGGATTTACCGCATGATTGGATAGTGTGATTCATGCATTTCACATTGTATGACATGATTACTGTATGCCCTAGTGACATCGGGGCTATAGCCTCCACAGGCGTATCGTGGATTGACAGGATTGGATACCGAAAATTTTATTCTTCATGGGGTGCTATAGATATCCCTGGATGAAAGTCCCTAAACCCTTATGGTACCAAGAGGTTGCTCCAACGTCTAGACCGAGTGGGTAGATGAGTGTTGACTGCCGATTACCAGATGGTTGCGCTCTCTACTATGTCGTGGTCGGTTGGAAGGGGGTGGAGCCTTACCCGCCTGAGAGTAGGGGGCAAAGCTAGGCTGAGTCTGACCAACTCGAGGAATGGGTCCGCTATCGATGAGTCGAGCCCGATATTGGCAGACGGATAGTGAGGTCTCTTCCACTTACCTTATTGAGCGCGATGGGGTGGCGATCTAGTTTAGAGTGTACTAGACCCCGGTGATATCCCAGATTTGAGTTGTATTTATATGTGAATTTAGATGAGGATTGTATGCTTGACTTACATCTTACATCGCATAGCCTTGGTATGGCCGACATCATTCATGCTTTGCGTCGCATAGCCTTGGTACGGCTAGCAATATTCATAGATCCATCAGTATATTCCGCATTACTCTGATATTGCATGATCATATTACTACCTTGCGCACGCACTTTCACCACCCTCTAAGCTTTATATAAGCTTATGTACGACCGTTGCATGCAGGTGACGTTGGGGCGCAGCAGCGCTGAGGCTAGAGCACTTTGCAGATCATTTTGGAGTTTTTATTCATTATCATTATATTTTCTTTTATGCTCATTGTACTTGTAAAGTTTTTGATCATAGTGGAAATGTAATGAAATTTTTGGTTGTTGTTTGTGGGTTATGCCTTTGGTTATGCTTATTGTAACGCCCTGAAAATTGGGGGTCGAGTAGAAACCCAACTCCCGAGTTCCAGAACATCACTTATGCAACATAGATAATGATGAATGCATGTTGTCTGTAGAATGACATTAAACAAGATTGAGACTAAGCCAAAACAGCATATCATACTCCAGAGACAGTTAAATTTATAAGCGGAAGAATGTGATAAATATATATATATATATATATATATATATATATATATATATATATATATATATATATATATATATAATATGAACTATTGTAAGTCTCTAGAGTGTGAACATGTTACCAGGTTAAACATATACATTTATACTCTAAAAATGATAAAAAAGAATATACATGAGTGCTCCAAAAAATATAAAATGATAAGTGTCATGGCGTCTAATCAACCTCCCTGTAATCCCGTTGATCAGAACCTGCACATAGGAGGAATCCTCCTCATCATCATAAAGTTCGGCTCCGCTTCGCAAGCATCGCCATCATCTGAAACTAAAATAGGGAATGGTGGGTGTCCAGAACACCATCCCGTAACGTGGGAGTGAGTAGCTAACTCAGTGGAATCATAGAGCAAAGGTTAACATGTTATCAAATCCATCATGCGATAATGGTAAATCAAGCAATCAAACATTCTTAAACACTGTGATTAATGCAAGTATGAAATGACATGATGGATGCCCTCACCGACATACTCCCTCATGCGACACCATCTTACGTTCGCGGCATGCTTTCTTCCCTCAGTGCTCCACTTCTTCCAAGCACATGCAGTGTGATATGAATATGATTACCAAGTTATTATTAGTCCTTTTCATATAGTAGGATTGAGAAACTAGGGTACCTCCCTTATATCAATACCCAAACAATGATCCATTCTAGGGTCGTCAGTCCTAGCATATCTCATATGAAGTACGTATCTAGGTCACTGTAAGGGTTGTCAAGGTGTTGCTAGCACTTGTGGCACCACTCTTCCATCACCTTATCAATACAGGTCTAATTTATATCCTTAAGACTGCATCAGGACTCGTCGCCCCCATGCGGTGTCAGGATAAACTCAAGGTCACTATAAAGGGCTGCCAGGGCTGTTGCTCGCACTCGTTGCTCCACTCCCCCATCACCTTATCAATGTAGGCCGACAATAAGAATATAATGTCCCATACCACCATAATCTGCTCAGAGTAGGGTAATCACTGGTCACTACGGGGAGGTTTGTGGCCCAAGCGTAGGCCGACAGCTCGACCATGGTGTCCCATACCACCATGCCCGGCTCATGAGTCTTAGGGGATCGAGGTACCAAGGTTAGAGGGGCTTTCTAATAGTAAGTTTGGTACCTTAGGTTCAAACAGTTATGACAAATACAAGGTGAACATACAATGGTCAGTCGGGTTACTTGATGAGTTCGACTAGCATGAGCGCACGTTGAATCGACCGACATGAAGTGCACAAGCACTTCGTGTGGCCTAACCACTGCCGACGACTCTAGTATGACTCGGGTTCGTCATACACATCCTTCGTGGCGAATAAAATCCAACCATGAACTCTAAACTATTACCGACTGCCTGGACTAGAGTATAGCCCCAAGCACATGTAATGTGAATCAGTAATCATATGAGAGAGACAAAATTGGAATACAAGTAATTCCAGCATGTTATCAGCATGTTATAACATACATCATAAGTAATTAACTATACACGAGTATTTCACACATAAGGTAATCAATTCAAATAGAATAAGCATGGAGGAAATCATGTACATCATCAAACTTGTTGAGAATCCTATCTCAACACTAATCTACAACCTCATTTACGCAATACTTACTAATACATACATTTATACAAACACTTAGACTACTCAACTCCAACGTACTTGACGTATGTTGATTCCAACATATAATATAACAGATCCTTATATCAAGGAGTTGTCTAATACACAACAATCATGTTCTTACATTCAAAACATATGGCAGGCATAAATCATATTGATTTAGACAATTCAACAAACACTTAGTCTACACACATTAGTCTACATAGCATATGTCGGCCAATATGTGCATTAGGGTGAATCTCTTCGCCAAACAGATCATACACATATAACTAGTATAGGTACACGGTAAATACTCATGGCAATCATACCGGCAAAATACGTACGTATACAGTATTTTCTACAAATACCTAAAATACCCTAACTCTCATATTCTTCGTACGTATTCAAAATGAAAAACAGACAGCATGTTCTACATGTCAAACAGCATCCTTATCAGTAATCTACCATTAAACGATTTTGAAAGCTTTGAAAACAAGTAATCTAAGCGTCTAAAATCCGCACCTTACGCCGTAGGAGCGTAATGAATCGAATAGGAACTCTACGTCGTCGTCAATGACTGATTGACAACCTACAACAAAAGGTAAGTCAGCTACTTCGCTACTTGGATCGATAGAATTCCTAAAACAGGTTAGGGTTAGGGTTTTCTTACCTAGAACGGCGTTGGAATCGCCAGAATAGCGATGCAGGTGGATGGAGTTGGCACGTGGAGCAGCAGGGAAGAATCCCAGGAGAAATCCCCAACTTCTCCCTCACTTTCTCTCTCTTTTCTCTCCTCTCTCTTAGGGTTTTTCCCAAATTCGTATGGGTTAGAAGGCTAAGGGTTTAAGCTCCTTATATAGGCTAAAAACTCACCAATATAGACTTAGGACCAAGGTATACTTGGGTTACAGCCAAATCGAGTCTTTTCCGATCTAAAAGGACATTTATGGAGGTCCCCTGACTGAATGCGGTCACTTAAGCTCATGGATGTTGGATCCTGATCACATTAAGTTTTCAGTTCGATAGGGTTCCCAGATCGCACGTGGCGGACCAATTTCAGTTCAGCGGCCACTGAGACTCGATCGAGGATTCCAAGTAAACTGACCTGAGTAGGAAATGTTCCCTGATCCGAGGGTGCATTTGGGTCAGATTCCGACGGTCAAAACGCTTAAACTTAACCCGCAAGCGAAACGTGCCAGATTTATTTAAATCACATTTAATTTATAAAGAATTTCACTCTTTCTCACACTCCTTGCTCCAGGCCCAATGAAATAGCCTCAGAACATCAGTTGGGCTTGATTTTCGAAATGATTGTCAAGTCCAACCAAGCGGTCGTAATTGTCTAAGATTATAGATATTGGACTTTCGATGTGCGGTCTAGATCCAATACAAAGTTTCAAAGGGTTCCTAAGAGCAAATGGGTTTAGAGTTTGATCCTAGGTTTTACGGTAAGATAGCGTCAATGATTCTATAGGTTTTGGGTCTTACAGATCGTATTTAAAGTGGTTGGTGCTAATTTTGCAGGAAATCTAGTATAGCGCTGGCTAATTCACGTTAAATTTCTAAAGAATTAGGTTCTAAATGAGTTATTTGGCTTTGGAATTGGGTTCTGAGAGGTTACCAAGGTGTTATGGTTGACCCATTGCCTAAGGACATCTAACCCCAGGTTGGAAAAAATTCAGGGTGTTACACTTATCACGATTCAAACTGATCTTGAAAATCCTCCTCGTAGCATCCCAGGATTGGAACCTGGTGAATGGGAGCTGGGAGCCGAGAATGGGGTTCTACAGAGGCTGTCGGTGCCAGATTCGGTGATCGAGAATTTTTTGAGCCCGGTTTCCGAGTTTGGGGCATGACATGGGTACACCCTTGACCAGTCGAAGGTGGCTCGACTCGAAGTCCAGTGTTGAGGGTCAAATATTACATATTAGACCCCGATTATTTCCTGAATTTACGCATAAGATACTGTTTAATAGCCCGATTTAATTGTGTTTGTGTTGCAAGGTGGATTTACGGATGTGGACTGAAATTAGATGTTAAAAGTATGAAATTAATGCTCAAGATTCACCAGAGCAAGGGACGAACTTCAGAGGACCAAGATTGATGGATATACACGGTCAGAAATTCGAGAAAACTAAGAAACTGAAGCTTAAGTGGCTTGAAACGTGCCCAGAGTGCAAGATCACAGAGTTCCCACCATCAGTTTGGCTCGAAACTTTATACGTGGCCTGAGGAAAAGAAAGTAACCGTACAAGTCAATTTTCAGCCATTGGATCCCTCTGGAAGTGACCCAATGGACAGATCAGCATATAAATCAGTGAATTGGGGCCCACCTGAGTTATGGATATGCTTCAAAAGTGCTCTGGACGGATAAAATAAGATGGTGAAAAGGACGGACGGAACGGATTACACATAAACATCATATAGGACCCCATTTATGCGCGAGTGTGCATAGTGCACAATCTCACTCGCTGTGCACCGGTCTTGATCTTTGGTCCAAGTCGGGTTTGACTGACTCAATTCAAAAAATGGCATCAGCTGTTTCCAGCGAACAGGGGCATCGATTTACGATTAGTGGGCCCCACCTATAAAGACTTTTGCAAATCCAAGTCGTTCATCACGTAGATGGATTCGTTCTGGACAGAACCATGTTGTCCATTATCATCCATGCATGCACATGTGTCGATCACAGCAAGCAGAAGACACTCATCTGCAGTCGTTGGAGCATGATGCATTAAGTGGGTCACATCAACGGACGATGAAAACCGTCCATCCCCGGTCAAATTTGCGAAGAGAAGATTATGGACGGCGTGGATCTCTCAAATCCATAGAAAGTGTGCCCCACCAACACAACAGCGGAAGAAGATTCTCATGCTCTGTTTCACAAACCGACCGCGGACGATCTTGATGGGCCACCAAACACTGATTAGAAGTCCAATCCGGACCGTCCATCTGCTCCTTATGGAGCCTCTTATCACTGCTGTAGTGTCAGAACTCCACAAGATCATGAGGATTGAAATCCGGCCTTTGAAACGAAAGATAGACGGTGACTTTCCTGATTACATAGGCCACATCAGGGGCGATCCAAAACCGTCCATATGCAACTGATTTTTGGAGTTAAATTCAATGGACAGAGTGGATTTACCATCCGACATTGATCATGGACCCCACCAAGCAATCAGCGTATGCACGCTGTAAACAGATTGCGTAAAAATTCTCAGTTTCTGCTGCGGAACTGGAGTCGGTCCTCCACCGACTCTTTACGCACGATCCTTGCTGCCGACTCCAAGCCCTTATAAAAAAGGGAAAAGAGAGAGAGAATGAGGAGAAAAAAAGAAAAGAGGAGAGAGCTTAAAGCTGGCATTCAAGCCTGGACGTGCATCTCATCTTGGGTTGGACGTCAGGAGAAAGAGAGAGAGAGATAGAAGAGCTTTGTTTTGTTTTTTTTTCTTTTCCTTTTCTTATCCTTTTCTTTTTCTCTTTATTTAGTTAGATTTAGCCTCACCATGTTAGGCTAAACCTCTTAGCTAGGGCTAAGAGGTGAAGCTTGTAGCATGATGGGAGAGAATTTGCTTGTTCCTTTTATTTAAGATTGAACTGTGATTGATTGTGGTTTTATTAATGAAATATTTTTAGTCTTTAATGGTCTGTTGTGACTGAAATTACAGTGGGTTTGCAATGGCTTTGAATATTTTCTTCCCTTCTATGTTTATAACGTCAGGACGCCCCGTTGTTCACCATAGTCTCCTGGGCATGGTCAGATGTTGTTACCCTTCCTAACTTTCATAACATGTTGATTGGTTGGTAATTAGTTTAATTCTATTGTTTGCCATAGTCTCTTGGGCATGGTTTGGTGATGGAGTCCATTCTAATTCATATACCTTTTATCTCTTTGAAAACTAGATCAGTGGCAGTTCAGTAATTTTCATAATTCTTGAAGCAGGCATAAGATCTCTCTGATCTCTACAAGTGGATCCTCTGAATCCCTAGTTACCCTTCTCGGATATCTCCTTAGTTTTAGATTAATTAACATATAATTATTTCACAATTGTTACTTGATTTAGAATTCATCTTATTTTAGTTCAAATCCTACTTAATTTTAGATTACGTACAGTTTCAGTCCCTTGGGATTCGACCTCGGTCTTACCGAGTTATTACTACATCACAACCCTGCACTTGGGGAGTGAACATCCAGCAATGTATTTTGGACATCCTCGACTAGTCGAAGGCGTTGCTCGACCAGTTGAAGAATGATTTTGATCCGATCCCGCCTGAATTTTGAAAGTTAATTCTTAGACCAATCGAAGGAGACCTTAGACCAGTTGAACCAATAACTTTTTAACCTATAAATAGAGGTCTTTCTCACTCAAAATTATATCATTCAAGCCACCAAAAGCCTTCACTTTGAGAGATAAAAGCCCCTATCTTCTTCAAGTTATAGAATGATATTTTAAATTCTTTTTAATAGCTTTTTTGTTTTGAAATTTCTAGATCGCTTTTTATAAATCATATGTTTTAAAAGGAGTTTTTATTCTTCATTTTGAGATCTTAGAAATTCAAACAAGTAGCCCAGATTTGAATTAAATTAAAATCTATTTAGAACCTAGAACCCTTCATTTTGATTATTAGACATTGGACATTGAACATTGAATATTCATCATCAACCAAAGCGGTTCTGCATGCTGCATCATTTAACGTCCTCTAAAGAAGATAAGTATATAATTTTTGTTTTTGGTTTTATTTGAGATTAGCTAGGAAAATCTCATGTATTAGTTTTGACTGAGATGAGCCAGAAAATCTCAGTGTGTGGAGTTTTGAAAGTGATAGCCCTCCTAAAATCACATCTGTATAGGTTTTAAGTTGAACCTGAGAAAACCTTATTTTTCAGTAAACGCTAATATCACTTGGGTTGTGAATATCGGGAGTGGAGTAGGTGTGGCTATTTGAGAACAGTTGGTGTACACACCAAACCACTATAATCCTCGTGTTTGTGTGGTGAATGATTCTTGAGATGTACATGTAGTGAATGTTTGTAAATCTTTATGTATATGTGGTGAATGCTTGTAATAGATAGTTGCATTTTTTTTAAATTCTCTAGTTCTAGTTTGTGATCTTGATCCTTACTAGTTTATGTAAGTGAAATAGCGGTAATGACCACTTTACTTGAAGTAGGGATATGCCAATATGTCTCATGGAGCCGAGGAAGATGGCGTCGTATCGTCTCGACGACACGTGAACAGCTCAACCAATTGTTGCACGGTTTGCTGCACTTCGTTCACTAGGCGCTCCAAGATGGTAAGCCTTTCACTGATTCCACCCACCAATTCCTTGAGCTAGAAAACATCCCGCTGAATTGCTCCAATCTGATCCTGATGGAGCTTAAATCTCTTGGCATGCCCAGGCCCTGATGTGGATGGCGCTTGATGGGGCCTATGAGCTTCATTTCCAGCTACCTCAGCTCCTTCATCGGGAACATCACCATCACTTCTTGCTCCTTCTTCTTAAATGCCTTCCTCTGGGTCCTCAGGGTACTTGTGAAACTTCAAGTCCATTTTGTGAATGTTGCTTTTGTTGAAGACTTGGAGGGGAAATATCGGATCATTGGTCGTTGGGAAGCATGCGGTGTTACATATCATGTTTATGATCCAGGGATAGGGCAGGTGAAGGTCCCTGGATGTATGAACGATGTATACCAACTGATGGACAAGCAGAGTCAGAAGACAGATCTTTATCCCTTTGGCGATTGAGTACACTAGCATGGTCATAAAACTTGTGAGTTTAGACCAGCTGGTACTTTTAGGATATGCATTTGTGGTGAAGATACGGTGTAAAACCCAAAATCGTGGTTCCATGTACCTGTCTCTACCTTGACATAGGTACTTAGTCACCATGGACCGAATTTCAACATTTTTGAGGTCCATTTCAGGAAGACCTTCTGGTGTCATTATCATTCCCAGGATGTTTGTCCTTGTAGCAGGAGTGACCAGCACATCATCACCATCTAGAGAGACCATGATAGAAGGAGGATCAGACATGGGTGAGTGACACACGGCAAGGAAGTTGCGTGTTCGTTTGAGTTGACATGGCCCACCGAAATCGAGAACGGGCAACCAATCGATTGCAGTAAACAGGGATTCCAAATTGTATGGTTTTAGACAATCCCTGTCTACCTTTCTCTCATGAATGAACTTCCTACCCATGTATTTTGGTGGACATGAAGTTTTTCATCCTGAGGAGGTGCCGGTGTTTCAGACTGGGACCCACCACGTGAGGTTTATCGAGATCTTTGACGGGTGGGGGTCCCATGTTCGGGAGCTCTTGCCTTTTATTTTGAGGCAAGGGTCTTTCTTCGAGAGGCTTTGGACGACTCCCTAGGACTAGACAGCGTCTCTTTGTCCTTACCCATAAAGACAGATTTGGGAAGAACAGAAGAAATCCCTCTTTTAAAGAAACTGAAAATACCCGACCAAAAAGCAAGATAAAATCTGGAATGGAAGGAATGGAAGGGTAATACCAGTTTTTGAGGCATATCTGGGACCCACCGATGGAATTTTCAGCTGAGGGAATGAGCAAAAAAAAATTGAAATGCCCTTTTCCGAAAAATAAAATTTTTCCGCTCGACCTCCTTTTATCGGGCGGCAGTCTTCGATATCATCGACCAGTGTTTTGATGATATCGATGTAACTCCCCCGATGTTATCGAGACCATTTTTTATTTCATTCTCGATCATACGGCTCTTCATATTCCAAAGGGGGCGTCGATGATATCGACCCTTGATCGATTAATCGAGAATGACTTATCGGTACACATATCAATGATGAATATTTTTAATTTTCAGCATTCAGACAACCCATCATGTATACTTTTAGTATATCTATGAATCATCAATATACATAGCAAAATTACGTACAATCACTGTACACATCAAAATTATAAACATTAGAATGTTTATATATAAAAAGATTAAGGTGAGGAACCTCAAACATATCATTTAAAGCTTAGCAAAAATTGCATCATTTAAGCAAATATCCAGATCTAGATGCATGACCTGGACTTGTCTTTTTATGCTTGATATTTCAAGGTATATGAATAGAGTTAGTTATCAGACAATTCAGTTTTTCTGTTACTATCCATTTTGAGACAGAATTCTTTACTGTGGTAGATTTAGTTTTCATGTTTATCTCACCCACTTGGTCCAATGATTCCTTCATTCTATCTTTCAGTTTAGGTAGTGATGGATGAGCGTTTCTCCTAGATGGACTTTTGACATTCTGTATTTTTCTGGCCAGTTTGAATTTACCAATATGATTTTGACCGGAGTTATGTGTAGTCTTTCTAGGTGTTAGGCATTTAAACTTATAATGACCCATATCACCACATAAATGACAAACTGGAGTAGTTCTCATACTACTACCTAAAGCAACAGATTTTTCAGTTGTTGGTGTTGCATTTCTAGTTATCTTTTTAGTTTTATCATACCCTAGCCCAATCTTGTCGTTTCCTTGTCTTCCCATCCATAAAAACTTTTCTAGCTTTTCACCACTTTGGAAAAATTTATAGTTTATTTCAGCAAATTTTCTACATTTATTTAAGTCAAAACAGAGTGTGTGATTCTCATTCTTGAGTTGCTTATTTTCATCTTTTAATAATTCAACTTGTTTATTAAGCCTTGATGATTCTGTTTTTAGGGATAGATTGACTCTTGCCAACTTATCATTGTCTGAATGATATTGCTGTAAATCATTGATTAAATGTGTATTAATTTCCAAGGTTTTGTCCAAATCTTTTTGAAACAATTCCTTTTTATTTTCAGATATTCCAAGTCTTTTAAGGATGTGGATGTTATATAGAGTTGATTGTAAGCATCTTGTAGTGTATCATGTTTCTCTTCCTCCTCCTCTGTTTCCTCATTATCAGATGGAAATGATTTAGTGGCTTGCTGTTCTTCCTTGTTTTCAGATACCGTGGGAATGATTGGAGTAGTAGAGACCACAAGAATTTCCAAGGATTTATGGTCTCCATCCCTTTCTGAGGCACTATATATATATATATTCTGAGTTTGACTTTTCTGTATCATCCCATGCGGCGGCCATTGCTTTACCCTTTGTTTTTCTATTTGGGCATTTAGTAGATAGGTGTCCATACTTCTGATAGGCATAGCATTATGGTTCTTTGCTCTTTTTACCAAATTTTCCTGTAGAAGATTTGTTATCGACCTTTCCACCTTTTGAGGGACGACCAAGATTCTTCTGAAAGAACTTCCTGAATCGTTGTGGTAGCAAAGCCACTCCCTCATCTTCATCATCTTTTTCACTTCCGCTGTCCTCATTTGTTGTTTTCTTTGAAGTTTTTAGAACAGTAGTTCTGAATTTTTGGGTTTTTTTGAAGTGTAGTTCAAAAATTTGTAGGGAACCTACCAGTTCTTCTACTTTCATTTCATCTATGTTCTTACACTCTTTAATAGTTGTACTTTGAGATTAAACCGTTCCAGCAGTGATCTCAATATTTTCCTACAAATTTTAGGAACTAGAACTTTTTCTCCCAATGCACCCACGGAGTTACGAATGATATTCAACTTTGTGAAGAACTCCATGAAAGTCTCATGCTCATCCATTCTGAGATTTTTGAACTGTGAGGTTAGCAGTTGTAGTTTGGACTTCTTCACAGTGCTTGTGCCTTCATGGGTTGTTTCCAATAGATCCCATGCTTCTTTGGATGTCCCACACATACTTATTCGATTGAAGATGTCTTGGGACATGGCACAGTAGATGGCATTCATAGCTTTCTCTTTAACAGTCTGTTTTTCTTTATTGAATGTCGTCCACTTTTCTTTGGGTTTGGGTTTTTTGATGGTTGTGCCACTATCAAGTATAATTTTTTTAGATGGTGACACATATCCACTTTCAACTATATCCCAAACATCATCATCCAAAGATCTCAGAAAGTAGTGCATCCTAGCCTTCCAATATGTATAATTTGAGTCATCAAACGCTAGAGGCCTATTGACTAATGAGCCCTCTCCTTTGGCCATATTCCCAACTTCAGTCAAGATCACTCTCTAGGTGGTGAAGCCCTGAAAGAGAGACCCGCTCTAATACCAATTGAAATAGCGGTAATGACCGCTTTACTTGAAGTAGGGATATGCCAATATGTCCTAGAGGGGGGTGAATAGGGCTTTTTAAATATTTTATGCTGATTAAAAATCCTATTAATCTAATCTTGAGTAAATAGGTATGAAAAGCATCAGGATATCATCAGAGTAACTCAAATGGCTTCCAAGCCAAATTGAGGATCTAATCATAAAACTATTGAATGATAAACATGAAACAGTTTATAGTTTATGATGGATGTGACTGTGTGTGAAGTGTAAGCAGATATGTGGACAGTTAATGAAATCACATAAATAATCAAGAAAAAATATCAATCATAAACACAGTCATTTTTATAATGGTTCGACTACTTGTCTACTCCACTCCCGACAGATGCACTCAACCCTTGAGTGTGCCGAATTTCACTAAGGAGGTTTCACAATGGTTCACTTCAAACATAAAGTTTTAAATCAGGTTCACCTTTAACCTTTACAACCTACACCTAGGCTGACTGTTTATACTCCCTAAATAAGGGTCAACACATAGCACCCAGTTTTAAGCACACTGGCCAAGGATCCACACAAGGAACCTCACTGTTTATGCTCTCACGAGTAAGGTTCAACACAATGCACCCACTTTTAGGCACACTAGCCAAGGATCTTTCACAAGACCTTAACTATTTATAGTCTCCACAGAGCAAGGGTCAACACAATGCACCCACAATGTACACTCCCGCCAGAGGCCTCTTAGAGGACTTGCAAAGGGTGAGAAATACCTTAGACCCAATCCTACAAAGAAATGATCACAAGGGTCCTCTCAACTCTAGTTACTTACAAATAAGTGGATGAGTCCTATTCAGCACGTTGTCGAAGATCTCCTTCTTTGTTGATGAAGAATCTTCTGCTTCCTTGATCCACAACACAGATGATGTACCAATATACGGCGTCGAGTTGGGTTAAGGTTAAGACAGAATTCTACTCTATTAAATGTTTTCCTATAAGGAAGATAGAGTGATTCCAGTTATCTATGCATTCAAGGCATCCTAACTTAATGATTTGTCATTAAGGTAGTAGCTGAAGGATCCTTAAATCTGGAAGTTCATTCCCCAACCCACTCTATTGAATATCAATGATGAGAGTGGATTGAAGGATGAACTCCCATGAGAGAAAGGGCTTTGGGTATATGATCAAAGGTAAAATACTCAAAAGCACTCTCTTCTTTCTCTACCAGCAATAATAGAAAAGTCCTCTTTATATAGGCAAAAGGTTCCAACGGATATAAAATGGTCACATTTATGACAGAGTTCGATATTATCGAGCGTATACTCTCGATAGCATCGACGGTCCGCTCGATAACATAAACTCAAATGTTATATGCTTTTGAAACCTATTGATAACTGATCGAGGGAATCGAAACACTTATCGATGTCATCGAATTTCAAACTCCCATTTCATCGATGTGAGGTTTGATTCCTCGACGTTTGAAAATGAGATAGACTTGCTTTGAAATATTTTAGGTTTACGAGAATGATCGAGGGACCTTCAATATCATCAGAATTTGAATGTCGATGATATTGATTGCCGTGTCGAGGCATCGATAAATCCAAGGAATTTTCGTTTAAGCTTGTTGGACAATTTCTGTCCTTGTTCGATGTCATCGAAACCATATCGATATCATCGATATTTGAATATTGATTCTATCGAGTGACCCTCGATCATAGATAAACTATCCTAAAATATTTTGCTGGAAATCTTCGTGCCCATGACCGATATCATCGAGAGACTTCCGATGCCATTGAGATTTGAACTTTGATGGTATCGAGGAGGGCTTTAATATATCGATGCACATATGATATTTTTTAGTGAAAACAGGGGTACCGGAGATCTGCCTGTCGATATTATCGAGTCACCTTCGATGAACTCGAGATTCAAATATCGATGATATCGATAGTATATCGATACATCGATAAATCCGTCTAGAGATATATGTGGTTGCTGGACACTTTTATCCTCATTTCGATGGATCGATTTGTTAACGAGGACATCGACAGCACAAGTCGATCATTTTGAGCTGTATATCGATAAAGTAAGAAAACTTAGAGATTTCCTGTTTTTAAAAAAAGTTTGTATCGTATTTTTATTCTTTATGATCAATTGTTAAGCTTTACATGTGTGAATTATTTTAATTGTATTATGCATGAACATGATGGGTTCACTCAATAGACTTGACCGGTAAATGATTTATAGATGGAAAAACGGTACATATGGAATTGAAGCATATACAACAACTCAAGAGCAATAATATGAGGCCAAACTAGTGGATGATCCACATGAATAGTGGCTATATTTAAACGAAGACGAACTTACTATGCTGGATCAGTAAAATGATTAAATGGGACATGTGTTTCCTATTATTATTTTCATTTATATTTTGAAATGGCTTCTTATTTAGATTATATAAGTTTTGAATACGTTGATAATTTTGAACAATGACTTAAGAAATGTCTCAAATGGGTAGGTAAAAATATTTCAATTAGTGTTCTCGATTATTATGTGTGGTGGTGAATATCTGTGAATGGATTATTAGTTGATATGAGTGTATTGATAGATGTTAATGAAGACATATAATTCGAATTATATTATGTGTAACACCCCAGATTTTTATCAACCTGGAATTAGACGTCCTTAGGCAATGGGTCAACCATATCACTCTTAAAGCTCAATTCCAAAGCCAAAGAAATCATTTAGAACTAAATTCCTTAGAAATTTAAAGTGAATTAACTAGCGCTACACTAGATTACCTGCACAAGTAGCACCAACCACTTTAAATACGATCTGTAAGACCCAAAACCTATAGAATTTTTAACGCTATGTTACCCTAAAATCTAGAATCCAACTCTAAATCCAGTTTCTCTCGGGAGCACTTTGAAACTTTGTATCGGACCTGGACCGCACGTCGAAAGTCTGATAGCAATAAACTTAGAAAATATTAACTGCGTAGTTGGACTTGATAAGCACCGCGAAAATCACGTCCAAACGATGCTCTGAGACGATTTCCTTGAGTCCGGAGTGAAGAGTGTGAGAAAATGAAGATTTTTAAGAAATTAAATATAATTTTAAGAACTCTAAAATGTGTCACTTATGCGTTATTTCTAAGCTTTCTGACCATTGGATTTTGACCCAAATTTACCCTCGGATCAGGATAGGTGGCCCTTACATGTCATAGTACTTGTGGCTCTGATCGACTTTCGGTGACCGCTGAACTGAAACTGGTCCGCCACGGTCGATCTGGACATCTGATCGAACTAAAAACTTAACTCGATCAAGATCCAGCATTTATGAGCTTAAGTCTGACCGCATTTAGTAACAGGACCTCCAGAAATGCTCCGTTGGATCGGAACGAGGTCGATTTGGTATTAACCTAAGTATACCTTAGCCATAAGGATATTTCCGTCGATTTAGAGCCTATATAAGAGGCTTAAAGCCCCTCTCTCATATCCGATACGAATTTCCTAAACCTAAGGGAGAAAGAAGAAAGAAAGAGGAGGAAAGAGAGAGAGAGAAAGTGAGGGAGAGTGTGAGGATTGTTCTTGGCAGTTATTCCTGCCATTCTTCGTGCACATCTACCTTATTTGGATCGTTATGCCAACGATTCTTGCATCGCTCTTAGGTAAGGAAACCTAACCCTAATATGTTTTAGGGTTTCGATAGTTGTAAGTAGCGAAATAGCTGACTTACCTCGTCTTATAGGTCGTCATATCAACGTTGATGAAGACTTAGAGATCCATCGACTTCTTTACGCTTCCACGGCATAAGGTGCGGACTTTAGACATTTAGGTTGTCATTTTTCAAAGCTTTCAATGTTTGATAATTGTAGATTCCTGACGTGGATGCTATTTCACATGTAGAACATGCTATCCATTTTCTGTTTCAGTTAAATACGAAGAATATGAAATTTTGTGTATTCTCTGTATTCGTAGAAAATACTGTATACGTACAAAATATGAAAGTGTGTTTGCCATGATTAATTGTCATCTATGTATGCTAGATGTATGTGTAACAACTCCTGAGCTAAAGGTTTAGCCTAAATACATGATATACCAACATACAATATTTATTTAGTATGTGTAGACTAATTATTTATGGAAATGACTGAATGAGTATAGACTTTGTATTCATGCTCACCATGACAAACTGTCGTGGATATATGATTGTTGTATGGGCGACAACCCTTTGACGAAAGGATTTACCCTAATACGTATGAAAATTAACACATAATATGTATGATGTAGTGTGTATGCTAAGTGTTTATAAAAGTGTCTGAATGAGTTAGTAGTCAGCAAGATGTACCTGTATGCGGGTTGAGATATGATTCTCAACCACATCAATGATGTATATGATTTCCTCCATGTATGACTTATTTTAATGTCTGCTTGATTATGAATTGAATGTGTGTGAATTCATGTTTATAATGCACTTCAGAACATGTTCATATGATTGAATGATTTGTAACCTTGATCCATTACTTCTTTGACTATCTCATAGGACATCATGTTGTAGTTGAATGTGTTTGGGGCTATTGAATAGTCCAGGCAATTGGTAATACGCCTTGAGTTCGTGGCCGAGACCTATTCGTCACGTAGGACGTGTTTGACGAACCTGAGCCGTGTGTTGCTTGTTGACAGTGGTTAGGCCACACGAGGTTCTTATGCAATTCATGTCGATCAACTCAACGGGCGTTCGTACTAGTCAAACTCGTCAAGTAACCTGATTAGCCTGATGTATGGACACTACTGCTTGAATTTAAAGTACCAAACTTACTAGTGGAAATCCCGTTAACCATGGTACCTCGATCCGCTGAGACTCATTTTTGGCATGGTGGTATGGGACACGGTGGTCGAGCTGTCAGCCTACGCTGGGGCCACGAGCCTCCCCATAGTGACTAGTGAGCAACCCAGACTCATGAGCCGAATACGGTGGTATGAGACACTGTATTCGAGTTATGGCCTACACTGATAAGGTGATGGGAGAACGGTGCAACGAATGCGTGTAACAGCCCTGGCAGCCCTTTATAGTGACCTCGAGTATACTCTGAGTCTACGTGGAGGTGACGACCCTTCCGTAGCAACAAGAGTATAAACTAGGCCTGTATTGATAAGGTGATGGGGGAGCGGTGTAACGAGTGCATGTAACAGCCCTGATAGCCCTTGCAGCGACCTAGAACCGTACTTCGTATGAGACATGCTAGGACTGACAACCCTAGACTGGATCATTGTTGGGAATTGATATAAGGGAGGTACCTTAGCTTCCCAATCCTACTGTATGAAAAGGACTAATAACAACTCGGTACTCATGTTCATGTCGCATTGCATGTGCCTGGAAGATATGGAGCACTGAGGGAAGAAAGCATATCGCGAACGTAAGATGGTGTTGCATGAGGGAGTATGTTGGCGAGGGCATACATCATGTCATTTCATCCTTGCATTAATAACAGTATTTAGAAATGTTTGCTATGTTTGTTTTATCATTACCGCTTGACTAATTTGATAACATGTTAATCTTTACTCTATTGTTCCACTGAGTTAGCTACTCACTTCCACATTACGGGACAGTGTTGTACACACCAACCAGACCCTGTCTTAGTTTCAGGTGAGGGAGATGCTTGTGAAGCGAAGCCAGACTTTGCTTTATGATGATGAGGAAGATTTCTCATATATGCAGGTTCTAATCGATGGAGTTACAGGGTTACTGATTAGATGCCATTACACTTGTTACATTGCACTTTTAAAATACCCATGTATATTCTTTTTGTTCATTTTTGGAGTATACATGTATATAGTTAACCTGGTAACATGTTCACACTCCGGAGACTTACAATAAATTATACATTTTATATATTTATCAGTCTTCCGCTTGTGAATTTTAACTGTCTCTGGAGTATGATATGCTGTTTTGGCTTAATCCACTTCATGTTTTATGCACTAATACAGTCGACATTCATCCATCATTGAAAATGTTGTATAAGTGATTTCTGGAACTCGAGAATGGAGTTTATGCTTGACCCCTGATTTTCAGGGTGTTACAGATGGTATCAGAGCATGATTTGGATTAAACCAGACCTGGGTTATGGTAACACGACGCACTCTGACATACTCTGAATTAGGAAGGGGGCGATAAAACCTAGAAATCATATTAGAATCTCAAGTTTCGCCGACAGGTGAGACTATACAGTAATTTAGTCCATAACGTATCTTTGGTCGCGTGAAGCGACCTAAGTCGCCTCTAGGCCATCAGTCTATGGGTTTGAGTCATTCTCTGAAGAATTCCAAACCTATAAATAAATGTCCTTAGGTTTTGGGTCAACCACAAAACCTTACACTCAATCTGAAAGCCTAAAACCCCCTTTTATCCAATTCCTTCAAAATCTCACCCTCCACCACTTTATTCTTCATTTATTTTTAAGTACATTCATAATACACACCAATCCTAGGGTATAAATGAGGAAGAATAATACCGAAACTAAAACTCACCATAAATAGTATATAAATGAATAAAATGGATTTTGACCCTTAACCTTTTGAAATCTAATAAAAGAAATGGGTTAGTTGGATTGATTAGTATCTCCTACCCCAAAATCATATGCTACATATCACATAAACTCATTTCGGTTTGAAAATTGGCCCCAAAAATGCCTCAAATGGAGTCGGGGGCCTACCCACGCCAATCCAGAGGGACCCAAGGTGGGCCCCACACCTTTTTGGGACCCAGGGGGCAGGAGGGCCTCGCCCAAATGGCGGGCCCTCGCCAAACACTCCAAGGAGTGGTGAGGGCCTCGCCGAGTCGGCGAGGCCTCGTCGGTCAACGGGCCAGGTCGGGTCGGGCCTTCGGGCCGATCATGTTTGGGGGCTAGGGTGGCCCCTTGGTGTATGGTTTTTTGATAAAAACCCCCTAAAAGTCACCCCTCCTTCACAAAGTGACCCCCCAAGCTCTCCTTTCTCTCCCAAACATCTGATTTTTGACAAAAACCACTCCTCTAATCACTTCTTCTTTCATTTTCGTGCACCACTGTCCCTACTTATTCAAAACCCATCCCCACTGCTGTCTACACTCTCCATCCTCTCTCATTTGACCTCTCAAATCCCCATTTTATGCCTCAAAGGCGTGGGAACTTCATATCCCACCTTGTTCTTCTTAGAAAATAAGTTTTTATTTTTATATTTTATTCTCCCAACTGCTCTCTACAGGTACATGCATCTCCCATCTCCTTCTTTTCCTTGCCTTGAGCTCACGAACCCCCTCTTGTGACTCACTACTTCATAACTTAACAATCCATCATAAATGGTTTTATGATGGATGGAATTATAAAAGCAACAATAAATGATTTCCAACAACATGTTTGGTGTATGCAATTAAACGTAATTTTGGGCTTTCTTTCAACTTACACTTAGGAATTCATCATCATGGGATTTGGAAATCCCATCTCACACTTTACAACACAAGATCCATTTTTCAAAGCCTATGAAATTGATTTGAATCCTAACCCACCCACCTACCAAACATGTCACTCCCAATTCTGAGGTGGGAGTAGGAAAGTAGTCCCATTTAACACAACTTGAGACCACTGGCCACATAGGCCCTTGGAGTTTTGGACTTAGAGTGATGCTCCTAGATTTCGAAAGACCTGACAGTATGGGAATCCAATAAATTGATAACGTGAACCCTATGACCTTCTCAGCGGGTATGAGCATAACTGGAGTGCTCGAGCATAGTTAAATTCAAGTTCAAGCAACTCAATTTCAATCAGACAACTTTGACCCTAAGCGATAAATCAATTTCTTATATGAGAAAGGGTATGACATCATATAGTGTATGAGCGTAGACCTTGGGCTACAACTATTTAGATTACCACTACTCCTAAATTAAGACTAGCTTATTGGTTCTACTAAGTAATGTAAGAGATTGATTATGCTAAGATGATTGAAAGATAGACTGAATTAGTAGGCTTAATTAGGTTGGAGTGAGACCTAACTCTTAGGGAAGTTGTTTTCATTAGAAGCTATTCATGCTCAGAGAAAACTGATATATCCCTCGGATTGAATGTTAGGTCCAGCACCCACTAAAATAGCCTTCTCAAGGACTTGTTACAATTGGGAACACGGGGTAGAGGAACTATATATAAGCGGAGTGTTCGCAGTTCGAATTGAATTCTCACTCTTGGTCGTCTTGCCATAAACTCACACCCGTCCTTGAAATCAACCACAACACTTGGTAGTTCCTTTCTATAACCATAGGTACCAATGCCATGGCACACATCATCGATGGGAGGGAGACCAATGTATGGGGAGATCGTATCTCATTTCATGTCCAGGATAGGTTCTAAATTACACCTTGTTCTGACATACGGATCAGGACATAAATCCTTAAGTCGTAAGGGTGAGAATAAATTTTAAAGGGGGTAGAACATTAAAAGCCTAACCTAGTTAAGTCAGTTTATACATCCTTTTGATTAGAGTGGCACGGCGAAAGCATGGTGGGCCCTTGCCCCACTGGCCCAGGATCAAAGGAAATTGATTCATGTTAGAAGTAAGGTTAGGTCATTAGATAGGACCTGAATCTTCATTAGAATGTCACTAATGAAGTCATTAAGGGAAAGAAATTCCATTCATAGCCTTGGCCCACTCTATACGATTAGAAACTGTTTTAGGATGATCTATTAAGCTATGTATTAACTCCTACCTTATACCAAGACGAGGACTCCCTTAGACCAAGACCCAAAGAACAACCTTAATAATAGGAAATTGGAACCTTTCAGTGATGGGCATTCCCTAAGCTTTGGAGTAATCAGATTATACGGAGTTACTGAAATATACAATGGCGAAGCATTCGCGGCTTAACCCAATTCTCAATCCTGGCAGACTACCAGTGGACTCACTACTTTGACCGAGTAGAAGACCAGGATCTACCAGGACTACGAAGGGATACGATGAGCCTTCTACCCTGGTCAGGTACATGATCAATGTATCAGGATCAAGCCAACTACAACCGTCTCTCCATACTGGTCAACCACTGAAAATATATATCTTACTATAAGTAAATGGGAACCATCGTCAAGACTCCAAATAGATAAAGAAATCAATTGTAGCCGAACATCAGGGTATAAGCAAGAGATAAAGAGTAAATGTTTAGAAGGATAGACAAAATGCGCCAGAGTAGTATAGATGTATATACCCCACCACGCATATAAACTTGAAGTCGATAAAACTTGAAGTCATTACCCTTAGCCAATTTTGGGGACGAAATTATTTTTTAAGGGGGGTAGATTGTAACACCCCGAATTTTTACCAACCAGGAGTTAGATGTCCCTATGCAATGGGTCAACCATATCACTCTTAAAGCTCAATTCCAAAGCCAAATAAATCATTTAGAACTAAATTTCTTAGAAATTTAACGTGAATTAACTAGCGCTACACTAGATTACCTGCGAAAGTAGCACCAACCACTTTAAATACGATCTGTAAGACCTAAAACCTATAGAATTTTTAACGCTATGTTACCCTAAAATCTAGAATCCAACTCTAAATCCAGTTTCTCTCGGGAGCACTTTGAAACTTTGTATCGGACCTGGACCGCACGTCGAAAGTCCGATAGCGATAAACTTAGAAAATATTGACTGCGTAGTTGGACTTGATAAGCACCGCGAAAATCACGTCCAAACGATGCTCTGGGACGATTTCCTTGAGTCCGGAGTGAAGAGTGTGAGAAAATAAAGATTTTTAAGAAATTAAATATAATTTTAAGAACTCTGAGACTGTCGCTTGTGCATTATTTCTAATCGTTCTGAACGTTGGATTTTGACCCAAATTTACCCTTGGATCAGGATAGGTGGCCCTTACATGTCATAGTACTTGTGGCTCTGATCGACTTTCGGTGATCGCTGAACTGAAACTGGTCCTCCACGATCGATCTGGACATCCGATCGAACTGACTACTTAACTTGATCAAGATCCAGTATTTATGAGCTTAAGTCCGACCACATTAGTAATAGGACCTCCAGAAATGCTCCGTTGGAACGGAATGAGGTCGATTTGGTTATAACCTAAGTATACCTTAGCCATAAGGCTATTTCCGTCGATTTAGAGCCTATATAAGAGGCTTAAAGCCCCTCTCTCATATCCCATACGAATTTCCTAAACCTAAGGGAGAAAGAAGAAAGAAAGAGGAGGAAAGAGAGAGAGAAAGTGAGGGAGAGTGTGAGGATTGTTCTTGGCAGTTGTTCCTGCCATTCTTCGTGCACATCTACCATATTTGGATCGTTATGCCAACGATTCTGGCATCGTTCTTAGGTAAGGAAACCTAACCCTAATCTATTTTAGGGTTTCGATAGTTGTAAGTAGCGAAATAGTTGACTTACCTTGTGTTATAGATCGTCATATCAACGTTGATGAAGACTTAGAGATTCCATCAACTTCTTTACGCTTCCACGGCATAAGGTGTAGACTTTAGATGTTTAGGTTGTCATTTTTCAAAGATTTCAATGTCAGATAATGGTAGATTCCTGACATGGATGCTATTTCACATGTAGAGCATGCTATCCGTTTTCCGTTTCGGTTAAATACGAAGAATATGAAATTTTTTGTATTCTCTGTATTCATAGAAAATACCGTATACGTACAAAATATGAAAGTGTGTTTGCCATGATTAACTGTCGTTTATGTATGCTAGATGTATGTGTAATAACTCATGGGCTAACGGTTTAGCCCAAATATATGATATACCAACATACGATATGTATTTAGTATGTGTAGCCTAAGTGTTTGTGAAAATGACTGAATGAGTATAGACTTTGTATTCGTACTCGCCATGACAAATTGTCGTGGATATATGATTGTTATATGGGCGACAACCCTTTGACGAAAGGATTTTCCCTAATACGTATGCAAATTAACACATAATATGTATGATGTAGTGTGTAGGCTAAGTGTTTGTAAAAGTGTCTGAATGAGTTAGAAGTTAGCAAGATGTACCTGTATGCGGGTTGAGATATGATTCTCAACCACATCAATGATGTGTATGATTTCCTCCATGTATGACTTATTTTAATGTCTGCTTGATTATGAATTGAATGTGTGTGAATTCATGTTTACAATGCACTTCAGAACATGTTCATATGATTGAATGATTTGTAACCTTGATCTATTACTACTTTGACTATCTCATAAGACATCATGTTGTAGTTGAATGTGTTTGGGGCTATTGAATAGTACAGACAATCGGTAATACGCCTTGAGTTCGTGGCCGAGACCTATTCGTCACGTAGGACATGTTTGATGAACCTGAGTCGTGTGTTGCTTGTTGACAGTGGTTAGGCCACACGAGGTGCTTATGCACTTCATGTCGATCAACTCAACGGGCGCTCGTACTAGTCGAACTCGTCAAGTAACCCAATTAGCCCGATGTATGTTAACCATGTATGGACGCTACTGCTTGAATCTAAAGTACCAAACTTACAAGTGAAAATCCCGTTAACCATGGTACCTCGATCCGCTAAGACTCATGAGCCGGGCATGGTAGTATGGGATACCGTGGTCAAGCTGTCGGCCTACGCTGGGGCCACGAACCTTCCCGTAGTGACCAGTGAGCAACCCAGACTCGTGTGCCGAATACGGTGGTATGGGACACTGTATTCGAGCTGTCGGCCTACACTGATAAGGTGATGGGGGAGCGGTGCAACGAGTGCGTGTAATAGCCCTGTCCGTCCTTTGTAGTGACTTCGAGTGTACTCTGAGTCTACGTGTGGGTGACGACCCTTCCGTAGTAACAAGAATATAAATTAGGCCTGTATTGATAAGGTGATGGGGGAGAGGTACAAAGAGTGCTTGTAAGAGCCCTGACAGCCCTTGTAGCGACTTAGAACCGTACTTCGAATGAGATATGCTAGGACTGACGACCCTAGACTGGATCATTGTTGGGAATTAATATAAGGGAGGTACCTTAGCTTCCCAATCCTGTTGTATGAAAAGGACTAATAACAACTTGGTACTCATGTTCATGTCACATTGCATGTGCCTGGAAGATGTGGAACACTAAGGGAAGAAAGCATGCCACGAACGTAAGATGGTGTCGCATGAGGGAGTATGTTGGCGAGGGCATACATCATGTCATTTCATCCTTGCATTAACTACAGTATTTAGGAATATTTGCTATGTTTGTTTTATCATTACCACTTGACTGATTTGATAACATGTTAATCTTTATTCTATTGTTCCACTGAGTTAGCTACTCACTTCCACGTTACAGGACGATGTTGTACACACCAACCAGACCTTGTCCTGGTTTTACGTGAGGGCGATGCTTGTGAAGCAGAGCCGAACTTTGCTTTATGATGATGAGGAGGATTTCTCCTATATGCAGGTTCTGATCGACGGGGTTACAGGGTTACTGATTAGATGTCATTACACTTGTTATCTTGCACTTTTAAAATACCCACGTATATTCTTTTTGTTCATTTCTGGAGTATACATGTACATAGTTAACCTGGTAACATGTTCACACTCCGGAGACTTACAATAAATTATACATTTTATATATTTATCACAGTCTTTCGCTTGCGAATTTTAACTGTCTCTGGAGTATGATATGCTGTTTTGGCTTAATCCACTTCATATTTTATGCATTAATACAGCCGACATTCATCCATCATTGAAAATGTTGCATAAGTGATATTCTGGAACTCGGTAGTGGAGTTTATGCTCAACCCCCGATTTTCAGGGTGTTACATTATGCCTATATTAAAATGATGTGACTCATTGATTTAAATACATTGAATGTACGAGTCATCACTACAACAAAAATGGGTTTAGCCAACAATTTCGAAGTGGTCTCTTGCCAGCGCCAACTCTCTCCTTCTCCCCACCCTCGACTCTCCCTCTCTCTCTCTCTGTGCAACTCCACGACGCGATGGAGTCATTTCAGCCAGACGGGAAAGACTCTGAAGCTGGCGGTAGAAGCTTCAGGACGATCTCCTCTCCCTCAAGGACATGGGTCAGTAGATCCGGGACCGGTTCGAAAATCGATGGCTCCACCAGCACCACCTCATCTCCTCCCTCCAATCCCTCATCCCCAACCTCGTCTCTTCCCTCAATCTCTCCCTCCAGCTCATATCTTCCTTCAACGGCCAATCCTACACTCCAAACCCTAACCCTAACCCTAATCTTATAAATGCCTTTGAAAACTGACCTTTCACCCCTCGCCGCAATCTAAAATTCCAGTCCCTTGCTGCAAAACCCTCATCCGATCCACCTTAACAACCCCTCTGATCTGACAATGATAAGAAGCCATTGGATGATGATGGAGATGCAGATCCATTGTCTGTCATCCGATCCATGGTCGATGTTTGCCTCTTTTAAGATACAAGTTAAGAATCCCACACACCATTATTAGATGGTGGGAGATATGTCCAGCCAACTCCCATTGCATCCTGTGCTCACACAATGTTTTGCCTATTTTATCATAACCCTTTATTGAAAGGAAAGAAATGGAAACAAATTCATCTAGTAGTAGCTAGCGGTATACTCTAATTAATTTGCTAGAATTGAATGGTAGAGTAAGATTTGTGTAGCTGACCTCAATTAGTTCGGATAAGGCGTAAATGATGATATATTACAACATTCTATTATTATTATTTTTCTATGAAATTTCTTTTAATGAAATGAAAAATGCTTACAGTTTCTTTGATTTTATTAGAATTTTTATCCATGTTTTGTGTTGCTTAAGTTAAGCTCAATTTATATCCATATATCGATTTATATCAAGTTGAATATCGACTTCCAGTTTTTTTTTTTTTTTAAAGAATTTATATCCATGTTTTCTGTTCAGTAATCTACGAGTTGATAGTTGTGTTGACTATGGTACAGTTGACAAGTGTAAAGAGGACACTTATTCTTCCCTATGTCGACATGTTTGATACCAGTGATGCATGTCAAACAACCATTTACTCCAAAATCTTAAATTGTCAGAGTGTGGTGTATCAATGTATATCAAGGAATTTCATGACGTGCGGGGGAAATCTGCACGGGAACATACTGAGAAGGGTGGAGGGACACTCACACCATAAATAAGCTGAGCTTAATTTACCGGTCCCTAAGCTGGACCTAATTTTCCTAGTCCCCTGTAAGAGAATAATATATTAGCGAGGCATATTTGCTGCTCTTAAGATTCGAACATAGGACCTTCCTCTCTGATACCATGTCAAACAACTATTTACTCCAAAAGCTTAAGTTGTAAGAGTGTGGTGTATCAATGTATATCAAGGGATTTCATGACTTCAACACCCACCTCCTTCCCCCCCCCCCCCCCCCGAAATATTTCCTATACAAGATGATGGGCATAAATAGTTGCTATACAAAGTTTAGATCTTAAAGTAAGGACCGAGTATCTCTAAGCTAGGAAAGTATATCTTTAATTTGGAAAAAAATATTTACAGAATTAAATCAGTTATTTACATAATCAAATCAGTCTATATATGGTAGTACACCAACTTGGAGATGATTCTAGAATCGCGTCAATCGTCAACACTCCCCCTCAAGTTGGTGCATAAATGTCACTCATTCCCAACTTGTCAAGACTGTCATTAAATGCGCGACTTGACATGGCCTTGGTGAGTAGGTCAGCGAGTTGGTCTTGAGACAGAACATGAGGCATTTCAATAATCTTTGCTTCTAGTTTCTCTCTGAAGAAATGCCTATCAACTTTAAAATGTTTAGTTCGATCATGTTGAATTGGGTTATGGAAAATATCATAAGCTGCCTTACTATCACAATATAGCTTCATTGGACTGGTGTTCTTAATACGCAGATCTTTCAATAAATTCCTTATCCACAATAATTCGCATACTGCCTTAGCCATTCCCCTGAACTTAGATTCAGCACTGGATAGAGCAACTACTACATGTTTCTTACTTCACCAAGTAACTAGATTTCCACCTACAAAAGTGAAATATCCCAACGAAGATCGCCTATCTTTGATTTCTCCAGCTCAATCTACATCGGTATATCCTTTGACATCCAGGTTATCTCCTTGTGTAAACATAATCCCTTTTCCCGGAGATGACTTCAAGTAGCGTAAAATATGTGTAACTGCATCCATATGTTCTTTCCTCGGGGAGTGCATGAATTGGCTGACAGCACTTAGTGCATATGCCAAGTCAGGTTGAGTATGTGCAAGATACATTAATCTCCCAACTAATCTCTGATATCGCTCCTTATTCATCAGAACTTGATCCAGATATATGCCTAGTTTTACATTTTCTTCCATAGGAGTGCTAACTGGACTACATGCTCTCATACCAGTTTCACTTAGCAGATCTAAGGCATATTTTCGTTGAGAAAGAAAAATACCTTCCTTTAACCTTGACACTTCAATTCCAAGGAAATATTTTAATAGACTAAGATCCTTCATTTCAAATTCCTGGGCAAGGTGATTCTGTAATGCCTTCCTTTCTTCTGGATCATTTCCTATTACTATCATATTGTCAACATACACAATAAGACAAGTAATCTTTCATTTATTATGCTTCAAGAAGAGGGTATGATCTGAGTTACTCTACTTGTATCCAAAAATCTTTATAGACTTCATAAACCTTCCAAACCATGTTGTAGGAGATTGTTTTAGACCATACAGGGCTTTTTCCAATCTACAGAAATGTTTGTCATCTTTTGACTGCATATTACATCCGAGGGGCAGCTCCATGTACACTTCTTCTTGAAGGTCTCCATGCAAAAATGCATTCTTCACATAAAACTGGTGTAATGGCCAATCGAGATTCACCACTAGGGATATCAAAATATGAACACTATTAATTTTTGCTACTAGTGCTAATGTCTCCATATAGTCAATTCCATAAGTTTGAGTGTACCCCTTGGCGACTAGTCTGGCTTTGAATCGTTCAATGGTTCCATCTGCCTTGCATGTAACTGTGAAGACCCACTTACATCCAACAGGTTTCTTCCCTTCAGGCAACTTAACAACTTCCCAAGTTGAGTTCTTTTAAAGGGATTTCATTTCTTCATTCATTGTTTCCTTCCAACTAGGATCGCTTAGGGCTTTCTGCACATTAGCAGGAATAGATACCGTGGATAAGTGATTCACAAACGACTCACTTTCCTTTGACAATCTATGATGAGATACATGGTTGCTCATGGGATACTTAGGGTTAGAACTAAGAACAGGTTCACAGTTTACTCTAGTTATACCTCTGATGGCTCGATTAGGTAGCACTTTTAGAAGAGGTTCAGAATTTACCTGGGTTTCGGGAAAGGAATCAGCTTTAGAGAGCAATTGGTTAGATGGTACCCGTGAAGGGTGGAAGCTGGTGCTTGTGGCAATTAAGATACTGGTGAAGCCACTTACATTTGATTTTGGCTATTTCCATCTTCTTCTAAGGGCTGCTTATTCTGCTCATTTGCCTCCTCTGGATGTTCACCACTATTATCCAAAGTTTCACCACTTGTAGTGTCCAAGTTGTCCAAAAAAGGATTTAGAGTCTACAATTCATATCTATTCTCCTCCTAAAGTGGAGACTCAGGAATAGAATAATACATGTTATTTTCATGAAATACAACGTCAAGATTAACATACATCTTTCAAGAAGATGGGGGGGGGGGGGGGGGGGGGGGGGGGGGGGTTGTGATAGCATCGGTAGCCCTTCTGAAGCGAAGCATAGATAACAAAGACACATCGGAGAGCTCGAGGTTCCAACTTACCTCTCAAGGGTTTAGGGAGATGCACAAAGTCTACACATCCAAAAATTCTAGGTGATAAATTAAGGACAGTAGGAGCACTTACAGTTAAATGAAGGGCGTTAAAGGGAATTTGAAATTGTAAGGAACTGAAGAGTACATGGTTAATGAGGAGGCCGCAACACTGAGGGCTTCACCCCAGTAACTGGTGGGCATGTGGGTCCCAAACAAAGAAGCACGAACAACTTCAAGCAAGTGGGAATTCTTGCATTTTACAACCCCATTTTACTGAGGAGAATAAGGACAAGTCGTCTGATGATAAATGTCATGTAACTGTAAATACTCTTCAAGTCTTGATTAACAAATTCTCCACCATTATCAGTGTGGAGAACCTATATGTGAGATTGATATTGAGTGGCGATCATCTTATGAAATTTCTTAAATAAGGAACTAACTTCATTCTTTGACTTCATTAAGCAAACCCAAGTATACGAGTGTGATTATCAATAAAGGAAATAAACTAACGAAAGTCATTCAAAGAAGGGGTATTGGCCCACCCCCATACATCAGAGTGAATCAACATAAAAGGTACGGGACTTTTATTCATACTCAATGGAAACGACACACGGTGAATTTTTACCAGTTCACAAATGTCACATTTGAAATCTGAGGTAGTTAACTGGGAAAATAACTTTGGAAACAATTTTTTCAAATATCCATAAGACGCATGACCTAAGCACCTATGCCACAACCAAATTTCAGAGGTTATGTCAGACTTATCCGCTGAGAAAACTTGAGCCAACTGATTTGAGCTAGCAGGCTACAGATCTAGGTAGAATAGCTTCCCCCTTCTAGTACCACAACCAATTGTCTTCCGAGTTCGAATGTCCTTAAAAACACAAAGGTTAAGACAGAAAATCACAACACAATGCAAAGCACATGTTGTTTGAGAAATGGACAATAAGTTGTGGTTGAGGGAAGGTACGACTAAAACATAATCGAGATTTAAATTGTTTGGAAGAGTAATTGAACATTCTCCAATCATAGGTGAGGGAGTGTCATTAGTTGTATACACTATATGTTATGTGGATGGTTTCATAGACTGAATATGGTGATTGTCAAAAGTCATGTGATCTGTAGCTCCAGAATCAATTATCCATGTACTACTACTACTAGATGTAGAAATATATAGAACCTTACCAATGTTACCTAAAGTAGCAATCAAAGAGGAAGCTTTTGCAGGAGTGTCACTGGGAGGTTTGGCCACGACAACAGAGGCCTGGTGATTCAGTTTTGAATTACGTTTTACGTTTACGTGGTGCCTTCGCTGGATCCCACCAATCTGGATAGCCAATCAGGTCATAGCACCGTGATTTTTATGGCCCGTTTCACCGCAGTGAGTACACAGGCATTCGGGTTTGGCAGCACCTATTTTGGAACTGCCCTTCTGAGATCGTGTTTGGTCAGATTCAGATTTTGAAGTAGGTTGTCGAGGCTGAGGCTTGGCTCAGTGAACCATCAGAGTGGTAGACTCAGGGTTGTCAGGTTCAACATTCAAGGTAGCTCGACGTACAGCATCCCGACATACAGAGGCGTAGGTGTCTTCGAGATCCACCGGGGGGTCCTTCCGAAGAACTTCACCTCAAATCTATTTAAACTCTTCATCAAGTCCACTAAGGAAGATGTGCACACGCAAGCGTTCAACTAATTTCTTACAGGTGATAATATCATCGGGATCCTTCATGATGATTTTATCACAATAATATAATTCTTGAAAATTTTCGATGAGCTCACCGTAATAGGTTGATAAGGGGCAGCCAAGTTGTTTAGTAGAGAAGGCATGCTGATTCATGACAAAGATTTATGTCTCATCCGTTCCATCATAGAATGCTTTGGCAAGAGCACTCCAAATCTCTCATGGGGTGCGCAATTGTAAGTAACGCTTCATTATTTTCGGCGACATAGAGGTCAATAACCAACCTTTGACCTTTTGATTTTCAGTATACCACTTTGCATAGGTGGCGTCGGTTTCCTTCAGGGGGTCAGTATGGCCTATAATATATTTGATCTTCTCACGTCCTGCGATCTGCATCTCCAATATTTGGGACCATACGTCATAGTTAACTTCAGTGAGGACAACACCAGGATGGAAGCCCGAGTTTGCATTTTGGATATGGATAACTGGGGTAGATGATTTAGGAGTAGAGGATTCGGGTTTGTCATGAGCCATATAGGTTCTTCGATGGTGGTGGTTTGGACAATACAGGAGGCTTTGATACCAAGTTAAAAAAAGTATCACAATCATGTATTTCCTCTACAAGATGACGGACACAAATAGCCGCTATACAAAGTTTAAACCCTAAAGTTAGGGCCGAGTATCTCTAAACTAGGAAAGTATATCTCTAATCAGGAAAAAAATATTTACAGAATCCAATCTGGTAGTACGCTAAATTGGAGATGATTCTAGAATCGTGTCAATTGTCAACAGTGCATGGACACTAGATTCAGGGTACATGTTAACTCAACTATTAGGAAAAGAATATTTCAATTATTTATTATATCGACTGTTTGTTTTGTGGACTACAAAATTTTGTTTGATATGAATTACAAGTGGGTTGTGCCACCTATGTGGGGTTCATAATGTGTAGCATTTGAACTTTGGGTGTCTTCAATCTGCAATGGGTAATTTGTAATATTTTCTAGACATTTTCAATGTAAGCCTGTTTTCATGGAGATGAAGGATGATAAGATATAAAGTATTTCATGGTCAGGTGTATACAAATGTTTTATTAAGGTGTGTTTAGTAGTTTGACATTTGGTGTATTTGAAGGGATTCAGTTTCAAGGTGCATTTGGCAGTTGGAATTTGGTGTATTTGGATTTTAATCTAATATAAACCCCCATTTTGGAGGGTTTTTGAAAATGCAGTCTTGAGGTGAGTCTCTTTTTTCAATGTGCTCTATTCCAATCTTGGACTGCCATTGCCTTCTACAACCCCTTTTTGCAAGTGTCAAATGTGTTATTGATTCTGGCAACATTAGCATTAGCCTAATGATGGCATTAGCATTAGTGTCGCTTTCTATTTATGTGGTGGAACTGATTATGCCAAAAGCTTGATGGGTGTGCATGTGTTGATCTCCTATTTTACCTGTATGAATTTTAGGTGCATTCCTTTCGTAATTAATCTCATGTTGTTGTTAATGCAGATGGGGATTCCGATTCAAACTTCATTAAAATTAAGCCCATGGAGAAAGGTAGGAGCTGTACTTATATGTTCTTACCTTGACAATTTTGGACTCACAGTTCTTATGATCATTATTAGTTTTACATGGGGGAGTTTTATTGTTGTTTTATATGCTAAACTATGTTCAGCCTGCATGAACTCTCCACATGCACCCATACACAGTTGTGGGACACCACACTACAAATCAAAGATCTATTTGATTGCTATTGTACTTTTTCTCTTGATGTCTCTACCTACGAACTGAAATTTCAACACTGATGTGTTGCTCATGATGGGAATTAGAAGAGTTTGCATGGACCTAGCATGAATTCTGGTTAGTCAATCTTTCTTTTAGACCTTTCTTAGGCATTAGAAGAATTTGTATCAAATGACAAAGATACCCTCTGCAACTAGTTAGAACAGTGGAGTTGGACTCTTAATTGAGTTCATCTAATCTCACACGACGATGCCCACACAATGAGGGGTTGAAAAGCTTTAGCTCTTAATTGAGTTCATCTTTTTGCAGCTAGCTATAGTTCCTTGCAAGCTTGCTAGTGATACTGTGACCTGGAGTTGAAGTTAAAGCTCTTCAGTTTAAAGGTTTGGGAGCCTTCATTTAGTTGTTCAGAGTTTTTTCCACCATCTTGACTGACTTGTGATTAAATCAAGTTTTTATGCAGATTAGTCCCGATGAAATCTGAAACCAAGTAGCTCTTCAAGGTTTCTATTTATTTACTTTTTTCTTTAACTTTGAGTGCTTCAAAGGGAGTAAGTTTAATAAGGTAAGACAATCAGGATCGAATTATGAATCACTTATACACATGACACTATCTCTATCAACTCTAATAAATAGCCGAAGATGGCTTTTTAAGCTTTTAAACTATGCTTTCTATACTTCCCCACCCTTTATACTTTAAGTAATGTAGTGGTTATATTTTCAAATAATAAAAATGGGTTTATCTGTTAAGAAATGATCCCAACACATGAGAATGTGGCATACATTTCATTGGTCGTCAAAATAGGCTGTTTCAATTAGCAAGTTACTATCACATGCTTTGAAATGATCCCCTAACGCATAATAGACCGGTGAAACTCCACTGAAAATTTGCCTCGGAATGATTCTCAGTCAGAAGTTTTGAAATGATCCCCTGACACATAATTGTTGACAGTGTGTCCTTATATATGTTTTTATTTTTTTTATCAAGTACCTTATAATTTTGTTATATGCTTGCATCAGCAACTTTCAATTTCTAATAGAGATGAGGCTGCTATTGTCCACAAATGTACACCATAACTTGGACAGTTTCTTAACCTATGTTGCTCTATCACCTTGGATACAGAGCGGGAAAATTGAAGATTATTAGACATCAAGATCTCTCATAAATAATCACTGTTAACTAAAATGAGACGAACTTGTTTTTAGGCATCCACCAAACACATCTGACCATTATAAGATTTTGCAAGTGGCTAAGTAAGCGAGTGATCTTCTCACTACTAGTGAAATGGAGGAAAAGGAAAGGAAGAGTCGTTGGGAGAGGGTGTATCCCAGGAAATCGCGTTCTTCCAGATCCAAGTTCTTTGTCTTTGCGGCTAATCTAACTTTTGACACAACATTAGACGATCTTCATTGTATATTTGGGCATTTTGGCAAGCTTATTGATGTGTTTATCCCATGGAATCGAACCCTCAATCGATCTCATGGCTTTGCATTCGTACGATTTTGCTCACTACCAGAAAAATGGGCAAAGGCTACAGATTAAATCCGTAGCCATAAACCTATCGCTACGGATTAAATCTGTAGTAAGACCGTCGTCGTAGGTACCGAGCCAATAGGTCTAAAATCTATGGCTATGGATTTAATCCGTAGCCATAGCTCCAAATAGCTACGGATCTAATCCGTAACAAATATTTCTGTAGCCAAAATCACCTACAGCTACAGATATTATTGGTAGCTAAAAGTAATGTTGGTTCCGTAGCAATATGCCAAATTTTATAACAGCTATGGTTGTCAAATTATCAGCTACGGTTAATATCCGTAGCCATTTACTACAATAATTTTTTTTTAATATCATTCATTCAATTACCACCTGCATAATCATTCATTCAATTACAATCATTCAGTCAATTACAAAAATTCATTCATTCATTCAATTACATTCATTCAGTCAATTACAATAATTCATTCATTCAATTACGATCATTCATTCAATAATGAATCAATTACAATCCTTCATTCAATCAAAAGATAGTGAGCATAGAGAGTGAATGACGTCTATTATTTTTCCTGGTCATCGAGGAGTCAATTATTCCTATGGCCTCGACGTGAACTGAGCCTCCACCATCCTTGATGGCTTCTACTATTTTTCCATAATAAAAACAGTTTGCGCAATAAGAGAAATTTAGGACAAAGATATGATCAGAAGGTTATGTGTTATATGGAATGAATGGCATCTCTAGAGCATTTGATTCCTTCCCAGCTTTCTCCATAGGGGTCACCACCAACAAAATACCATCCAATGAGTTGGGGTGGGAAGTTCAGGGAGATGTAAAGGCCTTGCAATGAGAAAAGAGAAGGGGTAACTCAGGAATTCCATTTGATCTGCTGAGTGGAAGTGTTAGAATTTCTGTGCTAAGAAAAAGAAAGTGTGAGAATTCCATTTAGTCTTTAGGCATTATTATGCATAGTATTCTCTAGGATTTTAATTTCTACAAATGTTGCTTTATTTCTCTCTCTCTCTCTCTCTCTCTCTCTCTCTCTCTCTCTCTGTTTTTTTTTAAAGCATGATAAGTATTCCATTTCATGAAGCATGAAAGCAAAAAAGTTTCCCTCAAAACAATCTTAATATGGAAGCTGTACAGTATCTTCTTCAAGAAGAGAATTCCCTCCCCTAAGTAATTTGAACTGAGGTAAAACCCAAGCACTGGTTCTCATTCAAACCAGTTCAGAAATCACAACCAAAAAATGAAAACAAAACCACACATTCAAACCCATGAGGTATATAATACAGAGAGAGAGAGAGAGAGAGAGAGAGAGAGAGAGAGAGAGAATCATGGTACCAACCCAAGATTCTTGAAATATTCATACTCGAGTGCATTCTGGGCTGTGATTCTTCTTCTCAGTTCCAAGCAGAGCATTTTAGAAAGAAGATCGATTCCTGCTAGTTCAAGATCTGGAACACAGTTGTCAAATCCTAAGTTCCAGACCTTCATTTTATGGCCTAAAAATAGGCTGTCGAGGACAAATACAAAAACAGCCCGCAAATTCATCTGAGTGAGGGTGTTAAAGTCTTTAACCCTTCCAAGTCAGTATATTCTCTTAAATGATCTATCAAAACTTTCACCCAAAAATAAAATACAAACAATAAAAGGAGAAGCAAAAAAATAAAATAAAATTCAAATTACCATGCGAAGGATCGATGATTGTAGATGTTTCAAAAAATAGCATTGTCCAGAATAGAAACTCATTATAGCTAAAATCAAACTATTAACAAAGAAGCTACTAATTGCCGGCAAGTGGTTTTTGAAATTCTGTTTACAAGAACGGAAATAAAAAAAACTTAGATGCTTTGAAATGCTTTTGTCAATTGATTCTCTTGGATTCAGTTTCAAAGGATAGTAATTAAGATCGTTTGCAGCTAAAAATCTGTGCAGTGAATCAAATAAATGATTATTTTTAAAAAGAAATTATTCAAAACTCTTCAGCAAGTCTGTATCATAGCCAGAGGATGCAAATAAACATCTAGAATACATATTGATCATAAGAATGGCAGTATATGACCAGATATTGGAAGTTGAGAATCTAGACCAAGAACTCGGTGAAATTATCATTGATAAGATCATGACCATCCATTTCATTGAAGCCTCTAATGAAAAAGTTGACAAGCATATTGACCATTACTTATGTTGTTAGGAAGTTCACAACTTACAGTTGCCATCTTATAGTTATCGATAATCCATTGCAATCGCCAACAGAAACCTGAAAAGCCAAACATGACACGTAGTTTCACAAATTTCACAAACCTTGGTCACCAAGTCACATCTTGCTGATCAATAAGCATGAAAATATATCAAAATAATAATAGAGTAAAGTGATCTTTCATTTGAAAAGACTAGTGAACCAAGCATTCATCCATACCATATGTCCCAAAATCTTAGTCCGTCATGTACAATAGTCACTATTACATTTGCACTCTCTGTATCTCTGCACATCATATACTTGCATTTCAGAAAAATCAATAAAAAAAAAAGTGTATAGTATTGTTCCACCAAGATCCTCATAATGGACTTATTATACATGGACTATGTATTAGCATGTGCAAGGGCTCCTGCTGTATTTCCAAGGACCTCAAACTGATTGTCAAGGAGAATAGCAATTGAACTGTTTTCCTAGATATTATCCAAACCAAAAGACTAAATGGGAGAATTTTATTTTTACTTTAAAATGAAAAATGAATGTAATCCAAACAGGCCCTTGGTGCATAACTAGGAACTTGTACAAACATAATGCTTAAAATAAGGAATAGTTTTGACTGAAAATAAATAGAATTTAAATTAGCCCATTTATGTTCCTGAGGTTAAAATTGTAGCAGAATACCAAATCAAACTACTTAATTTAGCTTAATTCGTGAATTTTGTAGCATATAACCCACAAAAGTATCTGATTGATTCTATTTGTAGCCTAAAAAGAAAATCCATCAAGCAATTGTTATAAACGAAAGATTTAAAATAGTGGTGGAAACAAAAATCAACCCAAAACATATTGCAACAGGTGCTTTTGGGGATAAAATGATTTTTCCATGAATGGTGCATTCAGTAAATGACAGACAAATGATAGACCAAAACTTACTTGATTAGATGCACATAGTGAACTAAGAGAGTAGAAAAATAAAAATAATGATTAACTTCACCCAATGATGCAGGAGTAGATTAAGAATAAATGGAAAATAAACACTTGAGATATTAGAACTTGTTCTGCTATCAAAATAATGTAGTATGAGACTGAATTTTTTTAATATAAGATAGTGGGAGAAGTGTCGAAGTTGACAAATAAGAAATATGAAGTAATTGCAGAAATTCTCCTCTAAACACAATATAAAGCAGAATTTATATTACTAAATAAATAAATAAATAAGAAGATGGATGTTAAATGAACTTGGAATAACCTTCTCAGATATCATGTCTATGATAAGGATAGAATTATGACATCAGGAGAACTTTTGATACTCTGGCAAAGTGTGATGGATGAACTGGACAAACTATGGTATGGGTCCCAGTTGAGACATAATAAAGAAAAAGCTACTTTTTATTTGATTTTATGACTTTCATATTGGTGAACAGTTATTGGACGGTTGCAATGAAAATCATCAAGCATCATCATTCACTGACAGAATAGGAAATCATACATATAAATCCCTAATTAGGGTTTCAACATTGTAAATCCCTAATTAGGGTTTCAATAGTATAAATCCCTAATTAGGAATTCACCATTGTAAAGTCCAAAAGTAAACTATAAACCCCATAGTTACTTGATGGCAAATCCATAAGTTCACCCATCAATAGCATGGTTTAGATGAACTGGCCTACAGGCTGATTAGATAATAGCTTACACACTAGATCATTCACTCAGTAGGATAGACTCAGATCATGAGACTGAGAGAATTACATCCAGATTTGGTGTAAAAATATCTCCAACATCCAATCAGACATACTTCCATAGATCCCAAACCATCCCTCCTTTGATATCAATATCTTGAATAGCCCATCATTGCCCACACTGATAATTCAAAATTAATCTGTCAATCCCACAGTTTAGAAATTTCTGTCCATAATGCAATTAGGCTATTATGGCAAAACCAAGAGATGGCCCACCAATTTCATGTTTTGGATCACTCAATTAGTAGGCGTGCATGGTTTTAAGACTCGTCCAAGTCAAGTGGGACTTCAACAAGTCAGCCCAGACTCGCTAGAACCCGATTCGGTTCGACACCACAAATCATCCACCCCAAGTCACCCCTGACTTGAGCAAGTCTATCCGATTCAGGCCTGATTCGAGTGAGTCTCAAATCAACTTAGGGCTGAATGAGTCAATCCAAATCTTCGAGTCTTTTAATCATGTAGGTACATTTATTAAGGGTTATTAATGGTCTATCATTTGTTTGTCATTTACTTAATGTACCATTCAATAAGTGAGCACACCAATGTGAAAATATAAATTGAAAATTGTTAAAACAGAGACATTTCACCAAACACATGCTCTGCACACTTTAAACATTCATAACAAATGATGAATGATAAGACTATTCTATATCTACATCCATTGTATAAATGGCAATCATCCCCTGTTACTCTAGATCATTGGTTCCATTGTTTACCAGAAATGGTCGGGGAAGAGGTGAAGGGTGGGGGCTACTGGCCGCACTTAGAGTGGTGAAGATGATGCTGGAGACGTCAGTTAACTCCAGGCAGCACACTGCCAGGAAACGTCAGTTAACAAGTAAATCCAAACATGTTTGAATAACTTCCATGCAAATAGGCCATAAAAGATGTTATCAGAACTAACTACCACAAAGTAAGCCACAGACAAGCAAAAATGAAGTGCCCAAGCCCTAACACCTACAAAGAGTGAATAGTGACAGCAAAGCCTTTCTTACCATCATATATTGAACATAGCAACACAAAAAGCTTCAGTTAAAAAAATATCTTTCAAAACAAAGCTTCAAAAAATTTAGAATGCACATAAAGAAAACAGGCTAATGCAGGATTGAAAAGAAAAACCAAATCAAAGGAAATTCTTAGATAGACAACAAATACACAAACAAATTTTTAAAATTTATAAAAATAAAACAAAAAATCAGAAGAAGAATAATATATATATATATATATATATATATATATATATATATATATATATATATATATATATATATATATATATATATATATATATATATATATATGGTTTCAGATCAAAAAGAAAAACCCAAATCGTTTTAGGGTTAAAGAGAGAAAACAAGCCCAAATCAATGGAAGTTCTCAGGGAGAGAGATAGAGAGAATCCAGTGCTTTGAAGAGGTTTGCAATTACGGGAAGATGAGAGAAGCTAAGGGATGTGGGACGTGGGTTGTTGGAATACAAAGGATTCAACGAGAGAGAGAGAGAGAGAGGGAAAAGGGCAGGGTTTTTTTTTTATGGGGGTTTTTTTAGGCGCAGGACGAAGCAGAAACAGATGGTCCTATTAGGCGCTCCGTGGGCCCCATTTGATGTATGTGGTCTATCCACACCATCCATTCATTTTGGGAGCTATTTTTATGGCATCATCTAAAAAATGAGGCAGATCGAAATCCCAAGTGGACCACACCACAAATCAATGGTAAGCACTTAATCTCTACTATTTCCTATGATGTGGTCAACTTGAACCTTCAATCTACCTCCTTTTTTACATCCATGCTTGAAACGAAGTATCAAAATGGATGGATGGCTTAGATAAAACATACACACTATAGTAAAACCTATAGAGCCTCTACAAAGCGTCAGTCTCTAGTTATGAGGTGGAGGAGGTTGCAGCTTTTAGCTACAGATTAAAACCGTAGGAATATAACTACGGTTTATATCCGTAGCCAAAAACTTTCAAAGTCCGTAGCCTTTGCTCGATTTTTTGGTAGTGGCTATGAACAGGACTCCTTGAATGCTATTCACTGTCTTCATGAGAGAAGAATAGATGGAAGGGTGGTGCACATAGATTGGGCAAGAAAGCAATCTGGGATGAATGAGGCATTTCATCCTCCTTCAGTGCACATAGATTGGGCGAGAAAGCAATCTGAGATGAAAGAAGTTGGGGCATCCCATCCTCCTTCTCAAAATCAGGCAGAGGAGGGGACTCCGGATAGTGCATATGCGGAGGTGATTTCTAAGCCGTTGAAGGGGCCTAGCCCTACTATGTTTGGAAACTTTAGGGAGTTCACCATCACGGACCCAAGGGCTGTTGAAAATAAACTACGATTGCTGAGGTTTGCCTTGGTGGGGATGGCAGCGGACCAGGATGTCTGGACGGATTGAGGTCGTCTTCATTTAGAGTAGCAGCAGTGGAGGTTGTGAGGATGTCTTCTAAGAAATTTTTGTTGACATTTAAGAGCAAAGGGGAAATGGAGGATTTTCGTGGTAATGGTGATCTGCATAGGGAGATGGGGCTATAGTCGGTGGTGCAGTGGATGAAAGAAGAGGTTATTGGGGGAGATGGAGTTTGGATACGACTATTCGGAATTTTGGCGTAGGCTTGGATTGAATCGGTCCTTATTGATCTGGCCAGCTTTCTTGGTAAGATTATTCAGATTTATTCTAATTCTAGATTTGGATATTTTTAGGCTTTTGTAAGAATAAAGGTTCTTCCTCGTCCGGGTGTTAGCTTCAGCCAAGTGTTGGGATTGTCAGTTTTGGGGAAGAGTTATCCTATAATAGCAGAGTTGGAACCTTTATTCAACTATGGATGCTCTCCATCCATTTCTAAGTCTACTAAAGAGAGCACTAGGAGTGGGTTATCAAGCATTTTCATGGCCCTTCAGGGGTCCTAATAGATGCTTGTGGTAAAGTCTTAGAAGGAGTAGCAGATATTCACAATGATTCTTTGGGGGATAAGGATAGGGATAGTGTTAAAGAAGATATGGGGGCAATCAGATGTAGGGATTAGCAACGCATTGTGGATGGGTGCAGTCAAGTAAAAATGGAGAATACGGTAGCTGGGGATGCTCAATGCCAGAATGCAATTCGTAGCTTTGAGGTGGAGAGGGCAGCGGATCAGCTTATATTGGCATCCTTAGGTGATAGTTCTTCAGGAGGTGTTCAAGGTTAGACGCAATGAGGGGTGTTTGGTGCCGATTCCCCAGGAAAACAGACAGGTCTCTGATGACCAATGTGAGGATCAGATGTGAAGTAGTCAGCAGATGCAGGGTGAAGTTCTAAGTCCTAACATGAACTGTTTGTACACAGCTAGTGTGTGGCCTCTTCAAGTTGTGTTAAGTACAGGTCAACTGGGTCTGAACAATGGCGAGGCAGAGCTGTTAGATGGGATGTTGCCATACACCCAGTCCTATCACAATATGCAGTTAAAGGAGATTCAAGGAGATATGTTTCACACTTACTTTGAGGAAACTAACTCTGAAGGAAAGGCCTGTCAGCAGGTGCATAGCATGCGATCTATTTCTCTTAGAAACGAGCAGATGGGATCTGGGAAGGAGAGGTTTAGCAGTGTATTTTACAGGGAACTGAGGGATATTACAGGGAAGGAGAATCGATACCCTACGTTCTGGTCAGGTTCTGTTCAAAATAGGACTGATGTCCATAAAAATGATCATTGTTGGGAAGTAGATTTTGGGAATGGAAATAGAAAATCTGATGTGTTTAGGGAGGATGGAAACAGAGAGGAAACTAATCTGGATGATGTTGATGTGTTCAGCATTTCCAAAACTTAGCCGTTTTGTAAGGATGATATAAGTGTAGAGCATAGGTGTGGAACGAACTTAGCCCAGAGTATGTTAACTGATGGTGGATTCTATGGGATGGAGAGAGAAAACCCGGAGGTCGATCTCTCACCTTACTTTACATTAGTCAACAGAAAGGAATATGACACTGAGGATAATCTAGACAGTGATGATGACAACCCGATAGCTAACCAGGGAGAAGATCAGGAGTAGAGCCAGGATGATGTTCAGGGTGAAGGTTCGGAGTGGAGCAAACAGAATCAGGACAAGACTATACAAGGGACTAAGGAAGGGCTGATGATGACAGAAAAGAAGAGAGCAACGAAGTATATAAGAAGACAAAGAATTCTATATGCCAAGGGGGACTGGGGCTCAAGACTTCGAAGGTTAAAGAGAAGGACTATGAATACCGGATATGTGACATGTGATGGACGGATAAGGTCATAGTGTGGAATGTCCGTGGAATTGGAAATAAATGGGCCATTAGGACAATGAAGAGGATTATCAGGAAGTATGATCCTTTGATAGTGGCATTGCTCGAACCAATGATTGGTGATGAAAAGAGAGCTGGTACTAGGCTATCAATGGGTTTTCATGCATCCTATTCAAATTGTGATGAGGGAGGAAAAATCTAGGTATTCTATAAGGCTCTTACCTGTTGCTCCATGGTGTTTAAAACTGACCAATGTTTATCAGTCGAGCCAATTGTGCAGAGTGGCTCCTCCCCAATCCATATGACTTTTGTTTATGTTAGGTGTGCTAGGGCTTTAAGGAGAGTGTTATGGGAGGACTTGGCTTTTCTATAAGCTTCGATGAATGGCCCTTGGGCTGTATGTGGGGATTTCAATGCAATTGTTGATGAATCAGAGAGGAGTAGAAGGGTGAGGGATAGGGCTTCGTCTATTGAATTTGTGGATGTTATTAATTCGGCGGGCCTCCAAGACGCAAGTTTTTTTGGGAACAGGTTTACTTAGAGCAATAATCAGGCGAGATCTTCTAGAGTATGGGCAAGGCTTGATCGGGTTCTTATCAATGCTAGCTGGGCATCGAGGTTCTTACGATTTAGTGTCATCCACTTGTCACGCATCTAATTGGATCATGCTCCGCTTCTTCTCAGCTCTCTAGATTAGTTGTATGGTGGGCCGAAACCTTTCTGTTTTCAACGAATGTGGACTAAACATGATACAGTCTTAGGTGTGGTAAAGGAAGCTTGGAATAAGGTGGAATCCTCTCACCCGGTATATAATGTGCTGGCCAAACTCAAGAAAGTCAAGCAGGATCTGAAAATTTAGAATAGGGATGTGTTTGGGAATATTTTTGAGCAAATCAAGATGGCGAAGAGTCTTATGGTAGATCTAGAGGATCGAATGCAGGATAATTCAGATTCGGTTGAGCGGTCTAGGATTTTGTAAAAGTAAATTAGCGATACTTTCAATAGGTTAGAGTCTCGAGAGCTAATGCAAGAAATTTTCTGGAAGCAGAAATCGAGGGTTGATTGGCTGACGGAAGGGGACAAAAAAATGAAGTTTTTTCATGCTACGACTACAGAGAGCAAAGGAGGGCTACCATTCATCAGGTGGAGCTTAAGTCAGGGGTAATTGTGAATGGTCAGGAGGATTTGAAAGAAGCCGCTGTGGCTCATTTTAAACATATTTTCAGTGTAGTTCGGTGTCATGCTGATTAGGAGTTGTTGCAATCTATCCACCCGACCGTCACTCAGGTTCAGAATGAGAAGTTAATGGAGATTCCCACGCTGCAGGAGGTTCACTCAGCAGTCCAATCCATATCGTCTGATAGTGTGGTTGGGCCAGATGGCTTTTCAGCCAATTTTTTCCAAGCATGCTGGGACGTGGTTGGCCTTGACATTCTAAACGCTATCTCCTTCTTCTTTTAAGGAGGGAAGATCCCCAAGTCAGTAACTACATCCATTATTTTCCTAATCCCAAAATCTACATCTCCAAAGAAGTTTTCAGATTTTCGTCCTATAAGTTTATGTAATTGTTTCTATAATATTTTCTCCAAGATTGTGGCTATAAGGTTTAGCTAGATTCTCCTGGGGTTAATATCGCTAGAACAAGGTGCATTTGTTCAGGGCTGAGCAATAGCTGAGAATATTACCTTGGCCCAGGAGCTTTTTAGGGAATTGAAGAGGCCGGTTCGTGGTGGGAATATTGTTTTGAAGTTAGACATGGAAAAATCTTATGATAGGGTCAATTGGGACTATCTTATTCAGGTGCTAGCTCGGTTTGGTTTTAGCAGGGAGTGAATTCAGTTGGTAGAGAAGTTTTGGACTAATAGTTGGTTTTCAGTGTTGGTAAATGGAGAGATGGCTGGTTTTTTTAAGTCCTCATGGGGTTTAAGGCAAGGGGACCCAATTTCTCCTAGTCTATTTATTCTTTCAGCTGAAGTTATGAGTAGGGGATTAAGAAACATGATTAATCTTCAGGTTCGTAGGCCTTTTGCGGTCCCTAGGGGATGTCCACATATTCCGCAGTTGCTATACGCGGATGACACCTTAATCTTCATGAATGGTAACAAAATACCCCTTAAAGCAATGAAGAAATTTATGGACTCTTACCAAGCTATATCTGGGTAATGTATAAATATGAGAAAATGCTCCTTTTTCTCTGCTATGAAGGTGCAAAGAGCGAGAGTAAGGGTAATGGAGACTATTCTTCATTTTGAGAAGTCTTCGGTTCCGTTAACATACTTGGGTGTTCCTTTGGCGGAAGGTAGACTTAAAGCCAGCGCTTTTAATCCTCTGATAAATAGATTCATGGGGCGCATCAATGGGTGGAAGGCCCGTATTTTATCATAGGCAGGGTGAGTAGTTCTGGTGAAGAATGTGTTGTCAAACAAAATAGTCCATACAATGGCGGCGGTCCATCTTCCTGTGTAGGTGTTGAAGTTAGTGGAGAAGCAAATATCTATGTTTTTTGGGGGCTAGTATGACAGGAATTAGAAATGTCATTAAAAGAAGTGGAGTGTCATTGTGTCGCCAAAAGATGAGGGAGGTATAGGAGTAAGAAAGCTTGTAAACATAATAAAAGCCTTTCGGCTTAAGATGGCATGGACGATTAAGTTTGGGAAGGAGGGGAATGTTTGTAGATTGTACATGAGGGCTAAGTATAATTATGAATTTCTTCCAGGGGCGGTGGCTAGATCGAGAGGGCTCTCATCTCCAATTTGGAAGCAAATTACGGCCCTCATTCCTATGGTGGAATCGGGTGCTCAATGGTAAATTGGAGCAGGAAAGTGTAGCTTTTGGAATGGTAAATTGGAGCAGGAAAGTGTAGCTTTTGGAATGATAATTGGACAGGGTTATGTACTCTAATCTACCTGGTGTAAATTGAGGTGCCATAGAGTTTGAAGGAAATGCAAGTGTGCCAGGTTCTTGGTCCGTTGGGTCCCCTTTCCCCCCTCCTCAGTGTGGAGTTCCCTACCGCAGTCTATGATTAATCATGTGTTTCAAGATGGGTATTGTATAGGTAAGGAGGTGGATGCCCCTTTTTGGCCGCATACACCATCTAGGGAGTTCTCAGTTAAGTTGGCCTGGAAGCTATGCAGGGTCCCAAACCAGAGTAGAAGTTGGTCCAGATGTGTATGACATGCTAAACTCCTGCCCAAAATCTCTCTTTTTGTGGAAAGTCCTACATAACGTTGTTCCAGTAGATGGTGCGGTTCAAGCTCGAGTAGTTCACTTAGCATCAAGATGTGTTTGTTGTGTTCTTCGGGATTCTCAGGTTTATGCCCAAAAAATGATGCATCATTTGCTTATTGCTAGCAGGTTAGCGCAGCAGGTGTGGTGTGTGGTTGGCAAATGGTGTGAGATCAATGTTATGGTGGCAATGTCAGTAGAGGCCAAATTAAATCATTGGTGGGCGGAAGTAAGTGCTAAGCACGGGAAATCAGTGAAACACATGATTACTCCATGTATTATTATATGGGAAATTTGGAGAGCTCGTAATGCAGTGATTTTTGAAGGTAAGCCCATATCCAGATCTAGAATAACTGCTAGGATCGGGGGGTGGGTGGCTTGGATCAATGGCTCTTTGGATGAGGTATGGTCGGGTGTACAGACGAGAGTGAGTGGCTTTAATCCAAATAGAAGAGACTCTGGTCGAACCTTTGTGATTCGATGGGAAAGGCCAACAGCAGGTTGGGTTAAAATTAATGTGGATGGTTCAGCCAGAGGAAACCTAGGGAGAGTAGGTGGGGGTGGTGTTTGTAGAGGTGAGAAGGGGGAGTTCATCTTTGCTTCTGCCGCCAATTATGGTGTCGGTTCAAACACCGTTGTAGAACTTAGGGTGGTATATGACGGGCTTCTTTTTGGCAAGGGTATCACGAGAATCATAATAGAATCTGATTCAAGGTTGGTGGTAGACATGATAAAGGAGGTTGTAAAGCCTAGCTGGAAATGGAAGGCTTGGATTTCAAGGATAAATCAACTAAAGAGGAAAGGTTTAATTCAATTTGAGCATGTCCTGAGGGAAGGGAACGAAGGTGCAGATTTCATGGCGAGGCTTGGTAGTATGGCTTAGGCGAACTCGTGGTTTGGTAACCACTCTGAGCTTCCAAAAAAGGTTAGAGGAATTATTTTTCTAGATAAAGTCAGATTGGGATCGATAAGGATCATGTGAGTCCTTTTTGGTGCAATTGTGCAGTTTTTCCCATTTCTTACGATAGACCCCCTATTTTATGTAAAGGGTGGCCCGAATGTACATGGCTTCTTTTGGAATGGAAAAACCCCTTTTTTTTTCTTTTTTTTTTTTTAAAAAGGCGTACACCAAACAGGGCCTTTGCAAGAGTTCAATACTGTATATTTGCATACTCCTGTAATCCAATGTATGTAGTTCAAACTGTTCATCCACCTGATGGATGGACCATTGAGTTCTGTATTTGCTTGACTTGTAGTGATTATGATGAGATGCTCTTCATGTATTAGCATGTCTGAACAATATGACAATACTGGAGCAAGTTCTAGCTTGAGCATGAATAGCAGCCTACAAGATACGAAGGATGACAGGATTATTGCTAATATCCTATTCTAATTAATTCTAGTTTCCTGTTTTTTATTGTTCTTTTGTTAGGAAAGATACTTTGGTATGTAATTAGAATGCTTTTGATATAAAGAAATAAATTGAAAAAAATTTGCAAAAGATATAAAGAAATAAAATTGATTAGATGGTTAAGACCATCCGATTAAGCGTGATTTTTGCACCAATAGTTGTTCCAATTTGTATGATCAAGTGAACTGTCCCACTATGCCAGATGTTTCTAATGATAATCAATTGGTTCACTTGTGCAATGGGATTCACCGGAATGCTACTGGGACCTTACTTAGGTGGACTCCAAGCAGATTGTACGGATCTGCTGATGTATCCAGTTTCAAGCGTATCTGGAAACGGGTGGTTTTAATTATTTATTTCTTTCTTTCTTTTCTTATCACATAATAATTGCATGTCTGGAAATATTATGGTATTTTGACCATCTAATCTTTATGTAGCTCATATTCTTCCTATGATAAAAATATTGAATTAAGTAAAACTAGTATTTGGTAGATCATAGAATTGTAATTAATGAACTCGATACACAACTGATATTGGTCACTTGTACACTTGAATGTCACATGTGAAGGGTGCATATGGATGGACGGGCATGGATAAAACACATGCATCAATGTGGGGCTAATAGATATAATGGAATTCAATTTGCAGCATTCGTTGCCTTGATAGTTTTTTACTTTTTAAGGACAAGATCAAAGGATTGATTGTTTTCCATGCATCAATTTGTTGAACGCTACTTTTTAAGTTATTTATTTTTTCCTTGTGTGTAGGATTTTAATCAATTGTGCCTAAATTTAAGCCTACAAACTAGCACTTCAGCCTTTTAATGCCACTTGTGCTGGGATTACCATATAGAGGATTTTTTTTAAAAAAAATAAAATTATTTAAGACCATTTTCAATTTATTGTAATAAATATTATATATATATATATATATATATATATATATATATATATATATATATATATATATATATATATATATATATATATATATATAGTGAAGTAATATAGATTTTTTTTAATATTCAGTTTAAATTGTATTGCAACATTTTTTATAAAAAAAAATATAGGTTTCAATTGAATTATATATATATATAAAATTTACTGGCCTGCGCTGGGGCCTCTCAAATCTATACAGCCATTCCAAAGACTTTTACCGGCACTTGTATAGATTTTTATCGGTGCTTTTCCATGATTAAAAGTGTTGCCTTGGAATACTTTTACCGGCACTTGGATAGGCTTTTGCCAACACTTTTTTAACTTCTGTCGATGCTTCTTCAGAAATACCAGCGGCCACTAAAAGCATCGGTAAATTCAGTATGAGTGTCGGAAAAGGATACACAATTGTCGGCACTCAGACAACACTACAACAAAAAAGTGGTATACATGGCATTTGCGCTACTCCTTCATCGGCGCTATGTAAGACCTACCAGATGGATATCTCACCATATAAAAATAAAAATAAAAATCCCACTAGCCAGCGTGATTCTCTCCTATTTCCTACCCGTCTCTCTCTTTCTCTCTCTCTCTCTCTGTGCAACTCCACGACTCTCTCCTTCTCTCTCTCTCTCCTCTTTCTCTCTCACAGCTGCTTTGGGATCTCTCCAGCTGCAGCAACCTACTTTGGGATCTCACTGTAGTATCTAGATCTGCTACTCTCTCGTTTCCTAGGGTTTTGGATCTATTTTCTACACTTTGCAAGGTTTTTTGACTGGTTATGGTGGGAATTTACTAGATCTAGAACTAGGGTTTGGATTTCAGAAAATTCAAGTGAGATAGATACTTTCTCCTTATCTATCTCTCTCAAAACCCTATTCCTCGACCCTCTGCTGCAGTTTTGTCTTCTGCTGCTCATGAATCTCAGATTCTCAGGTATGATGTAATGTTTTTCTCTTCTTGTTGTTGCTTTCTGAAATTTAGAATACTTGATTAGGAATATGCTTTGTTGAATACAAATCCCTAATTAGGGATTTACGTTGTCAAATCCATTTTTAGGGATTTGCATTGTCGAATCCATATTTAGGGATTTGTATGGTCGAATCCCTAATTTAGAAGTGCTTATTACATCTGCAGATTCTCAAATCAGGGTTGTTGATGGTGTTGATCTGATTCACAAGTTCGAAGGTATTAGCTAAAACCTTCATAGATTGTTCCTGTTTGTATCTTGTCCATCGTTTTTGTTGAAACTATTTTAGGATTTTTCTATTCTAACTTATTTCTTACCAGGAATAGTATAAAACAGGGACATTTCTCTTCCGAATCAGTCGCATTGCTTGAGAATATGGATTTTTTTTTGAGATTGTTCTTACTTGTTCTTAGTCTCTCTATAATCAAATTAAATTTTTCTCTGTTTTGGGAATGAATATTTGCACCCCTGTTTTCAATATGTACACCCCCTTTTCCAATACTGTGCATGTCATGGCAATTCGTCTGCATCAGAATGTAGGGTCGAAATTCTAATTATTTGTGAATTCCTTTGTTTCTTTTATATGAATGAGGATTTTCTGAGGTGGGTTTTTGTTGTTGGTGTGTGTGGAATTCAATTCTTCTGTGCTACAGTAGTACATGTTTATACCCTTGTTTTTTGAAAGATACACCCCTTTTTGGATAGGGTGCATGTCATTTGTTGTAATTATGGAGTGATATGTTGATTTTCATTTGTGTGGTGTTCTAATCGAAACTGTGATTTGTAAGATTTGGATTTTCTTTCAGAGAAGATTTAAATTTTGGATTTCTATCTGATGTTTTGTAGAGTGTGAATTGGTGGTTGACCGAATTTGGTATGACTGAGTTCTAGTGGAATTTTGATTCAATGTCGTTATGGTTAGATTCTCATATGGGGAGGTTTGGTTGAATTACATTCCTAGCTGCTTTATTTATTTATTTATTTTTATTTTTAATTATCAGTTTGGATTTTTAATGGATATCATAGTTTTCCAACTTCATTTCTTGCATCTTGAACTGGAACATGCAAAATGGTGTTTAGGACAGCATATCATGGGACCTTTTTCTCGGTTGATATGTTATGTTTTGGTTTCGTGTCGGTTCGAAGGTAATTTAGGTCACCTTCCAATGAAAATTGGTTTCAGGCATTGCTTTTACTTTGATTTGAATTTGGACTTTTATGGGCTCAGTGACACCAACTGACTCTGCTCAAGTTGGTGATAAAGGTCCACTCAAAATTCTACGGTCTGATTTTAATATGGATTTTTCTTCTTATAGAATGCATGACTTGTTTTAAAGATGAGATTTTTGGAGGAATTTTAAGTTCTGAAGTAGAATAATTTTGTTGGTATGTCTGATTTACTAGGATCATTTTTCTTTCTAGTTGAATCAGCTTGATTGCCTCTGTTTAACCCATTACATTTTGTAGATTATACAATGTAAATGGTTTCTCCTTGGGTTCAGTTTGTACGAGTGGGGCCTATGATATTTTGTGCAATCAGAGGCTGTGATCAGACGGTTCGGTTGGTGGTAAAAGGCCATTTGTTAGAACAAAGCTATTTGATTCTGTTCAGCCACTACAACAAAATGGTGTAAAAAATGGCACTTAGGGTGCATCATGCACCGGCCTTTAACCAAAGTTAGGCACATGCCCAACCTGAGTGTCTAAGCCAGTAGGAAAAGCACTAGCTCAACTAGAAGCATACCAGGGCTGAAAAGTCTGTCAGGCCAACCTTTCCTATTTATACATTTGACTAAAATGGGGGAAATAACAAGAGACCGAGTTTTTCTAGGCCTATGTTTTCTCTGTGTGGACAAGAACTTGCCACTCTCTACTTAAAAGCATCTTCTCTATGATTTCATTGTTCTTGGGGAAAAATATTAACTTTATGTTCAACCATTTTAGTTTGAATTTTTGTAAATAAATTTGACAAAAGAGGTTTAATTTTAGGTAGGTAGTTGGTCATGTTGGTTCTGTTGAGTTAATGCGTTGTGCTTAACAGTTTCTTATATGTTTAGATTCCTTTGTGCTTGACATGTTAGTTTTGTAGAGCTCATTTGTTACTTGTTTCTGTGTTACTGACCTTGTCAGATATGCCAAGAGTTCTGATTTGCAGGTTAGACACTTACAGCTACATATGTTTTTACAAGTTAGAGATTTTTTTGCTCGTCAGCGTTCAAGAGTAAGACGGCTTGTTCGACTTCACGGGAGAAGACAATTAGATTTAGTCAGCATGTTTCTTTTCATATGTTTATTTTTGTTTGGTAGTCTTATTTTATGCTTATACCTATGAAGACACTTAATTTAATGGATTTGATATTGAATTTGGTATGCTTATAGGAGTTAAGGCTAAGGGCTTTATATTCAAGCCTCCAATTGTGTTAGTAATTGGTGCAAAGTTTGTTCCCTTAAGAAAATCAAAAAAATTGTCAGGTATTATTCATCAATATCTTCCATAAATAATTGATCTTACTTAATTTATATTTTTGTCGCTTCATTTATATGTTTTCCTTGAGGCCCAACTTGTAACTCCTTAGAACCCGCGCTGCTGTAAGATATTACGGTGTATGACAGTTCCCAGCAGGTTAAGTTGCAAGTTATTATATAGAGTTGGTTGGATGTCTTTTATTTTTGTAAATGTTGTTAATAGTTGGATGATGATGATACTTGTGATTGTGAATGACAATAAACAACTTATTTTATATATATATATATATATATATATATATATATATGTTATCCTTGGAAAATTTATTTTTTAAGGGGACATGATATTCTTGTAACCTATGGTATGGTGCCCCAATATTGCTCGTATGTAATTAATATGTAGTAGATATTACTAGGTTAATTTATCAAAACAAAATTCGTTTCTTTAGTTTAAAATTCATTCTGTTAGTATTTAGCTAGATGATGAATGCCAATTGTGATTAATCATGTAATTATTTAAGTAAAGGACAATCAGTTTCCCATTTGAGAATTTTTATGTAGTCAAGCATAAATATAGTGTGCTTTTGGAGGCATAAAAATTCTCAAATTGTCTCACGTTTGGACAATTCAAGGTTGGATAGATTAAAATGCTTTTGGTTCCCTAATTTAAATGCACATACTAGTTCTACGTTGTATCTATCCTTTTCTCTGTTTCTCATATTTATTTCTAATGTTAAATATCCTCACATTATGTGGATACTTGACATGGGAATCAAATGCAAGATCAACATATTTAGAGAGACTTGGGAAGATGCTGCTGGAATTTCAGTGTGGGGATTTAAATGGGAACATGAAAGTATTATAATCTATCCAGTCTTGGATGGGTGACCGATTTAGTTAGTTAGTTAAAGATACCGTTAGAGATTGTATTAGATGCCTAAATCATCGTCACTTGTGGGGTGAGCAATAATGGTGCTTATTTCACTCTATATAGTACTCTTCCTTAAATTTCTCTTAGACCCATTCCCGTTTCTCTCCTAGGAAGCTTTGTCGGGCTCACGTTGTATTTCAACTAACTTGTCAAAGTAGCTGAGGAACATAGTGATGGATAAGAGTTGGATTCATTTGTCAAGGTATCTCAGTAACTTCTCCTTCCAGTTGTTGTGGCCCAATGGTTAAGATGCATTGTTTGATATGTCCTCCAATTGCATTGAATGTTTAGGCTAAGCGATGCATACTTAAGTGGAGCTACGAAATTCATAGAATTTTTATTTACAAATGCAAGTGATAAAGGGAGGATCCTATGTCCATGTAAGAACTGCAATAACAACTTCTGGGTATCTCGACAAGAAGCATATGATCATATCATGTGTGACGGATTTAATACGAGTTATACTCGTTGGCATTTTCACGGGGAAGTCACTTCTTCTTCTATGCCGAATCTGGATCCAAATGATGATATGTGAGAATTATTACATGATGCATTCAATATTTCGGACTCGGATGATCAAGAGAGTGATGCAACATATAGACTACACAGGGGCTTAATCCTGAAGCATAACAATTTTTCAAATTAGTAGAAGACGCCGATAAGGAATTGTACCCAGGCTGCAAGAAGTTTAGTAAGCTCTCTTTCGTTATTCGACTATATCACATAAAGTGCCTAGGTGGATGTGGCGATAAGTCATTCATGATGTTACTTGAATTGCTAAAGTATGCACTTCCCAAAGGTGAAACCTTACCAAGGTCTTTTTATGAAACCAAGAAGATTATTGGAGACTTGGGCTTAAAATACAATAAAATTGATGCTTGTCCCAATGATTGTATGTTATATTAGAAGGAGGTTGTTGATGAGCAATCATGTGGTATATGTGGTGCTTCTAAATGGAAAACATTTGAACATCAATCAGATGACGAGGTGACTTCTTTGACTGCCAAAGAGAGAAAAATTCTAACCAAAATATTACGTCATTTTTCTTAGAAATTAAGGCTCCAGAGGTTGTACATGTCATCTAAAACAACATCCTCTATGAAATGGCATTACCAGTGTCGTACTGAAGATGGAATGTTAAGGTATTAGGCTGACTCCCCATCGTGGAAAACTTTTAACCACTACCATCCGACCTTTTCATCGGATAGTCGCAATGTTAGACTTGGGTTAGCAGTTGATGGTTTCAATCCATTCACGAAAATGAGTATTTCTCATAGCACATGGTCGGTTATTCTGATACCATATAACTTGCCACCATGGATGTGCATGAAACAATCTTATTTCATGATGTCCTTGCTTATTCCTGGTCCTTCTGGACCTGGTAATGATATCGACTTGTATTTGTAACCTTTAATAGATGAGTTGAAGGAATTGTGGGAGGTTGGCATAAACACTTATGATGCCTCAAGTAATGAAATATTTCGAATACGTGCAGCATTGTTGTAGACTATCAGTGACTTTCCTGCATATGCGAACTTGTCTAGATGGAACACTAAAGGACACCTTGCTTGTCCTTGCTGTAACAAGGACACTTCATCTAAATACTTGAAGCATGGTCGAAAGTTTTGTTATCTAAGCCATCATCGATTCTTGGAACTTGATCATAAATTTAGAAGTAATAGCAGATATTTTGATGGTACAAAAGAATTTAGTGAGGCACCAACTTTGCTATCTGGGTTTGATGTGTTGGATCAATTACAAGGAATTAATGTCACATTTGGGAAGAAGACTCCTGAAAATTATGGGCACAAGAGAAGACAAGAGGATAATGTAAAAGATCGATATAACTGGAAGAAGAAAAGTATCTTTTTTTATTATTGGGAGCATAATTTGTTGCGGCATAATTTGGATGTGATGCATATTGAAAAGAATGTGTGTAACAATGTGCTCAGGACACTGTTGAACATTGAAGGGAAAACAAAGGACAATTTAAAGGCACGTCTTGACATGCAAGATATGGGTATAAGACAAACATTGCACCCAAGACAGCTTTCATTGAACAAAACTATTTGCTACCTACATGCTTTACCATGTCATCGAGTGAGAAAGATAATTTCTGTAAAGTTTTGAAGCGAGTCAAAGTTCCAGTTGGTTATTCAGCCAATATTTCAACATGTGTGCATCTCAAAGAGCATAAAATTTTAGAACTTAAGAGCCATGATTGTCATGTTATGATGCAACAATTACTTCCAATAGTGATATGAACAACATTGCCTAAATGCGTGAGCTCAATCTTGCTTCAATTGTGCAATTTCTTTAGGGAATTGTGTTCCAAAGTTGGTCGAGTAAAATATTTTGATTGACTGGAATATTAAATTACGGTAATACTTTATCGTCTAGAAAAGATTTTCCTGCCGACTTTTTTTGATATTATAGTGCATTTGCCCATTCATTTAGTGGGCGAGACCAAAATTGCAGGACCGGTACAATACCGATGGATGTACCCCAACGAGAGGTGCGTGTTAATGTTTATAAATCAATTTTATTTGTCATGTTGTTCCAGTTACGCTAATCGACCATATATTTCTAAACTTCTTAATATTGATAATCATATGTACTTGCTCACATTGAAGTCATATGTACATAATAAAAGTTAGCCCGAGGGTTCAATTGCAAAAGGGTACTTGGTGGAAGAATGTTTAACTTTCTGCTCAAGGTACTTGCATAATGTGGAGACAAGGTTCAATCGACAAATACGAAATGACGACTATGGTAACACCGTTATAGAATAATCTGTTATTTTTCCACGAATAGGTCATGCATTAGGGAAGCCTGGGAATTATGTGCTAGATAAAGTTGCATTTACACAACCACATCGATATGTTCTGTTTAACAGCGATGCACTCATCCCATTTACTGAGTAAGAAAACTATAACACTTATTTTATAGATGATGAAAAATAAGTTACTATCATGTGTCTTATTGAAACCAATTCATATGCAGAGAACACATAAATGTTGTTAAGCAGAAAAATCCCCGTGCACGACCAAGGGATATATAACGCATTCATAATGAAACATTTCATAAATGGTTTAGCGATCATATAAGTAGATATAATAAGTCGATCGACGTGTGCATGTTCATTTATTTTCATTGTCTAGACATGTGCTTCTGTTTTAACATTTTTTAAATAGGTTGAACAGTTACGCCAAGTAGAGAATGAGCAGGTCTCAGAAGACCTTAGATGGCTAGCTCGGGGTCCTTATGCAACAAGAAGATATAAGGATTTTATCGTAAACGGCTTCAGGTTTCACACTAAAGATCGAGAAAAGAAAAGAAAAACTCAATATAGTGGAGTTATGGTGACCACAAAGACATTAGGCTTTACGACTGTCAACAACAAAAACCTTATTGCAGGAGATGTAACTTACTACGGTGTCTTGACAGACATAATTGAATTGGAATATTGTGGTGATCAGAAAGTTGTATTATTTAGGTGTGATTGGGTTGATGTTCTATCTCAGGGCAGGGATGTCAGGAAGGATGGGTTGGGTTTCACGCTCATGAATTTAAAACAGTTATGCCATTCTGGTCGATAGTTGTCTGATGAACCGTTTGTGTTTGCATCTCAAGCTGAGTAGGTGTTCTATGTGCAAGACCCCGTCGAGAAGGATTGACGTGTTGTGGTGAGGGCGAAACCCAGGGACTTGTTTGAGATGCATGGGGAGGAGTTTATGTCATGCCCCAGACTCGGTAACCAGACCTCATAAGGAACCCGATGACCGGTTCTGGCCGCAACAGCCTCCGTAGTACCCCATTCTCGGCTCTTGAGGCAGGTTCCGATCCTAGAATCCTACAAGGAGGATTTTCACAACAATATAATCATTTCTAATACGAGCATACCCAAGATCACAGCAAGTAAATTTGAGAATAACAAAGGCACACATCACAAAATCCACTATGAATTTGAACTTTTACAAGCTTACATCAGGTCCAAAAGGACATACATAAGATAACAAAAGAAAGAAGGAAGAGAATCTGCAACACTGGGTCCTCGGCTCGCACACCTATCCAAGCTCTGCTGCTAAGACACCAACTTACGATCTCCTGCACGCATCAATCGTGCATAAGCTTATAGAAAGCTTAGAGGGTGGTGAAAGTGTGTGACAATGGTACTCAGAAGAAGATAGAGAATGTAGAAGGGAGTCACGATCAATACTAATACCACTAGCCTTACTAAGGCGATCATGAACACAAGAAGCTATGCCAAGGTAGTATGATAATGTAGGAAGCCATACCAAGGCTATATAGTGCAATGCGTAATGTAATGTAATGAGTACTGGACGCCATGCCAAGGTGATGCAATATGAGGATTATACAGCCGATGCAAATGTAATATTGTGAAGTAATGACAGTGCTAAAATCCAATCCACATATCAAGTACATTTCCATTATAAGGAAATCACCGGGGTCCATTACACTGCTGGATGACTGCCGCTCTACAGACCCCGCACAGTCAAATGAGCGTAAGAGACCTCACTACCCGCCTGTGGACAGCCAATCACCAACAAGGCCTGAAGGTAGCGGACCCATTTACGAGCTGGTCAGACTCAGCCTAGCAATGCCCTCTTACATCAGGCGAGTAAGGCCACACCCCTATCCAACCGACTACACGATAGTGGGAGTCGCGGCCTAACGGTATAAGGCCCTCATGCGCTCATATATACCACTCGGTCACGGCGCTGGAGCAGATCCTTGGTACCATGGAAGTTTTAGAAATTTCATCCATGGGCATCCTATGCACCCGGTATGCTCAAATAACATTTTCGGTGTCCAAACATGGCCATCCACGATGTATCTGTGGAGGCTACAACCCTGATGAAGCAAGGGCGATAATGCTCATATGCTATGCAATGCCAGATGCATGAATCACACAATCAACTATGCATCAATCCCAAGCATCTAACTTGCTCAATAGGGGATACTACGTCCCTCGGGGAAAGTATCATGCAATGTCCAATGACATAATATGACCACACATACATAGTGTCAACTAAGCATACAATGATGTACATGGGCCATAAAGATGGGTCTAGACACATTATGCAGCGATATATAAAGTAGTACACTCCTCCTATCCAAGAAGGGACCAAGACTAGGTACTTAGACAATATCCTTAAGGAATCCAACCTCTAGTGGGGGCCCATTTACCTGGGGTAGCCCACGAGACTAAGCATACAAAGTATGTGTCTAAGTAATACAGAAGTGAGTCTAGTAAGAGTTTAAGATGAGCATCTAATCACATTTAGATATAACCGGGCCTAGAGGGGTCCATAATGGGGACATTTAACCACCATTTCCCAAAAAGGCATATTAACCATAAACTATATGGATAGAATGCCCAAGGCCTACATTTAGATAAAAATACAGGTAACCACATACATATATATTCCTCATAATAGGTCATGAGAAAAGGATATAATATCACCTTTAACAACATGGGCCCCAAGGGGGAAATCAAGGTCCAAGGCTCAATTTCCAATAGCCATAGAATCCATGCATTAAGTTGGACTTGGTGGGCAGCCCGCGTACACAATATACGGCCTGAAAATAAGTTTAAGTTTGGAGGAAATGGGCCTAACTACATCAGCCCAATAACTAGCAATTTAAGTGGGCAACCAAGGGCCCAATACTATCCTTATCTTAGCCCACAAGTCCATCAAAATGGTAGAAGTCGGCCCAATATACGGTTGGACCAATCTGGGACGACCCTTCCCACTCTGGGCCCATGGGATGACCCAAAAATCTGATCTAAGATGGAGTCCTCATCTAATCATTAAAGGTGACCCAAAAGAATACACTGATTAAGCCCAAAGATTATAAAAAAACATAAGCATGCAACATGTATACAAGTTCTCAAATGGTGGGCCGCGCAGCCAAATAAAGTTTTCACCATAAAATTTTACATTAAGGCCCTTTGATAATCTTTTGGCCAGTTTAACTTTCAAGACCTACTAAGGTCCAGAAATCAGTTTACTATATGAAAATAATCTCATGAAAGCCAACTATATTCGCTAGGGGACCCCACCAGATGGAGAGTGCGTATATATTATGAAAAGATCAAGTGGGCCTGTTACTGGATTGTGAGTCCAGCAGTAACCCAAGACAGACAGTGCATCCATAATCGGGCGATCCAAGGCTTGCATGGCCTGGACCAAACATGCGTTAAGGTAGGTTCCACATACATACACATTAAGCTCTAAACAATGGCCTAGGGTCCATGGTAGGCTTTAACCATCCATAAAGAAACCCATGGGCCTACCTTAGGATCATCCAGGAGGACGTTCAACCTCAACTGGCTTCCAAGAGGTAGCCCGCCACTACTCATATAGTTTAAGGTCTAAAGCCCACGTAATGCATGGCCTAATGAGCCATACACCAAGCCCAACTTATAGGCCAGATAGTGGACACTCAAGTAAGGTTTGGGCCCAATCACAAAGGTCATAATTCCACATATTGTGGTGGGCTTCATGGGCAGCCCAGTAATTCATTTACATGAGCAAGTTTTACATTTAACACAAATGAGTTGGGCCTCACTTTTGGCCCAAGTACAAGGTCAATTTAGTAGGCAGCCAAGAGCCCAACTCCTTGCATATTATTTCCCTTAATCCCATCATAATAGATGGGAGAGTATAGGCCTAAGATCAATGGGCCTATCCAAAAGAACTGTGTCCACAAGGCCTAATCACTACCACAAAAAGGGCGGCTATGCATATACGATATTACATAATGGGCCCAAAACAAAAGTCATCCAATTCCTTCATTATGATGGATTTAAGGACAACCCATAAGTCCAAGAATACACAAGGGAGAGACCTATACTGATAGGGTGGGCCTTGCCTCATCAGACAATGACTTAACAAGGCCCTCCACAATTTGCATTTATATGGGCTTTACAAGTCAGCCCATAATTGAACACTTCATGAGGGCATCAAGGCCCATTAATACACGTGGTCAGCTTATAGATAGCCCATTGGGTTCGTAAATCAATAAGGTTAGCCCTTGCACAATCTTGGGCTTAAGAAAGAATCTCCCAGCCCATTGAGCATATAAAACTATTAAAAATTCTGGTTAAGGCTAGCCCACAAAATCACCACAAAGGTGGCCCTCAAGGGGGTACTCATTAAGCTAAAAATATCTAAGGGAGGAAAGCAAGGAGTGTGTGCAACACTCTCTCAAATCTGGTGTGCCACAATATTCCTAAACAATCAACTATGTAACAAATTTTGGGCCCCTTGCTGGAATTCCAGCCCACCCATTTCCTGAGCCTACTGGAGTCCAGAAATTTATTTAATTTAGATGGGTTAATGACCCATGGTGATCCATAGTGGACCCCACCAGATAAAAGAGAGATATACAATACTTACTTCAAGTGGGCCATGCCATTAGAATGCAGGCCCAGCAACCCAAGGTAAGGGCGTGCTTGGGTATTTGGCCCAAAAATGATACAAATTACAGGCCACACCACGGTCGGTACAGAAGCCCGATGGCCCTGAAATTTTATACAGTAGTCCTTCCATGTGTGGGTCACACCCCCATAAAATTTTATAATTTTTGGACATCTAAAAATATTTTAATTAATTCAAATAAAATAATATGTCGTAAAACTCAGATTGATCTGGACATCATATAATAGTGGGCCGGTCCAGCCACCACTATGGTGTGTACAGGCATCCAATGGCTCCAAAATTTTGTAGGTAGGTCCTAAATTGAGTTTAAAACATCCATATAAATTTTTACAATTTTTAGACACTCAAAAGTATTTTAATAAATTTTAAAAATGTAATCTGTCTAGGATGAACTATTGCTAAAATGTAACTGTTATAAATTTGGGCCACCCAAATGGGTAGATTTTGGGCCTCTAAAATTCTTAAAATTTGGACCAAAGGTCCCTTATTAAGCCTAAATTAACATGGAGCTCAGAAATATGGCCCACCTTCTGAGAAAATATTTTTAAAATTTTATTTTTATGGAACTATACTGCTGGACTGCACAGCAGAATGTTTCTGGCAGTCCACTATATTGGACCACCCGTTTAGATGCCCAAATGGGCTCCATTGGCCCTAAAATTTTGCAGATATTTCTTACTAAGGGTGGAAGAAATCTCTGTAAATTTTCAAAATTTTTAGACATTCAAAAATATTTTAATAAATTTCAAATTTCCAACTTGTCTAGGGTGGAATGTTGCTGGAACAGTGCAGAAAATCCAGACTGTCCACCCCACTTGGACTACACTTTTGGGACCTCTATCAAGATTGGATGGGGTTAAAATTTAGGGCACATGAAGATGAGATCTCCAAATTTCAGAAAAATAGATTTGATGGGTACAAAAGGTTTCCTAATCAGTCCCAATTTCAAGCCCAAGTCCAATAAAAAAATCTATCTAGAAATTTCTAGACAGCAATGCATGCATGGAATAAAACAAATTTATGGGCCTATTAAGGAAGGGATTGGCCCATAAATTGAGTGTCATGGCCCACCCTAGTGGGCCTCACAATTTTTCAGAACAAACCCTTAAATTTCCACCCTTACAAGAATATTTAAGGTAGAAAAAAGAGGCATCTAAACCATGGTGTAGGTTGAGTATAAATGTCCCTTTCTTCCTAGGCTTTTTCTTTTGGGCAATCCAAGCCCACTAAGTGAACCACACATAATATCATCAGATTTCTAACTAAGAAAAGAGAAGGAAGAGCATCCAACCATCAGGGGAGGGCTCCGCCACTATTAAGCCGTCCCCACACAATCACAACCACAAACAATAATATAAACACATTGTACAACTAGATCTTATGATGCATGGCTTAGATCTTTGAAATGAGTGGTTTGGATGCCATCCCAGCCACATGCAAGGGCCTAGATGACCCATCATACTTAGAAAAATAAGAGAAATCCACATGCAAGGGGTCCATCAAGGGAAGAATCCCATGCATGGACATGCATGTACAATGTGGGCCTCATGGCCACATCTAGATGGTTGTGTAAGATCTCCACCATTAATTGGTGGGTCCTACACATCCAAATGAGAGAGAGAAAAGAGATTACATGAGGAGAGAAAATATTTACTTGATGAAGAAAGCACCCACCTAGATAAACCTTGAAATTTACATCACCATCATTTAGAGGCTCCAAGCAACATGGATTAATGGTTGGGATGAGTTTTCAATGGAGGGATTGTGAAGAAAAAGGAGGAGAAGGGGCTGGAATGGAGGGAAGAGGTGCTGGATTTTTTTTGGAGGAAAGTTGCTAAGGAAGAAGAGAAGAGGGAGAGAAATGAGAGGGATAGAGAGAGAGAGAGACTTGTAGGGAGGTAATCATGGCCTCTCTCTCCTTGGTTAGAGAAACCATAATGTCCTATGGTGACAATAACAAAGTGTTATGCTTAGTAGGTCTCTTGGTGGTGTTTTTGGTTAGTGGTGTAAGTTATGGATGTTTGTGTAGTGTGTGGGTAGTGTACCTTGGAACTTGTGCCAAGAGAGGTGGTGGTCCACACATGCACTCCACCTAAGTGGGTCACATGATCAATGGTCATATAATGAAATGTACATAACTTTTGATCTACTTATCGGATGGATGCACAAGACGCGACGTTGGAACCGCGACGACGATGCGGTCGCAATGACATATGTTTCAACTCGATCTGAGTCGGTTCTTCATGACTGGACTTATAGATGACTGCAAACACTATCCAAGGTCACGGGTCGCCGGGATTCGACCGGTAGGACCGCGGAACCAAGATGGATGGAATGCATACTTACACACACATGCACACATGCGAACTCGGGTCGGGTCTCACAGTTTGCAGATGATGTTGATGCATACTTGGGAAGCTCACCATGTAATGATCAAAGTTCGAAAGATCCGAGTGATGACATTGATAGTTGGAAAAGGACAGATATCGATGGTACAATAATTATTACACCTTTACCACCCACCCAGACAATGATAGATGACCAAACAGATGATACTGAGTTTTCTGATTGTGATGGAAATGACATTATGTACAATAATTGATTTCTTATATACTAGATTGTCCTAAAGTATGAAAGAGAAATTCACATGTCTTTTTTTTATATGGTTGAGTTATTATTATTTTTGCGTGTTCATTGATTTTCATTGTATAAAAATTCACATGTTTTTTGCTTGATATGATGATTTTGGAATATGTTCCATTGATATTGGGATTTGTGATTTGTACGGCTTGTATATTTCAATATGCAACTATCCACAAATCAAGTTGTTCATTTCATGAATCTCCATTTAAATGAGAAATATTTAATTATCATATTGCTAGACATATACAGGTGTTAAACATGAGTACTAAACGTAGGGTTAGGCAATCTGTAGGCCCTATGACTGATAACACCAACCAGCTTCAGGTGCCCCAAACTAATGTTAGTCCTGCCCAACCTCAGCTACCTCAGGCTACTAGTGGTATAACAAAATGTGTTCTTCTCTCGTGGACAATATGTGTTTTACCGTGTAATTTGCTTTTGTTAATTAGTTTTATATGTACCATTGTGATTTTATTCAACAGATTCAACGTCCAAGAAAACAAAGACTCGAGGCCCCACACGATGCTTTGATGTTTGAAAAATGCGTGAAGGTCAACGGATTTCTATTTCCGTCAATGATCTAGGGTAGCCCGATTGTGACAATGCTAGTAAGCTGAAAAATTTCATAGGGACGATAACACACAATGAGGTATATGCTCCCCTTACATTTAATGATTAGAGGGCGGTGCCAAATGCGAAGAAAGATGATATGTGGGGGCTTGTCACGGTATTGGTTACGATGCTCTTTTTTTTTTAAATTTTTTTTTTTTTTTGTTGTTCATTATGTGATTGTCTGCTTTTAACATGTGATGCAGTCCAAGTTTGAGTTTGACGGTAATGCTAAGGCTTGGGTACTGAAGTCACTTGGTAAAAAATGGAGGGAATGGAAGGGCAAGCTGAAGAAACTCCACTACCCTTCTCATGAGACTGATGAGGAGCAGCTCGCAGATCTTGATGAGAGGGTCCAAGAGGATCAATGGAAGACTCTTGTTCAGCTTTGGAACTTTGAAGAGGGGAAGGTATGCCTCATTCAATTATAGAATTATACAAAAAAAAATTGTTGATATCTTTTAATTTACTGTCGGTGTGTCACATATAGGTTCGTTCTAAAAAAAAATAAAGAGAATAGGAAGAAACAACTGATTAACCACGCGGCAAGCTCGAAGAGTTTTGCATGAATACGCGAGGAAGAGGTAAATTTTATTAATAACCTGACCAACCATGTTAGTATATTTGTGTTATATAACTTGTTTGCATAATAATAGAGGAAAAGGGCCAATGGGTAGGATCTGAGCTGGGCAGATATGTTTATCTTGACTTATACATGCAAAGATGGAAAGCCTATGGATGAGTCCTCATTAGTAGTAATGGTATGTTAATGTATTTACATGCAAGAAGAGCTCCATATAAATGTGTAGCAGCAGTTAGAGTATTTACACATTAACTGTTACCATGTGATAATTATTATTGCAGACAAAACTCAATGAAGAAATATCTCAGCAACCTGGGGCCTCACAGAGTAGCACGACAAGGAATGATGTATTATCTCAAGTCATGGAGAAGACAAGTATGGTCGTTTCCACGCTTATGGGTTAGGACCATCTCCATCTGATTTATGGGGTGTAACATCTAGCCAACAAGGGATGACTTCCATTGATCAGAGGAGAGATGAAAGATATGTGGAACTACATGCTGATATAATCTCTCTTAAAGAAAATATAGCTGCACTCTCATCCTCAAGAGAAGTTGAAATGTCATCCCTTAAAGAAACCATAGTTGAAATCTCATCTGCAAGAGATGCTAAAATTTCTTCCTTGAAAGAAACTTTGATGAAATTGATAGTCACTATGAATAATGCAAATAATAACCCACCCATAGTATTCGGTGCTACAACTAGTTCTAACATGAACCAACCGTCCTCATCATCAAGCCATTGGGTGACCTCTTGGGTAATTATATTATATACATGTATTTATTTATATATGCACTATGTCCTAGATTATACATTGATTGATATTGATTTATCATTTACAGAAACACTCGACGAATAAGGGGAAGACCACGAGTTGCACTAGTGCTAAGGTAATTCCTTATACCAAGTGAATAGTTCTTTCATTATATTTTGATGTTATTGTGTTCTTAATTATATGTGGTATATGGATGAGTGTTTATTCAATACAATGCAGTTTGTCAAATAGTGAATTTTATTTTGTAGGATGTGACCAGAGTTCTTCTTACAAGTATTGTCAAACCCGGTGTTACTATTGCTAAATGAATTATTTTGAGTAAGGATCCGCTCACAAAAGTAGGTGGGCCCGAACTTGGAATTGGTTTTTGGAAAGTATTAATTCATGTGGCAATAGTACGGGAGGAGGTTTTGATAAGACCTTATGGATGATATAAAATAATTGGGGATGCTATTGGAACAAGTATTGTTTGACCCTCTATTATGTGTAAGCTCAGATTTTATTTTTTCTTCCATATACAATAGAATTTCTTGTACAAGAATGCGAGTACTAATTAATTTCTTTTTATTGTTTTGTTTTGCAGGTTTAAGGAAAGATGGATTGAGCTAAATGAAAGGATCTCTCTCTCTCTCTCTCTCTCTCTCTCTCTCTCTCTCTTGTAAATGTTTTGTGCATGGGTTTAGGACTGATGTGTGATTGGTTTTGGATAGTAAGTGTTTAACTCTAATTTTGGAATTTTGATTGACTTAAGATCCAATGCATATGATAGGTTGGGTAACTAAATCAACAAGTTAGCCAACATGATTTACTCTTGTTCTTATCAATTTTCTTTATAACTCAATGCAACTCTTGTTCTTTCCATGTTTCTTTACAACATTAATAGGAGGGCGTTTACCTTTTTTAGCATGTTTTTTGAGGCAATGTTAGATGATGGAAGCCAAGCAAAGGAAAACAACTACATTTATGTAAGTATTATAAGTCTTAAGCTCCATTTGGTCATCACATCAATCTTTATGAATATAATTTTTTATCAAACCAAATGGATCTTAAGCCCCTTTTTTAAATCCGCCAATGCAACTACTTGCATTGCCGGTCCCAAGCCCGGGTAAAGGAGGAGGGAGAAAGGCTTGAGTGTCAAGGTGAGTTGTATCATTTTCCTCCATATTTCTTTAATGCAGCAATGCTATGTTGAAATTTTAAGCATTTTTACAGGTTGAGAAGTGGGTTGATCCAAAATTCTGTTGACAGTGTAATCTCTAATTGCTTTATGCTTCTTGTAGGTGCATTTGCTGTGTATTTGGAGCCATGGAATTTATTGGAATCGAAATGACAGAAAGTGGTTAGATACAGCCGCCTATCATAAGTGGGACCCTCCTAATGAATGTTCCAGATGGTGGATCATTGTCCCATTTCCAAATTTTAGAAGTTGTCAGACTGTCAACTGACTAGGCTTTGCATTCGCACCCAGCTGAATGAAGTGAACAGGCTAATTTTTGGGCTAGGTCAAGCAGACCCTCAGGCCCCTCCTGATGCATGGCTTAGATCACATGACAATTGACAACCCACATGGATTTTGAAGATGGTCTTGGTTTTTGCAAGTGCCGCAAGAAGCAGAGGAAAGAGGCTTCTAGACTTCAGACTGTTAACAGGAAACTGATAGCTATGAACAAGCTGTTGATGGAGGAAAATGATCACCTGCAGAAATAGGTCTCACAGCATGCGGTAGCAACTGCAAAATGTAAATTCTCTCATCACAGGCTTTTACCTGTTACCTTCTTTTTGTTTCTTTTCGCTATTTTTCTCTAGACCTTATTTACAGTGCCAGAGGATTCTACTCATTGATTCAAGTATTTAGGATTCTACTCATGCAAGGGTACTTTCTGTAACCATCATTAGACAATTTTTAGTTCTTTCTTCTATCTAAGCATGTTACGTTGATTCATATTATCTGTGTTAAGATTTAGAGGAACTTTGCCCCACTCTCAGAGAAATTTAGTTTTGAGTTCAATATGTGCAAATTTTATTGGCCAATTACAAGTTACCATAAGCATTATTTGTGAAAATTTATAAGCAGAATCAATTGGATGGTTTTCTTTTCTGGTTTTATAGCACGTGAGATCTTCTAAATTCCATGATCAAGAAGTTTCCTATTAAGATAGATAATGGTAAATAATGACTTGTTTTCTCTTTATAGCGGAAAAATTATCATGATTCTCTTGACTATGACATATGGTAGAATAAGAAGCCAGTTTATGGATCCTCTTTCTTTTAGTATGTGTTGGATTTCTTTATGTGGAGTTCACTAATTATAGATACTTTTTTGTAGGCTTCTGCAGCCACTACAGACACAAGTTGCGAGTCTGTGGTTACCACTCCTACAAAGGTAAGTTTTGGTTTTCTTAACTTTGGAAATTGGAATCCTATTTTTGAAAAAAAAATAAAAATAAAAATGGCAATGACCACTTTTAAAAATTTTGAATTGATTAAAAAGCGTCTATAGAGTGTTTTTATGCCCTTGTTTGCTAGACTTAGTGAACATTTCAATGTTTTGGGTTAAATGCATTTTGATTATTTTCAGCCAGTTAAGACATCTCATGGTTTTCCGTCAATACTATATTTTACCTGTATGTAAATACTAAATAGTGAAATTCTTAGATTCTCTGCCATTTTGCTTGCTGCAGAGATCTACAAAGATGATAGAGCCTTCTAAGGTTATTCATATCCGAAAGGTTGGCCATGAAATATCTGAGGCATTTCAAACCACCTCTTTTTATTTTGAGCATTGAAACTCTGATTGCAATTTGTCTTCATAGTTGTTGCCTTTGCAGTTCATATTTTAGTGGAATCCTTTCTATGTTTTATGCATTTACTCTAACCTGCATTCTATAAATTTAAATAATATTGTCTTGCTGCAGTTGCATAACCATTTTATCTCAACTAGGTCACCATGCCTAGGGATGCTATACATTATGAAGGCATAGAACACCGAGAGTTGCATAATGCCTATGGGTACTACTTCCACATGGCTTCAACTGATGGGCTTTTAAAGCGAGGAGAGGGAAAGGATAGACCTCTTGTCTTGTCAAGAGCAATCTTTGCTGGAAGCCAAAGGATTGGGTCAATTTGGACACGAGATAATTCAGCAGACTAGGATCACCTTAGAGTCTCAGTTCTAGTGATCTTGACTTTTGGCCTTACTGGGATGTCATTCTCTGGTGAGTAGAGCTCATGAATTGATTGGCTCAAGGTGTTTCTATTTGATCGTCATTCTCCTTTTGTTAGGTAAATTATTTTGATGGATGTATTTTATATAGGTGCTGATGTTGGTGGATTTTTTGGCAACCCTGAGCCTGAATTGTTAGTTCACGGGTGTCAGCTTTTTGAGAGCTAGGTGCTTACTATCCTTTCTTCAGAGGCCATGCCCATCATGACACCAGAAGGAGAGAACCTTGGCTGTTTGGGTAAAATATTTATTTAGTTTAAAAAAATGTTCAAAATGGAAATTTATACTTTGCACTTACATTGCATTGTGCATATTAAATTGCTAGCCTCTGTACGGGTTCCTCATGCCTCTTTCTTGATTTTATTTTTTTGATGTCTCTCTTAATAAAAGTTGCTGTCATATATATATTAAAACAAATAAACATAAATAAATCCATGGTAATATTTTTCTATCTAAGATGCTAATTCTATCTCTATGGTTCCTTTTCTGTTTATATGCATCCTGTGTTTTACTAGCTATAATGTGTAGATGTGCATTCAAATTTTAATACTTGATTCCTATCCAGACAAAGTAGAGATCCGATTCCTCCAAATTTGTATATGCACCATATAGGCTAGATGGGATGTATAAATATACCAAGGTTTGGTTGGTTCACCAAATATAACCAATCATTATGCAGAAGTACAACTATACCAGGAGGGAACCTAGTAAGCAATTCATTCTAGATTAATGAACCCTCCATATGTGGTGCAAACTGTTTACATCATCAAATGAAGAAATGTCAGGGTTATTGGTATTTTCATACATATGTACATAGGCATGCACATCTATTCCCAAGTCTGCATGCTTGTAGTGTGTAGTGAGTGGCATAGGCTACATAGTGTGTAGGGTAACTTTTAGATTTTTAATTACAATATAGGAAAAATAGGGCAAATATTAAAAATAAAGATAAAAACAGCAGAATAAATGATTTACTAGTGTTGCTCATATCATTTCACTAAGGGGTGTTTGATTTTCTAATTACATCGGTAAATGGCTGTAAATGGGTAATGGTTACCTATTCCTGTATAGCAGAAATGATTTCCTGTAGTTTTTTTTTTTTTTTTTTTTTTAATGTTTCAAATATCTAAAAAATTCAAGTTTCGATTGAATTACTAGCATGTCAGGGTTCCTCAAATCCATACAAAGACCTTTATCGGCGCTTGTTAGAAATTTTACGGTGCTTTTCCATGAAAAAAAAGTGTCCAGAAATTATATTTCCCGGCGCTCGGAAGATCTTTTGCTGGCGCTTATTCGCGTCGATAGAAGGCAAATTTTTTGGCATTTGGACAAGTGCCTCTAAAGCTTTAATAGCGCCGCTATATCCTTTACTGACATACCCATTTTTCGGCACTTGAGTAGCGCCAATAACCTATTTGACAGCGCTTTTTGGTATTTATACCGGCGCTTAAAATGCGCACCTATTGTAGTGCAAGCGCCGCTAAAGGTGTACTAGTGCCGACAAAACTTTTGCCTACACCTCTATTTAGCAGCGCTTGCCTAGTGCTGGGAAAAGAAAACCCGGCTTTTTTTGGAGCTTTTACCCGTGCTTTTGACCACTGGTAAAAGTCCTTTTTCTTGTAGTGCATTGACCCTAATTTGGTTCTAAGGGTGCATACTCAGTATCTAGATTGCGGGGTGTGACAGTCATTGGATACTGCAGACCTCGGAAATGCATTGACATCAACAAGTTCTGTGGGCCCACTATAATGTACGTGTTATAACCACATCGTCTACTCATTTTGTGATATTATTTTAGTGCATGAGCTCAAATATAATCCAGATCCAATGGTCAAGTGGACCACACAACAAAAGGCAGTAGGGATTGAATTCCAGCCATTGTCCAGGCCACGGAAGTTTCGAATTGGACTGGTAGTTGCGTTTTCCCTTGATCCTGGTTTGTATGACTCTATAACCAGCCTGGATGGCAAATAAACATCATGTTCGGCCCTAAGAATGTTTCAAGGGTGGCGTGATTGTCCCACTGCTTTCTGTCCACAACTTGAGATTTGGATAATGCCTAGTTTTTGAGCTCATGCGGCTTCTTTAATATTTGGGGTAAAAAGGTAATTATACTGTTTTTACCTGTGATTAAATGGAAATAATTTCACCTCGATTACAACCATTTCAAGCCCAAAACTTTGGTTCTACCATGATCCGTGTATCACATCCATGCCATCCATTCATTATTTTGGATCATTTTATGGCATGTCCAAAACTAAAGCGAATCTTCTTTATATATATATATAACACGCGCACACACACCCCACACATGCACACCATGGGATTTTACCACTGGTGGGTACTCGAACCCTTGACCCCGTGTTGAAACTACTGGGAGTGTACCACCCCTGTAAGAGTAAGGACCCAAACGGTAGCGAATCTATAACTCGAGCAAACCACATTTTTTTAAAAAAAACGTAGAGACTAAAAGATAATTATTGAAAAGTTTATGTTGTATTGTGGTACACCTGAGCTTTGGATCTAACTGATTTTTAGGTTTGTGCATAAAAAATTAAAATTTAAAAAAAAAAAACTAAAAAAAAACTAAATGGTTGGATAAAATATATATGCTATTTTGGGGCCCACAAAGTCCATCGGGATTTTTCAGTCATGAGATACTAAAAAACGGTGTTGTTACCGTCAAGTACCTTTCATCCATTGAATGCAATTAATGTAAAAAAAAAATGTTAAATCATGGTGGGGCCACAGAACTTGGTGATAAGTAATTAATGTAAAAAAAAATAAAATGTTAAACACATCACAATTCATATGAAATACAACATTTCAAACAAACAGGCCGGAAATGGATGAACGGCTGAATATAGCACATAAATCATGGTGGGGGCCACAGAACTTGGTGCAAGACTTGGGACATTCATCAGGTAGGTACTTGAGCGAATTTGTCTTGAGATGTTCATGAATGTTCGTTGAAAATGTCACGGTCGGTTGGTTTATCCTTTCTTTTCGTGCACGCATAAGACCAAGACTAGTGGACTCGGCAGTCTTTGGGCCAATGAGCGTCCACCATAGATTTTAGCTATCCAATCTGTCCTTTATCGATGATGAATTTGGACCGTTGGCTTTTCTTGCACAATCATCCATTACGAAGCCGCGGTGGTGTAGGATCGTTGGGTCGGCAAAGTTGTGGGGACCATCAGGTCAACCGTATGGATAGCTAAACCAAAGTTCACGGTATCATGAGCACATCTCTCTCATTCATCGAACTTGGCCGCTAGTAAAAGATTCTAGCCATTCATCACGTTAAGGCCACCATGAACCTGTCCTGATCCAAAAATTAGTGCTCTGGTAGGCCATACATGCTTGAGAAAAGTGGATGTTCAGGAAAAGAAGGTCAGCATCAAATGTTTGATTTACACGTGTAGTTCGTGGGACAAGTGGGGTAACCTGATCCTTGGGCCCAAGCAAGTTGATGGCGGGCTACACCAATGGCCAAGATCTCACAAACATGTGCCATGTTGGCAGTTGTGCTGTATGATACTGCCTGCAATCTGCCTTCATTAACCTTTCGAAATGGAGGCCGTTGGCTGCGAACGCATCTACGGGGACCCGGATTCAGTAGTGACCTCTCTGGTACCGGTAGGGCTGTCAACGGGCTGGGCCTGGGTAGGTCTTGGCCGGGATTTTGAACTGTTTTGGGCTGGGCTGTCAGGCTGGCTTTATTCAAAATTCTGATTTTTTTTAAGGCCCGAGCCTGTAGACACTCCTACGTACCGAAGTTGGTGCTAGAAATGCTCTGTGAGCCCTGCCATGATATATGTGTTTTATCCATGCCGTCCATCTATTTTTCCAGCTCATTTTAAGGCATAAGCCAAAATTAGGCAGGTCCAACTTGTTTACACCCATTTTTGGTACTGATGTGGACTAATGAAAGGCTGCCATGTGTTGACACCATGTGGCTAGTATAGGTTGAAATCCATTTCCAAGAGTATTTTTGTTTGTTCTTCTTTTTGCGTTCCACATTTTGTTAAAAATCGAAGAGGCACAGACTCTTATGCTGGCTAGTATGAGAATGAATTGATAGATGCCATGTATCCATAATTATTGTATTAATTAACGAAGCAACGTGACTAACACATTTATAAGAAACCTGTTGAGAGAATAAATCTTATCACATATCTGTCTATGATATCCTTGGTGAAGTTATCTTTCAGAGTCCTTTCAAAACAAGAGATCTTCTTATAGATGTTTGGTGACTTTGTACTGTTCGAGACAGTTTTGAATATCGGGAGATCAAACCAATGTAATTCGACTTTGATACAGATTTAATTCAGGAGAGACAAAAACATCAACTAAATTAGTTCCTAAGTCGTACATTGATCAGAATAAAAAGAATGAGGGAGTTTGAGGACCTAATCTTGTGGTTGTGGTCCGATCGAATCAATATCACGTATCAAATCTCTCAGGCATCTGAAACTATTAGAACCATATAATACCTCAAAGCAGAAGAGTAGGAGGTGGGCCATCAAATGAGTATCCATGATCGAGTTTAGGTCCGAGATCAGCCCTTGAGGTTTCCTAATCTTGGTCTAGTTGTCTTCACTATAGGGATCTTGACATTTCCATGCCTAATCTTTAATGGGCCACAAAGATCTCCATAGCAGTATCAACTACGAGAAGAAGATTTGAGGAACTAAGAAGTCTGAATCTATTTAGGAGATTCACCTATCTACAAAGCACTAAAGATTTAGGATTAACAAGGAAACGCAACGATGGGTTTTGCCACCTAAACAAACTATAAAAGGAGCACACAAAGAAGAGCTCAGTGCCCTATGTCAAATACATTTATCTAGTTTACATTTATCATTCCCATTTATCTTAGTATGACCTATCTTAGTTCTAGCATAGATCACTTCTGTTTACCGACTTTCGCTACGATACTTTAGGAGCAGATAAAATATCTACAATCTTAAGTTGTAAGATCATGATCAACTAAGTTCTGATTTAGCTAATCATACCCATTCAGTCACATCCTGCTAACTACTCATCTCGATCGTCTATTCTGATAGATGAATCAGGAATTTATCTTTCTTTTTCATTTATTTATTTGGTTATTTAATACTTTATCGATTATAATGGGTCATACATTCAAATATTAATAAAATTGATATTGTATAGCCTTCTTTTATTTATATATATATTCTTATTCTTTTGAGAAATATTGAGTTAAAAGTATTATTGAAAGAAAAAGTTCTTAAGTTTGTAGACTTACATCTATTATCATAAGAAAAAAAAATGAATTCATTCGGAAGGGCTAACCCCTATCCTTTCACAAATCATTCGAATGATAAGCATAACCAGTGGTTGAGAGGATAACTGGATCATGTGTCCAATTAATCTATCTATCTCAATGCCAGGGAACACCAACATTTCAATCTAATCTTGAGTTTAATATACTTAGGCATGCCCACACATCATACTCCAACACAAAAACCGAACATAGGCCCTCATTCTCACCTGTGGCCTTGTTTGATTGAATTGGTAGCAATACTCTTTTAGCACGTCTAGTGGAACCTAGTAAGTTTTATGTTTCTAAATAGAATAAGATGCCTCCTAAATTGAAATAGGCTAGTTTCGTGGCAGATGCTACGAAAGAATAACAAAACTTTGGCCAACATTATGAGGTCATTGTCGACATTGAAGCATGATAATTTTCTCAGTAAATCTTTAACGACTTTGATGCATTCTTCAACTAGATCACTGGATACATGTAATATATTACTAGTTATGTAAGTCACAATTCAAGATAAGCAAAAGATAAAAAAAAAAATTTATATAAAAAAAAGGCTCCAAGTCTTATTGCCATACTTAAGCCAATTGATTAACACTCTCTTTTAATTCACCCCGGTGAAAATGAGGATGAGTGAATCACTGAGCTCTCAACCAAAGCCAGTCATATCAAGCTACAAGGCATCCTTCATCGCCTTCGAAGACAACAAGGAGCGATTGAGGTAGTTGATCTTATAACTAGTTAGATTACTTCGACTGACAAAGATACTACCCTATCGGGACTTAATACCTGGTTGGTCCAAGTAATTCAAGGGCCGGGGGGGGGGGATGGGTAGGCAACTGGCTGCCCAACCGTCATCTTCTAGACATGTGAATGAACTGCTTAGGGTGCAATATCTAGGTGGCTCAATCAACCATAATAGAATTTAGAGGGATAAATACTAAGGGGAAAACCCTATGCATATTAACCACCTATCTGGATATCTTAGGATTGAGGCACTAGGGGGACACCATCGGCCGCACCTCCCTATCATAATGGTTACCAAAGAAAGGAGCCACCTAGAGGACGACCACTGGTTATGACTCCACATTATCAAGGACAACACAGGACTGAGGTGCTTGGTGGCAACCGTTGATCACGCCTCTTATCCATTATGACTTTCAAAGGGTGGAGGTGCATAGGGGGCAACTTTTGACCGCACCTTACCAACAACTGCATACTAACCCTAGGAAAATTCACTAAGCCCACAATGGCTGATCTGCTAGGACGATGTTATAAGCTTCATTCAGGACTATAGAATGCAACCAAACGCTTGACAAGTTGTTTGATTAACTTATAGAAAAGCATACCTTGAGTGGGTCAATAAAAATTTTTGAGTTCCTATGAGGTTTTAGGTTTCTCGAGTTTGCTTTGTTTTCAAAAGATAGCAAGACCTCCACCATTGAACATATAGGCCGTTTTACCATGCAATGAGGTGAAGCGTCCCACAATAACTTCCTTAAGCTCATGTTATTTGAAAATTTCTTGATATGAACTTTCATTACCTAGTAGATAAATGATCAAATTTAAGGGTTGACAATCTCAAGTGTAGGACTGCGATGAAGTAATAACTCGGTGAGACTGAGGTCAGATCCTCAGGTAATGGGTACCACAACCTATAACTAATCAAACGGGCAAATAGGCTAAAGGATTTTAAAATAATAGATAAAAAACTAAGGATCCAAGAATCCACTTATAGCAATCACAATAACTCGTTCATTAATTCAATTTATTACTCGATTGAAATCAAAGTCCCATCTGTTAATACACTGATTTATGCATCCTATTTGTCAATCACATGAATCCTTATATAATATAGTCAGTTGAGTCCTTGGAAGCTGAAGACCACGACACAAGTAAACTTGGAGTATCACGGAGTAAAGAACAGCTAAATATGGTGCCTTGGTAACTCTAATTCTTGATCCAAAACAACATAAGCCTCTAAATAATCTTAAACTTAATAAGCAAATTTTTTTATTGATCACCCCTTAAGCCATATGATCTTAAATTGATCATCTTTATATTGACTTTGGAGGTCCCATGTTGCTAGAAAAACTTCACAATTTCAGGAGCCTTCAATCCCATCGAACCCAACTTCGATCAAACCGAAAATGAGTAAAACATAATAACATGTTGTGGTAGAATTTTAGGTAATTTGGCTGCAACTAAGTGCCACTTTCGGTTTCATCGAAGACCATTTTTGGTGGGACTGTCCAAAATTTGTCTAGTGTCTTTTCTGTTTAAATTCGGTTAAACCGAACCTTAATTCAATGCAACTGAACATAATTTGGTGGGACTGAACCTACATTTGGTACAACCAAAGACTAGTCATTATAGATCTATTTGATCCTTTTTCTTATAAATATAACAATCGAATCTTTGTAAAAACGACGAATTTTAGCATTTTAGAGACCCTAGTGCATCAAAACTTACAAAATATCTTATAAACTATCCCAATGAGATCTATGCTCTCTTCTTAGTGATTATTCACTTTAATGAGCATTGCAAGTTCATATACAAAAAGACTATGATCTCAAGCTTTCTTTAGAATTTAAGTACCATTTCTCTTAGAAAACTTAAGCGCCTACCAACCCTTAGAGTATCCATCAATTAGAATCCTAGGCTTTACAACTTCCCATTGGATGTAAGAGATTCTAACCAACTTCCCATCACCTTATTCACTACATCAAAGCATCACATGTAATGTGTTTAATCTGAGAGCTAAATCCTTGACATCATAATCATGGGAGCAAAAAAGAGTTGATTGAAGTATTGGAGAACATTAATCAAGCAACCCGATAAAGGTGGTACAAAATGGGCTCAATCCAACAAGTAAGTTGTTATGTGCAAGTCTTTATACACTTATTCCTTATGTAGGATTAAGTGTAAGAGTTTGAATTACTAATCTTAATTAGGTTCTTGTATAGGACCTTGACTCTTGTATAAGGCCTAAATCAAAGTTCTTATATAGGCCAACGAACACGGGTGTATACGTGTTAGTTTTTGAGTGAGCGTCCGGTGGGAGTAAACATAAGTTCTTAGATTATAATTAAGGTTATCAGTTAAGCTAAAGTCTCTTGTGGGAGCTTCTTGTAGGAGTAAATGTAGATCCTTGAATTAGGACAGAGGTTGTCGGTTAGCCGATAGAAAATCAACTGAAGTCTTTTGAAAGAGCCTCCGAGGGGAGTGTATGCTAGGGTCCTTGTGTGGGGCAGTAAAGGTTAGATGTAAACCTAATTTAAAACCCCCGATAGTGAAATCCGGTACATTCATTGGTTGAGTACGTCTGCTGGGAGCGGAATAGGGAAACTAAACCACTATACATACTTATTTTTGGGATTGTATTTGAGCATTTGTTTAATTATGTTTATATGATGAACGTATAATTATATGTATACTATGAGTTGATAGGTAGCACTTCTGATATACACATGTACATTATCATGTTTATATTTGCTTAATTGTCAAATCTTCTGTAATATATGTGATTGGACCATCTATTGTCTTGTAAGCCTTTAAGTTATAATGCCCAGTTAGTTTTTATAGGAACCGTGCAACTGTCAATGGGATCTATATAGGAAATTTTAAGTTTTTATGATGGCATCGAGCAGCTGTCGATAACATCTACATGGGAAAGTCTAGATTTTTACGATGACATGGAGTGTCTGTTGATGGCATGAAAAATTCTGAATTTTTATGATGGCATCGAGCAACAGTAGATGGCATCAAACAACACTCGATGGCATCAACGCGGCCATATGATGCAACCCTCCATCATTCTCTAGTTTGTTTTAAGATAGCAAGAGATGTTAACAAAAAGTACTCTTTCTTGAGATGATTATTGCATGATTTTTAATGTTTTGTTAATTTATTATTTGTTAGTTTAGAGTCTTAATAATTGGTTTTTGTTGGCACTGTGCGAATGTTCTTCCTCTCTTCCTTTTTATTTCCAATGTTTTATTTGTTTATTTATTTATTTTTTACTTCATTTATTATTTTATTTATACATTATTTACATTATTTTGATGTTGATGAAAGTGTCCCTATAACTAGAGGTAATCCGGGTGATGCTGGGTAGCCATGATCATTGATCAGGGATGAGAGTGGTAGTTGGAGTCATCATGTCCAGTTGGACCGTGGAATACTCTATTGGACCTCTTGTTGTTGAAGGGGGTTCAAGGTCAACCATTTTCGCCGCAACATTATAAAGAATACTATTGGCTGATTGCACTCAGCTATCCTTTTGTCAGGTTTTCAGGGAGGATTCCATTCCTGATGTGCGTGCAAAGGAAGGGATCTTTAGGCCAAGTCTCTGCATTGGATTCTCTCTCCTTTGTTGTTATGGATAGCTATTTCTCTTTCCAATTTTAACAAAACTACGTTATTTACAACAACAACAAAAAAAAAAAATCGACATAAGAGACTACCTGTACGTTTAATTTTTTGAGAGTGACGCAACCGTCAAAACAGAAATAATTGCTCTTCAACCTATCTTCTTTAGATTGAATGAAAGGTTACAAAGATCCTTCAACACATTCATAAAAGTATCAGCGTAAAGTTTCTATAGATAACAATAGTTTGGCCATATAAGGCGACCACCTCAATAAGTTTAAAAATATACTTTTAGAGATAAGAAAAATGAAAAAAAAAAAAATTTTTAAAAAATTTATTCTAAAGAATGCATAATAATGGAACTAAATTGTCAACTAATGGAATTGTAGGGACTTGGCATACAGGGTTTACCTATATATCCATCATCTATGAAGTATGAATCTTTGGTTTGTACCAAAATGCAGTGGGTAACCTATCTAACATTTAGGGTTGTCAATGGGCTGTGCTTGGACCTATAAAGTGCAGAAATTTGAATAGGCCCAGCCTGTTGACAGCCCTACTAACATTGGGTAAGCTTAAGCTGGTCATCTGGTGGGCCTCATCATATCTCGGCCATGGCCCAATATCTTATCTATCAGATGATCCTATCAGGGAAATAGTGCCTTGCAAAGGACAGCTCAGCAAGTGATCTACATTGAATGGGGGCTATCAGATGGTTAGGATAATCCAATGGGGGTGAATTATGGGGTACCCTTATTTATGATGGGGATCACCATATGAACAACTTGCAACAGTACCAGAGGTGGCCCATGCATGTACAGCTTATTGGGCTGAGCTAATTGATTGATTAAGCAATGAGAATTGTGCAGTTCCTCTTTTACCATCTCTTATTACTTTATACTAAAATCTAAATCCCATGACATTGGTGGCTAGCTAGAAGGGATGAGTTCCTTGGCAGCTGAACTCACCAATGTGGTCATACAAGAGCAAGCGCTGCTATCTCAAAGCCAACGCTGCTGCTGATGCCCTGGCACGTCTGGGCAGTGATGGCCAAGCAGGCCTAACCTTCCGATTTCTGGAGTCCCTTCCATCCACCATCAGAGGTCTTTTGTTCCTTGACAGAGTAGGTTTAGGCAACCTGTGCGACGCCTAATCTGATCTTCTATTTTCTTTTTCAAAATTTCCCAACATGATAGGTGGGCCGGCACCCTTTTGTTGTTGGCCCTGTGTACAGCCTTTGCACACCCTTCCATATGAATATATATAGTTCATCTTTACTTTCTTTTTTTAAAAAAAAAATTAAATTTAAAAAAAAGAAGAAGAAGAAGAAGAAGAAGAAAAGGAAAAAAATGCGCTGCTATCTCAATGCAAACATCCGTTCGACAATAGCAGCTATGCAGGTAAGTGTGACTGACCACCTACTTTCTTCCAAATTTCACATATCTGCCGTTGAGAGCCCTGCTATGGATCTCTATAACAAGAGCAGGATAACAGACCCTACTTTCCGGACACAGTGGGTGTTTGATTTGTTCATCTTTGGAAATATATCTTCAACTTTGAGTGTCATGTTCGGATATAAGTTGCGTGTTATGGGCCTAAAATATTACCTTCATTTTTTAACTCTTCTGGATACGCAACTAGGTTAATGTTTAGAGAATCAGTGTAAAATTCAAAGCACGGGCTCCGCGTAGGACTTCTGTTAACTGTTGTAAGAACTGGATTGACTTGAAAATTATCCTTATTTCTAAAACTAGTAGGTAAAGGAATAGAAGAATTTAGAACATGATTCTAACAAAAAAAAAAGTTACAACGCAGCCATTATAGCAAGACCTGTGTTCGGTGCCCAGGACTTGAGATTTTGTGGACTACTATGTGGGTGGGCCATACCCAAAAGCGAGATGATCAGACTGGAAGCACCTAATCAGTGGGAAAGAACAACAATTGGTTGTTCAAAGTTTTCCAATTACCATGACTTTGGTCAGTATACCATTTAGATGGCCTACTTGATGAACAATTCTAATCACATGGCTTGCAATGTGTATGGTAAAGAGGTAACTTATCTCTGTTGCCGAACTTGCACATACTAAAGAACATATATATATATATATATATATATATATATATATATATATATATATATATATATATATATATATATATATATATATATATATATATGTTCTTTCTAGCTTTTCTGGAGTGTAGCTTTTAATTTGATTTCTTGACTTTCATTGATTAACTAGTGCTTGTTCTCCTTTCAAATTTATGCATATCATCTTTGTTTATGTTTCTTTTTATTTTTATCCTTGTTTCCAACTTTCTCATTGTAGTGAGTCCAAAGAATATTGTGAGTAGTTAGAAAATCTATTATGTTGTTTCCCTTGGACGTTGTGTAACATAAGAATAGCTTTTTATTTATTTATTATTATTATTATTTTTCTGAATGGACAACACACACACACACAATACACACACACACACACACTCTTCACACACACACACACACACACAATATATATATATATATATATATATATATATATATATATATATATATTGTCATACCTTTATGTCATATTTATTTGATTCTAGCTGTCAAAACTGCATGCAATTAGGAATCTTTATTTGACTCTATATCCTGCATTCATCATTAGATGTGGCCTTTAATTTACTTGATCCTCTTCTTACAAACTCACAAATCCATTTGATCTAATACTAGAATTTGTAAATTTCGTGAGAAGCTAGTTGTTGGTAGTAAAATTTGTAAATGCCATCTATCCATAAGGCACTTCGTGTATTATTATTATTATTATTATTATTATTTTAGTTTGTACAAATGGTCATAATGAGTTTCTAATGAAACCGGCTCTCAAATCACAAGCTCACAAGGAAATTCCCCTCAATGAATTTTTCAATGTAAGATATCAGTTGTCCCTTCTTGCGTAGTAATGCTTCTGTAAGTACAATTTCTTATTTTTGTTATTATTGTTTAAATGTTGAGGTGGAAGTTGTGGCTCTTTCCAGCTATGAGGATATATTGGCATTCTCTTGGTGGATCCTAACATATGTGCCACAGCCAGAAATTAAGCTAGGTCATCAGGTAGGTCACACATGCATGATTAGGTAAATCACACATGCATGAGTAAATGGACTAGAAAAAATGACCAACAGTCCACATCAGACGTGCCAAAATTTCCCCAACCGTTAACAGAACCTAGCAGGTATTCAGGACACATCATGTACAAGGTGGAATCCACCTGATGGATGGACTGGATCCTGCACGCCTATGAGGAGAGTAGGATTTGAATTCCAACTCTTGGTTGGCCTTTATTTTTGTATATTTTCTCTGAACTTTTATTATATTTTGTTTCTCACTTTGGGAGATAATATTGCAGCCTATATTTATTGTAGAAATAGGCTCATATCAATCAATATTGCTTGTTGTCTAAATTACCTCTCTCGAGATGGACTTGTCAGTTTCAACTATGCTTTGATAATCAATGAATGTAGAGGCAATGGTGGCTGAGTTTAGGACTGAGGTACAGGTCATGCAATGGATGGTAAATAATATGCATACGCTCAGTTAGAAGAGATGGTGTGTGCCCTCATGTCATAGCTGGCCCAATCACATCCTCATTGGTAAGCTGAATGTTACATGGGACATCCTCCCCATCATAAAACATGTTCTACTGGTGGACTAGGATTAAGAGCCTTATGGCCCATTTAGAGATATCTATCACTTACTGTCCTAGAGAAGTAAACGGGATAGCCAACGACTTGGTGCGCAGTAGTGATGGCCAAGCCCATTTTTCTTATTCATTCCTCAACGAACCTCCTTCACATAACAAGAGGCCTATTATTTCTTGATCGTGTGGGGCTGGGTAATCTGCAGGAAATTGGTTGATTGTTTAGGGAGCGGTGCTTCTCTTTTATAATTTGTTTATCTCTCATGTAGGTGGGCCTTTCCCCTTTTTGTTGTAGGGCCCGCCCGAAGTACCTTTTGCATAGCTCTCTTCTTGAATGGAAAAGTTTTTTTTTTTTGTTTTGAAAAAAAAAAAAAGAGAGCTAAATGTCACATTTAATTTATATAAGTAATGTAGAATAGTCACTAATCATAATTTACTTCAACTATTTTGTAGATTTCCCTACAAACTAGTGCTATCTTCCCAAGCCCTACCGCATTATCGAAGACAGGCGTTTCTTTTTATTATTGTTGATTTTTTAGATAATTTAGACATTTGTACATATTTTTGTATTCAGGATAATTATAAATTTGGTATTAATTTAATTTAATTATTTTTATATTTTAATGGATGATGATAAATATTGATCGATATATGTTATCTTGTTGGATTAGTTGGTTAAAAAAAACAACATAAAAAATAAAAAAAAAACCATTTTTATTAGTGACAACTTTTATTTGTTGTTAATAAATAAATATAATCTGTGACAAGCAACACTCATTGTAACAAGTCTTTGGCAACGGGTTTGAGATTTTTAGCGATGAGTGGATTTGTCATAAAAAGTCTTTATTAGTGATGAGTTTTATGATTAGCGGCATTTTATGTTATGTAACGGCAATGTGTAAACTCATTGCTAATTAGCTATATTTTGTGATAAGTTATTAAGTTGTCACAAATAATTAATTTATTGGCGATGAGTAACACTCATTGCAACAAGTCTTTGGCGACGTGTTTGAGATTTTAACAATGAGTGGATTTGTCGCAAAAAGCTTTATTAGCAACAAGTTTTATGTTTAACGATGTTTTATATTATATAATGGCCATGTGTCAAATCATCGCTAATTAGTTATATTTTGTGACAAGTTATTAAGTCGTCATAAATAATTGACTTGTTGGTGATGCGTTGATATTTTCATTGCTAAATAGAATTTATAATGCCTAATTTGCAATAAAATTGCCGACGAACAACATTAGTTGTAAAAGGGCTTTTGCAATGAGGTTGAGATTTTTTAGTAATAAGTGGACCTTGTAAAACCTCTTTGTTTGCAATAAAATTAGTGACAATCAATACTCACCACAAAAAAAATTTTGCAACAGTTTTGGGATTTTAGTGACAAGTTGACTTATGGTAAAAAGTCTAAAGTGGTAAATATTATTACTTAGATTGATTTCCTAGGTTTTTGGAGCCCGGATGTATGCCCGTGATGTTGCATTGGGTTTGATTTTGGTCGATCAGCTCCGATAGTTATGTCCGGTGGCTGCTGGGAATCCATTCAATTAAATCTTCTTGGGTTTTGCTAGTAATAGAGTCAGGAAATCTGTCTTGATTGAGGCTGTATATGGTCAATTTTTGTAACTTGGTCCGTTAGTTGTAATTTGCTTTCAACCAGCTATGAACCCACCGATTTGGACCGTTGACTACCCTTGGGTTGGGTTAAAGATTCTTTACTACCAATCTAGCTGGGCTTTGGGCGGCCGTCTGTATTATTTTGGAAGTGTTTTTACCTAGAGTGATATATGTTTCCACCACTTAGAGGACCAGGGTAGTTTGATCAAGATTGGATCAGTCAAGCCCTTGATTTATCGATCTGGTCCATTAGGTATTTCTGCAATTGTCCCAAGTGTATTCTTTGATTTTTGTTTTTAATTATAATAATTATTTTTTAACGGTTTTCAAGTCCTCCCAAGATATTTTTATTGAAGCTCAGCCAAAACTAAAGAGAAACTTGCTTTCATTTGGTGCCAATGGTGAGCATGCCCTAAACTCATCTGCAAAAATGATGGTCGGCGTGGATAAGACGCACATCACTGTGGGCCTACAGAGTTTGATCAGTACACAATCCGCTTTCGCCCTTGTTGTATTAGAGGCATGCTCACCTACGCACCTACGCACGTGCGCACCTTTGCACACGTGTAATGGGAGTCGAATCCGAACGGTCCATAAGATGTGGAATCCCATGAAACCTTAAGGGATAAATTTTCACCCTGATCTAAGATTCGGATGGGCCATAGAAAAGAGAAATGCAAATCAAGGGAGGAAAATGTTTCAGTTTTTATGTCCCATAAAAGTTTTAGATCAAAGTAAAACTTGGGCCCGGGAGGTTTCACGAGGTGCTTCTTCACATGAACAGTTCAGATTTTGGATCCACATCACGTGTGATGGGTTTTCTAAAAAGTGCGTACCTAGTACGTACGAACTGGTTCGCAGGTGAGCGTTTCCGTGTTGTATTATTCAAAAGGGCCGGGTGAACAATAAATAAACAAATAAAAGGGTTAATGTTGGCCTTAACCTGATGAATGGTCAGAATCTTGTAATAGTGTGAACGCTCGATGATCGTTATGTATGAATTGAGAGATGCGCTGATGCCATGGAACTTTGGTTTAGCTATCCATGCTATTGATATGATGGTCCCCAAATTCTCCCATTCAACGATCCTAGTGACGCCATCAGTGGCATCAGCACAGATGGCTCCGCAAGAAATTAAAGTCAATTGTCCAAATTCAACATCCAAAAAAGATAGATTGGATGGATGACATCTGTCGGGGAAGCCCCTTGGCCCAAACCTTGCATGGGAAGAAAATGCCTATCAGAAAAGACGCTAACCGACCGTTGACATATTCAACGTACATGCATGAAAATCTAAAGACAAATTGGCTGACGTCCCAGACCTTGCATATATGGGTTGTCGCGCGCGTGCAGATGCGCCCACCTAAGCTGCAAATAGCACTTCTTCACGGAATGGTGCATTAGCATACTAGAATGAGATAAGCAATTGAGAACAGGAACTCAGGGAGTATAGGATTCTGTTCATCTACGACCGGACAGGTAATAGATGGACAGTCTTCTGTATATTTATGCCCATGGTTTGATGATCTACACCGTCAATCTGATTGTCCTCATAGTTGATGGAGAACCTCCTGAATTTTTCTAAAATTGGAAAATTCCAACATTTGCGTCCTTTGTATTTGATCCTTCGTGGCTTTTTATAGGTCAGCGATCATGGGTTTAAAACCTCCAACCAGAATATCGCTCCAACCAGAATATCGTTGGACAGATAGTATAACGGAATCTGGCACGTCAAACGCCTGCACATTTGATTATGAGCATGATCTTATGATCCATGATAAGAACAAATCTAGGAGATGACATAACTTTAAAAAAAGAAAAAAAGAAAAAAAAAAGATAGTTGACTCCAAAAGTCTCACAGGAAACTCGCACCGTGTACATCCAATAAGAAATGACCAGTGCACTACGTCGAGATGAGGAACATGCATGGATGATTGGAACCGTACATTAGGCAATTCTCACTTTATAAATACAATGTCTCAAGTTGGGGCGGATCTGATCAAGAGGTGGGCCACATGTATGGATAGAATTTGAACATTGGTCAATTTTTCTTGACCATTTACACATGTGCCACACCTGGTGGTGACCGTTTCAGTTTCACTGATCTACTCAGTGGGGATCGCCAGATGAACGTATTTGATCTGGCAAACAGGCTCCTTTTTATCACTTGTAGGGTACAGAGCTCCCCTCCTCCTCATGCTTGTTTTCCAAGCAAGAATGGCTTTTTTTTTTTATTTTTTTTTTTTATTATTTTAAAACGTGTTCCATGTATTATTGCTCATTCACCATTTATATTCAAAATCCTTTTGACTACGCCAAAACCTACCTTCTTCACATAACACCCACTATCCATCAATGGCTGCTCAAATCATCATCCAATCCCTCCATTACCCATGCCATTATCGAATAGCCGGCCATAGCTCATGACACACCAACGAAGATGAACAGAACCTACAACTCTGATGGATTGTTGAACACTGACATGATGAGCAGGAGCGGGTTAAGCTACGGCATCGGCCTTACCATTGGCATTCTCCTTCTCCTGATCACCATCATCACCGTTGCAACCTACATCTGTACCCGGCCCTCATCCCCAATCTACATCTCTCGAGAGCTCCACGGGCCCACTCAACATCAACCGCCCGTAGCTGACAATGAAGTGGGCCTTGATGAAGCTACCCTCTTGAGCTACCCCATGTTACTTTACTCGCACGTCAAGATCCAGAACAAGAACACCACCTCATCTTGCTGCCCCATCTGCCTCCCAGATTACAAGGACACGGACATGCTGCGGCTGCTGCCTGACTGCAGGCACCTTTTCCATGTTAAGTGCGTGGACGCCTGGCTGCTGCTGCATCCAACATGCCCTGTTTGCCGCACGTCGCCTCTACCAACCCCTTTATCAAGACAGGTATGAAGCGGCCATTCGTACGTATTGGATCTGCTTCCTTTATGTAGAATGTAAAACAAATAGCATCACTACAGTTGGTGTTTGATGCTTATAGCCTTTGAAAATTCGATGTGTTTGCATTTAGAAAATTCGTGCATGTGAATTAGAATCTGATTGCCACAGGAATTAGAGAGAGTGTCCATTTGTTTTAGCTCCACTAAATAATGGGAGACATGTGAGAGAGTTCTGAACCATTCATCAGTTGCGCCTCTGGACTCGGATTGCGTAGTGTAGTATACAACAACCACGTCCCTACCTTGTGCTGCTGAAAAGATCCGGGGGCCCATCATGATGTATTTGTTTTATCCATGCTGTCCATTCATTTTTATTTTATTTAGATCCTTTGAGGGATTAATGTACTAAAAGAAGCAGTGCCAAATCCTAAGTGACCCACACCACAAGAAACTGTGATGAATGAACGCCCACCATTAGAAACTTCGCAGGTCCCATGTAATGTTTGTTTGTGAGCCAATGTGTTGATAAGGCCGGATCCCTACTCTTTCTCGAGTGGTAGACTCTCGGGAGTTTCAACACCTGGTCAACGGTTCGAGTAACCATAGGTGGTGAAATTCTACTAGCGTGTGTAGGGTGTGTGTGTTATAAATAAATAAAGTGTTGATAAGGCCACCGAGACTTGATAAAGATAAAACACAAATATCAGCTTTATCGAAAACTTTTGTAGCTCCGAGGAGGTTTTTAATGGTGTTGGGCGTTCAATCACCACTGCTTCTTATGGTGTGGTTCACCTGAGATTTGGATGTGCCTCACTTTTGGGATCATGCCCTAAAATGAGTTAAAAAATTGGATGTACCACGTGGATAAAACACATACACCGTGGTGGGTCCCACAGCTTTTCTAGTAGCAAACAGTACAGACGTGGGTGCTGTGTGCAGGTGTGGTCCACCTGAGATTTGGATCTACCTCACTTTTGCGCTCATGTCCTAAAATGAGATGAAATAATGGATGTACCGCATGGATAAAACACATACACCGTGGTGGGTCCTACATAGCTTTTCCAGTAACAAACAGTATAGACGTGGGTGCTGTGTGCGGCACTGCAAGATCCCAGTCGCTTATCACATGGATGATCTGGCTCAATAATGAGGCTGACCCATTCATCCAGTGGGTGCTATGTCAGTACAAGAAAACCGGTTTTTACCCGCGGTTTGAGAAAACTGCTGGTAAAGCCTTTGCCAACGGTTAGACAAATGCCAGTAAAGGTTTACTGGAGGCCAGAAACCTTTACCGGCGGTTGTGTTGGACGCCGGCCTATAGGTAAATTAATCATTTTCGTTTTCAGCACTGGAAGGCTAGAATCATTTAATCCATGTGTATTTGAACCTGGCCATCTATAATATTGGTAATCAGATGGATGATCTAACTCTCTCTATGAAACATGGGCATTGTACATTAGGTCATTCATTGGTTGGTTAAGATGTAATGTCATGATTCACTTTCTAAAAGATCATGGCAGTCCACTAATCATGCATACATTATAAACTATCAATATCTATATTATATACATCTAGCCCTTCAACTGGCAAAAGGGACATTTGTCTTATTAGATTTTTTTTGCAAGTAGCCTCTCTAAGTTTCATTTTCATTAGGTGTAGTCAATGAGAATACCCTTATTATTAAGCTAAAGAACAAAGGCTTAGTGAGGCATCGCAATGACTAAATAACATTCACACCAGCTCATATTATGATGCACGTCCCCGATCCACCTGATCTTCTATCACCAGTATAGGCCCCAGTGCGGTAGTGACGAGAATAAGCAACACACTGGATTAGCCACGTGTCACTACTGGTCCCATATTAAAATAATATTAACAATAATAAATTGAATAGTTTTAAAAAAATAATAATAATAAAAATCCATCAATCTAGCTCTCATTCATCCCTGCCTAAGACCTGCAAAACAAAATAGCAAAAAGAATGCATTATGGAAAATAGCTTTACCATATGAGATCCATAATACAATGAAAATATTACATCTACCCATTTTATGGTATCCATTACAGAAGCACAATCGTTGAAGGAGAGCTGAATGTATTCATAGTCTTGGAACATACATCTTTAAAACCCCATACACTAAACTACAAATGGCTACAAGAGAAAACAAATGGAGAAATGCTCGAGTGGGCTATATGTACAGGAACCTTCCCTTTAGATAGTTGCAGTTAGACACGAGGCATGCGTATGGGATGATGTGTTATGATCTTCAACCCTGTAGTAATTTTTAAGATGAGAAAAATGTAACAAAAAATGTAAGAGGTGTCTGAATAAATTACAAATCCATGCAACAGACTTATTCCCATTTGAATGTCTGAAAGAAGGGTCAAATTTGTAATGGATAGGTCTTAATGTCAAGAACATAAGTTAGTCAGTGTGTACATGAGAGAGAGAGAGAGAGAGAGAGAGAGAGAGAGAGAGAGAGAGAGAGGAATACAAATGTAAATTTTTACAAGTAGAAATAAATTAGCACAAATGACCTTGAAATTATAGTTAATAGATCAAGATACTAGAATTCAAGAATCAAGAAATTATCAATTCTAGGATTGTGTGATTAACTACCTTGCAACAGAACCCATAAATCGTCCCCAAAGACTTATGCATGAAAATTTTGGGTTGCTTTATAGATAGGACATCACAGTTCTAAGATCATCTTTCTAACATATAGATAAATAAACATATAAAAAACTTGAGCACATGAAAATAGCACAAGATTAGGTGAAGTTGTGGCTGAAGAAATTGATTATATATATATATATATATATATATATATATATATATATATATATATATATAAACTAATGAGATGTTGATAAAGTGTCTACAACTAGATATAGAGGTGGCAGAGGGATATAGAAGTGGATTCCAAAAATGGGAAAATATGCCATGGGGTACATCAAAATAGAGGATTCAATTTAGCAAGATGCTCAATTTCCAACTCCTACATTGATTGGTTTTCAAAAGACACGAGTCATTTCATCTCCTGAATCATTAATTTAAGCCATAAGAATAAAAAATAAAAAATAACTATGTCAACCAAAAAAATATATTTAAAAGAGAGAGAATCAGCTAATTATGAACACAACTCCTATCAAGTTATCAAGCCGATTCCAGAAAAAGGCCAGTTCTTCAATTCTTGGCCTAAAGGAAGCTTGCAAATCCTAGGGAAATGTGAATATTTCTTTAATTTGTCATATAAGTAGACATTCCAAGGTAATGAATTCCAAGTTTCCAAGCACATTTCTAGAATCTGCCGAATTTTATTCCAAGTTTCCAGACATAACCAACAGATTCAATTTCTCAGATAATTTGTTTCCTGGAAATAAATTCTTTAGTAATTTCTAAATTCTAGGTTGCCAAATGACCCCTAAAACACAACTAGCACAATTTGTGATGTACATGAAAAAAGATGACTACCTATAGAAGCTAGTACTTTATCTGAGTTCAAAGGTGGTCCCCACCATGCAGTCTCTTTACCAGAATCAAGATGATGTGTGTTGTGACAACATTAGATTGAAAAATCAGAGCTCGATCTAGTGCCATTCATTGGAACCAACTCTTAAGGTTAGGACTATTGAGGGTCAAATATTACATATCAGACCCCAGTTATTGCCTGGATTTATGAATATTGTACTGTCTAACAGTCCGATTTAATCGTGTTTGTGCTGCAAGGTGACTTTAGGAGTCTGGACTGAAGAATGGTATTAAAAGCATGGAATTAACGCTCTGATGATACCAAGGTAAGTGATGGACTCCAAGGGACCAAGATCGACAGATTTACACGCTAAGGATCCGAGAAAATCAAGAAACTAAAGCTCAAGTGGCTCGAAAATCATCTAGAATACAAGATCATGGGGTTCCCACCATCCGTTTGGCTCGAAACTTCATACATGACCTGACAGCTACAAATGAACTGTACATGTCAAATTTTATCCATTGGAACATTGTAAAAGTAGCCTAATGGATATATCAGCCCATAAAATCTCGAATTGGGGCCCGCCTGAGATCTACATATGCTCAGGTCTTGGTCTCAACACTTTAAATAGGATGAAGAAAGGAATGGATGGAGCGGATCCTTCATATACATCAAGAAGGGTCCCACTTTACATGGTGTGTGTGCACAATACACATGCACCGGTCGTGCATCAATAGTCAAGAACAGGTCAGCTTGCACTGATCCGAACTTCTTCTTAAAGAAAAAAAATGGAAAAATCCATTTCGTTTCGCCGTTGGATGCTGCAATGATTGTGTGGTCCACTTGTAGTCACCGTACTAGCAATCTAGACCGTCCATTCATCCAAGGACGTCAAACTGACCGTACACATGGTGGTTTTTCCGTCCCATGCATGCACTCAGGTAATCTCCACCGTAAAATGCAAAACAGACGACTGGATTACAGATTCCATGGGCCACGTCAACATAAGCCCAAATCAACCATTCCTGGACAGTTTTCAGTATGGACCCCTGTGGACAGAATGGATTTCTGTATAAACTTCAAGGTGGGGCCCACCGACCATCACAGAGCTTGTTGCGAGGGCTCTGTTTTGCGATCCGACTTGCAGTCCTCTGCTGTGGGCCACCATCAAGATTCGAAGGTCCAATCTGGACCGTCCATTAGATCAAAATGGTCCATATTACCACTGCCTAGGTGGAATTATTTCAAATGAGAGTGAAGATCGGGCTTTTGATCGACCAACGAAAGTTGGACGGTAGTGAGAAAAATTCTGTGGGCCACACCAAATCAGATCCAAAGTTAACCATTTCTGAATGGTTTTTCGAGCTGAACTTAGTGAACGGAGTAAATTTGCTATCAAGACTCGTCTGTGGGAGCCACCAAGCATCAAACGCGAGATGACTTGTCTCTTCTTGCATACGTGTACTTGTTGCGTAATTTCTTTTACGTAACTGGCTCACGCGATACCGATGTTTGGCCACCGACTTTGTTGGTTCTTATAAAAGAGCAGGGAGAAGAAAGAAAGAATAATCCACGGCTAGAGCTTGAACGTGGAGAGAGAGAGAGAGAGAGAGAGAGAGAGAGAGAGAGAGAGAGAGAGAGAGAGAGAGAGTATTTTTTTCTTTTTCTTCTTCTTGTGTTTTCATTATTTTAGAGAGATATAGTCCATCCATGACGGGCTAAACCTCTTAGCTAGGGTAAGAGCTGAAGCTTTTAGCATGATGGGAGACCTTATTTTGTGTTGTTGATTAAATTTTAATTTCTGAATTACCTGGATTATAGTTTGATTAATGGGAATATTTTTAGCCTTTAATGGTCTGCTGTGACTGAAATTACAATAGGTCTGCGATAGCTTTGAGTATGTTCCTACTCTCTTTTATGTTTATGATGTCAGGAAGCTTTATTGTTCACCATTGTCTCCTGGGCATGGTCGGATGACAGTACCCTTCTTAACATTCATATCATGCTGATTGATTGATAATTAGTTTAATTCTGTTGTTTGTTTTGTCTCTTGGGCATGGTTTGGTGATGGAATCCATTCTAATTCATATACCTTTCATCTCTTGAAAACTATATTAACGGCAGTTCAGTTAAATTCCATGATTCTTGAAGCTGGTATAAGATCTCCCTGATCTCTACAAGTGGATCTTCTGAATACCTAGTTTCTTACGTCTAATTTCTTCTAAGTTTTAGATTAATATTTTACAATTATTCCCTAAATTCCATTTGATTTAGTTTACATCTTAGTCTAGTTTTAAATCTACTTAATTTCAGATAACGTACAAGTTTCAGTCCCTTGGGATTCGACCTCGGTCTTACCGAGTTTATTACTACATCACAACCCTGCACTTGAGGAGTGAACAATGACTCTAGGGCCATTCATAGGTGAAACGCACTCAAAAATTCCACCAGGTTCAACAAAAAACACAAGACCTTAATAAGAGTTACTAACTTCAAACAAACATTTAACCCAAAAAAAGAATTAAAAAGGAACAAAAAGTACTTCTAATAGAGACAAGAATATACCAAGTTTAATTATATCAAAATCAATCTCACACAAAGGTCCTTGGATAGAGTCGTTTCCATGTTGCAAATATCAATGCAAAAGAAAATAAATTTGGTTGACAAGATGGGTTAAATGAAGATCCTAAATCAATCAAAATCCTCATAATGGATACAAAATAAATTGAAATTTTGGGAAGAACTACATGAATCTTGTATAGATGAAGAGATGATAGAAGAATCTGGACAGTTTATTTTCAGTTACAAATATGCCTGTGTATTATCTGCGCCCAGTGTGAAGTTACCACACCTCACAAAATCAGGTTGGTACACTCATTAAGTGGGCCATTGGCCATATGCATATAAAGAAAACAAATTATTAAGAAAGGAGAAAAAAAGAGCATCTATCCATCTTTAGTATACGTATATTACGCACCTGAAGAGGAAAGCAACCTAACTTTTGGGCCAAGGCATGTTTATGACGACCCATGATGACCCATCCAGATGAATGACCCAAACAGGTGAATTCTCTGATAGATCCAATAACTATACTAATTAGGGGAAAAAAAGAGCATCTGTCCATCTTTAGTATATGTATATCACGCACATGAAGAGGAAAGCAGCCTAACTTTTGGGCCAAGGCATGTTTATGACGACCCATGATGACCCAACCAGATGAATGACCCAAACAGGTGAATTATCTGATAAATCCAACAACTGACTAATTAAGTATTTGTACACATGCAGGATCCAATCCACTCATCAAGCATTAATGTGATCTGAAATAAGATAAAAGTACCTAGCCTCTCTGATGTCCATTTTATCAAATTCATAAATGTAACATATGCCATTATCAGCAAGCATTAATGTACCAACCTGCAATTGGTTGAAAAGAAGTTATCTTGGCAATGAGATGATTCTCTAAAACTAGAGAATTGATATCTCCACAACACATCTGTCCAATTTCTATGAGATGAAATGAATTTATTTCACAAAATCAACAAGCCAAGTAGAACCTAGATATTAAATCATTAAGATTAAGATGAAAGCCATACTCCATTCCTAGGCAACCAAATAGTAATGCACTCCTTAGGAAAGATTGTAGCTACAATACAAATCTTTTAAATAAAAAAACCATAGAACCTATGCGTACAAGGTCTTTACCAAATTTCCGTCAACGAAAGCCTTTGCATCTTTCAGCACTTTTGCATCTTTCTAATGAACAACCTAGATAAATGGATTGGATTGTCTACATGGAAAAGGTAAATAATCATGCATTTGGTTTGCCATTATTTCAAGCTAAAATTCTGCAGGAGCTTCCTCCAAACAGCATACCATCATCTCAAAGATTAATAAAAAAGAAAAAAAAAAAAAAAAAAGGCAAAGAGAGGAGGATGTTTCCATATTTCTTATGCAAGTTGAGCATGGCAACTATGACCTCATCAAAAAACAGGTTGTTGCTCACATCCTCACTCATACCCAACAATCATCGAAAACAACATCCATTCCAAGCAGTCACAAATGCCCTGCACATGTCTATAAGAAACACTCATATTTGTTAAACAAAAGGAAAGTAATAAACCTGAACTTGATCATGCAAAACTAAAAATAAAAACAAACGTCAAAGTGATGTATATTCAAAACTTCGATCATACGGATGCGTTAACGTTGTATGTAAAAGAAAATGCAAGAAAAGGACACAAATCACCTTAACGGCCTTCTCCTTTACCCGGACTTGAGACTAGCAATGCAAGAAGTTGCATTGGTGGAGTTAAAAAAGGGCTTAAGCTCCATTTGGTTTGAGAAAAAAATTATATTCATAAAGATTGATGTGATGACCAAATGAAGCCTAAGACTTATAACACTAAAAGGTATGATAGGAACTCTTTCACTACAAATATGATGACCAAGTGACCACCTGTAAAAAGAAAAGAAACAGAATGATTTTACAAAGTGTGTTGGTGCCAAAAGGATGGAGAACATATATAAATACTCACCAATCACATTCCATTCCCGCTCTAGATGGAATACTGAATATGCACAAAAATCATTTAAGCAGAAGAAAAGATCATCCACAAACGATGATATGACATTCTACTAAAGAAATAAGGTGCTAGAAGTGAAATTCAATCTAATTAAGGTTAGCCAAGTAAATCTACCAACTGTTTGATGGGTTTTTTGACCTCTTGTCGATCGGTCGTAGGCCCTGTACGATCGGTCGTGGCTGGTGTTCAACCAGTCGTGAGTTTCACGACTCAAAGTCTAGCGAAGTTTGGACCGATTTTCTCCGGGGTGCTCGACCAGTCGTAGGTGGTCCACGACTAGTCGTAGGTGGCACTCGACCGGTCGTGGACTCCACACGACCAGTCGTAACTACGCAGATTCGTTCCCCGATTTTGTACGGATTTCGTGTCGCAAGTCCTTTCGCAACTGGGATGCGGAAAGGAGTTTCCTAAAACTATAAAAAGGGGTTCCTAGGGTTTTCTAGGGTATGATATTGTGTGAAGAAAAATACAAGAGGGTTTCCTAAAGGGTTTAGGGATATCAAAGGTGAGAGAGTGAGAGAAAAGAGAGAGAGGAAGCTTATGGAAGGGAGTCGTTGTCTCATCGCTTCTACGTCCTCGTGATCGGTGAGATCCCTCTATTTTTCTTTTATTCTCTTATTGTTCATCCACTCCTGCGTGAGTGACGAAGGTTGTAATGTTCTACTTCATAGTTGATTGTTGATCTGGACGAGGTCTCGTGGTTTTTACCTCTTTAAGGGTTTTTCACGTAAAAATCTCTTGTATGGTGTGTGATTGTTGCTTTGATTTATTTCATTATTATTATTATCCCATAATTCTGGTTTGTTCGGGAGGTTAGATCCTAAGGTTTTGTGTAAGGCCCCCAATAAAGTGGTATCAGGGCGCTAAGTTCATTGAACGGGTAGGATCGGTTTGGAATTATGGAAGGTGGCTCATTAAGGATGATTAGCCTTAATGGTTCTAATTGGACCATATGGAAGGCTAAGATGGAGGACTTACTTTATTACAAAGATATATATTCTCCAATTTTAGGCATATCAGCAAAATTCAAGGATATGTCTGATGAAGATTGAAAGAAGTTAGACCGAAAGGCGGTGGAGTTTATTAGATAATGGCTTGATGATTCTGTATTCCACCATGTGTCTACGAAAACCTCAGTCGCTAGCCTATGGCTGAAACTACAAGGGCTGTATGAGACGAAGACAGCCGGTAATAAAATTTTTCTAAAAAGGTGACTTGTGAATCTCAAGTTCAAGGATGGTGGTTATGTGGCCGAGCACATGAATGAGGTTAGCAATATAGTGAACCAACTCTCTTCTATGAAGATGGTCTTGGATGATGAATTACAGGCTTTACTATTGCTTAGTTCGTTGCTTGACAGTTGGGAGACATTGGTGCTGTTTTTAAGTAACTTCGCGCCAGACGGAAAGATATCCATGGAACAGGTTACTAGCTGTCTCTTCAATGAAGAGACAAGGAGGAAGTCTCAGGGGTCTACTTAGCAAGAGGCACTTGTGACACAGGAACGGGGGAGAGAAAAGAACATGAAGGGCTAGAAGGCCCGAGATAAATCAAGTGACAAGTCGAGTAACAAAAAAGATGTTGAATGCTGAAATTGTGGCAAGAAGGGCCACTATAAGCATGAATGTCGTAAGGCTAAAAATGATAAGAAAGGAAAAGGAATGATTCCACTACGGTCGCTTCAGATGGCAACGTTGTAGTTATTCTTTCTGCAGATCATGATGTATGTCTCATGGCTACGAGTCAGGACACCGACTGTGTGATAGACTCGGGGGTTTCTTTTCACACGACTCCACGCAGGGACTTCTTCACAAGCTACAAGTCAGGCGACTATGGGATCATGAAGATGGGAAATTCTGGCGTATCGAAGATCGTAGGAGTTGGTGATATTTGTGTGAAGACCGATGTAGGTTGCACATTGGTTCTCAGGGATGTGAGGCATATCCCAGACCTTCGTCTCAACTTGATGTCGATAGGAAGGTTGGATGATGATGGCTATGAAAGCCGGTTTACTGGTGGGCGTTGGAAGCTCATCAAGGGTTCGTTGATCACAGCCAGAGGAAAGAAGTGTTGCACCCTGTATAAGGCAAGTGTCAGTGTATGCAAGGGTGGGTTGAACGCAGCAGAAGATTCAGCTATAGACATATGGCATAGGCCTCTAGGCCACATGAGTGAAAAAGGGCTTTAACTACTAGCGAGAAAGCGGCTCCTTCCAGACGTGACAGGTACACCTCTCAAAACCTGTCTTGATTGTTTATCAGGGAAATAGTATAGAGTTTCATTTGTTAAAACGGCTTCTCATGTTAATAAAGTGCATGCATTAGATTTAGTTTATTCTGATGTGTGTGGTCCTATGAGGACAAAAACCTTGGGTGGGGCATTGTATTTTGTTACTTTTATAGATGATGCATCTAAGAGGGTTTGGGCTTATGCTTCGAAATCCAAGGACGAGGTCTTTGGTGTATTTAAATTGTTTCATGCTATGGTTGAGAGAGAGACAGGTAGTCATTGAAGTGCATCCGCACTGACAATGGTGGTGAATATATTGGCGACTTTCATGAGTATTGCAAGTCCCTAGGTATACAGCATAAACAGACGATTCCCAAGACCCCTCAGCATAATGGTGTAGGTGAGCTAATGAATCGCACCATTGTTGAGAGAATCAGATGCATGTTATCCCATGTGAAGTTGCTTAAGACGTTCTGAGGAGAAGCAATGCACACGGCGGTCTATCTTATAAACAAGTCTCCATCAGCCCCGTTGAATGGAGAAGTACTTGAGAAGGTGTGGACTGGACAGGATCCATTGTATAGTCATCTCAGGGTGTTTAGATGCAGGGCATCCGTTGACGTCCAACGGACGAGAGGTCCAAGCTCGATATAAAGATCAGGTAGTGTGTGTTCCTGGGGTACGGTGATGAAAAGTTCAGTTACAGATTGTGAGATCCGACCGAGAAGAAGCTCGTTAGGAGCAGAGAGGTGGTTTTCTCTGAAGATCGGTGTATAGAAGATATTGGCAAGCTAGAGAACCAGCCTAGTTCAGGTGATAGAGGACATGGATCCGGTTATTCCTCCTCTGGTGCCTGATGACAGGGGAGTACAACAAGGTGCAGAGGATGAGAGAGTTTCTTCAGAAGATGGACCAGGGGAGCAACCCCCACTTGATCCACCTGGTGAGCCACAGGTGAGGAGGTCATCTAGGGATAGACAGTCATCTAAGAGGTACTCGCCGCATGAGTACATTATGTTGATTGATGGGGAAGAGCCAGAAGATTATTTTGAGGCCCTAGCCAACGAGCATAAGGAAGAGTGGTTGAAAGCTATGCAAGAGGAGATAAAATCCTTGTATAAGAACCACACCTATAACATGCTGAAACTGCTTAAAGGTAAGAAAGCTCTGAGCAACAAGTGGGTATTCAGAAAGAAGTTTGAGAAGAAGAATTCACAGACGAGGTTCAAGGCCAAACTTGTGGTAAAAGGGTCCGGTCAGAGGAAAGGTATAGACTTCAAGGAGATATTCTCACCAGTGGTGAAGATGACATCCATACGGGTGTTTCTTAGGTTGGCAGCTAGCATGGATCTGGAGATAGAGAAGTTGGATGTTAAAACTGCTTTTCTCCATGGTGACCTGGAAGAAGAGATCTACATGCACCAACCAGAGGGGTCCGAAGTCAAGGGCAAAGAGCTTATGATGTGTAGGCTGAGGAAGAGCTTGTATGGGCTGAAATAAGCTCCATGGCAATGGTACAAGAAGTTCGATTCGTTCATGTTACAGCATAGGTATGACAAAATGGAGTCGAACTACTGTGTGTTCATACATAAGTTTTTCTGTTATACGTTGATGACAAGCTCATCATGGGAAAAGACATCAAGAAGATCGATAGGCTGAAACAGGAGTTGGGCAAGTCTTTTGCAATAAAAGACTTGGGCCCGGCTAAACAGATCCTAAGAATGGAGATAACCCGTGATAGAAGTAACTGGAAGCTTTGGTTGTCACAAGAGTGGTATATGAGAAAGTCTTAGAGCGGTTCAATATGAATTCAGCGAAGCCGGTCAGTACTCCACTAGATGATCACTTCAGATTGAGTGACAGACAGTATCCCAAGACGAAGACAGAGGTGGAAGAGATGCAGAAGATACCCTATGTATCAGCTGTAGGAAGTTTGATGTATGCTATGGCGTGTACACTCCCAAACATAGCATATGCGGTAGGTGTTGTCAGTCGGTATCTTGCCAATCCTGGCAAAGAGCATTGGGCATCGGTGAAGTGGATACTGCTGTATCTAAGAGGTTCATCCAGGTTGAGCCTATGCTATGGTGACGGAAAATCTGTGATAAAGGGCTACACAGATGCAGATATGGTAGGTGACATAAACTCCAGGAAGTTACATCAGGTTCATGTTCACTTTTGCAGGGGAGCGGTCTCTTAGCAGGGCAATCTATAGAAGGTCGTAGCATTGTCGACGACATATGCCGAGTATATTGCAGTCACAGAGGCATGTAAAGTGATGCTTTGGATGAAGGGGTTCTTACAGGAACTTAGCCTGAAGTAGGAGCAGCATGTGGTCTATTGTGATAGTCAGAGTGCTATACACTTGAGCAAGAATCCAAGTCAGCATTCCAAGTCGAAGCACATAGAGATTTGGTATCAGGGATACTTTGAAACAGAAGGTGTTACAGCTTGAGAAGGTCCACACGGACGATAATGGGTAGAACATGATGACCAAGGCTTTGCTCAAGGAAAAATTTGAAGTTTGTAGAAACCTGGCTGGCTTAAAGAAGGAGGATTCCTCTTGGGTAAAAAAGGGAGAGATTTGATGGGTTTTTTGACCCGTCGTCGATCGTTCATAGGCCTTGTACGACCGGTTGTGGCTAGTGTTTGACCAGTCATGAGTTTCACGACTCAAAATTCAGTGAAGTTTGGACTGATTTTCTCTGGGGTGCTCGACCGATCGTAGGTGGTCCATGACCAGTCGTGGACTCCACATGACCAGTCGTAGCTACGCAGATTTGTTCCGTGATTTTGTGCAGATTTTGTGTCGCAAGTCCTTTCGTAACTGGGATGCAGAAAAGAGTTTCCTAAAACTATAAAAAAGGGTTCCTAGGGTTTTCTAGAGTATGATCTTGTGTGAAGAAAAGCACAAGAGGGTTTCCTAAAGGGTTTAGGGATATTAAAGGTGAGATAGTGAGAGAAAAGAGAGAGAGGAAGCTTGTGGAAGGGAGTCGTCGTCTCAGGGCTTCTACGTCCTCGTGATCGATGAGATCTCTCTATTTTATTTTTATTCTCTTATTGTTCATCCATTCCTACATGAGTGATGAAGGTTGTAATATTCTACTACATAGTGGATTGTTGATCTGGATGAGGTCCCGTGGTTTTTACCTCTTTGAGGGTTTTCCACGTAAAAATCTCTTGTGTGGTGTGTGATTGTTGCTTTGATTTATTTCATTGCTATTATTATCCCATAATTCTGGTTTGTTCGGGAGGCTAGATCCTAAGGTTTTGTGCAAGGCCCCCAACAAAGCCAAAACTAATCTTTTTTGTTTTAAGAAATAATAAAAAAAAGAAAAAAGAAAAAGCGATCCCTCCATTTAGCTCAATCCACAGCCTACAAAACAAAATAATAAAAAGAAATTAGTTAATATTTATAATCTTACATAAGAAGTTCTATTGTATATGCAAAAAAAAAAAAAAAAACCCTTACCAAACAACAACTAGTGGGCCAAACAATATTCGTTCCAATTGCATCCCCAATTGTTTTGCATTGTCCATATGGTCTCATCAAAGGCTCTTCATGTACAATTGCCTTCTGAATAGATATTTCACAATAACCATAACAAAGTGGGAACCCTCTTACTTTTGTGAGCGGATCCCTTAAAACAATTCCTTTAGCAACAGTAACCCCAGGTTTCACGATACTAGTAAGAAGAACTTTGATCATGTCCTACAAATAAAATTTACTATTTAATACAATACATTACATTGAATAAATACTCATTTGTATACCACATCTAATTAAAAATATAATAATCTCAAAACATAATAAAAGAGCTATTCAATTGGTATGAAAATTTATCCCAGTACTACTGCAAGTCGTAGTCTTTCCCTTTTTCGCTAAGTGTCCCTACAAATAATAAATCATTGTCAATCATCATATACTGATTGAACTATATATAATATAAGATATAATACACATGTAAATATATGCATATATATCATATAATTACCTGGCTTAATTATGTGACCGGTTGGTTTAGGTTGAGATTAGCTGAATTATCTGATATTGTGGATTTCAGATTTGTCCTAGAGGACATCAACTGCGCTACAGATTCTTTCAAAGATGATACTTCTAATTTTAAGGATGTTATTTCAATTTACAATCCCTCATATTATTCGCCTCTACTCTGAGCAACAGAGCCCATCCTTTGTTGGCTAGTTGTTGTTCCCCACAAATCAATCAGAGCGGGGCCTAACCCGTAAGTGCGGACTCGGCCATGTCAGTTTTCTCCCATTACTTGAGAGAATAAGTCATTCCTTCCCGTGCTATTCTACGAGGTAACAGACTTCTGAGAAATTCATTCATTGAGTTGTTCCTGCAATAGAAAAAATATCGGTTTAGATTGTATAATGATAAATGAGAGAGAAATTTTATTTTTTTTTAAAGTATAAAACATAACAATTAGTGTAACACCCGGCCTAAATCGGAACAACGTCTTGAGGTGTCCACGTGCGAATTGGCGCAGGACCGTATGAATCGGTCACACGTGCAGATGTATTACCGGTAAATTAATCCGGATTAAGTCACTAATGTGATGTAATCCAACTACATTCGGGCCAAGCACGGACCGAAGGGCCGGTCAGTCCAATAGTACTTGGCGGCTGCCTGTACAAGCCGTGCACCACCCGAGGTAGACAGAAGTTTTCAAAACTTGGGGAGGCGAGGGGCCTCATTAGGCTTGTGGTCCATCGTGGACGTCAGGCTTGGACGGTGCCAAAAAAAAAAAGAATAAATCATGTCATCCAGTTGACACTTGTAAACCACGAGTCGCCCCACTTGAAAATAAATGGCTAGAATTTTAAAACAATTAGCCCTGTTACTTGAGTCAGAGAATTTAGACATTTCAGCCATCGGATCTCTTCTAAATTTACACCGAAAACTAGAGATATTTCCCAACACTTGCCCACAAAAATTTGACCTTTGATTGAGGATCGGTGACCGTTGATTGCAAATCGGACCATTGCGACAAAACCCCACATCTGTTTGTGGTCAAACTTACCCAGCCCTTCATCGGACCATGGGGCACTTGTTCCACGAATTAAATGGGTCAAGGGGCGATCAGGGCAACCCCAATAGCCAAAAATGGGCCCCATAAGGCCATTGGAGGCATTTAATGAAGCATAGGGCCAAATGATATAAAATTCAAGATATTTAATATCAAACCTCTCTCACTCCCACAAAACCCAGCAGCTGAGAGAGAGAGAGAGAGAGAGAGAGAGAGAGGGAGTGGTGTATGGTGCTTGTGGTGCTTGAGGACTGAAATTTCCCACACCTATGCCCCTCTATTGCCGGGAACTCCAACCCGATCACCATAGGAACAAATCCTGTTCGATCCAAGGTAAGATTCGGCCTCCAATCCATCCCTCTCTAACCTCTAGCCAAATGCATGAATCTTACCACAACTCCATGTAATGCAGGGCCCCAACACGTCGAGTTTGTGGACCCAGCGATGTTAGGACAATTGCAAAGGCTTTCAGTCAACAGTAGGTGCAGACCATTACTTTTTGGTGGCCGATTATCGTGCCTAGCATAGATTTTAGTGAATGTGTATAGCGTATTGTCCTTGCATGTTGCTAGATTTTTGGACGGCTTGATTGGGACTATAGACTTAGGATTTCCCGAAAATGTGGGAAGGGGTTTAGGCCCCGAACACCCCTGAATGTGTGAAATGCTGGTTTGCATGTTTAATTAGGGTGTAAGCATTCAATTTCCCCAAATGTCACTGAATTGTTGTTGAACTTTGTTACATGTAAAATATGCTCGGCATAGGAGTAAAATGTTGTCAAATTGTTGAATTAATTGTATTTGATTTTCGTTACATTGCTGAATTGCATGATTCATGCCGATACATGTGAAATTAAATTGTTGTGAATGGGTGTATGGTTGTCCATCTTATTAAATTATTGGAATAAGTTGAATATGATCCTCATGGTTTGGTGGAGTTTAGTATATTGTTGTTCATATGCCTAAAATGCTGAACTATGCTTGTCAATTATGAAATCATCCCTGAATTTGTTGAACATATGTTTTTTCCTATGCACATGTCCCCTCATGGATTGGCCGATTGTCACGCCCCAAACCCAGAAATCGGATTCACAGGAATCCCAATCACCGAATCTAGTGCTGACAGCCTCCATAGTATCCCATTCTCGGCTCCTAGCATTTATATGCCAAATTTCCAATCCTGGGATCATATAAGGAGGATTTTTTTTATATACATTTAACGAGTAATAAGCATAACCACAAGTTTACCCAAATCATAAAGGCAACATTATCATTACATATCCACTAATATAATCATTTGAATACAATGTTGAAAGGGAAATATATATGTCAAAATCAAAGCTCCAGAAAACAGCTGCACGCTCCAAGCTCAATGCTGCTGCAACCTAACATCACCTGCACGCATCTGTCGTGCATAAGCTTATAAAAAGCTTAGAGGGTGGTGTAAGTGTGTTCACGAGATAAGTGCCAAGTATTCAATACAATATCATAATCATACAATATTGGAAAGTTATTAATCCATAAACCATACAATGACTGAATAAGCAGAAACACTAATAAAAGCAAGAATTATCAGCGTAAACAGAAATACTGACAATATTATAATCATGCGATAACAGAATAAGTGGAAGTATGAACAAGTCCATAAGTTAATCAATATCAGAATACGCAATATAGGACAACTATGCAAATGATGAGTCATAGATAATCAAATGTCGAATGACAAGGATATAATGTAATACACAATTCGAAAGAGCTAACAAATATCATCACTCTCATCTAAGTCATAGGAATACAGAAACATAATAACCCACAATGCCATACGTCGAAGATGTAATGGAATATGCAGTATATGGTGCTAATGGAATGACCATGTTAGAGTGTGATATCGGGATGATAGTACGTAGTATCGCAGGCTACGGGGTCCACCACAAGGAATCTCTATCCAAACCAGTCCCATACTTAAATTTGGATAGTCTGACTCAACGTGGTAAACTCCTGATCTCAGGTTAGTCGCGCGCCCAACCGAAATCCTTACCATGAGGAAGATACACAACAATTAGTTGCGCGCCGCCAGCCCGAGTGGATAGTGAATAGATGAATGAATGAGTATGCAACTCCTACTCAGTAGCCTGTCAGCACAGTAGCCTGCCAACCGCTGGTAGCTCACCCAGTGTGGTAGCTTGCCCAGGCCTCAGTCCCGCCCACATTAGCGTCCGCCCAGGTGCGCCCGCCCACATGCACAACAGTGACGGGGTGTCATAATATCATGTCAGTCCTCATATCAGTACGGTTCCTCTCTGGAAAAATCACCGGGGTCTATTACACTTCACACCACCTGTCGCCCCAATCAAGCGCACAACTGGATAAGTGGAAAAGACCTCACTATCCGCCTTTCAGTAGTCTGTAAATACCTACCCGGCTCGCCGATAGCTAACCCATTCCTCGAGCTGGTCAAACTCAGTCTAGCCATGCCTACTCCCTCGGGCGAGTAAGGCCGCACCCCATTCCAACCGACCACGACACAGTGGAGAGTGCAGCCATCTGGTAATCGGCACTCAACGCTCATCTACCCACTCGGTCTAAACGTTGGAACATCCTCTGGAACCAAGAGGGTGTTTAGGAATTTTCACCTAGGGCCATTTATGGCGGCCCGATGTTCGAACAGATTTTCGGTGTCCCATCTGGCCATCCACGTTATGCCTGTGGAGGCTACGACCCTGATGTCACTAGGGCGTACAGTAATCACAACACAATGCAAGTTGCATGAGTCATACAATCCAATCATGCATCAATCCTGCGCATGTCATGCGCTCATGTGAGATAATCTCCACCTATCAGGGAGTCTCACATCATCCTGCCCAATGACATATGCAATGGTCAATCACGTCTCATAACAAACATGCAGATGATGCGAATGGGCATGTATCATGATGTTATGATGTCACATACTCATAAACAGTATCAATAACCGGCGTCGACAATGTGGACTTTTAACCAACATTGCCCCCAAGGAATGACCCACATAGAATCAAATATATAATGGGCACATGGCCTCACACAAGGGCCAAATATATGAAACAGGTGGGCCCTGGTCATGGGCCTAACACATATCACAATGGGCCTTGCCCATAGGCCTCAAATATATCTGGATGGGTCGCACCCATGGGCCTCAGATATATCACAATGGGCCTCAAATATATCTGGATGGGTCGCACCCATGGGCCTCAGATATATCACAATGGGCCTCAAATATACTTCGCAGGTGAGTCACATACCTGGGTCTAATATACATCAGTATGGGCTACATCACATAGGCTTAATATACATCACTATGGCCACAACCCATGGGCTTTAAATACACAATAGGTGGGCCCTACATATGGGCCTCAAATATATACCATGGGTGAGCCTCAATGGACGGGTCACCAATACAACAGGATGGGCCTAATGACATGGACCCCATAAATATATTGAATAGGCCGCACCAATTGGGCCTTACATACATTGCAATGGGCTATGAACCATGGGCCTTGCATACATCACAATGGGCCTTGCAACATGGGCCTCATATATATTTAAGGTGAGCCTCAACAACGGGCCTTATACACATCAAGGTGGGCCTCAACAACGGGCCTCATACACATCAAATTGGGCCTCAACAATAGGCCTCATACACATCAAGGTGGGCCTCAACAACGGGCCGCATACACATCAAGGTGGGCCTCAACAACGGGCCTCATACACATCAAGGTGGGCCTCAATAAAGGGCCTTATACACATCAAGGTGGGCCTCAACAACGGGCCTCATACACAGCAAGGTGGGCCTCAACAACGGGCCTCATATATGGCCTTAGCAAAAGGCCACAAATATATCAAGATGGGCCTAATCAATCATATGGGCTAAATCAATCAAATGGCCGATACGAGCAGGCCGATCAAATGGACCGATACAAATGGGTCGTGCGTCATGGAGTTATACTAAGCATGTTATAAAGTAATGCCCTATCCTTACAACGCAGCTGGCCTAGACGGCTTGCATACAACAAGTACGGGCCTACCAATGGGCCCTAGGGAGAGTCGCAATGCGGACATTTAACCAACATTATACTCGCAATGTGGACGTCAAACCAACATTGTTCCCAAGGTGTAGCCCGTAGTGAATAACATTACGTAAACCAGGTTAGGATCACACATTGCAATGGACCTTAGGTACACCCCATTGGGTCTTAAATACATCAAATGGGCCATATCATATGGGCCTTTTACTCATCAAATGGGCCACATCAATGGGCCGCACCAATGGGCCTTATGTGCATTGCAATGGGTCATAACCTGTGGGCCTTAGATTGCATCAAATGGTTCTCGACCCATGGGCCTTATACATATCAAATGAGCCTAATCCCATGGGCTTTAAAATACATCAAATGGGTCCAATCCTATGGACCTTCGAACACATCAAATGGGTCCACTCTATGGGCCTTAAATTACATCAAATGGGCCTAATCCCATGGGCCTTGGAACACATCAAATGGGTCCACTCTATGGGCCTTAAATAGTTCAACAACTAGCTACATTCATGGACCCAATTAAATTCAACTGTGGTGGGTCTCAAAAGTGCATTCATTAAGCCCAACATTTAAGGAACTAAAGGTATAAATCATTTCCTCTAAGATCTTTATAATATGGTGGGCCCCACTCCTCAAAATTTCAGCCCAAGGCCAGCATAATTATAACATGTTGCTGTCCTAAATTTGGGCACTCCATTGGAGTGGGTCAAGGCCTCTAAAACTCTAAAAATTGAGGGCCAAGGTCTCTCATCATGCATACAATGAGAGGAAACCCAAAAAGGTGGCCCACTATCAGAAGAAATATTTTTGAATTATGGTTTTTTTATCAAGGCATATTGCTGGACTGCACAGCAGAAAAAATCTGGGAGTCCAACTATCTTCGCCCATTCTTTTGGATACCCAAACGGGGTCGCTTGAGGCTGAAATTTCACAGAGTGATACTTCCATAGGTGGGACATACCCCCATAAAATTTCATAATTTTTAGATATCTCTAAGTATTTTAATTAATTTAAACAAAACAGACTGTCCAGAAAAATCGGATAGACCTGGACGTCCCAACGTGGTGGGCCAGTCCGGCCCTCACCACGGTGTGTACAGGGGTCCATTAGCCATGAAATTTGGTAGGTGGGTTCTAACATAAATGTATCACACTTATAAAAAATTTTAAAATTTTTAGACATCTGTAAATATTTTAATTCATTTACATAAATCAATCTGTCATAAAAATCGGACTGATCTGAACACCATATTATAATGGGCCGGTCCCGCCATCACCATGTTGTGTACAGGCGTCCATTGGCCCCAGAATATTGTAGGTGGGTCCTACCATAAGTAGGGCACTCCCCTGAAAATTTTTATAATTTTTAAACACCTATATATATTTTAATAAATTTTAAAAATTCAACTGTCCATGGTGGAATGTTGTTGGAACAGTGCAGAAAATCCAGACTGTCCACCTCACTTGGACCACACCTTTCGGACCCCAATGAAGGTCAGTTGGGGCTAAAATTTGGAGGAGATAAAGATGAGATCCCCACCTTTCATAAAAGTATATTTAATAGGTATGAATAGTCCCCCAAACAGTCCCAAAATCTGGTCCAAAAATAACCAGAAATTGTCCAAAAAATTCTGGACAGCAACATGTACTTAGATAAAATTTATTATATAAGTTAAATAAAAAGGGAAATATATTAATGGATCACACACATCAGGAAATAAAATAAGAGAAAAGAGAGATAGAAGGACAATCCGGCCATAGGGAAAGGGGCTCCGCCACTATTGAGCCCTCTCAAGATCAATCACACTCGCACATCATACCTATGTTTACATTTACAACATGGTTCTTGCACATGTATGGCCTATAATTAAAATGTATGGTGAGGATGCCATCCCCACCATATTTATAAGATCTAGATGACCCAAACATAATATGATATGAAATAAAACTACCATGATAGGGCACATAGAGAAAGGCCCCATGCATGGATCATGCATGCATAAGGTAGGCCATTAGGCCACAACCATGGGTTCGTGTGGGATCTTTACCATTGATTGGTGGGTCCTACACTTCCCTCATGAAAGAAAGAAAATATCTAGGTTATAGAAATCAGATTTTTTACATCTAGACTGTTCGATCTTCTTGCTCCTATGAGTTCCTTAGCACCTTAGCTTTGATTCTAATGAAGGAGATGGGGAATGGATGGTTAGGATGGGAGATCATGGGGTAGGAAAGTGGGATACACTTGAAGTTTTGAAAGAGAGGGAGAGACTTGGAGAATTCTCATACGTATGGAATTTCTCTCCTTATATTTTTTTGAGTTTGAAAATGAGAAAGAGAGAGAGAGAGTTGTAAAGGGAGAGAGAGATAGGTGATGGATGTGGTGAGTGATGGGTGTAAGAAAATCTTGACTTTTGTAACCATTTGTGTAAGAAAAGCATGGGTGGTGTAAGAACTTTTTTGACTTTGAGGGCTTTTGGTGTAAGAGAGGTATGGGCTTGTAAGAGATTCTTGACTTTTGTAGTTGCTTAGGAATGGGTGAAAGGTGATGTGTACTTGACATGTACTTGACATGTGATGGATTGATGGGATTGATGTGACACCTTGTAGAGATTCTCTTGGGTTTCACAATGCGCGGCATTTTCTTCGCACCGAACGTTGGCCTTCATCTCTTGACCAGGGTATCACCTCGGAGCGCAAGTCGCGGCATCGGAACCGCAGCGACGGCGCGGTCACTATGGTAAAGGTCTTGGGTTGAGTCGATACGGGTTGACGGCATACGAATCAAGGTCGCACATAAATATTGGTTAAGGATCGAAGGTTACTGAAATTCGACCGCGGAAGTCTATGGAACGGTACGGTCTTGGATACGGGGCTTACACCGATCAACCAAATCACTTGGGTAACCTTTCATTAGATCAGCCCACGGGTAAGTTTGGCCCAACTAGTTAAACCATAAATTGTTGGTCATAGTTAGACTAAATGAGATGCCTGTCTCAGGCTATTCAGTCTATGGTTCAGCTTGTGGGGGGTATATTAGCTCATAAATCGGTCATCCTTGTATGTTAATCATGGTTATACATGCCTGTATGAACCCGAGGTACCCTGAGACCCTTGTGCCCACTATTTATTATAATTTACGGCCCACAAGACTCATCAATCGAGGATGGTGTTATGGGACACTATGCCCGTGCTGTTGGCCTATGCTGGGGTGACGAGCCTTCTCATAGTGACCAGTGAGCATCAAGACACGTGAGCTGGGGATGGTGGCATGGGACACTATGCTGGTGTTGTCTGCCTACGCTGGAGTGACGACCTACCCATAGTGATCGCGAGTAGGACTTTGATGTCTTAATTACTTTTATTTGAGCTTAAGAATTGTGGGAATGACGAACTCACAAGAGTTAAGGATCGTAAGAGTCATACGACCACGGCCCTTGAGCCGTGCGATCAGATTAGGGCAATGTTTCTTACAAGGGTATTTTATTTTTCCCAACCTGCTAGATGAATGAACCTAATTAATTAACTTGGCTAACATTTACATGACACTGCATTATTTATCATGGCGATTCGACAGTCGAGGTCGCACTAAGGGAGTGTTGGTTATTGGGATCATTAGATGTTGTTGCTCGAGGGAGTGTTAGTGGTGAGGGGCATGCATCATATCATTAAACCATGCATTGCAATAACCGAAAGTACTTAGGATTCTATGATATATGATTTTTACTAAATTTACTCTTATGCATGATAATTTGTGTAAACTATTGCTAATGGTACCACTGAGTTAGTTACTCACTCCCACTCTAGGACGGTGCTTCAAAACACCAACCAGAATCTGGCGTAGATGCAGGAACACTGGAGCGAGACGCACTGGAAGATGCAAGTGTGGACGATGAAGATGAGCAAGCGTACTTCTAGACTTTTGGCGGACTTTACTAGTTTGGTGAATGACTACAAGATTGGGTCAGGGCCCTAATATGTTTGGGGAGTGATGTGAGGATGGGACTAAGTCCCTAATAGATGACATTTGGATATTTGGATTGATGTTGGATATTTTATTTTATTAGTAGCACTTGAATCTTTTGTTTGGTTTAAATGTTAAGTTATGCTTGTTTAATTCTCCATTGTCCACAGGATATCTTATATTCATATGCATTTGAGGCCCATTAGGGCATACATGGCATTGGAAAATTTGGTAGCCGAGTTCCTACTCGTTCTCTGAAATTCAGGGTGCTACAACTTGGTATCAGAGCATGGTTTGAATTAAACTGGGCCTAGGGTAGCGGACCTATCGTGATGCAATTCCAATTTAGGAGGGAGAGATTGAACTTAGAAACCTTCATAGGATCCCAGAATCGTGCCATTGGCAAGCCCAAAAATGAACCACTAGTCTAGGGCTCACGAACAAGAGAATCTAGGCTACGCAAAGTGATCCACATCACTTCTAACTAGAAGCTCATCGATTTGAGTCGATCCGACTCAAACATTGTAGGTTTGAGCTGCGCGAGTAACTCACGAGATTTCAATCGTCTAGCATATGGGTCTAACAATCCTATCTAACAAAGGATCCACTCAGTTCCTAATTAGGGTGAGACAGAATGATCCCACATCAAACCTAAGGGACTTTAGGTCTGCATTAGTTGGCATTTAGAGGATTTCTAAGCTTAAGAGATCCCTGTCAATGCCAAAAAACAGTCTTTGGGCCGCAATGGGTGGACCCAATGACCAAAGGACTTAACTAACACGTGAAAGGGGGCCGATGCGGCCCCACTAACACTAAAAGAGACCCAAGAGGGGTGGGCCACCATCAGAACCATCAAAAGGTGGTGGCGGCATTGCCAAATCAGTGCCGTACAGCCACTAGCAGCAGAGGATGGCGGCCCCATTGCTAAGTTGGCGGCGCGCTGCCGGTCCGACGCACATGTGGGGCCCTCCCAAGTGTGGGGACCCCCTCTAACCCTCTCCTACCTTTATTAAAGCATGGGGACCCCTCCCCTAAGTCATTTTCTACCCTTTAAACCCCTCCTAAACCACCCTCCTCCTCCTCCTCCAAATCTCCATTTTCAAGCTCCAAAGTCCCATTTTCTTGCTTGTATTCACCATTTTCAACCTATTTTAACCTCCAATCATCCCAATCATCCTTATACCACAAAATCTTACCCATTTGAGCGCAAAACCGCTCCACTAAGGGACCTACAACCCTCATTCTTCAAGATCCATCACCTAGCAATCGCCTTCTCTAAGGACCTTCATTTCATGACCTTTTTGAGGTAGTGTCATCCATATTCTCCATCTCCATGCTCTTAACATTCATGGGGAAGAAGCAGGAGGCCCCTAATGAAGCCGGGTCGAGTCGGGAGAGAAGATCCAAGAAAAATTTGGATGCTAGTGTGGGCCCAAGCACCGAGCAGAGGTTGAAATGGGATCTCGATCCCCAAACCCTGCTGGAGAGAGCGCTACCGCCAGGCATCAACTGCGAAAGGTTTTTACACTGTAAGATCGTATTTGAGGCCCACATGGATGAGAAGATGTTTGATAAGCATACGCTACTGGACCACCTTCTCGGGAACGGTTGGGGTCTGATATTCGAAGGGAAGTATCGGGCCAAAGAGGACCTTGTATGAACCTTCTATGCGTGCATATGGAAGCCATCTCTCGTCCCTCTTGGATTTTTCATTCCTTTAGGCAGACAAGAGGCTCGAGTCAACATGGATATAATTGCGCGTATCCACTGGTTAGAGCACGGTGTCATTCATACTGGTGGGAATAATGTAGTAGAAAGGTGGGAAAGGAACAACCGCACGCGCCACTTGTGCGTCCGACTGGTTGAGTGGAAGTATGAAAATAGCATCAAGCCGATAGATATGACCCTCAACCACCACATACTCCACATATGTACCTATAACGTGTATTCAAGGTCGAGCAACTATACGGAATACACTAGGTTCATGGTAGACTTCCTCTATCGAGTGGGACAGGGAGAGAAGGTTTTCCTGCTTACGCTCATACTGACTCAGATCGTGAAGGTAGTGCAATCCCTTTGGGAGAATTAGTCACTCCCATTTGGTCGACTGATCTACAAGATTGCCCATAATTATGGGTACAGGAAATATGCAGAGTGCCACGTCCCAATCAGGATGATTGATGAGAACACCCTCAATAATATGAAGATAGGCCCCAAACAGTACCGGGATCGACTAGAGGAGTTCGAGGATGAGATAAAAGATGAGAGTGAGGAGGAAGAGGAGAGTGAAGCTGAAGAAGAGGAAGAAGGTGAGGCCTAAGACACTAACTGGGAGCCTCATGCTACTCGTGGCGAGCACCAAGCTCGGGATACACTAGACGCCCGCCTGGTCAAAATGGAGGAGAACTAAGAGAACATGAGGAGAAAACTAAAGAAGATGTCTCGCATGCCGAAGGCCCTCTTGTGCTACATGCAGGATAAGGGAGCACTTATGCCTTCACCGGAGTTGGAGGATTAGGAGTGTAGTAATGTAATTATTTTCCTTTTTGTAATAGCCTTGGGTAGGCTTGGTTTATTTATCTTAAGTGGTAGGCCTTTGAAGCTTTCTTAGTTGATTAGCGACCATGCATTTTCCGTCTTGTACACTTAATGCCCTAGCATATGTAACACTGACAATTTTGCTTAATGAAATGTATGAAGTTGCTTATAATTGAGTAATGTGTCAGAATATTATGGTAAACTGATAACACTCGTGTAATGTTGTTCTTTATGTGTGTATATGCTAAATATTGTATTCATGGATTTTATGTATCTAAACACTATGGGAATGCCTTTCAAGATAATAAGACCCCAAGTTGATAGCCGCTTGTCCACCTAGCATTGGGCGGAAGAGATGAGCGAGGGTGCACCGCCCCTAATGAGCAACAAGGTTGCCAAGGCGGAGCCAATCATTTCGATGTCAGAAATGACTTATCGGATCAATTTCCAGAGGCGCCATCGACTTAAGACGAGACCTCATACCAGGCAGCCCCAGCTATGGGTACCATGGAACAAATGCTGCATGTTATGTAGTAGCAACAACAGTTGCTGCACACCTTAGTGGGGGCCATGGCCCACCATATGAATATGCCCTCACCAGATCAAGCTAGGACGACAGCCGCTCCAAACAACCTCTTTGAGTGCTTCCAGAGGCTTAGGATGCCCACTTTTGTTAGCACACACCAACCTGAGGAGGCTATAAATTGGCTAAATTGGGTTATCAAGACAGTTTGACCTCTCCACTGCACTGAAGCGAAACAGGTGGAGTTGATCTCCTATCTGTTTGAGAAGGAGGATGACGTATGGTGGGATAGTGTGTTAAGAACCATCCCCGCCAACTTCGTATGGACCTTGGAAGACTTTGAGACGCACTTCTTCTATAAGTATTTCCCTCGCACTTACCGAATTGAGAAGGAAAATGAATTGCTATGCCTCTAGCAAGGGGGGATGTCAGTGGACGAATATGAGAATCGATTTACTGAGATATCCTGCTATACCCCTCAGATTGTGGCTGATCAAGAAACCCTAATGAGGCACTTTGCTAAGGGATTGAGGGCCGGTATTTGAACCAAAACGTGTTGTGTGAACATATGAACCTATGCCGAGTTAGTGGAAATGTCTTTGTGATCGGAGCAGGACGAAGAATGAGTCTCTCGAGCATGCCTCTAAGCCAATTCACAGGGATGATCAAAAGGGTAGTCTTCTTCCTCCTCAGGAATAAGGATGCAACTGAGCTCTCCCCCCAACATGCACCCCCTCCACCCGGTTATGCCCAACCCAATCATGTTTGTGGATACTTGAAGAAGATGGGGCATTTAGAGGCTTACTGCTTCTCGAAGATGAGGGATCATGGCTATGTGCCCCCTCAACGTATAAACCGACCGCCCTAACAAGCGTTGACAATCCCCCGCAATGAGTCACAGGCCCATCTCAACAATTCTGTAGGTCGCCTGCACTCAAATTAGGCCACCGCCTTTGCCTACACATTAGCCTAACAGACCACAGCAAGCCCGGGTACATGCTCTAATTGCTGAAGGTGTGGATGCAGTCACAACCGCATCCACGATATTTAAAGTCACAGCTCACATTTATGGTATCCCTGTCTTTCTTCTTGTGGACACTGGGTCTACAACATCACTCATATCATACGTGGTCGTCAAGAATCTAAGGTTACCAACTGCTCCCATGTCAGGAATAAGGATTATAGTGGCAGTCAAAAGCTTCACTGAAGCTATATCCATCTGTCAAGATTACCCTATCAACCTGGGAAGTAAAAGGATACGTGTGGATCTCATAGTCACAAGGGTTTTCCATTATGATGTAATCTTGGGCATGAACTGGCTCTCTACAATGAGAGCTGAGATCAATTGTGAGGAGCGGATGGTGACAATTTACGAAGATGGTAGCTCTCCCTTTACGTTTTCGGTTCAGTTTAGCTATCCACATCGAGTCCTATGCTATGCATCGCTAGAAGAAGGTAGTGAAGAGCTTTCATTAACACGCAAGCTTGTCATTAGAGACTACGTTGTTGTATTCAAGAACATACCGGGGACTCGCTCCCTGGCGGGAGATTGATTTCACCCATAGATTTGGTGCCGGGCACTATGCCCATCTCCCTTCCAACCTACCGAATACCTCCATGTGGAATGGAGGAACTTCAGATTTAGATCAATGATTTATTAAACTCGGGTTTCATTTGACCTAGTGTGTCACCTTGGGGAGCCCCAGTCCTGTTTGTAAGGAAGAAGGATGGCTCCTTACAGTTGTGCATCGATTACCAAAGGTTGAATCAAGTCACTATAAGGAATAAATACCTATTACCTGAGATTGATGACCTGTTCGATCAATTGAGAGATGCTCAATACTTCTCAAAGATTGACTTACAATCTGGATACCACCAACTATGAGTTAGAGCAAAGGATGTGCCCAAAATGGTGTTCGGAACCAACTTTGGACACTATGAGTTCCTGGTCATGCCTTTCGGACTCATGAATGCGCCAGTTGTGTTCATGGATCTAATGAATAGAGTTTTCAGATCTTTCATATACCAATTTGTCATCATGTTCATAGATGACATCCTAATATACTCCAAAAGTCGATAGGAGCATGAGGAACACTTGCGAATGATTTTGGAAATGCTTAAGCGGAACAAGTTATTTACCCAGTTCGAATGTGTGACTTCTAGAAGAAGGAAGTCAAATTCTTGGGCCACGTGGTGTCTAAGGAAGACATCTCCATGAACCTAGCTAAGGTAGCGGTAATACAAGATTGAAGGAGACCAGGCTTGGTTACTGAAGTCAGGAGTTTCTTGGGATTGGCGGGATATTAACGTCGATTTATCAAGGATTTCTGGAAAATAGCCCGACCCTTGTCCTAGCTCACCAGGAAGGATCTTAAGTTCACCTGGAATGAAAGGGGTAAAGCGGCCTTCATAGAATTAAATGAGAAATTGACCTCGGCTCCAGTGCTCATTTTTCCTGAGAAAGGAGTCAAGTACACCATGTACACGGATGCGTCCCGTGTGGGACTGGGTTGTGTCCTTATGAAGAAGGACAAGGTCATCGCCTATGCCTCTAGGGAATTAAGAAAACATGAAGATAATTATCCTGTACACGATCTCGAATTGGCGGCAGTTATTTTCACTTTGAAGTTATGGAGACATTACCTCTATGGGGAGGAATTTGAGCTCTTTTGTGATCACAAGAGCCTCAAATACATCTTAACCCAAAGGGACTTGAATATGAAGCAATGCCGCTGGATGGAGACGTTAAAAGACTTCAAGTTTGAGGTATCCTAACATCTTAGTAAGGCCAACCTAATAGTGGACGCATTGAGCTCAAAGAAGATGTTGGAATTTATAGCTCCATTAATGCTGGAAAAGTGGGGTATGGTAGAGTTTGTATGGAACTTTGAGCTGAAATTGACGATAGAAGAGCCATACGAAATCTTTACACATGTTCACGCTCAACCGATGATTGACAGTCAGGTCATCAAGGCCCAGAGGGACGATGAGTTGTTGAGAAAAATGAAAGAACTTCCAAAAGTCTGGAATGACTCTGAATAGAGAATCAGCTTGGATGGAGGTTTACGATTTCGAGGCTGCCTTTGTGTCCTAAACCATCCTAAACTGAAAGAAGAATTGCTAGCTGAGGCCCATAACTCTGAACTGGCAATGCACCCTGAAAGTACCAAGATGTACTGGGACCTCAAGCAGAATTATTGGTGGGACAACATGAAAAGAGAAATAGCAGACTATGTGTATCGATGCCTTATATGTCAGCAAATCAAAGCTGAACATCGCTGACCGCCAGGTCTCCTACAACCCATACCACTATCCGAATGGAAATGGGGCTTCATATCTATGGACTTCATATGGGGTTTGCCTAGGATGAAGAAGGGACATGACTCAATCTGGGTAATTGTGGACCGATTGACAAAATCGACTCATTTTCTTCCAATTCGAGCTTCTTACTTTCCTGACGATTTGGCCAAATTGTACATTAAGGAAATAGTTCAGTTTAATGGTGTCCCTTTGAAGATCGTGTCGAATTGGGACACGATTTACCTCGATGTTCTGGACCTGAATACAGGAGGTTATTAGAGTAAAATTAAAGTTTAGCACCGCTTTCACCTACAGATAAATGGGCAGACAGAACGAGTAAATCGGATACTAGAAGATATGCTGAGAGTGTGTGCACCAGACTTCTTCGACAGTTGGGATGAATGCCTCCCTTATGCCGAGTTCGCCTACAACAATAACTTCCAAGCGAGCATCGGCATGGCACCTTATGAGACATTATATGGGCGCCAATGTCGAGTTCCTCATTGTTGGGCTGATATTGGTTAGAAAAGTTTATTATGGCCTGACTTGGTGCGGATTGAAAGTGCCCTTGCAAGTGCCTTGGTTTCTTAATTAGCACGAATGTTGAGTCAGTCAGACTGCAAAGTCTAATAGGAAGATCAATTTAAGTGTCTGCCTCAACCAGATGTTTGGAAGCTCGTCATAGGTAAATCCAAGTCTCACATCCCATGTCCCAAAACACCTAGTGAATAAAACCCTTAAAAAAAGATAGACATCATAGGGTTTTTAAGTGAGAAAACTTCTTTAAAAAATCTATAAATCTCTAAGTTTTCTTGCTCTGTCAATTGTATCGATACACATATCGATATGACCGACCTGCGCTGTCGATGTCCTCAGAAGACCAATCGATAAAATCGAATGAGGACTTAATGTGTCCAGCAACCACATACATATCTGGATGGAATTATCGATGTATCGACACACGTATCAATATCGTCGATATTTGAATCTCGAGCCCATTGAAGGTGGCTTGATAATATCGACAGGAAGATCCGGCGCTCCTGTTTTTTTCTAAGAATATCATATATGCTTCGATATATTAAAGCATCATCGATACCATCGGAGTTCAAATCTCGATGATATCGGTAGGCTCTCGAGGATATTAGTCATGGGTGAGAAGTTCTCCAGCAACGTTTTTCAGTTGATTTTTAACTTTGATCGAGGGTCACTCGATAGAATCGATATTCTAATATCAATGATATCGGGGTTGGATCGATTGCATCGAGAATGGACAAAAATGTCTAGTAAGCTCACTGATAAAATCTTTGGATTTATCGATGCATCGACAGGACTTCCGATATCATCGACATTCAGATTCAGATTATATTGAGTATCCCTCGATCATTTCTGATGACTTGAAAATTTTCAAAGCAAGTCTCTCTTATTTTCAAATGTCGAGGACTCGATCTTTGTATCGATAATATCGGAGTTCAAAATCTGATGGCATCGACACGAGTCTCGATTCTCTCGACTAGCTGGCAAGAGGTTTTTCCAAAAGCGTATGACATTTAGTTTGTGTCATCGAGCGGACCATCAATACGATCGAGAGTATACGTTCGATGATATCGAACTCTGTCATAAATGTGGCTGTTTTATATCCATTGGAACCTTTTTTCTATATAAAGAGAACTTGTCGTTAGTTGCTGGTAGAGAAAGAAGAGAGTGCTTTTGTGTGTTTAACCCTAGGTCATATACCCAAAGCCTTTTCTCTCAAGGGAGTTCATCCTCCAATCCACCCTCATCATTGATATTCAATTCAGTGGATTGGAGAATGAACTTCCACATTCAAGAATCCTCCAGATACTACCTTAATGAAAAATCATTAAGCTGGGATGCCTTGAATGCATAGATGATTGAAATCACTCTATCTTCCTAATAGAAAAATATTTAGAGAGTAGGATTCTATCATAACCTTGACCCAACCTATCGTCATATATTGATACATCATTTATATTGCGGATCAAGGGAGCAGAAGACTCTTCATCAACAGGGAGGAGATCTTCGTCAATGTGCTGAATGAGACTCATCAACTTATCTGTAAGTATCTAGAGTCCATTGGACCCTTTGATCATTCCTTTATAGGATTGGGTCTAAGGTGTTTCTCACCCTTTGAAGTCCTCAAGGAGGCATCCGGCGGGAGTGTACGTGGTGGATGCATTATGTGGACCCTTACTCTATGGAGAGCATAAACAGCCGGTTGAAGGTGAACCAGTTAAAACCTTGGGTTTGAGGTGAACCGTGTAGAAACCTCCGTTAGGGTCTTATGGAAGATCTTTGGCCAATGTGCCTAAAAGTGGGTGCGTTGTGTTGACCCTTACTCGTGAGAGCATAAACACTCAGCCTCAGTGTAAGTTGTAAAGGTTGATGGTGAACCTGATTTAAAACCTTAGGTTAGAGGTGAACCACTGTGAAACCTCCTTAGTGAAATTCGATAAAATTAAGGGTTGAGTGTGGTTACCGGGAGTGGAGTAGATAAGTAGTTGAACCACTATAAAAATTATTGTGTTTGAGATTGTTATTCCTTAGTTTATGTGATTTGCTTCAATACTTTCATATCTATATATTTGAGATCACACCTCACACACATACACAATCATATCCATCATAAACTTGGTTGTATATTGTTATCTCTTGAATAGTTTGTGATTGGATTCTTTACCAGGCTTGGAAGCTAGTAGAGTTACATTTGAGTCATCCTGATGAATGCATATTGATAGAATTAGTGACATTGGATTTTTAAATAAACTATAAAAACTTTTTTTTAAAAATCCTATTCACCCCCCTCTGGGACATATTGACATATTCTTACTTCAACTCAAGCAGTCTTCACCGCTATTTCAATTGGTATCAGAGAAGGTCTTTCTTTAAGGGCTTCACCACCTAGAGAGTGATCTTGACCGAAGTTTGAAATATGGCCTAAAGAGAGGGCTCATTAGTCACTAGGCCTCCGGTATTTGATGGTTCAAATTACACATACTGGAAGGCTAGGATGCATTATTTTCTGAGATCTTTGGATCATGAAGTCCAAGAAATAGTTGTAAATAGATATGTGCCACCATATGAATAAATCGCACTTGAGAGTGACACAACCATCACAAAACCCAAACCCAACAAAAAGTGGACGACGTTCGACAAAGAAAAACAAACTACTAAAGCAAAAGCTATGAACACCATATACTGTGCCGTGTCCCAAGATATATTCAATCAAATAAGCATGTGTGGGACATCTAAGGAAGCATGAGATTTATTAAAAACAACTCATGAAGGCACAAGCACTATGAAGAGGTCCAAACTCTAACTCTTGACTTCACAGTTTGAAAGTCTCAGAATGGAAGAGCATGAGACATTTATGGAGTTTTTCACTAAGTTGAATATTATTTGTAACTCCATGGGTGGATTGGGAGAGAAAGTTCTGGTATCGAAAATTTGTAGGAAAATTTTAAGATCTCTACTGGAACGATTTAATCCCAAAGTAACTACAATAGAAGAGTGTAGGAATATTGATGAGATGAAAGTAGAAGAACTGGTAGGTTCCTTACAAACTTTCGAACTACATTTCAAACAATCTCAAAAATCCAAAAATATTGTCCTAAAAACTTCAAAGAAAACAAAACATGAGGACAGTGGAAGTGAAAAGGAAGATGAAGATGAGGAAGTGGCTTTACTAGCACAAAGATTTAGAAGATTCTTTCAGAAGAATCGTAGCCATCCTTCCAGAGGAAGAAAGATGAACAACGAATCCTCTACAGGAAAATTTGGTAAAAGGACCAAAGAACTACAATGTTATGCCTGTCATGAGTATGGACACCTGTCATCGGAACGCCCAAACAGAAAAACTAAGGGCAAGGCAATGGCTGCCACTTGGGATGATACAGAAGAGTCAAATTCAAAATCCTATAACTCAGAGAGTGATGGAGATAAAAAATCATTGAAAATCCTTATAGTCTCACCACTCCAATCATCCCCATGGAATCTGAAAGCGAGGAAGAACAGTAAGCCACTGAATCATTTCCGTCTAATAATGAGGAGACTGAAGAAGAAGAAAAAGAAGTCGAAAAGGATAAACTACAAGATGCTTATAATCAACTATACATCCATACCATCCACATCCTTAAAAGACTTGGTATGTCTGAAAACAAAAAGGAATTGCTGCAAAAAAGATTTGGATAAAACTTTGGAAGTCAATACTCATTTAATCAATGATTTATAGCAATATCATTCAGACAACGACAAGTTAGAAAGAGTCAATCTATCCCTGAAAAATGAATCATCAAAGCTTACTAAACAAGTTGAACTATTAAAAGATGAAAATGAGTAACTTAAGAATGAGAATCACTCAATCCTTTGTGACTTAGAAAAATGTAGGAAGTTTGCTAAAATAAATTATAAATTTTCTCAGAGTGGTGAAAAGCTCAAAAAATTGTTAGGGATGGGAAGACAAGGAAGAGACAAGAGTGGTCTGGGGTATGATAAAACTAAAAGAAAAACTGGAAGTGCTGCCCTAAACATTGAAAGATCTACTCCTTTAGGTAGCAATATGAGAACTTCTCCAATTTGTCATTTATGTGGTGATATAGGACATTATAAGTTTGAATGCTTGATTCCTAGAAGGACTTCATATAACTCCGGTCAAAATCATATTAGTAAATTCAACCCAGCCAGAAAAATACAAAATGTCAAAAGTCCATCTAAGAGAAACACTCATCCATCACCACCTAAAATGAAAGACAGAATGATGGAATCACTGGAACAAGTGGGTGAAAGAAATATAAATACTAAACCTACCACTGTAAAGAAATCTGTCTCAAAATGGGTAGTAAAAGAAAAAGTAAATTATTTGGTGACTAATTTTCTTATACTTTGAAATATCAAGGATGAAAGTCAATTCCAGGTCATGCATCTAGATCTGGATATTTGCTGAAATGATGCAAATTTTATTGTGCCTCAAATGATATATCTGAGGTCATTCACCTCTATCTTTTGTATATAATCATTCAAATGTTAATACTTTTATTGTGTACAGTAATTGTACATAGTTTTGCTAAGTATACTATTGATTCATAAAAATACTAAAAGTATACTTGAAGAGTCTTCTGGATGTTGAAAATCTAAAATCATTCACCTTCGATACGACTATCGATAGGTCATTCTCAATTAATCGATCAAGGGTCGATATAATCGATGAATTTTTAGAATATGAAAAGCCATATGATCGAGAATGATATCGAAGAGGGGATTGATAAAATCAATTAGGGTTCCTCGATATAATCGATACAAGGATCGATGCTATCGATAGATGACGCCCGATAAAAGGCAGTCGATCAGAAAAAGTTACTTTTCTGAAAAAGACTTTTCATTTTTTTTCTTTCTCTGCTCAAACCCTCAGCCACAAGATCATCAATGGGTCCCGGAGTCGCCTCAAACTAGTATTATCCTTCCGCTCCTTCCATTCTAGATTTTATCCTTTTAGTCGGGTAGTTTCAGTTTTCTTAAAAAGAGGGATTTTATCCATTCTTCCCAAATCTGTCGTTATGGGAAAAGACAAAGAAGCAGTATTAGGTCCTGGGGAGTCGTCCAAAGCTTCTAGACAAAAGACTCTTGCTAAAGGAAAAAAGAAAGGGCCACGAAACATGGGACCCCCACTAGGCAACGCACAAGACAACATGGGCCCCAATCTGAGGCACAGGCGCCCCCGCTGGCACCTCCTCCAACTGGAGTAACTTCACGTCTTCCCAAATACATGGGTAGGAAGCTCATCCATGAGAGAAAAGTAGACAGCGAGTGTCTAAGGCCATACAATCTGGAACCCCTGTTTATTATAATCAACTGGTTGCCCGTTCTGGATTTCGGTGGACCATGCCAACTTGAACGTACACGCAACTTCCTTGCTGCATGCCACTCACCTGTGTTTGATCCTCCCTCTTTTGTGGTCTTGTTGGATGGTGATGATGTGCTAATCACACCTGCTACAATGGCTAATATTCTCAATCTGACCATGGCCTCGAAAGGTATCCCTAATATGGATCTTGACAATATAGAAATTCAGTCCATGGTAACTATGTACCTTTTTCATGATAAAGACATCCCTTGGTATCGAGGGAATGCGTTGAAAGCTAGGTACATGGAACCAAGATTTCAGGTTGTGCATGATATTTTTGTCACAAATATATATCCCAAAAGTACCAACTGGTATAATCTCATGGGCTTTATGACCATGTTAGTGTACTCAGTCGAGAAAGGGATAAAGATCTGTCTTCCAACTCTGCTTGTCTATCAGTTGGTGAATGCCATTCATACATCCAGGGACCTTCATCTGCCATATCCCTGGATCATCAACATGATACGCAATGCCATTGGCTTCCCAACAACCACTAATCCGATACACCTTCACGTCCTCAATAGGAACAACATTCGCAAAATGGACTTGAAATTTCGCAAGTACCTTGAGGATCCAAAGGAGGATATTCAAGCAGAAGAAGCTGGTGGTGAAAGCGGCGTTCCCATGGAAGGGATTGAAATGGCCAGAGATGAACCTCCTGGACTCGATTCAACACCATCAATGTCAACGCCCGGGTATGCCAAGCGGTTCAAGCTGGACAGGGTTGGCGCAATTTAGAGAGACATCCACTCAGTGCAAGAAAGGCTTACTGTCTTAGAATGGTTGGTCCAAGGAGTGCAGCAAACTGTCCAATAATTGGTCAATTTGATGACTTGTCGTCGGGACGACATGACGACATCTCACTCTGCTCCATGATGCTGGTCCTTGAATGCTATCACACACACCTCACTCATATTCCAGCGTATGAACAATAGTATCTTTTTGGATGTTTTACGCTCTCATGGGTGTATGTGATAGCTCTTTCTCTCTAACCTGCATAGTTTTTTTTTTGTTGGTTATATATTCCCCCAGTTGAGTTGTTATTGTTGAGTGCCCATGCATGGGCTTGAAGTTTTTTTTATAAACTGAGAATCTACTTTTGTCTATGGCAGTGCGTGTTTTGAATGACAAATATTTTTTTGAATGTGGATGCATATAATTCTATTCTTATGGCCACTCTGATATATATGTCCCCTGGTAAATAGAGTTTCTAATATTTACTCTCTGCTATGGAATGCATGTGGTCTTAATGATTACTTTATCCGCCTTTGGAACTGCTTTATCTAATCTAATATGCATCCTTATCTTCTGAAAAGAATGTATGTTTTAACTGATCTCATCCTTCTATATCTATATCTGATTGGTTCTCTCACATGTCTTTAAACTTCCGTCAATATCTGTTGTAATATTATGCCTTTGCCAATGATTGACAAAAAGGGGGAGAATGTTTCAAACACCCCGGATGGAAAATTGTATATCTACTTAAATGGTGTTACAGGTGTTAGGGAGAGTAGTTGCACCAAGAATGGGGGAGTTTTACAGTAAGGGGTTGCAGATGTTGGGTTGTGTACATGGTTTCTTTAGAAATTGTAAAATTGTGTAAAATGCATGTACACACAATTTAGGATATGTCTGTCTAGATATTGTTTTAGGGTATTTTGGGTATTTTGTCATGTAATTGACAAAGGGGGAGATTGAAAGTGCCCTTGCAAGTGCCCTGGTTTGTCAATTAGCGTGGGTGTTGAGTTAGTTGAACTGAAGAGCCTCACAGGAAATCAATTCAAGCGTCTGTCTCAACCGGATGTGTGGAAGCTCGCCATAGGTAAATTCAAGCCTCACATCCCATTTCCCAAAACACCAGGTGAATAAAACCCTTAAAATAAGATAGACATCATAAGGTTTTTAAGTGAGAAAACTTCTTTTAAAATTCTGCAAATCTCTAAGTTTTATTGTTCTGTCGATTGTATCGATACACATATCGATATGACCGACCTGCGCTGTCGATGTCCTCGGAAGAACAATCAATAAAATCGAATGAGGACTTAATGTCTCTAGCAACCACATACATATCTAGACGGAATTATCGATGTATCGACACACGTATCGATATCGTCGATATTTGAATCTCGAGCCCATCGAAGGTGGCTTGATAATATCGACAGGCAGATCTGGTGCCCTTATTTTTTCTTAAGAATATCATATATGCTTTGATATATCGAAGCCATCATCGATACCATCAGAGTTCAAATCTCGATGATATCAGTTGGCTCTCGAGGATATCGGTCATCGGCGCGAAGTTCTCCAGCAACATTTTTCGGGTGGTTTTCAACTCTGATCGGGGGTCACTCGATAGAATCGATATTCTAATATCAATGATAACAGGGCCGGATCGATTGCATCGAGAATGGATAAAACTGTACAGCAAGCTCACTGATAAAATCTTTGGATTTATCGATGCATCGACACGACTTCCGATATCATCAACATTCAAATTCTGATGATATCGAGTATCCCCTGATCATATCTGATGACCTGAAAATTTTCAAAGCAAGTCTCTCTCATTTTTAAATGTCGAGGACTCGATCCTTGTATTGATAATATTAGAGTTCAAAATCTGATGACATCGACACAAGTCTCAATTCCCTCGACAAGCTGGCAAGAGGTTTTTCCAAAAGCTTATGACATTGAGTTTGTGTCATTGAGCGGACCATCGATACGATTGAGAGTATAAGCTCGTTGATATCGAACCTTCTTAATGATATCGAACTCTGTCATAAATGTGACCGTTTTATATCCGTTAGAACCTTTTGTCTATATAAAGAGAACTTGTCTTTAGTTGCTGGTAGAGAAAGAAGAGAGTGCTTTTGTGTCTTTAAGCTTAGATCATATACCCAAAGCCCTTTCTCTTAAGGGAGTTCATCCTCCAATCCACCTTCATCATTGATATTTAATAGAGTGGATTGGGGAATGAACTTTCGCATTTAAGGATCTTTCAGATACTACTTTAATGACAAATCATTAAGCTGGGATGCCTTAAATGCATAGATGATTGGAAATATTCTATCTTCCTAATAGGAAAATATTTAAAGAGTAGGATTCCATTATAACCTTAACTTAACCCGTCACCATATATTGGTACATCATTTGTGTTGCAGATCAAGGGAGCAGAAGACTCTTCATCAACAAGGAGGAGATCTTCGTCAATGTGTTGAATGCGACTCATCAACTTATCTGCAAGTATCTAGAGTCCAGAGGACCCTTTGATCATTCTTTTGTAGGATTAGGTCTAAGGCGTTTCTCACCCTTTGAAGTCCTCAAGGAGGCATCCGGCGGGGGTGTATGTGGTGGGTGCATTATGTGGATCCTTGCTCTATGGAGAGCATAAACATCTGGTTGAAGGTGAACCAGTCAAAAATTTGAGTTTGATGTGTACCGTGTAGAAACCTCCGTTAGGGTTTTATGGAAGATCCTTGGCCGGTATGCCTAAAAGTGGGTGCATTGTGTTGACCCTTACTCGTGAGAGCATAAACAATCAGTCTCAGTGTAGGTTGTAAAGGTTGAAGGTGAACCTAATTTAAAACCTTAGGTTAGAGGTGAACCACTGTGAAACCTCTTTAGTGAAATCCGATACACTCAAGGGTTGAGTGCGGTTACCGGGGGTGGAGTAGACAAGTAGTCGAACGACTATAAAAATGACTATGTTTAAGATTGTTATTCCTTGGTTTGTGTGATTTGCTTCAATACTTTCATATCTATATATCTGAGATCACACCTCACACACATACACTATCATATCCATCATAAACTTGGTTGTATATTATTATCTCTTGAATAGTTTGTGATTGGATCCTCTGCCAGGCTTGGAAGCCAGTAGAGTTACATTTGAGTAATCCTGATGAATGCATATTGATATGATTAGTGATATAGGATTTTTAAGTAAACTATAAAAACTTTTAAAAAAAATCCTATTCACCCCCCTCTAAGACATATTGACATATTCTTACTTCAACTCAAGCGGTATTCACCACTATTTCATGAACAACCACCGAGAAGATTGAAATCATTAGGCATTGCCTCTTAACAACCCAGAGAAGATAAAATAGTTATTCGGATACAAGATGAAGAGATTTAGAATTTAAAGCATGAGACCATGTGTTTCTAGGAATCTCTTCAATGAAAGGAGTTCTACACTTTGGCAAGAAAGGAAAACTTGCCCCACGATACATTGAGCATTTCCAAATCCTTGACTGCATAGGGCCGGTCGCATATCGCTTGGTCTTGCCCACTCCACTTGCTGGAGTGCACAATGTGTTCCATGTATCCATGCTTAAGAAATACATCCCCAACCCCTCACACATCATCCAATGGGAGCACGTGGAACTCAAGGACAACACCATGTATCTCCTCGGACCCACTCAGATTCTAGATAAGAAGGAACAAGTGTTGCAGAATAAAGTGATCCCGCTAGTTAAGGTGTTGTGGACGCATTACGGAGAAGAAGAAGCCACCTGGGAGACTGAAGCCGAAACTCGCAAACACTACCCAAGCGTGCTGAAGCAGTATGAACAACTACAAATTTTGAGGATGAAATTTATTTATAAGGGGGGTAGATTGTAACACCCGGTCCAAATCGGAACAGTGTCTTGAGGCGCCCATGTGCGAATTGGCGCAGGACCGTATAAATTGGTCACACGTGTGGATGTATTACCGGTAAATTAATCCGGATTAAGCCACTAATGTGATGCAATCCAACTACATTCGATCCAAGCACGAACTGTAGGGCTGGTCAGTCCAATAGTACTTGGTGGCTGCCTGTACGAGTCGTGCACCACTCGAGGTAGGACAAAAGTTTTTGAAACTTGGGGAGGACAGGGGCCTTGGTGGGCTTGTGGTCCATCGCAGACATCAGGCTTGGATGGTGCCAAAAAAAAAAGAACAAATAGTGTCATCCAATCGACACTTGTAAACTGCGAGTCGCCCCACTTAAAAATAAATGGCTGGAATTTTAAATTAATTGGCCCTATTACTTGAGTCAGAAAATCTGGACATTTCAGCCTTCAGATCTCTTCTAAATTTACACCAAAGGCTAGAGATATTTCCACGCACTCGCCCAAAAAAATTTGACCTTTGATCGAGATCGGTGACCATTGATCCAAATCGGACCATTGCGACAAAACCCCACATCTGTTTGTGGTCAAACTTTACCCATTCCTTCATCGGACCATGGAGCACTTGTTTTGTTAATTGGATGGGCCAGTGGGCTATCAAGGTAGCCCCGACAGCTAGAAATGGGCCCCACAAAGCCATTAGAGGCATTTAATGAAGCATAGGGCCAAATGATATAAATTTTAGGATATTTAATATTCAAACCTCTCTCACTCCCATAAGGCCCAAAGCTGAGGGAGAGAGAGAGAGACAGAGAAAGAGAGAGAGAGAGAGAGAGAGAGAGAGAGAGAGAGAGAGAGTGGTGTATGGTGCTTGTGGTGCTAGGGGACTAAAATTCCCTACACCTACGCCCCTCCATTGCTGGGAACGCTGACCCGATCGCCGTAGGAACAAATCTCGTTCGATCCAAGGTAAGATTTGAACTCCAATCTATCCCTCTCTAGCATCTAGCCACATGCATGCATCTTACCACAACTCCATGTAATGCAGGGCCTCGGCACATCGAGTTTGCGGACCCGACGACGTTAAGATGATTGCAAAGGCTTATGGTGAACAATAGGTGCGGACCATTACCTTTGGGTGGATAATTATCGTTCCTAACATAGATTTTAGTGAATGTGTATGGTGTATTGTCATTACATGTTGCTGGATTTTTGGACCGCTTGATTAAGACTATAGACTTAGGATTTCCCGAAAATGTGGGAAGGGGTTTAGGCCTCGAACACCCCCAAATGTGTGGAATGCTGGTTTGCATGTTTAATTAGGGTGTAAGAATTCAATTTCCCCAAATGTTGCTGAATTGTTGTTGAACCTTGTTGCATGTAAAATATGTTGGGCATAGGAGTGAAATGTTGTCAAATTGTTGAATTGTTGAATTAATTGTACTTGATTTCCGTTACATTACTGAATTGCATGATTCATGCTAGTACATGTGAAATTAAATTGTTGTGAACGGGTGTATGGTTGTCCATCTTATTAAATTGTTGGAATAAGTTGAATATGATCCTCAGGGTTTGGTGGAGTTTAGTATATTGTTGTCCATATGCCTAAAATGCTAAACTATGCTTGTCAATTATTAAATTATCCCTGAATTTGTTGAACATATGTTTTTTTTATTTTTGCACATGTCCCCTTAAGGATTGGCCGATCGACCGGATTCACTTGGGCAACCTTTCATTAGATCAGCCGACGGGTAAGTCTGGCCCGACTAGTTAAACCATAAATTGTCGGCTGTAGTTGGACTATATGAGATGCCGTTCTCAAGCCGTTCAGTCTATGATTCAACTTATGGGGGCATATTAGCTCCCAAATCGGTCATCCTTATATGTTAACTGTTCACTCCCCAAGTGCAGGGTTGTGATGTAGTAATAACTCGGTAAGACCGAGGTCGAATCCCAAGGGACTGAAACTTGTACGCACTCTAAAACTAAATAGAATTAGAAATAGAATAAGATGAAATCTAAATTGAATGTAATTTGAAGAATAATGATGAATTAATTTTTTAAAACTTTAAAGAATTCAGGGAAAGGAAACTAGGGATTCAGAGGATCCACTTGTAGAGATCAAGGAAATCTTATACCTGCGTCAAGAATCATGAAATTTAAACTGAACTGTCGTTGAGATAGTTTTTAAAAGATGAAAGGTATATGAATTAGAATGGATTCCATCACCAAACCATGCCCAAGAGACAAACAAAACAACAGAATTAAACTAATTACCTACCAATCAACATGCCATGAAGGTTAGGAAGGGTACCGACATCCGACCATGCCCAGGAGACGATGGTGAACAACAGGGCTTCTTGACGTTATAAACATAAAAGGAAAGGAAATATTTAAAGCCATTACAGACCCATTGTAATTTTAGTCACAATAGACCATTAAAGACTAAAAATTTCCATTAATTAAACTAGAATCAAAGTAGTTCATAAAGTATATATCAAAGCTATAAAATCTCTCCCATCACGCTACAAGCTTCACCTCTTAGCCCTAGCTAAGAGGTTTAGCTCAACATTATTGGGCTAATCTCTAACAAAAGAAAAAAAAACATAAATAAATAAATAAAGCAAAGGGAAAAAAACTCCTGCTAAAGAATGCTCCACGTCCACGCTCCAACCTCCCTGAATAATTTCTTCACGTTTTCTCTCCCTCTTTTATAAGTGCCAGGGTCGGTGGAGGCGTGTGTCCAGAGGCGATGGCTGGGAGAGCCTTCGCAGATCATTACAAAACAAGGAAAAATGCATGAGCAGTTACGTTTTGGAACTGTTTCGGGACAGATCACCATCCCATCTTCAATTCTGCCTTCATGGCGCTGGTTGTGGCCCCCCGTGGGATATTCTGATCGGTTCGGATTGGTCATCCGATCGTCATCTGGGCCGTACAACACCCCACGAAAATCGGATGCACGTCCGTGCATAATACATGCGTATGATCAGTCTTGCGTATCTGGTGGGGCCCACATTCCATGTTGTTTGACTAATCCACACCATCCATCGAATTCATGATGAGATTTCGGTAAGATGGACGGTTTTTTTATCTTTTGATGCGGCCCACCCGATCACACTCACCATAGTTTAACTTGCGTTGGAATGGTTGGGATGCTATTTTTGCTGTCTTTCTGAGATTTCTTCATCTAGGCTGTAGTAAGAGGGACCATGTGGGCCTTATAGACGGTCCGGATCTGACCGTTGATACACGGTGGTGGGCCACACAGATCCATCCGCAACCTCTGTTCACAACAGAGGTTGAAACGGACTCTTCCGTTATGAGAGGAGTCAGGCAGCCTATGCTGACCGGTTTGACTAGATGCGGTGCACCACATGTGCTGCTTTGATGGTATGCGCGTGCACTACAGGATGGGTTCCACTGTGACCACTCTTGGAAATCTATTCCGTTCATCAACTTCCTTAGCTAATTTAAATGGTTGAGTCCAAAATTGAGGTATATCCATAGGTCAGGTGGGTCCCACTTAAGGATTTAATGGGCTGATCTGCCTGTTGGGACACTTACACAATGATCCAATGGGTGAAATTCGATGTGAACGGTTAATTTAAGATCCTCAAGCCATGCATGAAGTTACAGGCCGAACAGATGGTGGAAACCCTATAATCTTGCATTCTGGCCACCCTTCAGGCCACTTGAGCTTCAGTTTCTCAGTTTTCTCGGATCTCTGGCATGTAAATTCGTCGGTCTTGGTCCCCTGGGGTCCCGTAACTTGCCTTGGTGCATCTTGAGTGCTAAAACCATGTTTTTAATACCCATTTTCAGTTCAAGCTTATAAAGACACCCTGCATCACAAACATGATTAAATCGGGCCATTAAACGGTATCATGCTTGTAAATCCAAACAATAATTGGGGTCTAATATGCAATATTTGACCCTCAATATTAACCATGGTTGTACAGGCCAGTATGAACCTGAGGTACCCTAAGACCCCTACACCCACTACTAATTATAATTTACGGCCCACAAGACTCATGAGTCAAGGATGGTGGTATGAGATACTATACCCGTGTTGTCGGCCTACGCTGGGGTGACGAGCCTCCCCGTAGTGACCAGTGAGTACCAAGACTCGTGAGTCGGGGGACGGTAGCACGGGACGCTGTGCTCATGCTGTCGGCCTACATTGGGTTGACAACCTCCCCGTAGTGACCGCAAGTAGGACTTTGAAGTCTCATCTGCTTTTGTCTAAGCTTAAGAACTGTGGGATTGACGAACTCATAAGAGCTAAGGATCGCAACAGTCATACGATCACGACCCTTGAGCCGCGCGATTAGATTAGGGCAATGTTTCTGACAAGGGTATTTTAGTTTCCCCAACCTGCTGGATGATTGAACCTAATTAATCAACTTGGCTAACATTTACATGACATTCACTACAAGAAATATGGTTTTTACCTACGAAAATTATTTTCATAGGTAAAGATGACTTTTACCGAAGAAAATTATTTTCGTAGGTAAAAAATAACTTTTACCAACGAAATTTAATTTCGTAGGGAAAGAAAATCTTTACCTATGAAAATTTTCGTAGGTAAAGGGTCTTTTGCCTTTTTCAAATAATAAAAAATTGAAAAAAATACTTTCCCCTACAAAATTCATTTTCGTAGGTAAAAAGCACCTTTACCAACGAAAATATTAGTAGCCAAAGGATGTTGTAATTTTTTTACTTACGAACTGCAATTTCGTAGGTAAAAACCAATCTTTAGCTACGAAAATATTCCTAGGTAATACGTAATCAAAAAATCTCATCTTTACCTATGAAAATATTTGTAGCTAAATAATGTTTTTAATTTTAAAAAATCAGAAACTTTACTTTTACCTACGAAATAATCTTTACCTACGAAAACGTTCGTAGCCAAAGGGCGTTTTGAATTTACTAACCCATCTTTACCTACGAAACTGTTCATAGCCACACGGTGTTGCTTAATCAAACAAATCCAATCTTTACCTATGAATAAATTCATAGATAAATGGTGTTTTGAATTCTTAAAAATCGAAAAATTAAGTTTTACCTACTAAATATACTTCCGTAGGCAAAAAACATATTTACCTACGAAACTGTTCGTAGCCAAAGTGGCTTTGGAATTACTGACCACTCTTTACCTACAAAACTATTCGTAGCTAAAGGGTGTATCTTTAGCTACGAAAATATTTGTAGTTAAATGATGTTTTGAAATCTAAAATATCGAAAACCTTACTTTTGCCTACGAAATTATTTCGTAGGTAAAACCAATAGTTGCCTACGAAAATATTCGTAGCTGAAGAACCATATCATTACTTTTACCTATGAATTCTAATTTTATAGGTAAAAGGTCTTTTGAATATTTAAAAAACCAAAAATCAAAAACCTTACTTTTACCTACGAAATGAGATTTCGTAGGTAAAAATTTATCTTTACCTACGAAACTATTCGTAGCTGAAGGAGTTTTTGAACTTTCCAAACCAGCATAAATAGAATACCTTACTTTTACCTATGACATGTAATTTCGTAGGTAAAAATCATCTTTCCCTATGAAAATATTCGTAGCTGAAAGATCTTCTGAATTTTCCAAAACTACCAATAAATCAAAAACGTTACTTAAAACCCTTCTTTACCTACTAAAATATTCGTAGCTTAAGGGTGTTTTCAATTTTTATAAAAAAGCAAAAATCAAAAACTTTACGTTTACGTACGAAATCTGCTTTCGTAGGTAAAACTCATCTTTACCTACCAAATAATTCGTAGCTAAAGGCTCTTCTCAACATTTAAACACAGCTGAAAAGGATAGAACGTAACCTTTGCCTACGAACTATAATTTCATAGGTAAAAACTTCGTTACCTACGAAAGTATTCATAGCTAAAGGGTTGGATGAGTTTTTCATACTTTTACCTACGAATTGTAATTTCGTAGGTAAAACCATATTTACCTACGAAAGTATTCGTAGCTAAAGGATCTTTTGAATTTCCTCCCAATAAAATCGAAAAGCAAATTTTAATTTTCGTGGGGTGATGGAAAGGGTGGCGGGAAGACTTTTTCCGACAAAAATGTTCGTCGATAAAAGTGTTTTTCCTAAATTTTTTTCCGACGGCTAAAAACCGTCAGCAATAATGTAAAAATGTTTTAATTTTAACATTTTTTTGCCTATAACCTAAATGTGTGTGTGTGTGTGTGTGTATGTATATATATATATATATATATATATATATATATATATATATATATATATATATATATATATATATATATATATAGTTAAAAGGTAATATTTAAATAATTTGTAATGCCACATGAAAAAGAATATTGAAAAGTTTAGAAATTTTAAATATGTTTAAGAAAGATTTTGGGAATTAAATAATTCTTTTGAAGAGAAAAATTGGCGTTTTGAAATTTTTGAGAAAAAAATTAAAATATGAGAAATTTTTTGAGATTTTGCAAATAAAAATTTAAAATTTATATTTTAAATATTTTTTAAATATTTTTTAATAAAAATGATATTTATTTAAAAGAGAAAAAAAAATATACCTTTTGAAAAAAAAATGTTAAATTTATTTGTGAAAAATAAATTTACTAAATTATTAGGCACATGCACTAATTGAACCTTTAATCATTTTTGGACAATCTAATCAGTTTAAATTAAAGAGTAAATAACTTCAGATGTTTAAATCAAATTTCACTAAAATTGTTGATCAATCTTGTATGCCCAATATCTTTCTCATATGTAGCCTGATTAAGGCGAGTAATTAGTCAAATTGAGAGTATTGATCAGTAAAATAGAGTGAATGCACCAGACATGTAAAATGGGGCCAAATATTCTGGTTAAAATTGTGACCCAACTTACTGACCTCGTGAGAAGCTAAGAATTGATGTTAGTAAGTTTTGTGGACCCCATCATGATGTTTGTCGAACATCAACACCGTGGATTTGATGTCTCTCCTTTAGGTTATGAGATATCTAAAAAATCATCGGTAAACGAAACTCAAGTGGGCCATACCATTTAAAACTATGTGAAGACATCCTAAAAAATATAAAAGCACTTAGTGGGGCCCACATGAGTTTCGGATGCGGTTGAAACTTGTTCTGACCCCTCATCCAAGTGGGACACACATAATGAGCGGGTTAGATATGTGAATCACATTTGGGCAGACCCAATATATGATTACAAATGTTAAAAGGAAACCTTTCTCCACTACATTTGAGTTACTCGTTTCCTTTACCTGAGTAAACTCTGTGGGGTCCACCATTATTTATCCATGTTAACAGATAATTTGAGGTCTAAAGAACAAAAAGGAAGCGCATTTAAAGCTCAAGTGGACCACACCATAGGAAATAGTGTGATTGAACCTATACCATTTAAAATTTCTTGGAGGCTATAGAAGTTTTGGATCAAGCTGATGTTTGTGTTTTCTATTCATTCATATATTTTTGATATTATGAACAACCTTTATCCATTTTTGGACAATCTGATCAGTCCAGATTGAAGAGTAAATAACTTCAGATGTTTAAATCAAAATTCACTCAAATTGTTGATCAATCTTGTTTGCCCAATATCTTTCTCATATACAGTATGATCGAGGTGAGTAACTGATCAAATTGAGGATAATGATCAGTAGAATAGAGTGAATGGACTAGACATGTAAAATGGGCCCATTATGATGTGTGTCAAACATCAACACCGTGCATTTGATGTGTCCCCTTTAGCTTATGAGATATCTAAAAAATCATCCATTACGAAACTCAGGTGGGCCATACCATCTAAAACTATGTGAAGATATATTTTTTAGATGTCTTCACATAGTTTTAGATGGTATGGCCCACCTGAGTTTCGTAATGGATGTTCGTCAATACCATTATCTAGATCATCAATATTATATGATCCAGATCAACTAAACCACCACGGATATTATGATCTAGACCATTTCGACCATCAATACAATTATCCATACCATCTAGATTGTTGATGTTATTACCAATATCATCTTGACCATGAATACTATGATCTAGAGCACAACTGATATTATGATTCAGGCCATTGAAACCGTGGGTATTATGATCCAAACCATCTTAACCATCAATAATGTGATGCAAACCATCTAAACCATTGATTGTATGATCCGGACGATTCAAACCATCAATATTATGGTCTAGACCATCTGAAAAATTGATATTATGCTCAAGACAATCCAAACCATCGATTTTATGATCTAAACTGTAATCTGTGGATATTATGATTGAGACCATCCAAACTATTGATATTATGATACAGTCCATCCAAAACATTTATATTATGACATGTACCATTCATCTATATACATAGTGGGCCTTATTGTAGTCCCTTTCTCTTTAACCTTCTTTACATAAACAAACCACTCATAAGCTATCACTCCAAGAGCAATCAAGATCGTGACCCCCAAAAAAATCCATGGGACCCAGCTGATGCTTTTAGGAAGCATGGCCCACAACAGGACCGTGACCCCTAAAACCACACAAACAAAGGCTATAACGTTAAAGACTTTGGCCATCAATGGCAAGACTGGCCGGATGATCATTGCTATGATAGAGATATAGAATGTGACCATGACTACTAAGAGAAAGAATCCGAACGATACAAGCCGTTCACTAAATAGGGTGGCCGGGGTAAGGTTGCCATTTCCTTTGATTGTGTAACTGACACTGAGAAGGCCCACTAGGGACGTGAAGGCCATCACAACGGTTACTTTAGCCCATGGTTGTGGGATAGTTTGCTTCTCGGATGCCGTTGGTTCTGCAGTGGGCCCCACTTCCTGATCATGGTCGAAGTCTAGAACGAAGTCAGTGACCGAAGGACTGCTTATATCTCGGATGAAATCGGTGACTGATGGATTGGAGATGCTGATTGGAAGGCCCAGATGGATTTCACGAGCATCTTAATGGTAAATCTCATTCGTTGATCCGAATGACCGGAAAGATTGTCTAGAACCCTGAAAATAAAAAGGATTTCAATATCATACACATGGCACAAATATATAAGATCTAGAAATATTCATCTATTAGGCCCTTACATTGGGGAGGGAAATCCCCAAAGAAATTTCTCGTAAGTGGATTTTTGTATAACTCAATAGTCTAGAAACTCTGAATCGACTTGCTCGAGTTGACGCTACTCAACTCAATAAGCTTTTTCGGTGACTCGGAAAAACTCAGTTTGATCACCACTCAGTCAAAACTCAAGAGAGAAACTCAAATTGGTCACAACTCAGTCAAAACTCAAGAGAAACTGAGATTATGGCCTGTACCATCCAAAACATCTATATTATGGCCTGTACCATTCATCCAAGCTATTTTTTTTTTCTTCCCTTTATCTGGCCCTGTATGACCTAATCAACATATTGGATGTCAAATAAACAATACAGTAAGCCTTGAGAGGATTTTAATGATAGATATCCAATTACTATTGATTTCATGTGGTGTGGTGCACCTGAGATTTTCGTGGTGGGGTCCACTATAGATATTTATCTGCCTCATTCTTTGGCTCATGACGTAAAATGATATCTCAAAATGGATGAACGGTGTGGATATAACAAATACATCATAGTAGGGCCCACAAAACTTGGTGGATGTTGGTCGGTGCTCTATGGGTCCCACCATGATGTATGTGTTTCATCCATGTCGTCCATCAATTTTTATAAATCATATTAGGGCTTGACACAAAAAATGAGAGGGATATAAATCTCAGGTGGACCACACTACATGAAAACCATAGTGATTGGATATCCACCATTAAAACCCTCCTAAGGCTCACTGTACTTTCTATTTGACATCCAATCTGTTGATTAGGTCATACAGGCCCAGATGAAGGGAAAAAAATATCAGATTGATCCAAAACTTTATATGGCCCCCAAAAGGTTTTTAATGGTCGACGCTCATTCAACACTATTTCCTATAATGTGGTCCAGTTGAGATTGGTATATACCTCATTTTTTGTCTCATAACATAAAATGAAATGAAAAAAATAGATGGACGGCAGGGATGAAACACAAACATCATGGTGGGGCCCACAGAGCACCGACCACGACACAAGCCGCCGTGAGTCTCTCTCGCTCTCTGACCTCTCTCACTCTCACTCTCTCTCGTGCCCTCTCTCTCTCTCTCTCTCTCTCTCTCTCTCTCTCTCTCTCTCTCTCGGTCCTCGCTCCACCCCACCAGTCTCTCCACTGTGCCTCTCTCCACCATGCCTCTCTGTCTCTCTCGGTGCTCTCTCTCTCCATCGCGTCCTCTCTCCACCGTCCTCTATCCACCGCGCCCTCTCTCCACCGCCCTCTCTCCACCGTGCTCGGTTGACCATGATCGGGGCTCCAACTCAAACAGGTATCTCTTTCTCTCTCGATCTCTCTCAATCTCTCTCAATCTCAATACCGATTGAAATGATTTGGGGATTTAGGGATTTAGGGACGATTCATTCATGCAATTTCATGGTTTTCTTTTGCGTCAATTGGATCTTCTTCGTCTTCTTCTTCTCCTCCAAACAATGCATGAGAAAGTACAAAACAGGATAGAGAGAGAGAGAGAGAGACATTGGTGGGTTTGAAAAGCTTGTTTGGAGCATTGAAGGCATCAAATGATTGTTTGCAAGCTGTGAGAATCGACATTTCCCAAGGACCCAAAATACAAAAACAAGATGAAAATCTTGATTACGAGAAGATGAGAAGGATTTTTTGGGGTTTTTTTTTGTAATTTCTTGAACTGGGTTTCTTTCAGTTTCATCACAAACCCCGCCATCTAATTCATTTTAATTGATCATCATGGCTGTGATTCTCTCTCTCTCTCTCTCTCTCTCTCTCTGTATTTACAGTTTCTCACATCTTATTTTTCTTAATCAATTGTGAATATGATAATTAGCACTTATGGATGATGATAACTACTATATTTGAATCTTTAATTCTCTCTGCCTGGCATATATGTGTATGGGCAATCAAAGTCATCCGAATCAAAGGCCTCATTGTTGCTGGGTCATTGCCCGAAATTCACACTGATTGAAATGTTCTTAATAGTCTGATTTTTCCTGTTGGATTGGGTTATCAATCACTTCATTTTCAACCATCAATTCAATGGTCAGGATCATTCAGTTAGTGTGATTTCGTCTACAATCTACCCAAAATGTGCTCCACGATTTGAGCAGTCTAGGATAGTCCTAATCGTGAGCGTTGATAGAGCATGGCCTGAAAATCTCACTGGTCAGATTGTCGTTAACCATCCGATTCGCCGACCACTTTAATTTTAACAATTCATTTGATAGCCATCAATTGGGTGGTTATGATCATTCAGCCATTGTGATTTAGACCTGTGCTCCATCCAAAATGTGGGCCTCAATTCGAGCATTCCAGATTTTCTAAACACATTTGTCGTCCAAATTATAATTCATGTTTTATGTGTACCCCTTTTGAGATTCTAATGTACATTTATTTTGATCATCAAACATCTCATGGATTCAATCTCAATCCATCATGTTATATCATTTTAGTGGACCCCACCAAATTTCATCAGTTGTCAACCCAACTGTTCAATCTCCAATCAGGCAATTCTTCGGTACCTTGAAAACCGAGCAGTTGTGTGCCTCCACCCAAGGAAATGGTATCAAAATGATAGATTACAAGAACTTGTAGGACTTAATGCAGTCTTTGATTTTGATGTAAGTTGCCACTCTGTTATGGAGGTGAGCTTGCATGTTGATTTGATCTCATCTAAGACATCCATGATGAAAGTATCTTTTTTTTGTGATCCACAATCTACCCAAAATGTGCTCCACGTTCTTCAATATATATATATTTTTTTTTGTTGATTAGTTTTGGTTCTTTCATGGTTTTAAGGGAATGACATTGTGAGTTGTTTCATGCTTTCTCGGGAACTAGATGTTCATGATCTCTCTTTTTTGGTTCTTTCATAATCCAGATAAATAGTTCTTGGTGGAGTTTTCTAAAATTCTTTTGGGAAGTTCTTTTCTAGAGTTTTAGATAAATAGTTCTCAAAAGAAGCTTACCAATATTTTAAGTTTGAAAGAAGCTTACCAAAATTTTCTTCTTCTTTTGAGTGTGGATGGTTGGAATACATGTAGAATCATTAATGTACAAATGCATGCCTTAGATCAGATTTTTGCGTCTTATTTTCTATTATTTTTATATTTTATTTTCAGATAAATTTTCAAATGAATGGTGGTTACTGGGAAGACAAGGCTGCCAACATTATTGGTTGCAAGGTATTAAAGGGTACAATTAGCCTAGCATACAAGTTGAGATGTTTCCATGTATGCTGATAGTTGCATTGTTTCTTCAGGATACATTCCATGGAAGGGTGTGTGAGTGTCCGTTGGTTTAGGAAGTGCAGTTTAAGGGAGATGTTTATAGAAGTTGTCAAGGTAAACCTCTCTGTCGCTCTCTAGGGTATATCCTATCTCTGTATCTCACACACACTTTCTTATAAAAGAAAGTGAGTTTTTAGGTTGTAGAAGGGTGTCCTATTTCATGGGATTGCTACTCGCTAGTTTTACTTCTTTTCCATTACTCTTACCACTATGTTATATGCAGGTACCTATGGTCTCCTATAAATTTGTTGTATATGATTACTTGGAACTGAATGTGCAAGCCTTCATTACTAGCTATAGTTGCTAGATCCATCTAATTGATGGATGAATGGAATGGTTTATTTGAATGTAAAACTGTCATGATATGTTCGTGTGATGTGCAGACAGTCTCTGTAGGTATTTCACACCCTTTTATCATACTTATCTGTAAAATGCACTTATCCACAGTGCCTTCAAATTGATTTTGATATATTCTTTGGTGACGTCAAGATCTTATATATATGGCTTTTATCATTTATGCAAAACACGCTTATATATAGTGCTTTCAAATTGATTTTGAAACCCAACATTGTTTCAAGAAGAACCTTCATTTTGTTTCATGAACAGAGGATGGACAAGTGATGAGCTTTTTTGTTGTATTAGAAAGAAAATTTGTTAGGAGATGTCTGAGCGAGGCACATGGCATTATTATAAGTCCTATCTCTCTTCATATGTCACATTGGTTATATATGAAAAGATCATCAACTATCTACCCTGTTTCAATCTAGAAAAAGAAGAAGAAGCAGTATTTGGTCTAGCTGGATGTATCTAACTAATAAATTGGACCTTACTGATAAATTGGAATTTTTTGTTTAGTAAATGTTATCTTGATGTACATGCACTATAGTTCCATTGAATTCTAAACCCTATAATCGTTCTGGTGATTATAATGCTGGAAATGGTTTGTTCCTGTTTAAAGTGGCTACGAGAAGTAAAATTGTGAAATTTCTTGTGCTGGAAATAAATAAGAAGGAAAATATTTCTTGTTTCTTTTTAATTGGTGAAAACAACTTTCAGGCTTTAACAAATTTCGATCTGGTGCAGCTTGTGAAACAATGTTTAGATTTTGTTCAACAACAAGGCTTGAAGAATGTGTGAGTGCTCTTTTTTTAAGCATGGTTAATCTGGATCTTTTTACTAGATGTAACATAGACTTCTCTATTACTTCTGTGTGTTTCCTTTCTAGTCTGGTACATTGTACTTTCATAAAAGATGCATATTGAGAACTTTTATTCTAGATGAATCTTACAAGACATATGGATGCTTAGTCGTCAGCACCATCATCTAAGTTATATATATATTCTAATTAGGTCATGGAATTCTACCTATTCTCATGTTACACTTGCATCCTACATGGATATATATGCTAGTAGATAGTTATGATAGAAAGTCCTCAATTTTTTATAGCACATTGTACTTTCATAAAAGATACATATTGAGAACTTTTATTCTAGATGAATCTTACAAGACATATGGATGGTTAGTCGTCAGCACCATCATCTAAGTTATATATATATATATATATATATATATATATATTCTAATGAGGTCATGGAATTCTACCTATTCTCATGTTACACTTGCATCCTACATGGATATATATGCTGGTAGATAGTTATGATAGAAAGTCCTCAATTTTTTATAGCATCTCTTTACTTAAAGCACGATACCATTTTAAGAAAAGTGAAGGTGGAAATTTTGAGACTTGGATTCAACTCGACCATGTGTGCTTGCATTCAAACCTTATTGTAGTTTTGCTTTGAAGAAAACTATGCTTGCATTGCAGTGTTTTAGATATTTTTTTCCTTTTCCTTTTCCTTTTTCGAAGTTGGATATTGTATCTTGGATACCATTTCTCATTTTGGTTATTGGATTGGCATTATGAATGTAGATGAAAGGACAATCCAGTAATACAAGATTCGTGAATTCCCAGTATGGCATATATGTCTCTCATGGAAGACTTGTAGGATTTTCAACAAGGATATTTGCTCAAAGGGATATTGGTTATGATTTATTTTTCTTCTTCATTGATAAATATTTACAAACAGGTTGGCAACAAGCCCACTCTTGTCAGAGTTTCACCCTTATTGACTCATAGGCACTTGTCTCAGAGAAGAATTAGGTTGCTGGCAAGGAAATATCATCCTAGAAATGATGGTATGAAGGTGTGATTGTTTCCCTTAGAGAAATATAACAAAAGTTTATAAAATATATCATTCTGACAGTCCCTCTAAGCCTTTCTCAAATTTTCTTTCAATGCAGGTGCCATTCTTCAGGTGACGGTAGAGTTCCCACAGGATTGTATTAGACCTGTTAGGGACAATGCCAGCTTGTTTACGTCAGAGATCGGTGTCTTATGCCGATCTCTGATCCCTGCCACCACCCCCAGTTAGGTAAACATGATAGATGATGTGCGACAGCTCATCCGTCAGCGCCTTCAAGTAAATTTTAGTAAATTAAAATTTATTTTATAAAAATTCATTTACGATTAAGTTATTTTGCTCAAAATTAATAGAGCAGACCCAGATGTGTGTAGGAGCTATCCGGATGTTGAGCGGGGGTCCTTGGAATGTGGGAACCGCTGTTATGACCATGATGAAGCTGTCCATTTTCTATGGACAGCATTGGGAGGGCTAGGCCATCCCGACAGGTCGTATTTATATACTTGCTCAAAATTAATGGAGCATACCCGGATGTGCGTTGGAGCTATCCAGATGAGCGGGGGTCCCTGAAAGGTGGGAACCGCTATTATGACCATGAAGAAGATGTCCATTTCCTATGGACAGCATTGAGAGGGCCTGGATATCTGGACAAGCCGTATTTATGTACTTGCTCAAAATTAATGGAGCATACCCGGATGTGTGTCGGAGCTATCCGGATGAGCGGGGGTCCCTGGAAGGTGGGAACCGCTATTATGATCATGATGAAGCTGTCAATTTTCTATGGACAGCATTGGGAGGGCGTGACCATTTGGACAGATTGTATTTTGGTATTAGCTCCAAATTAATGGAGCATACCCGGATGTGTGTCGGAGCTATCCGGATGAGCGGGGGTTCCAGGAAGGTGGGAACCGCTATTATGACCATGATGAAGCTGTCCATTTTTTATGGACAGCATTGGGAGGGCCTGGCCATTTGGATAGGTCGTATTTTGGTATTAGCTTAAAATTAATGGAGCATACCCGAATGTGCATCGGAGCTATCCAAATGAGCGGGGGTCATCTGAATGGAAGGTGAAACCGCTGTTATGACCATTAAGAAGCTAACTATTTCCCATGGACAGCATTAGAAGGGCCTGGCCATGTTGATAGGCAAAGTTTATATCTGAATTTACAGGGACCTCACACTTAACCTAAACCACACCTAATCCTATTACCTAAACCTATAACCAATTCTCAATTCCCTAAACCTAAACCTTAACCGATTCTCAAATCCCTAAACCTAAATCTACACCTAATCCTATTCTCAACAACCTAACCTAAACCTAAACATAATCCTAAACACGAAAACACAAAGTAAAACCCGATCCCGAACCCAAACCCGATTTCTTAAACCTAAACCTTAACCTATTTTCAAATCTTTAAACCTATAACCTATAACCTACCTATAACCTTAACCTAAAACCTAAACCTTAACCTATTCTCAATTCCCTACAGCTATAACTTATAACCTACCTAAAACCTAAACCTAAACCTTAACCTATTCACAAATCCCTAAAACTAAACCTACACCTAATCCTATTCCCAACAACCTAACCTAAACCTAAACCTAAACTTGAAAATCCAAAGCAAAACCCAATCCCGAACCCAAACCTGATTTCCTAAACCTAAACCTCAACCTATTCTCAATTCCCTAAACCTATAACCTATAACCTACCTATAACCTTAACCTATTCTCAAATACCTAAACCTAAACCTACACCTAATCCTATTCTCAACTACCGAACCAAAACCTACACCTAAACTTGAAAACCCAAAGCAAAACCCGATCTCGAACCCAAACCCGATTTCCTAAACCTAAACCTTAACCTATTCTCAAATCCCTAAACCTATAACCTATAACCTACCTATAACCTTAACCTAAAACCTAAACCTTAACCTATTCTCAAATCCCTAAACCTAAACCTACACCATATCCTATTCTCAATGACCTAACCTAAACCTAAACTTAAACTTGAAAACCCAAAGCAAAACCCGATCCCGAACCCAAACCCGATTTCCTAAACCTAAACCTTAACCTATTCTCAAATCCATAAACCTATAACCTATAACCTACCTATAACCTAAACCTAAAACCTAAATGTGTTCTCAAATCCCTAAACCTAAACCTACACCTAATCCTATTCTCAACTACCTAACCTAAACCTAAACCAAAACTTGAAAACCCAAAGCAAAACACGATCCCGAATCCAAACCTAATTTCCAAAACCTAAACCTTAACCTATTCTCAATTCCCTAAACCTACAACCTATAACCTACCTATAACCTAAACCTAAAACCTAAACCTTAACCTAATCTCAAATCCTTAAACCTAAACCCACACCTAATCATATTCTCAACGACCTAACCTAAACCTAAACCTAAACTTGAAAATCCAAAGCAAAACCAGATCCCGAACCCAAACCCGATTTCCTAAACCTAAACCTTAACCTATTCTCAATTCCCTAAACCTATAATCTATAACCTACCTATAACCTTAACCTAAAACCTAAACCTTAACCTATTCTCAAATCCCTAAACCTAAACCTACACCTAATCCTATTCTCAACTACCTAACCGAAACCTAAACCTAAACCTAAACATGAAAACCCAAAACAAAACCGGATCCCGAACCCAAACCCGATTTACTAAACCTAAACCTTAACCTATTCTCAAATTCCTAAACCTATAACCTATAACCTACCTATAACCTTCACCAAAAACCTAAACCTTAACCTATTCTCAAATCCCTAACCCTAAACCTACACCTAATCCTATTCTCAACTACCTAACCTAAACCTAAACCTAAACTTGAAAACCCAAAGCAAAAACTGATCCCGAACCCAAACCCAATTTCCTATACCTAAACCTTAACCTATTCTCAATTCCCTAAACCTTTAACCTATAACCTACCTATAACCTTAACCTAAAACCTAAACCTTAACCTATTCTCAAATCCCTAAACTTAAACCTACACCTAATCCTATTCTCAACTACCTAACCTAAACCTAAACCTAAACTTGGAAACCCAAAGCAAAACCCGATCCCGAACCCAAACCCGATTTCCTAAACCTAAACCTTAACCTATTCTCAAATCCCTACGCCTATAACCTATAACCTACCTATAACCTTAACCTAAAACCTAAACCTTAACCTATACTCAATTCCATACAGCTATAACCCATAACCTACCTAAAACCAAAAACTAAAACCTTAACCTACTCTCAAATCCCAAAACCTAAACCTGCACCTAATCCTATTCTCAACTACCTAACCTAAACCTAAACCTAAACTTGAAAGCCAAAGCCAAACCCGATCCTGAACCTAAACCCGATTTCCTAAACCTAAACCTTAACCTATTCTCAAATCGCTAAACCTATAACCTATAACCTACCTATAACCTTAACCAAAATCCTAAACCTTAACCTATTCTCAAATCTCTAAACCTAAACCTACACCTAATCCTATTCTCAACTACCTAACCTAAACCTAAACCTAAACTTGAAAACCCCAAGCAAAACCCGATCCTGAACCCAAACCGGATTTCCTAAACCTAAACCTTAACCTATTCTCAAATCCCTAAACCTATAACCTATAACCTTAACCTAAAACCTAAACCTTAACCTATTCTCAAATCCCTAAACCTAAACCTACACCTAATCCTATTCTCAACTACCTAACCTGTACCTAAACCTAAACTTGAAAACCCAAAGCAAAACCTGATCCCGAACCCAAACTCGATTTCCTAAACCTAAACCTTAACCTATTCTCAAATCCCTAAACCTATAACCTACAACCTACCTATAACCTTAACCTAAAACCTAAACCTAAACCTATTCTGAGTTCCCTACAGCTATAACCTATACCCTACCTAAAACCTAAGCCAAAAACCTTAACCTATTCTCAAATCCCTAAATCTAAACCTTCACCTAATCCTATTCTCAACTACCTAACCTAAACCTAAACTTAAACTTGAAAACCCAAAGCAAAACCCGATCCCGAACCCAAACCCGATTTCCTAAACCTAAACCTTTACCTATTCTCAAATCCCTAAACCTATAACCTATAACCTACCTATAACCTTAACCTAAAACCTAAACCCTAACCTATTCTCAAATCCCTAACCCTAAACCTACACCTAATCCTATTCTCAACGACCTAACCTAAACCAAAACCTAAACTTGAAAACCCGAAGCAAAACCCGATCCCGAACCCAAACCCGATTTCCTAAACCTAAACCTTAACCTATTCTCAATTCCCTAAACCTATAACCTATAACCTACCTATAACCTTAAACTAAAACCTAAACTTTAACCTATTCTCAAATCCCTAAACCTAAACCTACACCTAATCCCATTATGAACTACCTAACCTAAACCTAAACCTAAACTTGAAAACCCAAAGCAAAACCCGATCCCGAACCCAAACCCGATTTTCTAAACCTAAACCTTAACCTATTCTCAAATCCCTAAGCCTATAACCTATAACCTACCTATAACCTTAACCTAAAACCTAAACCTTAACCTATTCTCAATTCCCTACAGCTATAACCTATAACCTACCCAAAACCTAAAACTAAATCCTTTACCTATTCTCAAAACCCTAAACTTAAACCTACACCTAATCCTATTCTTAACTACCTAACCTAAACCTAAATGTAAACTTGAAAACCCAAAGAAAAACCCGATCCAAAACCCAAACCCGATTTCCTTAACCTAAACCTTAACCTATTCTCAATTCCCTAAACCTATAACCTATAACCTACCTATAACCTTAACCTAAAACCTAAACCTTAACCTATTCTCAAATCGCTAAACCTAAACCTACACCTAATCCTATTCTCAACTTCCTAACCTAATCCTAAACCTAAACTTGAAAACTCAAAGCAAAAACTGATCCCGAACCCACATTTCCTAAACTTAAACCTTAACCTATTCTAAATTCCCTAAACCTTTAACCTATATCCTACCTATAACCTTAACCTAAAACCTAAACCTTAACCTATTCTCAAATCCCTAAACCTAAACTTACACCTAATCCTATTCTCAACTACCTAACCTAAACCTAAACCTAAACTTGAAAACCCAAAGTAAAACCCAATCCCGAACCCAAACCTAATTTCCTTATCCCTAAACCTTAACCTATTCTCAAATCCCTAAGCCTATAACCTATAACCTACCTGTAACCTTAACCTAAAACCTAAACCTTAACCTATTCTCAATTCCCTACAGCTATAACCTATAATCTACCTAAAACATAAAACTAAATCCTTAACCTATTCTCAAATCCCTAAACCTAAACCTACACCTAATCCTATTCTCAACTACTGAACCTAAACCTAAACCTAAACTTGAAAACCCAAAGCAAAACCCGATCTCGAACCCAAACTCGATTTCCTAAACCTAAACCTTAACCTATTCTCAATTCCCTAAACGTATAACCTATAACCTATCTATAACCTTAACCTAAAACCTAAACCTTAACCTATTCTCAAATCCCTAAACCTAAACCTACACCTAATCCTATTCACAACTACCTAACCTATACCTAAACCTAAACTTGAAAACCCAAAGCAAAACCTGATCCCGAACCCAAACCCGATTTCCTAAACCTAACCCTCAACCTATTCTCAATTCCCTAAACCTATAACCTATAACCTACCTATAACCTTAACCTAAAACCTAAACGTTAACCTATTCTCAATTCCTTAAAGCTATAACCTATAACCTACCTAAAACCTAAACCAAAAACCTTAACCGATTCTCATATCCCTAAACCTAAACCTACACCTAATCTTATTCTCAACTACCTAACCAAAACCTAAACCTAAACTTGATAACCCAAAGCAAAACCCGATCCCGAACCCAAACCCGATTTCCTAAACTCAAACCTTAACCTATTCTCAAATCCCTAAACCTATAACCTATTACCTACCTATAACCTTAACCAAAAACCTAAACCTTAACCTATTTTCAAATCCCTAAACCTAAACCTACACCTAATTCTATTCTCAACTACATGTAATACCCGTATCCTAGACCATATCGTTCAGTAGACTTCCACGGTCTTTCCGGTCGTATCCCAGCAACCTCGACCCTTAACCGACATTCACGCGCGACCCTGATTCACCCATCGTTAACTCGAGTCGACTCAACTCGAGACTTGTGCCTTGACGACCGCACCGTCGCCGCGGTTCCGATGCCGCGTCTCGCGCACCGAGGCGATACCTAGGCCAGGAGATGTGGGCCCGAGTTCAGTTCGAGAAAACGCCGCACATTTATAAAATTTCAAGAGAATCTCTATAACCTTTCAAATCAATCCCATCAATCATGTCATATGTCAAGTACACATCACCCCATCCCCAAGCAACCCTTAAAGTCAACACTCCCTTACACAAAGTACCCCCCATCACTCACTTTTCACCCATCACACCCATACCTCTCTCCCATCACCCCTCTCTCATCACCTCTCTCTCTCTCACTCCCTCTCCCTCATTCTCTCCAAGCAACCATCCATGGCTTCCATGGGAGAGAAATTAGTGTGTCCCACCTTCCTACCTTCCATTTCCACCGTCCAAGTCCGATTTATACCGTTGAAGTCCATCCATTCAAGCTCTAGATCGCATTGGCGGAAGAAGGAAGAAGAGATCTTGAGGTAGGTGCTTCTTTCTTTCTTTATTCTTTCTTTTTCTTTTATTTTGTGGGTGATCTTTATTTTATTTTTGTGATTTAAGGGCCCACATTTGGTGGGACCCATCTTGATGTATGCTTTGCATTTAGGGAGGGCCCATAGTAACGGGGTCCCTTCCCTTCTTACCGATCTCTCTCTCTCTCTTGTATGGATGTGTGTGTGTGGCCCACCCGATGAATGTGTTAAATCTACACTGTCCAGCCTGTTATCAGGTCTGGACGAAAGGAAAACACAAATGTCAGCCGATTCAAATCTCTGGTGGGCCACCACGTGGGCCCCATTTGTTACAACCGTCCATTCACGTGCGGCCTACCATGATGGATGTGTATTGCATCCGGATCGTCCTCTCATTAGGGGCCTATCATGATGGATGTGTTTCATTCATCAGGACGTCCGTCCAGCGTCTCTGGACGCTGGACGTTGACACTCCCACCTTCCCACACACATATATATACAAATATGATATATATATCATTATATAATATAATATTTTATATTAAGTTCTATGGTGGGCCACTCCTATGTGTGGACCCACCATGATATAGGCATTAGATCAGCACCGTCCAGAACATCCAGGGTTGGGACGGTGGCTCTTTATTGCTCATGTATATTATGATATATATTAATATATTATATTATATTATATTATATCACCTCATATATATATAACACTGTATCTGGTTTTGGACGCCAGTTAGATCGGTGGGACCCACTGCAGGTGGGCGTATCCCATCCTGACCGTCCATCTACCTGGCATGGAATGTACGACCCACTATGATGAGTGGATTTGATCCACACCGTCCGTCTTGTGGACGCTGATGGACAGCTGTCCAACAGTCGTAGAACCATGATAAGTGGCATATCATACTGTCCATCCATGCACGGCCAACCCTGCACATGTCACACGTGCAGGTGGTGAGACCCACCTTAATGAATGTGCTCTATAAATCCCACTGTCCAGAGATCTCTGTATGGTGCTGTGGGACCTACCGTGATATATCTGTCCATCCACGCTCACCACCTGTTTTAGCAGCTGTGGGCCCACCCCACACGTGTGAGGGGTGGGGCCCACCTTATTTGTATATATGTGGCATTCAACGCCATCCACCCGTTTGAGGCCGTGGACCCCACAACGTGACATATGTTTTTTTTTTTAATTCACACCGTCCATCCAGGCCTTCAGGCCTGGAGAATGAAGCAGATTCAAATCTCAGGAGGAGCATGCCACGTGGGACGTGGATCTCCACATGAAGTATGTGCTTTATCAAAGCCGTCCATCTGTTTTGATATGTGGACCATCCCACACGTGTGGCACGTGTGGGTGGGACCCACCTTGATGTATCTATTCAACAGTCAATCTTCCTTAAATCTTGATCGTCCATCTGGATGGGACCCACCGTGAAATGTGTGTTAGATCCAACCGTCCATCAAGTGTACCACACTACAAAAATCAGTGGAGATTGAACGTCCACCGTTGAAACCCATTTGGAACACACAAGTTTTGGATCTAAATGATATATTTTTTTTTCTCTCCAACCAGGTCCTTGTGACCTTACAGATAGATTGGATGGGAAATAATCATTATGGTGGGGCCCACCTTGGCCTATGTATTCTGTATCCCCACCGTCCATATCTGAACGGTGCTGGTGAGGCCCTACCATGATATATATGTTTATTTGTGCCGTCCAAACGTGACCCACCTTGATGTAAGTATTTTAGCCACGTGGTTCAGTTGGACGTGGGGTGGTACCCTGATGCATGTGCTTTGTTCACGCCGTTCATCTATTTGTATCACACCAAGCAACGACGTCAGCAAGTTCTCTGGACCCCACATTGAGGTATGTGTCTTACATCCACCGTCCACACCATAAGACGGTGGGAGCCTTGACGTACAGCTGCTGTACGTGCAGCAGCAGGGCCATGGGTCCGATTCTAATCCAGACCATCCATTTTAGAATGCTGCTGGACTGGTATCCAACAGCTGTGGCAACACCGTGATGTATTTGCTTTACATCCACACCGTCCAGATGTGTGGACGATGGGTGCCAACGAGGTGTACATGTGTAATATGCACCACCCATATATGGGGGCCCATGCTTGATGTACTTGTTACATCCAAACTGTCCGTCCAAAAGGGCAGGCTCAGTTTAAGGCTTGAGACCCAAAACGAGGCAGATCCAGTTATCAAGTGGACCACACTGCAGAAAACAGTGATGTTGAACATCCACCACTGAAACCTCTTGGGTTACAGGGTATTGAACTAATATGTTATTGGTTTCTTTTTCTATGTCCAGGTCTATGTGACCTTATGAACACACTGGATGGAAACTAAATACTATGGCGGGGCTCATTGGGATTCAACAGTGGAAATCTTTATTACCACTGCCACTTGTGGTATGGTCCAAATGATCCTTGGGATGTGGTTCATTTTGTGATAACACTCTAAAATGATCTCTAACTATAGATGAATGGTGTGGATGCTTCAGCTCATTTGATCGGCCCATTTGATTCGGCCCAATTCGAATCGTCCATTGATTGAGATTCCACCATGATGTATGTGACGATGTTTTCGGCGGTCATGCCTTGGGAGCAATGTTGGTTTGATGTCCACATTGAGGGGCAATGATGGTTAGACATCCTCATTGTGACCTTTCAATAGGCTTGTTAGGCCCATTCTCATCATTTCCTTAATCGGTTAACCCAAATAAGTGGGTCTAATTCACCGTAGACGGATGGCTCCGTGCTATCGGATTTAATATAACCACGGCTGAGTGCTGATCTTTATACTATGGTTGATCGACTGATCATCTATGGACCCCGCTTTATTTATCTACTGATTATCGGTGTCAATTATCGACCCTAATTATCGATGCTGATTATTGACCCTGATTATCAGTGTCGACTGTCGATGCTGATTATCGATTATGAATGTCGTAACTGATTTTTCGATTCTGATTAGTAATCGATTTTGATTGTCATGGTAGATTGTCAATTTTGATTGTCGTGATCGATTATCGATTTCGATCGACGTGACCAATTTGCCGACTCTGATTATCGATCGATTTCGATTGTCGTGACCGATTGTCGATTTCGATCGACGTGACCGATTTATCAACTCTGATTATCGATCGATTCTGAGTGTCGTGACCGATTGTCGATTTCGATCGACGTGACTGATTTGCCAACTCTGATTATCGATCGATTCTGATTGTCATGACCGATTGTCGATTTCGATCGGTGTGATCGATTTACCGACTCTGATTATCGATCGATTCCGATTGTCATGACCGATCGACGTGACCGATTTGCCAACTCTAATTATCGATCGATTCCGAATGTCGTGACCGATTGCCGATTTTGATCGACGTGATCGATTTTTTGACTCTGATTATCGATCGATTTCGATTGTCGTGACCAATTGTCGATTTCGATCGACGTGACCGATTTACCGACTCTAATTATCGATCGATTCCGATTGTCGATTTTGATCGACGTGATGAATTTTTTGACTCTGATTATCGATCGATTCCGATTACCACGACCGATAGTCAATTCTGATTATCGAGGTCGATTATTGATCAATTCCGATTGTCGTGGCCGATTGACGATTGTAATTATCGTGATCGATTCCGATTACTGAGGCCTACTCCGATTCCTATTTCGATTGCCAAGGCTGACTTCCAAGACCTATATGATGTATATGTAACCCGTAGTTGAGGCCCATTGTGATGTATCGGTGGTCCTTGGGTAAGGCCCACTGTGTTGTATATTAGGCCTTTATGTGAGGCCTTCGGCCCATTATGTGTTTGGCTCTGTGAGGCTCATTCCTTGGGGCAATGTTGGTTGAATGTCCACATTGTCGAGGCCGATTATTGATGCCAATGATTGATACGGATTATGAGTACGTGATTGCATAGCATCATAATACATGCCCATACGCATCATCTGCATGTCTGTTATGAGATATGATTGACCATTGCATATGTCATAGTGCCGGTTGTTATAAGACTCCCCGATAGGCGGAGATTGTCTCACATGAGCGCATTGCATGCATAGGATTGGTGCATGACTGGATTGTATGACTCATACATCTTGCACTGTGTGTTGTGATTACTGTACGCCCTAGCGACATCAAGGTTGTAGCCTCCACAGGAATATCGTGGATGGCCAGATGGGACACCAAAAATTTATTCTACATGGGGTGTTATAGATATCCCTTGGTGAAAGTCCCTAAACTCTCTTGGTTCTAGAGGTTGCTCCAACGTCTAGACCGAGTGGGTAGATGAGCGCCGAGTGCTGAATACCAGATGGCTGCGCTCTGCACTATGTCGTGGTCGGTTGGAAGGGGGTGCGGCCTTACCTGCCTGAGAGGAGGGGGTAATGCTAGGCTGAGTCTGACCAGCTCGAGGAATGGGTCTGCTATTGATGAGCCGGGCCCAATATTAACAGGCAGATAGTGAGGTCTCTTCCACTCACCTTATTACGCGCGATGGGGCGGCAATCTGGTATGGAGTGTAATAGACCCCGGTGATTTTTCAGAGAGGAACCGTATTGATATGTGGACTTATTGAGTAGGAGTTGCATGCTCATTCATTCATTTATTCGTTCACTATCCACTCGGGCTGGTGGTGTGTAACTAATTATTGTGTACCTTCATTATGGTAAGGATTTCGGTTGGGTGTACGACTAACCTGAGATCAGGAGTTTACCTTGATGAGTCTGACTATCCAAATTTAGGTATGGGACTGGTTTGGATAGAAGTCACTTGTGGAGGACCCCATAGCCTGCGATACTACGTACTATCATCCCGACTTCACACTCCAGCATAGTTATTTTATTCGTATCGCATATTACATTACATCCGCAGGCATATGGCATATTGGGTTGCTATTTCTGCACTTATATGGCCTAGACAGATTTAGCAGGATTTGTATATTGCATTGCTTTCTCGGCATTCAATATTTGACTCCTTATTGCATAGTTGTTCTATATTGTGTATTCTGATATTGATTAACTTATAGATTTGTTCATACTTTCGCTTACTCTGTTATCGTATGATTTATATCTTGATTACCTAAACCTAAACCTAAACCTTAACCTATTCTCAAATCCCTAAACCTATAACCTATAACCTTAACTTAAAACCTAAAACTTAACCTATTCTCAAATCCCTAAACCTAGACCTACACCCAATCCTATTCTCAACTACCTAACCTAAACCTAAACCTAAACTTGAAAATCCAAAGCAAAACCCGATCCCGAACCCAAACCTGATTTCCTAAACCTAAACCTTAACCTATTCTCAAATCCCTAAACATATAACCTATAACATACCTATAACCTTAACCTAAAACCTAAACCTTAACCAATTTTCAAATCCCTAAACCTAAACCAACACCTAATCCTATTCTCAACTACCTAACCTAAACCTAAACCTAAACTTGGAAACTCAAAGCAAAACCCGATCCCGAAACCAAACCCGACTTCCTAAACCTAAACCTTAACATATTCTTAAATCCCTAAACCTATAACCTATAACCTACCTATAACCTTAACCTATAACCTAAACCTAAAACCTAAATGTGTTCTCAAATCCCTAAACCTAAACCTAAACCTAATCCTATTCTCAACTACCTAACCTAAACCTAAACCTAAACTTGAAAACCCAAAGCAAAACATGATCCCGAACCCAAACCCGATTTCCTAAACCTAAACCTTAACCTATTCTCAAATCCCTAGACCTAAAACCTATAACCTACCTATAACCTTAACCTAAAACCTAAACCTTAACCTATTCTCAAATCCCTAAACCTAAACCTACACCTAATCCTATTCTCAACTACCTAACCTAAACCTAAACCTAAACTTAAAAACCCAAAGCAAAATCCGATCCCGAACCCAAAACCGATTTCCTAAACCTAAACCTTAACCTATTCTCAATTCCCTAAACCTATAACCTACAACCTACCTTTAACCTTAACCTAAAACCTAAACCTTAACCTATTCTGAAATCTCTAAACCTAAATCTACACCTAATCCCATTCTCAACTACCTAACCTAAACCTAAACCTAAACTTGAAAACCCAAAGCAAAACCCGATCCTGAACCGAAACACGATTTCCTAAAACTAAACCTTAACCTATTCTCAAATCCCTAAACCTATAACCTATAACCTACCTATAACCTTAACCTAAAACCTAAACCTTAACCTATTCTCAAATTCCTAAACCTAAACCTACACCTAATCCTATTCTCAAATACCTAACCAAAACCTAAACCTAAACTTGAAAACCCAAAGCAAAACCCGATCCCGAACTCAAACCCGATTTCCATAACCTAAACCTGAACCTATTCTCAAATCCCTAAACCTATAACCTATATCCTACCTATAACCTTAACCTAAAACCTAAACCTTAACCTATTCTCAAATCCCTAAACCTAAACCTACACCTAATCCTATTCTCAACTACCTAACCTAAACCTAAACCTAAACTTGAAAACCCAAAGCAAAACCCAATCCCGAACCCAAACCCGATTTCCTAAACCTAAACCTTAACCTATTCTCAAATCGCTAAACCTATAACCTAAAACGTACCTATAACCTTAACCTAAAACCTAAACCTTAACTTATTCTCAAATCCCTAAATCTAAACCTACACCTAATCCTATTCTCAACTACCTAACCAAAACCTAAACCTAAACTTGAAAACCCAAAGTAAAACCCGATCCCTAACCCAAACCCGATTTCCTAAACCTAAACCTAAACCTTAACCTATTCTCAAATCCCTAAACCTATAACCTATAACCTTAACCTAAAACCTAAACCTTAACCTATTCTCAAATCCCTAAACCTATAACCTATAACCTTAACCTAAAACCTAAACCTTAACCTATTCTCAAATCCCTAAACCTAAACCGGCACCTAATCCTATTCTCAACTACCTAATCTAAACTCAAACCTAAACTTGAAAACCCAAATCAAAACCCGATCTCGAACCCTAACCCGATTTCCTAAACCTAAACCTTAACCTATTCTCAAATCCCTAAACCTATAACATATAACCTACCTATAACCTTAACCTAAAACCTAAACCTTAACCTATTCTCAATTTCCTATAGCTATAACCTACACCTAATCCTATTCTCAACTACCTAACCTAAACCTAAACCTAAACTTGAAACCCCAAAGCAAAACCCGGTCCCGAATCCAAACTCGATTTCCTAAACCTAAACCTTAACCTATTCTCAAATCCCTAAACCTATAACCTATAACCTACCTATAACCTATAACCTTAACGTATTCTCAAATCCCTAAACTTATTTATGCATGATGTAGTTTATGTTTGGATAGATTTATTTATGTACTTTGGAGTTAAATGGCTTTGAATGTGAATATGATGAAATATATTACATGACAGGTGTATATCAAGAATTATATTGTAACAAGTGTATATCAGGTGTATTTCAAGAATTTTGTCCTGGAATATAGAGCGGGAAAAAAAAAAAAAAAACTTTTACCTACGAAAAGTTTTGTAGGTAAAAGTCTCCTCTAAGTTTTTACCTACGAAACTTTTAGTAGTTAAATGTCTTACAAATGTTTTTACCTACTAAAATATTCGTAGCTAAACGTTTTGTAATTTATTTTTATCTACGATATCATTCGTAGTTAAACGTGTTTGTTTGGTAAATATTTTTACCTACGAAAATATGCGTAGGTAAAGGAATTTTTAGCTACAAAATTGGTGGTAGGGAAACGTTTTCTAAGTATTTTTATCTACGAATATACGTATGGGGAAAAATCATGTACCTTTTAGCTATGAAAATATTGGTAGGTAAAAAGTCTTTTTAATATTTTTAGCTACGAAATTTTTGGTAGCTAAAATGAGTTTAATATTTTTAGCTACGAAATTGTTGGTAGGTAAAAAATCTTGTAAATATGTTTAGCTAGAAAATTATTGGCAGGTAAAAAGTGTTTTTAATATTTTTGGCTACGAAAGTATTTGTAGGTAAAAAGTCTTGTAAATATGTTTACCTATGAAATTGTTGGTAGGTAAAAAGTGTTTCAAAATTTTTGGCTACGAAATTATTCGTAGGTAAAATTTATGTATATATTTTTAGCTAAGAAATTGTTGGTAGGTAAAGTGCTTTGTATGTATTTTTACCTACAAAACTATTCGTAGGTAAAAATTTTTGTCAAGACTTTTACCAACGAAATTCAACGTTGGTAAAATGTTTTCCCTACGAAAACTTTCGTCGGTAAAAGTCTTACCTTTGCCAACGAATTTTTTTTTTCGTGGGTAAAAAGGTGTTCCCCTAAGGCTTTTAGCTACGAAATTGCCAACGAAAAATTTCGCTGGTAAAATTTTTTTGCTGCGAAATTAAGCCTTTTGCCTACGAAAATTTTCATTGGTAAAAGTGGCATTTCTTGTAGTGATTATATTATTTATCATGGCGATTCGACAGTCGAGGTCGCACTGAGGGAGTATTGGTCATTGCGATCATTAAATGTTATTGCTCGAGGGTGTGTTGGCTGTGAGGGATGGTGTGGGGCATGTATCATATCATTAAACCATGCATTGCTTTAACCAAGAGTACTTAAGATTCTATGATATATGTTGTTCACTAAATTTACTCTTATGCATGATAATGTATGTAACCTATTATTAATGGTACCATGAGTCAACTACTCATTCCCACTCTGGGACGGTGTTCTAAAACACCAACTAAAATCTAGTGTAGATGCAAGAACACTGGAGCGAGACATGCTGGAAGATGCCGGTGTGGACGATGAAGAGGAGCGGGCGTACTTCCAGACTTTTGGTGGACCTTACTAGTTTGGTGGACAACTGCGAGATTGGGCCAGGGCCCTAATATTTTTAAGGAGTGATGTGAGGATGGGACTGGGTCCCTGATAGATGACATTTGGATATTTGGATTGATGTTGGATATTTTATTTTATTAATAGCATTTGAATCTTCTGTTTGGTTTAAATGTTAAATTATACTTGGTTTAATTCTCCATCATCCACAGGATACCTTATATTCATTTGCATTCGAGGCCCATTAGGGCATACGTGGCACTTGAAAATTCAGGAGCCAAGTTCCTACTCGACCTTTGTGAAATTCGGGGCGCTACAATTAGATACATGAATATACTATTACTGTTAATGAAGCCTCATCCACAGGCCTACCACTCTTGCACATATGGGTCAATATAAACATGTCTGCCCCGCTTGGATCCTTGCCACTTGCCTTTTTCTTCCTCTATCATTATGTAAACAAGTTATATATAAGAAATATACCAATATGGTTGATTGAGTGATTAAGAAAATTTACCTCTTCCTCACGTATCCGTGCAAAGCTCTTTGAACTTGCAGCATGGCCAATTAATTATTTTTTATTCTCTATATTCGTCTTAGTATGAGGCTATATGTGACATACCAACACAGTAAATTATAAGATATCAACGAAAGATTGTTGTGTAATTCTAAAACATAAAGCAATCAATAGTTACTCATCACGTACCTTCTCCTTTTCAAAGTTTCAAAACTGAATGAGGACCTTCCACTGATCTTCTTTGACCTGCTCATCAATGTCTATGAGCTGCTCCTCATCAGTCTCATGAGGAGAGTATTGGAGTTTTTTCGTATCACATTTCCAATCCTTCCATTTTTTTTACCAATTGATTGTAACACCCAATTCTTTGCATTTGTGTCAAAATCAAACTTGGACTGCATCAAATGTTAAAACCAAACAATCATATAATGAACAAAAAAAGAAAAAAAAGAAAAAAAAAACAGAGAAGAAAATATTGTCACCACTACCATGACAAGTCTTAACATATCATCCTTCTTCTCATTCGACACTGCCCTCCAATTAGTAAATGTAAGGGGTGCATATTCTCCATTGCGTGATATTGTCCCCAAGAAGTTTGTTAGCTTGTTAACATTGTCACCAACAGGTAGTCCTTTAGTGTTGATGGGAATAAGAATCTGTTGTCCTTCACGCATCTTTCAAACTTCGAGGCATCATGTGTGGCCTCTCTTTTTTATTGCACATTTTGAATCTGTTAAAACCACAACATTAATATGCATACCCATATAGTTCCTTAGCATAAAAACACATGAAATAATCGATGCATAGCATACCACTAGAGGGACTTATTGTAGCCTGGTGCGGATCTTTAGGTTATGAGGGACCCGTTGTAGCCAAGGTCACCTGAGGCTGGCTAGGTCCCGCATCAGACATAGAACCTACTGGTCGCTTAGCCGTGCGTTTAATGTGCCTCATGCCTAACACCTGTATATGTCTAGCAATATGATAGTATGACAACAAAATATTCTTCATCTTTAGTTAATGAAAAGACATTTAAATTTCAAAAAATATTAATAATAATAACAAAATCTCATGAAAAAAAAAGACATTTGAATTTCTTTTTCAGATATTAGGACAATATGGTACATAAGAAATCAATTATTATACATAATGTCATCTCCATCGAGATACAAAAAATCATTATCATCTGTTTGGTCCTCTACCATCTTTTGGGCAGGTAGTAAAGGTGTGACGATTGTTGTACCATCAACATTTATCCTTTCCCAACTAATAATGTCATCACTTGAGTCCTCCAAACTTTGATCATTACACGATGAAGTCTTTAAGTTGGTGTCAACATCAACTACAAACTCTTCCCCACGCATCTTAAACAAATCCATAGGTTTCATCCTCACTACAACATGCCAATCTTTCTTGGTGGGATCTTGCACATAGAACACTTGCTCAACTTGAGATGCGAATACAAATAGTTCATCAAACAACTGTTGACTAGAATGGCATAGTCATTTTAAATTAACGAGCGTGAACCCAAACTTATCCTTCTTCACACCTCTACCCTGAGATAGAACATCAACCCAATCACACCTAAATAATACAACCTTTTGATCACCACAATATTCCATTTCAATGATGTCTATCAAGATAACATAGTAAGTTACATCTCCTGTAATAGGGTTCTTATCATTAACACTCGCAAAGCTTGGTGTCTTTACAGTACCATAACTCCACTATGTTGATTTTTTCTTTTCTTCTCTTGATCTTTAGTGTGAAACCTGCAGCCATTTACTATAAAACCCTTATATCTTCTTGCCATATTAGGGCCCTGAGCTAGCCATCTAAGGTCTTTTGAGACCTGCTCATTCTTTGCATGGCGCAACTCTTCAACTTATTCGAATATAAAAAATGTTAAAATAGAAGCACACGTCTAGAAAATGAAAATAAATGAACATGCACATGTTAGTCAACTTATTGCATCGACTACTTACATGATCGCTAAGCCATTTATGAAATGTTTCATTGTGAATGCATTATATATCCCTTGGTCGTGTGTGAAGATTCTTCTCCTTAACAACATTCATATGTTCTCTGCATATGAATTGGTTCCAGTAAGAAACACTATGGTAAGTTATTTTTCACATGTATAAATTAAGTGTCATAGTTGTCTTACTCAAGAAATGAGATGAGTCCACTGTGGTTAAACAGAACATATTGGTGTGCCTATGTAAATGGAACTTTATCTAGTACATAATCCTTAGCTTTCACTAATCCACGACCTATTCGTGAAAAAATAGATGATTGTTCTGTAACGGTGTTACCATAGTCATCATTTCGTATTGGTTGATTGAACCTTGTCTCTACATTATGCAAGTACCTCGAGCAAAAAGTTAAGCATTCTTCCGCCAAGTACCCTTCTACAATTAAACCCTTGAGCCGACTTCTATTACATACATATGACTTCAGTGTGTGTAGGTACCTATTGTTACCAATATTAAACAGTTTAGAAATATATGGTCAATTAGAGTGACTGGAATAGCATGAAAAATGAATTTAATTTATAAATATTAGCACGCACCTCTTAATGGGGTACATCCATCGGTATTGTATCGGTCTTGCTAGTTTGGTCTCACCCCCTAAATGAATAGGCAAATGCACCTTAATATTTAAAAAAAAAAAAAAAACTAGTGGAAAGATCTTATCTAGATGACAAAGTGTTAGCATAATTCGAGATTCCAGTCATTCAAAATCTTTTACTCAGACTACTTTGGAACATAATTCCCTAAAGAAACTGCTTAATTCAAGCAAGACTAAGCTCACACAGTGAGGGAGTATTGTTCGTATTGCCAATGGAAGTAGTTGAATCATAATATGACAATCACGGCTCTAGAGTCTTAAAATTTTACACTCTTTGAGATGTACACGTTATGAAATATTGGCTGCATAACCATCTGAAACTTTTACCCGCTTTAAGACTTTGCAGAAATCATCATTCTCACTCGATGACATAGTAAAGCATGTAGGGGACAAATATATTTTATTCAATGAAAGCTGCCTTGGGTGTAATGTTTATCTTATGCTCATATCTTTCATGTCAAGACGTGCCTTCATATTGTCCTTTATTTTCCCTTCGATGTTCAACAATGTCTCAAGAACATTGTTGCACACATTCTTTTCAATATGCATCACTATTAAGGGTCAAATATTGCATATTATCTCCTATTTATATCTTGGTTTTATGAACATGATACTGCTTAATGTTATATTTTATTCATGTTTGTGTTGCAAAGTGAATTTGAAAGCTTAAATTGAAAAGAATGTTAAAAGCATGGACTTAATGCTAAAAAATCACCAAGCCAAAGGTTAGATCTTAAAAGACAAAGAATGAAAAATTCACATGCCAAAGATCTAAGGAAAGCAAGTGAGGAATGAAGAGAATCGAAGATTTGAAGTGAATTTGTGTGATCTTCGATTAGTCCAAGCTCTGCCTCGACTCGTCTAAGCTCCTCTTTGACTCGTCTAAGCTCTTCTTTGACTCGTCTAAGCTCTTGCTCGACTAGTCGAGAAAACTTCGACTTGAACTCTGGCAACATCAGATTCTAAATTAGTGCGATCTTCGACCGGTTGAAGGTGGTCCTTGACTAGTTGAAGGTGGTCCTCGGCTAGTCGAAGGTAACCCTCGACCAGTTGAGGGTTACGCAGATTTTACATGGACTACTTAAATTTGAGGTGATTTCCATATTTTTTCAAGTCAGTTCGTAAGGAAGCGATACACAACTATAAATAGTTCCTAAGATGTTCCTAGGCATCTTCTAGGGTTTGAGGAGTGAAGCAAAAGGGTGGAGAAGCCGTCATCAAGAGTTTTTCTTCCTTTTCCTTAGTTATTTTTATGCTTTTCTTAAGAGATTTTAGTTTAATCATGTATATGGTTGACTAAACCTCTTAACTAGGACTAAGAGGTGAAACTTGTAGCATGGTGGGATGTTTCTTTTACTTTGATTCATATTTATGTTGAACCTTTTTTTATTCTAGTTTGATTTTAAAGGGATACTTTTAGTTCTTAATGGTTTATTGTGACTCAAATTACAGTAGATCTGAAATAGCTTTGAGTATTTTCTTTTCCTGATTTTGAGATCGTGAGATTGGTAAATCATGTTATTAGCCATCGTCCCATGGGCATGATTTGATGATGGAATCTCTTCCAATTATCACAATTCTCCTCCATTGAGAATTAGGTCAAGAAAAGTTCAGATTGATCTTGATTGTGTATCTTCTAATTGGATAGGATAGGATTTCAATTCCAATCGTGTGACTTGAATCAAGTAAGAGAGCTTCCTGATTTCTACAAGTGGATCCTTGGAAACCCTAATTACCTCCTTTAAATTTGTTAGTTTTAATCACTTTAATCACAGTTACTCTTTCAATTATTAAGATGGATGAGGGCAACCATTTTAGCTGTCGACGTCTACAATGGCTAAAACCATCGGCGTTTTCAATGGCTGAGAGTAAAAGTTCTAGCCGTTGGCATTTTTTACGGCTAAAGTCGTTGGCGTTTACGACTGTGGAGGACGGAAAAAACTGTCGGCATTGTCGACGGTGAAAAGCTGTCGGCGTTTCTCATAAATTAAAACAATAATAATAATAATAATAATAATAATAATTGCACCATATACGTTTGCAAAAGGCCTAACATGACATAACGAAGGTCCTTGCCAATACCACAACCCATATGCTGATATGCCTCCTTAAAAAACACCATCTTCTGAAAAACACCAATACAAGGAGCTCAAATGGCTGAAAACTTCCATGTATATCTAACTAAAAATATATATGTAGGTAGAGCTCAAACATCTGCATAATCTCTTTACCTGTTTGAAGCATGGAGTACAGACTAGAAGCTGTCGGTCCCCCTGTTTACCAAAACAAACAGATAATCACAATAGTCTAACCACTCTTATTCCTATAGCAATGCTAATATTTAAAGAAAATCTTTTATATACTTCTATGTAATTATGCAAAATGGTTAAAAAGTAAGATCTTCATGATAACTTTAGATATGGAACTAAAAGTAAAACATGATTAACACAAACATACTTGATAAGTCCGATGTTCAAACTAGTTGATACAAGAAGCATGTTATGGTTTTGGATTATGAAGTTCAAACTAGTTGATACACCAACAATGTGTATATGAAATTGGTATGTTCTACCTGTTCCACAGACAAGTCCTTGTCATTAGCTATAAGGATATTTTTCATATGCAAAAATATGAATCACTAATAGTAATTGGGAGATGAAAATTAAATAAACATAAAGTACTGAGAACACTAGTACATTTATGCCATAATGGACTAGCAAGTACCACTACCTACCTAAATGTAATGAGAAGCACAATCGGGCCATGGGCATGTGTAAGCACAATCGGGCAATGAGAAGCACAATTGGGCCATGGGCATGTGTAAGTATGGCTCTAGCCCACTATGGTTTATCTGAATTTGAAGATCTATAACAATTCATGGGGATCACTATGGCATAAATTTTAGGAAATGAACAAAGATTAAGGAATATGATGTTTATACACCCAAATCCATAGCCTAAGTGGTAGACCGAGTGAAAGATACCTCGTTTCAACACAGAGGTCTTGGTATCGATTCCCTAGTGGGGGTGGCTAACAATGAAGTCTAAAGTGTGAACTGACAGTGGATGTACTAACAAGTTAACCAAAAAAAAAAAAAAAAGGAATATGATGTTTATAGCCTGCAAGGAAATTATATAAAGGTTTAAGAAGCCTACAACCGTTGGTCACATGGAAGTTCACTTAGTCTTACAATCTTGAATTCCATATTAGAAGGTCTTGTCATTTTTCAGCATTCTCTTTGCCTAACACGAAATAAAATGAGTTAGAGGTATGAAACATACGACAAAAGGTCACAATCAATTAAGACAACAGGTTTTTGAGTATTCACTTAGGCATGAAACTTGCTTACCTTTCCCTAATCTATCTCAGAGAGATGTCTAACATTTTGGTTAGACATTAGAAAATCTGCAACAGGTCCTGGCTTTATAATCATTGTTGTAGACACATCTGCACATGGTATAGTTGATGAAAAAGTGATGAAAATGATATTATCAAACATGTGCTGCAATTAAGAAACACATGGATATCAATAACCCGACGTCCATAAACAATTCAAGGAGATACCAATATTCAGAGACAAGCCTCCTTGGGTGGTATGGAAGCTAGAATGGAAACCTCGACAGCCAACAACACCACCTACTATGTCAATGAAGTTGTGAGGCTCATCGTTGAAATACGATTGTTGTACGAGTAGGCATCCTCTGGAATTACCAGCTATGTTAACAATTTTATGAAAGGAAAAAAAAAAGAGTGATGCCAACAATAAAAAACCGAAATTACGTATTGCTTTGTTGCGTACGTGCTGCCTTAGTGTGATGTCAAGCACTCTTAAAGCTTCTTAAGAGCTCATCGAATCATGACCTCGTAGAGCATTCGCTATGTCTTTCATTAGGATTTGGGTGGCAAAATGAATCTCAACCTTAAATATCTTCGATTGATACGGACACCTCTGTCTCTTCCGATCTCCTTCCCCAGGGCTATCACTGCCACCAGGGTTGCCATTCCCACTAGTCTTGGATAAGGAACACTCATAGAGTAAACATCATGGGAGCATGTATAAAAACAGAGTAAACATCATGGAAGCATGTACAAAAAGTAAAAACCAATAGGTCATAAAAGGCGAGCCCCAAACAATAAACATAACAGTGTGCATGTTTGAGGACATGTCTTCGAGCACAACAATTCAAAATTTTATTGAGGAGGAGCTCCAACAGTAAACAAGCTCTTCTCGCCATCATAAGCAAAATCCTTTCTAACAAGCTCACTATGGTAAGTCTGGTGATCTCTATCAATCAACCTTCTTCTGATACCCTTCCCATTGATGGGTTTGCCATCTTCATAGTAGAGTGAAACCTGCATGCCATGGAAAACAAACAAAAGAAGTTTAAGGGGGAAATGGGAACATACTCTCAAAATATTAGTTTAAAGGTGATATGGGAACTTACACTGTAGTGAGAGAAAAAACCATCAACATTAGTGACACCAATTTTAAAATGGTTTGTGTACAGCTGTATACTTTGCCCTTTGTGTCCAGTACCGGATCTTGCCATTGGGACTCGATTTGACATTTAGACTTTTTTTGGAACTACATTTGGTGGTATGACAAGTGGAGGCGGTGGCAAAACCACCAGTGCTTCTGTATTCGTAGGATGTGCTGACTCCATCTCCTAAATCTACAAAGAAAAATAAAAAATACAATAAAAACCAGTCTGAAATTCGAACCTAAATGACTACATTAATAATAATAATAATAAAACCATAATGTTAATCACAATAATGTTATCTAGTGGTTTAAACATTTAAATGCTACGACATCACATATACTAGATAAACAATAGCAACAGATGTCACATAAAGAACAACTTCACCAAGAACTTCAATAAGGATTATATCAGGCTCAAGAAGATAGCATTCTAACCATAAGGAAATCTAACCATTTACTAAATAAAAAACAAGAATAACAAAAGGAAAAAGTGTGAGACCTTTGAAGCAAGAATAACAAAGAAAATTTCTAGAGTGTGAGAAGTCCAGAGGAAACAAGGGATTATTTCCCCAAATCTCGTTTGTGGATTCATAGACGGACATGTCCACATATCTATTCTACAAACCAGGGTAGGAAAAAATAAATAAAAATGCCAAACCATATTAGGCATGATTCTTCATTTCTTTTTTTGCCTTCTGGATCCATAATAAGAATATTATATTAGACAATGATTTGAACCAACCCATTAAGGCCATGGACATGAAAGATCCCTACGCAAAGGATGTCTCTTTCCTCGCAATAATGGTTTTGCTTTTCCATCCCAAATCATTTGACAATGTGATTCAAGAAGCACCCAAAGTGCATTGCCTATCAAATTAAACAGGAAAACAGGCATCCTGATCACACCTCTTCACAGGGCATATCTAGACACACCATAAAAATGATATTAAATTTTAAAAAAAAACTTTTATAGTTAAAAAAGTAAGCCACTTTACGCACCAAAGAAAAAAATAATAATAATAATAAGACAGCCTTGGTTCCACACGTCCAGGTGTAGATTTTCCTTGATTGGCTTTCAAGTTAGACAGCTAACACTGGATCATAAACTACTTATTGAGAAGGCGAGAGATAATTGAATGAAAACCAATCCAAGATGGGGAAAATAAAGCAAAAAGAACCTCTTAAGCATGGGATGCGGAAAGAACTATCCAAATATATCTTTCAAATTTTATTTTATTTAAAAAAAAAAAAACAAAATATTCTAGAAAAATACCGAAAACGGAAAATACGAAATTAGTTCAATAACTTCATTAATCTCATCTACATACCAACCCTATCAATAAAAAATAATAAATAAAAACAACCAAAAATCAGTAAGAAAATCTACAAAAGTAGCATGCTTAAGTGACCACAATATACCCTCATCCAGTGCAGAAAATAGACAATAATTCACAAATTTACTCTAAAACTATACTCTAAAACTACCAAAAACTTCATGATACATTATCTTAGAAACAACCAAAAGCAAATGAAACCCTCCTAGAAAGAGCATATGTTAGCTAAATGCTCCAAATACCATAAGCATGGAGAAAAATAATAAAAAAACACGAAATTACCATCAACTACAGCAAAAAAAGAAAAAAAAAAAAAAAAAAAAAAAAAAAAAAAAAAAAAAAAAAAAAAAAGAAGAAGAAGAAGAAGAAGAAGAAGAAGAAAGGGAGATTCTCATTACAACAGCCCAAGAATCGAGTAAACACTACAAAAGGAAAAAAAAAAAAAAAAAAGCCTCTTAAACAATTGAGTAAAAAAGGGAGATTCTCATTACAATAACCTCATTCTTCTTCTGTTTGTAAAGCTCCATTTGTTGCAGATAATCTTCCTTCTGCTTCATGGCAATCTGAAATACATAAGAAGCAGAAATTAAAAGTGTTTGTAGACTTGCAAAGGTGGAGAAGAAAATGTCCAACAAGCTAAAACCTCTTCATAAGGCGCTCGCTTTTCTTTTGACAGTTTCTTCCATTCCTCCCTTAATAGCTTAGAAACCTACCAAAGGATCCCAATTCAAAAACAAACAAGTTTAGCAATTCTTACTAATCACGAACAAATGATAAACAAGAATATAAAAATATTAGTGAGAGGGTGGGCCTCTCTATGAATAAAACTTCAGCAGACAGGACTATGAAATATCAAGAATTCAAAAGCAAGAAGGGAAAAAAAGAAAGAAAAACAAGTGAGCTTATCCATTAAGAATCCATCTTCATCTTTTAAAAAGAAAAACAAAAGAAATAGTTCAATAATCCATACTCAAATGTACATGTGTGGCTCATGGGTGAGTGTACTGCCTTAATTTTTTATTTTTTATTTTTTTGGTTTTTTGTTTTTATGGTGTATATGGCCTGAAAGGAGCACCTTTTCAAATGCAGGCAAAGCTATGTTTGAATGAACAAGTGAACTGGACAGTGATCATTGAAAGAGGTAATTAACTGAAATAAATGAAGTTTCCTAGTATTCATCCAAGGAAGTAACCATGGAATTCCAGTTACATTCCTCTTAAATATAACTGCAATCTGGAGCAGAGACCTCAATGTGAATGCTAGTGAAAGTAACTACATTTTGGGTCATGTTTGGATTATCATCACCATCATAGAAGGAGATAGATCTTTCTGTCCTTACCTTAACAAATTTAAACAGAAAATTTAATTAACAGTTTATAAAGAAAGCTAGAAATGCTCATATTTTCAATTCATCTTATGGAAACAGTGCAGAGATCCAGAAATTGCTTTCTTAAGTTCATCAATACCACATCCTTGTCAATTAGGCCTTTTCGTTCCCTAAACTTTGTAAACCTTTTCGCCTGTGCTGGGGAGATACTCTGTAAAGAGAAACATGATCAAGCATGGTATTCCTCATAAAGAACAAACATGACAAAAGTTTGTATATGAGGAGATTCTAGGTCTTTACTTATACAATCAAATCCAAAGATATCCAATGTCTAACATGCAATATATGTGGAATAATAGGTTCAGTACTTAAGAAATCACTTTGTAAAGTTCAAGCAATGCTTGATATCAACAAAAATCAGTTAGCATCAGATCATTTGAAGCACAAAATATGATTCCCTCATCGAAGAAGCATTTGAAATTAAAGCAACTCTAACACATTGCATTATTAAATGGTCTGGGAAGGGTTGTAAACTGAAAGGGCATTTAGGTAATTAGGTGAAGCCTTCTATCTATTGTGTAGCACTCCCTCACAATTAAGAAATTCTGGAATCTGGCAGAGTATGATGGTTGATAGGTAGGCATAGAAAATTGTACAAGTTGTATATAATAAACTCAAACTTAAACCTCACAAATTGTGGGCCTTGATTCAGATGGCTCTTAAATCAAAAATTACATTGATTTATTTTCCTTACTGGATTGGTAGATATTTATGTAAACTCTCAATGGAAATTGTAAGAGCATGGAAAGCAACTACTCAATTGAAACAACACCATTGTAGATCTCTTGTGGGTAGAACATTACAGGGGAATGGAATTGAGTGGATTTCATTGAATGGAAGCTTTAGCTTCTGCTAGTTCATTCCTAAAGTCATCCATTTGTTGTTTCATTGAAGTCCCCAAGCTTATGTATAGACAAATGCAAGGATGCAATGCTCACCTCTGGTGTGTATTTAAGGATCACATAACTCCTCATTGAAAGACTGGATTTATTAGCATGCAGATGGAAAGAAAATATCGGAAAAGCACATTACCTGACATTTCAAGTCCTGCAGACTACCCAGCGACTCAGCAATCTCCGTTTGCTTCATCACTGTTGCCTGCAATACCAGAGATTCTGACAATCTCCTTATGAAATTATTCAACAGTATATCTTTGTACAACATGTTGTGTGCATCTAAAACTTACTTTCTTCGCCTTCTCATGGTCAAACATGATGGATTTGATAGCCTTGGAAATCTGCATTTTCTACACATTCAATCTATGTATGGTAGCCTTAAAAATCTATTCTAGGCTTATAGTTCAGATCATTCGATTGAACTATAATGTAATTAGGAACAAAAAACACATTTGATTTTCCTTACCCAAGTATGATGGAACCACCAACCGCACACAAGGTTAGGATGCTCGTAAATGTGAAACTGGCCTCTTCATTCAAAGAAAAAAACTGAAGATGCTAAAACTCATAGTTGAATCAATCATGAGACTATTTTAGACAATATTTACCATATCTGTTTTCGGTGTAATTTCTGTACACATGCAAAACCAACAACAGTCGTGGAATAACGATGAAGGAACTTCTCATCGGGGCTAATCGCATTCTCTACAACAATTTCCACGAATGATACAAATTCCCTACAGTTCTCTCTCTCTCTCTCTCTCTCTCTCTCTCTCTCTCTCTCTCTCTCTCTCTCTCTCTCTCTCTCTCTCTCTCTCTCTCTCCCCCTCCCCTAAGTGCAAATAACACTATAAGAATTGAAAATTATTACAAATCTTTCAATTAATCCTCAAAGGGAGGTTGAAATGCCAACCAAATATATCAATGCATAAATGTGGGTGTTAAATCCATTCCATTCCATAATATTCAGATAAGTGTCTATGTTACTATATAGTTTTTTTAAAAAAAGTAAATTATGTCAATTATTGTAATGTCTAATCATAAACATCATAGATAGATGGTTAGAAATAGCTTGGGCCAAACAACAAATCCTCCAACGCCGACCTCTTCAAGTGTATGATGATAACCATCTTCCTTCCATAACTCTACGTGCGAAGCTATAATCTCGATCAGGACAACACTAAAATTTCCTTCGCCCAGATCTACTCCATGGACATGGGCAGTTAGATCAACTTCATGCACCTCATCACGAGCAACTACCCATTTCTTCTAATCGCAGAGATCGCATCTCTTACCAATATTTATTAAATCAGGCTACATGTACCGGTATAACATGTCATTAGTATTTTTAAATGGAGGTGCATATAATCATAAATATAAATTAGTAATAGAGAAACACATATATGTCGATGAGGCATGACTTGATTTAAATGGAGGTCTTGTCGGTGGATCCACAACCCCCTGTTCCCCTTGCTTTTCTACAATACAATTAACCTTCATATGGAGGTCTACCAGGCTTTTCTTCATTTCACCTACTTTCTCCAAATTATCTTAGTCCTGCATCACCATATTGAGCTTATCTACAATAGGGATTGTCTTCTTTAATGCAATCTTGCCTACATTTCCACCTATATCCCGCATGCACCCTCTATTATCACTCCTAATTGACTGTAATCAGAATTGAAAGTCGATTTATCAGAAAATGCATAAGAATAAATAAACTCAAGCATTTGAAGGACAAGCATATATACCTGTGTAAGGGCATCATCTACATTGGTCATCCGAGATGCAAGATTACTACTCTGAATCGACTTTATTTTTTCCTATGACAACATCCAAAAGAAAAATTAGAATTCATATGGATAATGATAGGATGTACGAGGGTTGCACTTACAAAGGTTTCAGGAAACTGTAATTTTTCATCTTTTGTTGTATGGGCTCTGATGCACACATTAACCCTATGAACCTTAGCATCACTAGTAAGATTCCTCTCAATTGCCTTTTCCACAATACATACATGCTAAAACACATTAATAATGAAATTAAATGACTAATAATTTTAAATAATCATCAGAAATAAAGTAGGATATATATTTTAAGACATGTACCATTTGATGGCGTATGACAGCCATGCTACGCCACCCAAGTGTAGAAGGGCCAACTTGTTTGGCTCGATTGGATGCATTTCTAACACTTAATTCCTTGAATTCATTTGTATTATGTTGATCCACAAAGAGTATCCAATCCTCGATAGGCACACCAACAGGGGCTGGAGACGATTTCACAGTTGCAGGATCCTTATCCTTAATATACTTTAAATGCAACTAGTTCTTATAATTTCTCTAAGAGGTATTCACGCGTTCACGAATGTAATTTGTCATCGCATGTTGGTTATTCTGAAAATCATAACTACACTCCAAGCTGTCTATGAATCTCTGAAGGTGCACAGGAGGCACTTCACGAAAGTCTGTATAGGTGATCGAGATGTGGGTGTGGGTGAGAACACCAATGCATGAATTGAATGTGAATTGATTTATATCCCCTGCATTCGGTTGCCCAAATTCATTAGTTGTAATGACCCTCTTCAATGAAGTCTTCTCATTTAATTCTCGACCTCACGTATGACCTCTCTTCTTAGACGATGAAGATGACAACCCATCTACATAAAATGGGAAATTAGCTACACACATGTTTCATCATTGCCAATATAAAAGAAAATTAAATGTTGAGGTTAAAAAGAAGAAAAATATAAACACTATCTTATTACCTATGGCATTTTCACGGGCTGCATCCGCTAGCAGCTCTGTGTTGAATGACTCTACCTCTAGATCCATATGCCCATTTCATTGGCAATAAAAATCAAACCCAACCATAAAAAGAAGATATGAGACTAGACTATCCAATACATCTTCAAGGGCTGCATCGCTTAATGCTACAAACCAAATAAGGAAAACAAATGATTGTAGTAATTGATTAAGTAATTTATAATAATTTCAATTTTTAACGTAATCACTATAAAAATCTCTATCCAAATAGCAATATCAGTTTATTTTAAAACAATGTAAAATTAGCAGCATTGAGTTCCAATTTAAGTATAATAAAGAGACGAATAAAAAAATTAGTAAATATTTTCCATTACATTAATATAATAATGGGAAAATAAAAAAGGTCCTAAATCAAAATCGTTTCGTTACATTCATAAAAGTACCAACAAATCAACTTTTTCTCCTTACCCTCTTTCTTTTCTTTTTCTTTTCAACAACCACACAAATATCTTCATTGTCATTGAATAACAACTCGCTACGCATTTATACTTCAGTGAGATTAAGTCCCACTTCAGCATCAGTTACGACCCGTGTTTTTGATAAAAGGCTCGTCTCATCTTCAATGAAAATCTTTCTTGGAACATCCAAGGCCACATGCTAATCAGGATTTTTTAGATCTCTAGAATAGAAAACCTGCACGGCATGCTCCGCAAGAATAAATGGCTCATCACCCACTTGGTCTGAATTGAGAAGATTAGACAAATTCACCAATCTCAAATTCCCTTTAGCATCAAAAGAAATACCTTGATGCGTCACCTTCACCCCATCACACTTTAGTAGGACTAACTTGTACCCTTCTCGGTACTCTAGTTGGATGATTTTGTGGAGGACCTCGTAATAAGGTACAGATTCATCCACTACATTCCTGTCCTTAGCACTAGATTGGAAGGTGGTCATACTCTCTATGTTAACCCCACTGTTCTGGTTCATTTTATTCTCTTTGTAATCCTTGATGACGAAGAGGAAACCGTTGATACAATACTTATTATATTGCATTGCAAAAGCCTTTGGTCCCCTAACTATATCTCTGAAGACTTCATTACTTGATTCATCCAAGTCTATCTATTTCTTCAACCAAGTTATGAACTCATCATCACTCGCCACCTTAGTCCTCTTCCCGACAACTACAATGCGTTGCTTCAAGAAATTAGCATATTTCTTGCACGTTAAGAAGGTTGTTACAAAATTAATAAAAAAAATTTTCAGAAATATTGTTACAATTAGGTTGAATTAAATTTACAAAAAAATAAGAAGACATATACATTCAAGCTAAGTCTAGTGCATACCCTTGCCATGTATTATAGTTGGGTTGACTCTTCAGTACCCAAGTACGAGCCTGTTCATATTCAATACCTTCTAAAATGACACTTTAACTAGGGCCAATTGGGCCAACCTTGTCAACATCGAAGTCATCAACAATATCTTGCAACTTCGATGGGAGTGAAATTGATTCGTCAAACTGCTTTTCCAGTTTTCCAAGAGGCTTGTATTATTTTTACCTTTATTTTGGTTGTAGTATATAAGTGTCTCCTCTTGAATGTATTGTTCTACTATATAACCTTTAGGTCATGTTTTATTGCAGACATATGCCTTAAACGTCTTCATGAACCTAAAAGAGTTAACGACACATTAAAAAAAAATGTAATTTTAGATGCTGGGTGGGTTTATTTTCATTAAAATCATATCATACCTTTCGAATGGATACATTCATCGATAGTAGACAGGACCACATACGCGAGCCTTGTAAGCTAAGTGGATAGGCAAATGCATCATCACAATAAAAATTGAAGGAGGGCATGTAATCTCAAGCTCACATAATGTCCTTGTCATGCACTTCTCGAGAACCATAAACATTTCAATATCTATGGTTCGCGAGCATAGGGCATTGAAAAAGGTACGAAAGCTTCTAATTATAGTGCACATATGCTTACTATCCCTGAATGCATGTTAGATTAAAACTGGAAGCAGATGTTGCATCAACACATGGTAATCATGAGGCTTCATTCCCTTTAAATCCACACTATCTTCCTTTATGATGTTCTTCCAATTCTCACTAAAATCGAGCGGAACACGAAGCTCATGTAAAGTCTGGATGAAAAAAAATTTCTCTTCTTTTCGAAGCAAGAAAAGACCATGTTTTCGGATCACCCTACCATTAGTATTTTCTAGCCATAGACGCTTCTTTATTCCTAGCCGCTTCAAGTCTCTGCATGCATTACTGTCATCCTTGGTTTTTCCAGTTGTGTTCAACATCAGTGCAATAAGGATTTAACATACATTCTTCTCAATATGCATAACATCAAGGTTATGGTGTACGGGAATATTCTTCCAGTACTCCAGATCATATAATATGGACTACTTTAAGAAGTATGTTGATTCAGAATCATCATCTTGTTCCCATCCTCCTTTTGCACCCATTTGTTTCCTCTTTCCGATCTTCCCCCGCTGCAGATTTAGTTTCACAGTAATGCTTTCAAACTCAATCTCAGTTAAATGAATCGGTTATGGTTGCGGCTCCACCTTCTTATTGAAGGTGCCCACACTTGTGTCCTTTTTCTGGTCTCACCGTTTAGTGGAAACCACCTTCTATGACCTATATAAACGTGTTTCTTTCCATGGTGTAGTCGCAAGGAATCTGTGCGGGGAACACATGGAGGACAACCATACTTACCCTTGGTCCTACAACTAGAAACATTACCATATGCGGGAAAGTCGTGAATTGTCCACAGTAATATGGCATGCATGTTGAACCTGTTTCCATGGTATGCATCGACAGTTGTCATTCCTTTCCACCACAAGTGTTGTAACTCAGCAATCAATGACTCTAAACATACATCAATATCCTTCCAGGGCTATTGTGGTCCCTCAATGAGCAAAGTGAGCATAATAAATTGTGATTTCATATATAATTTTGGTGGAAGGTTATACATCATACATATAATAGGCCAAGAACTGTACAAAGTGCTGAAAGTGCTAAAGGGGTTAAATTCATTTGTGGCTAGACCTAATCGAACATTGTGAGATTCTGCTGAAGAATCCTTATACTTGTTATCAATAAACTTCCATGTGTTGGAGTCCACCCGATGCCCCATCTTTCCACTCTGCATTTTTCTGGTAGAGTGTCAGGTCATCTCCTTTGCCAGCCGTGGCACACTGTACATTCTTTGTAGCCTTAGTATTAATGAAAAATACCTTAACACCTTCACATCTCGACTTCAAATCAAATTCTGTCTTGTACCAGAAGTACCACAATTTGGACAACTCGTCTTCATCTCATGCTCTCTCCAGTATAACATGCAGTCACTTAGATATGCATGAATCTTCTGATAATCAAGACCCAACTTTATAATGATCTTCTTCGCTTGGTAGGTATTAATTGGAGTCTTATTACTGGATGACAAGACACTCTGGAGTAGTTGAAGAAGGGCCGTAAAGCTTTGTTCACTCCATCCATGGTTCACCTTTAATTTAAAGAGTTGTACTATGAAAGTCAGCACGATGAATTTATGACAACAAGGATAGAGCTCAGTCATTGGATCTCGTAGATTTGCTTCAAACTCATTGGTTGAAGCATCTCTAGCAACATCTTCAGCTTCAGGGGCAACATTGGGTTGATCTTAAATAACTTTGTCGAGGTTATTATCACTGAGGTCTTCAACAATTGCATTGACAATATTTTCTAAGGCTACAACACTAGGTTATAGGTGAGAAGTTGGTGCACGTTCAATACATTTGGGCAATGCATGCTCACCATGCATGTTCCACACCCTATATGTTGGATTAAATCAATATTTAATCAGATCTATCACCATATCATCGATTGGGTATGGTAAACGTAGACATCTGCATCTAGTACATGGACAATGAATGGTTTCTCTACCAAGAAGTTATTCTTTTACGAACTTCACAAAGCTCATCATACCATCTATAAATTGTGGGTCTGAGTAATGTAGAGTTATCCATTCCCTAGAGTCTATTGGATACGACCCGTAGGTAGGCACACAATTATACCTAATTCATCATCCAACTAACTATTGACAACATTTATAAAAATAAAAGATATCCAACCAATTTTATATAACAACTTACAACTTAACCTACTCGGAACTTTCATGCACTATAATATCTTATGGCAGAGCGGGTTCTGAGGAGTTACTAGTTAGATTTATACAAAAGAATATAAATGAATAAAAAAATATATAAATTAAGAAAGAATGTAGGTAGGCACACAATAATAACTGATTCATCATCCAACTAATTATTAACAACATTTACAAAAATAAAAGATATTGAACCAACTTTATAAAATGACTTATAACTTAATTAACCTACTGGGAATCGTCATGCACCATAATATCTTACGGCAAAGCGGGTTCTGAGGAGTTACAAGTTGGATTTGTACAAATTATACCTGATTCAACAGGTTCTTAATAGTAGCAGGAGAAGTGGACTTCTAACAAATAAATATATTCCTGAAACAAAACAAGCACCATCTTTCACTTCAAGCTATATCAAAACATCACAGATATATGGTTCATTTGATTAAAGAGGCATTCGACATTCTATAGAAGCATTTGATGCACCACATAAGCCATTGCATTATCAGAATCCATATTATATATTTGTATCAGGTTGACCGCTTTGCTAAAAAGAGAAGAAAATTACGGATGATTTCTTTTTTTTGACCTAAAGGAACAACAATCATGAAATAAATACCAGTCATAAGGGTCTTGAGTAAAATAATACATATTTATGTTATCTTCTCATGTTAGTCAAGAAGTTTGTACTCTCCTTATCTTTTTGTGTATATCAATAAATTTTTGTTTATACTTGTCTCTATCTAGATATGTTAATTGTCTCTACGTATATGTGATAATTGTCTATATCTAGATGTGTTAATTGTCTCCATCTAAAGATGTTAATTATCTTTATCCCATTCAATAACATACCATATACTGTCCCCATACAGTTTACATGCGAGCCGAAATTTCGACAACACCTCTCCATATTCTTCAGATATAAGTAAAATTCAATACTAACTAGTTGCCACGTGTAATCCATTACACATGGATAGAGGAAACCAATTAGTAAAGAACTACATAACCGAAGAAAATATAGGGAGATGCTACCAAATTTCAAACTACATGTAAACTGAAAATGCTGACAACCTAAGTATATGGTTTAGTACCAAACCGTCCAAAATGGAACAATTTAGGAATCCATAAAGAACAACCATTTTCAATCAAATGAATTTAGTTGTTTAATATAAATTTCTAAACGGGGGCGAGGGTGAGGGATGGGGGGTTCATTTTAATCCATTAGGTGACATAAATACTAATTAACAACATCAGTTAACAAAAAATCATAAGTATAAACATTTAAAGAACAAATATCGAAATATATAAGAAAAGAATGAGATAATGGGAAATAACTCCCAAAAGTCATAAAGATATGATATGTTGCTATGACATCTAAACTGCAGGAATTCAATAATAAGTTCATCATACAAAAATAAATAAATCAAAGTACGCTTTGATATACTAGGGCTCATTACATACAAATACAAAACAAGATGGAAAACGATAAAACGAAGGAGAAAAAAAGTGAAAGTTTACCTCTTTCTTAAAAAATCTCCCAAAATGGTACATTGCAGTTTAGTTTATCAAATTTCACTCAAATTTTGTGTTTTGATCCATAAAAGTGGCCTATATCTAGTTTAAATTTTTTTTCTAAGCTTCCTTCATGGTTGAAATGAATAAAGAAGTGAAAAAAATAGGCCATTCATAGGCCACATCCACAATTCAGGAAGGCCACACCATAGGGAACAAGGGGATTGATGCCATTCGTAGGTTTGTGTGAGGGGCCAACATGGTTTTTATCTTTCATTAAAACCATTCATCATGCGTGAATAACTAGATGAAGGAAAGATACAAAAATAAGCTTGATTCAAGATTCAGGCTCGCCACAACATGTGATATTAAAGGTTTTTACTGTTCCCATAGCATAGTCGACCTGATTTTATTTATTTATTTTTTAATCAGACTAATCTTTTGTATGTACAGTGAACATAATAGCTGAGACATGATTGATGGAGTGCATTTCACATTTGCAACATGGTGGGCCCTAAAGGGCTTAGGTGTTTTAGATGTTATGTAAACTAGATGTGGTAAATGATTCTGTTGGGGGGTTTAATATAAATTTCCAAGAGATAATAGCATACTGTCAGAACATGAGGTTGCATCATTTTTAAACATAAAGAAAAGCATGTAAGTGTTATGTTTTCAAGCTCCTATGATTGTCAAATTTTGTAGTGTCAAAATCTTTTGGAATCTGTGTCTTGTGTAGCTCATCTACATATTCAAGACTGTGCATCTCATGTACAAGAACAAAAGTCTTTACCTCAAGAACTTCAAATGCAAGATCAAGAGATATACATACTCAAATATAATACCATAGGATAGTTCACTCCTTCAAGCTTTAAAGTTCATGGTTTTAAAGCTTCATTTAAGGAAAGACAATAGTTTTTACTTTGGTACTCAGAGCTCAAGGTGAAGTACAACTCAAGTACCTTAAGCTCAAGCTTCAATGTATTTCAAATTCAAGCTTCAAAATGTCTCAAATTCAAGCTTCATCATATGTCAAGATCTCAAGCTTCGTGAACTTTAAAGAACAACTATCAACTGAAGCAAAAGAAGATTCAATGTTCATATATTGCTTATAAGGTATGAATGACCCAAGATTGACCATAGGATAGGTCATTTTGAATAGATAAGTTAATTGGGCCATTTTATATGTGCATAGTCTATTTTTCGTAGACTATGTTCGACTAGTCATAGTACTGGCTCGACCAGTCCAAGAAATTCCTTGACCAGTCCTAAGTTTATTACTAATTTTTTAATTTTTTTTTTAAAGCCTCGACCAGTCCTGGAGACTGCTCGATCAGTCTAATGAACAGTGCTCAACCAGTCCAGCAGACTCGACTCAAATTCAGCAACTAAAATGAGTGACCATTCGTGGATAGGACTCGATCGGTCGTGAAGGCCACTTGACCGGTTGAGCAGGTACTTCGACCAGTCGTGGAACGGCCTAATCTTATTATGCCCAAATTTTCAAAAATTTGTTGGTCCTTCAACCAATCGAGCTGTCCTCTGGGCCAGTCGAAGGAACGATTTCTATACTAATAAATAAGTCCCCTTGAAAGACAAAATTGTGAGGGTTTTAGGTGAACCTTGAAAAACCTATTTCATAGTGAACGCTAATATCCACTGTGTTAGGATATTAGGATTAGAGTAGTTGTGTGGCTGTTTTTCTAAACAGTTGGTGTACACACAAGAGAACCACTATAACTTCTGATCTTGTGGTGATTATTTGATTATTTGATTGTGCGGATTTTATAATTTTCCTTTATGCATTTGTGGAGAATGTTGTAATTCTTTTTATGAAAGTGTGGGAATGTTGTACTAGCTTAGTTTCTTTCTTTGCTATTCTTTTCTTTATTCCTCTATATCAGTTTAAGATTTTGATACACGAACCGTAGTAGGAATCAGGTTGTCCTAACATATGCCATTATTTTTTGGTGTAAAGTTGTCCTTAAAGCAACATTTGTATCAACCTCTCAATACTTGTACATTTGAAGTTGTTTTACATTTCTACATTGTGGGATTGTTTATGTGTTATCTTTATTTATATTTGTTTAAATTTCGCATTTAATTTTTAATTTGGCATAGTCCTATTCACCCCCCCCCCCCCCCCCCCCCCCCCAAGGACTCATAGCTCGACCTTTTCAAGTGGTATCAAAGCTTAATAGCTCACTTTATTTTTTGAATTTATTTCCTAAGCTAATCGATCTGAGCTTTTTAAGATGTCAAATTTTGATAGCCTTTCAGTCACTAGGCCTCCACCATTTGATGGCTCCAATTATGCCTATTGGAAAGCCAAAATGAGGATTTTCCTAAAATTCATGGATGAGAGCGTGTGGCAAGGCATAGTGATCAATTGGACCCCTCCTACCACTGAAGTAACTCATACCAACAGATCCAAAACTATGAAAGTCACACCTTATTTCTCTTGGACCACTCTTCAGAAAATTGAAAGTAATGCCAACGTAAAGGCTATAAATGTAATTACTTGCGCACTATCACCTGATGAATTCAAAAGAATTATATCCTGTGATACTGCAAAGCAAGCCTGAAAATTTTAGAAATGACACACGAAGAAACAACAATTGTCAAGAAATCTAAAGTTCAAATCCTCACAACCAAATTTGAGGAAATACTCTGGAAGAAAGTGAAACTTTTCTATACTTATATACAAGATTGAATGACATTGTTAACTCTATGTGGGGTATTGTTGATAGAATCCCAAACAGTAAAGTCTGTGCAAAGATACTACGCTCATTGCCTGAATGGTTCAATTCAAAGGTGACTGCGATCCAGGAATTTCATGATACGGATAATATAATGGTAGAAGAATTAGTTGGCTCATTATAGACCTATAGTTAAACTTTAAAGCTCCTAAAGGTAAATCTATCACCCTTAAATCTTCTAAACTTATTTCTCATGAAAATAGTAATTTTGATTTAGAAAATTTTGAAGATGATATGGCCCTTTTAGCTAAAAAGTTTTATAAGATTTTTAAAAGTAAAAAAAGGGTTAATTTGTAAAAACCTAATGAAAAGAAAAGATTTATATCTAAAACTTGAAAATCTTTAAAAGATGGTCAATGTTACAACTGTCATGAATATGGGCATCTACAAAAAAATGTCCTAAAAAGGACAAACATAAAAGGAAAGGAATGTTAGCTACTTGGGATGAATCTTCCTGCTCTGAAGTTTCTTCTGAGTCAGAAGATTTTGAAACTAAGTCGGGTAATGAAGTTAAATCCCTTATAACTCTAGCTAGTGAAGAAAATCTGAATAGTGATCATGAAAATGAAAAAGATATTCAAGATGCTTATAATGCCCTATACAAGGACAGTTGTAAAATTGCTATAAAACTAAAACTTTAGAAAGAAAAGTTTTCAAAACTTAAAGAAAATTTTAATAATCTTATTTTAGAAAAATCTCACATTTCAGATTGTTTTGAAAAAACTAAGTGCAACTTAGATTTCAAAACCACCCAAGTTGAAAACTTAAAATCTGAAAATGAAAAGATAAAACTTGAAGTCTCTTCAATTTTGAGTTTAAAAGACACATGGAGGTATGCCCAAGGTGATCCTAAGTTAGAAAAACTCTTATCTGGATCCAGAAAATGTGGCGACCAATCTGGATTGGACTACGACAAAAGTATTCCTCCCAAACATAAGAATACTCCATCCAAATTTGTGAAAGGGGAATCTTCAAACTCAAAAGGGAAAATTCTGAATCAAAACTATTCTAAAAATGCTAAGACTTTTCAAACCTTAAAACCTAAAAAGTAACCATATCAACTATAAAAATCAGAATCGTAATCCTTTAGCTGAGAAAATTGTTGACTTACTTAAGAAGCTCTTAAAATCTAACTCAGTTGGTCGGTCTTATAACAACTATAAACATAAGAAGACTAACTATACTCCTAAGCCCAAGACTGTAATGAAATAGGTCCCTAAGGTTACTTGTTTGGTTTCTCACACCGCTTTCAAAGCTTCGAGTCATTTAAAGTGGTACCTAGACAGTGGTTGCTCCAGACATATGACATGAAACCTCCAATATTAAAGATATGACTAATAGTTTAGTCACATTCGGTGATGGTAGCAACTCCAGAATTGTTGGCCAAGGTACGGTTAAACTCTTTAACCTCCCTCTATTTTAGAATGTTTTATATGTTGAAGGGTTAAAACACAATTTATTAAGCATCTCTCAAATATGCAATAATAATCATAGTGTAAAATTTACTAACAAAGGTTGTGAAATCCTAAATAAAAATGGTTCTGTAATATTAACTAATCGCAGAACTTCTGAAAACTGCTACATTGTTAGTGATTCAAGCTCATCTAATCTATCATGTTACATGGTCCATACTGATGAGATCGAATTATGACATAAGCGTCTCGGACATGTACACTACTGTAACTTATATAGATTGAGCAAAAGAGAGTTAGTAAGAGGATTACCCAAAATACAGAAAGTAGACAAAATATGTGGCGAATGCTAGATTGACAAACAAACCAGGAGTGCTCACAAAAAGGTAAACTCCAATGTCACATCTAAACCACTCAAACTTCTTTACATGGATCTTATTGAACCAACTAGAACGGAGAGTCAAGGTGGCAAGAAGTACATAATGGTAATTGTTGATGAGTTTACTAGGTACGCTTAGGTAGTCTTCTTAAGAGACAAATCAGAAACTCTCGATTGAGTAAAAAGGGTTCTTAAATGTATCCAAATGGAAAAAGAATCACAAGTCTCTAAGATCCGTAGTAATCATGGTTCATAATTTAAAAATAGCGATTTTAAGAAGTTTTGCAGTGATCAGAGAAAATCACATGAATTCTCTATGCCCAAAACTCCATAATAAAATAGAATAATAGAAAGAAAAAATAGAGTTCTTCAAGAAATGGCAAATGTAATGTTAAATAGTGTAAAACTCCCTAAAAATCCTTGGGCTGAAGGCATAAATACTACTTGTTATAAAATTAACCGCGTTTATACTAGAAAATCAAAATGGTAAAATGGCTTATGAAATGTGGTTTGATTAGAAGCCTACTGTCAAATACTTTCATGTTTTTGGTAGCAAGGTTTACATTTTACATGACCAAGAAAATCTGGGTAAGTTTAACACCAAAAGTGGTAAAGGGATATTTTTAGGGTATGATCTGAATAGTTGAGCATATCGGGTTCTTAATAAGAGGACTGGTGTAATTTAAGAGTCTATTAATATGGTTATTGACGATCACTTGAATACACCTATCTCAAGTTCAGAAAATGATGAAGTTCTTTTAATTGATAAACCAGATACTTCATCAAGTCAAAATAACTTTGAACTAAGGACTGTTAAAGACTATCCAACTAATCAGATTCTTGAAAACCCTCTCACTAGTATGCGCACCAATAAACAACTAGAAGATATGTGTAATTACGTGTGCTTTACATCTCAGATAGAACCGACTAACGTAAAAGAAGCCCTTTCTGATGAAAACTAGATAGTTGCAATACAAAAAGAGCTCAATCAATTTGTCAGAAATGATGTTTGGTACTTAGTTCTAAGACCGAAAGATAAAGACATTATCAGAACAAAATAGATTTTTAAAAATAAGTCTGATGAATTTGGTAATATTATTAAAAATAAGGCTAGGTTGGTTGTAAAAGGGTACACTCAAATTGAAGGCATTAATTATGATGAAACCTTTGCCCCAATAGCTTGTCTTAAATCAATCAGACTATTTATATCTATTACATGTTTTAGAAAGTTTAAAATATACCAAATGGATGTAAAGAGTGTATTTTTAAATGGTAATTTTCATGAAGTATATGTTGAACAACCAATGGGTTTTGAAGACCCTAAGAATACTAATCATGTCTACCGCTTGAAAAAGACACTCTACGGTTTGAAACAAGCTCCTAGGGCATGGTATAAAAAGTTGACTAAGTTTCTATTAAGTCATAACTTTATAATGGGAAGTATTGATAAGACATTAATTGTAAAGAAACATAATGATCATATTTTAATAGTACAAATTTATGTTGATGATATTTGTAATACCCCAAACTTTTCAATACCTGAGTATTGAAAGTTCTCGAGCGTTACTAAGTAATTTACTTAGTATGTACATGTGTACGATACCAATCCAACTATTCTGGCCTTACATCCTTACCTTGATACAAACTTAACCATTGGGAGTTACCTCCATTTAATAGATTCAACCATCTGACAGTTGATTTCAAGATGAGACTATCCATCACGTGATTTGACGCAAGTACTCTCCCATGATGGACGTGATGAATAGCTCTCTATTCATAATGATTTAGATATATATATATATATATATATATATATATATATATATATATATATATATATATATATATATATATTCTTTCATAAGAACTTCTTAGAAACGTGCCTATAACCATGTAGAGCCGTTGTATTTCCCAAAACTCACACATCAGCAACAATTATGAAAATGCCATTAACCTAGACCCCTGAATCCTTGATCACATGTTTCCCACAATCTGTTTCATGTGAAATTGTATACTAGGCCTAATTATCATAAATTAACCATACACGTCGAATTTCAGCCCTTAGATCATAGTAAATTAATTACTTGACTTTTGCATCCATTCATACACTTACCAGATCATGATTCTAACCCGTCCATCTTGTTCACCCCATATGGATATGCTTAACCTACCATTGGAATTTCAATCCGAGGAACATACATATGTGTACAAGTCACTCAAATCCAACAATATATGTGTCATACCCCTAATCACTCTAGAAATACACCTTATGACCATCCATTTACGAAACTGACCATACATCTATTGACATACATTGCCGGGGTGCTAACCATCAAGTCCCCTTATTATTAACAAGTCATCTGACCACCCATCATGTTTGGATCCGCTAAATGGGCCATGTAAACATCATGACAAACTGATCATCATGAAGATCTTAGGATTTAGGTCCCAACTGCACGGTAACTTGTCAATCAGAGGAGTACAAATATTATTATAGAATTTTGAAATATATTATCCATTAAAGGAGAATCTTAGTTATCCTTGAGAGATCAAAGCTCAAATTTAGGCGACGAAAAGAGCGTGAAAAATAAAGACCCCCTGTCAAATTTCATCACATTTGGGTGGTAGACTCATGAGTTATGGATGGTAGAAGTTTTGAAAAAGAAAAGGGGTAGAATTGTAAATATGGTAACATACATGGCACTGTTGATGACAAGAGTTACAATTGAAGTTTTAACGATGAGAATTCTTGCTACTTGGCAGGACCGTGAGGTCCACTTGATTAACTAAACTACTCCGTTTTCGATAGAGTATCCTAAATTGATGTAACAAACCGGATAGACGGAATGGATCCCTTGAAAGAACATCACGAGGGACCCCACCTGATGTCATAGCCAATACACATCTATGTTATGTGTTTGAAAGAGACTAATGAGCATTTGTACGGTGAACTGATCAAATGTGTTGTTGCCCACCTGGAACTTAGAATTTCCCTATAGTTAGGCCCCTAGGACTCTTTTTCAACCGTTGGTGTTTAACTACGAGGTGATCTGACTAGCAGGTTAACTAGAATATACAATTAGAGCTAAAAATAAGTGAAAATTTGGTGTATGGCCACTTGGACCTTGGATCTGCCCCACCTTTGGTAAAAGACTCTGATTGGGCCCTCCAAGTGGGATAGACGGGATGGATTTATCACAAACATCATGACGGACCCCACATAGTGACGCACATGTGCACAACTGGTGTACACGCGAGGTGCACCAGACTACCTACACGGTCAGACGAGCTCTGACTTGTGTTTTTCCAAAAAAAAAAAGGGAGAAAACTCTCCTTCTCTCCTTAGTTGCGCCAGCCGACGAACCTTGTCCATTTGGGACACGTTGGGGATCACCATCTTAGATCAGATGAGAGATTTGATCCACCCATCTTGTACAAAACATGGCCCTAACCAAAACTATGCCCTCCATCCCCGTTCACGCGACCATATGTGCACACAAATGCTGGCGCAAACGAAGCCTATAAACACAACCTTTCCAAAAATGGAAACTGCCTCCACTGTTGCCAGCTTAGTGATCCGAACGAGGAGGATTCCTCATATCCTAGACGTCCATTTGAGGAGATCTCATCCGTCCCACTGAGGGCATCAGTTCCTCAAAACCAGGGGAGAAAAACCAGTGGCCGAAACCACCATTTCACCAGCTGTTTTGAGAAGCCAATCAGTGGAATCAATCCGGGCCATTCATGGCTCATCCAATGGTATTGAGAGGCTTAGAGAAGTGTTATAAAGAAGGATAGGATCGCAGATGTAATAGGAGCCTTTCTCATTTTCAGAAAAACCTAGAAAACGGTCGTTTTCTTCCTCCAGCGAGCCCACCACCCAAATCTTATTAGAGCTTCGGAATAGCCCATCCATAAGCCTTCTAGGACCCATACAGACCCTGTGAAAGAAGCCGATTGGAAGGAAAAACTTTTGTTTGAAATTCGCCATTAATGGCATAGCATCTTCCTCACCAATGCACTAACCAGTCGTGATTCAGGCTCCGTCTGTGATGAGGTCCATTGCTGGACATTCCAGCAAGAAGTAGAAGAAGAAAGGATCAGGGAGAAAGGAGAGAGAGATTGAAAATAGAAAGCGAATAGAGGAGAGAAAGAAAAAGAGATGAGAGTGAGAGTGTTTGTTGTTGCCTTGTGTGTGCAGTAGTTTGACTCGATCAAGTCACGATTCGAGTCGGGTCTGCTCCAAACCTTGTTGCAGTTCCCACAATAGAAGAAGAAAGGAGGAAGAAGAGAAAAGATAAGAGAGGGAGAGAATTAGGGAGAAAGAGGAGGAAGATGAAGCGTGCGGTTGCCTCCTTGCTGACTCAACCGAGCAGAGTTTGGATCAAGCCAAGCTGGGCATCCAGTTACTGCTGCTGAATCTCCAACAGAGGAAGAATGGAGAGACAGGAGAGGTGCATGGCTGCACCAACTCAAATCAAGCCGGCCCAGCCTCACTGGTGAGTCCAACTCGCTGGACCAAGTTGGGCATGGGTTAGGCCCAAAGGGACGTGCTGGTGCATGGTGTTGAGTGGAGAGGAAGGAAATAAATAGAGGAAGGGAATGAGAGAAGAAAGTAAGAAAGAATGAGAAGGAGGTAAAGAAAACCAGCAAAGGAAGATGAGGAAGAAGGAAAGGGAGAATGTTGGGGAGGTGGGCCTGTTGAGCCGAGTCAACTCAACTCGAGCTAAGTTGACTAGGTGAGCCCATGTTTTTCTATCCAAATTCAATTTATTTTAATTATCATTGCTATTGTTATTACCATTTTTGGGATTATTAAAATTAGATATGATTGACCATTAGAAAGTTATTCATACAAGTACTAGTGGATTCATATAAAAATTTTCATTATTAAAATATTAATGTATTTCCTTGCCATTCTAGAAATATTATTACTAATGCTAGAACACACCATTTATTTTCATCAAAATGACTATTAGTGTCACATTAGCTAAATGCTAAGAATATTGTTAATATTACTAATTGTTTTGGAATTATTAGCAATATGATCCATCGTTGGTTGTTGTTAAATAATTTAATATGATAGTAGCCATTATTAATACTCCTAAAAATTTATAACTAATTTATTTAATTGTTTCTATTCATTCATTATTCCCTTTAATAATATTATTAATGACCGCACAAAGTAGAATTCAAATTCCACAATCAAAACTTTAAATCAAAACCTAGAATGAAACCTTAAGAATAAGTAATCTAAACACTAGGTCAATACCTTTGTGTATTGGGTTGGATCTAGGTGCAGAATTTAATAGCAGTATATTTAATGTGAACTTATGAACTATCATTTCTAACATATTAGTTAATATAAGTTATAACACTAACGCTAATAGTATTCTTGTAATTATTAAGATTTAATTTTAACTAATGCATCAACTAGAGTCCAAATCTTAAAATCTAAATCTAAGACTAAACCTTAAGATGAAGGTCCTAATGTTATGTTAAAAGCCCTAAAATATATAATTCAAACCCTAGGCCGTGATCTCGAACCTAGGTAGTGCGTTGAACTTGGATCTAATTGTTCAGGTTCCTGATTTATGGTAGGATTCAATTTTAAGGGAAACACGCATTCCCTAGCGCTGCTGGTAGGTTATGCGAACCCGTAGATGATGATTCTTCCCCTTGAACTTTTCACTTTCCCATTAACCTAAGTTATAGTTTTTATTTTAACTTGTAATTAATATCTCCATTTCATAGTCATATGTGTTAATCGTTGGAATTAAATTTCTATAGTACATGCTTAATGTTTATCTTGCATATTTATTCATGCTTGTGGATTGCTTATGGAACTTAAACTAGTACACTAGTGGGAAACCCCCAGCTATATGTGTACACCCATACTTGGGATGTAACCCGACTGGTTGTGATAGTAATGGACCTTTGGCTTGGTAGTTATTGAATGGTTGTTTAAATTAATCATTGATGTGGGCCTACCATCCAGGGTTATTATGTACAATGGTTTTCAAGGATGGTCTTTTATTGCATGGTTTTAATACTCTCCCTATGTGGCTTATTTTGATATTTGCCTTATGTGGCTTACTTTGATATCGCCTTATGTGCCTTTGTCCTGGTATTTTTCCTATATGGGTTCGATGTTTTTATCGTACAACCATGTGATGGTAAGCCCCATATAATGTAATATGACTGCCCACTAGTTGATGAGTTTTCATTAAACATCCTAAGATGGCAGTCTCATGGGACAGGGATGGTGGTATGAGACACTATGCCCGAGCCGTCGGCCTACGCTGGGCCATGTGCTCCCCGTAGTGACCTTGAGCTTACCTAAATTAACTAATTGTAATTGGACTAATAATGGTTTGGCAAATCATGCATCCATGACATATTGGCGATGACAGGTGACTAATCTGGATGCGGTGGCACGTACCCTGGAGCTGTTGGGGTATCGTTTCGCTAGCTCCCAAACCACAGACTATCGACCCCTATCCGACGTCTGGATGATTTTCTCGTGTCGATGATTTGCATGGGTGACGAGCCCAAGCCAGCTGGATGAGCATCCCCAGGCCGATGTGTATTCATGCATCCATGCATTTAAAAAGACTACATCATGTATTGTTTTGAATGCTTGTTGTCTTATAATTATGCTTACCTAATGCGGCGGTGTGAAATCTTGAGGGGAATTCACACTGAGTTGGCCACTCATCCATCAAATATACAACCGTACAGGTAGAACAGGTGACCCAGATAATGTATATGATCAGACTTGATGAGGAGCCGTGCAGGTGCCATGGATGCACGGCCGTATTGCTAAGAGGAGCTGCATGGTCACGCAACTTACATTTATATTATTTCTGTTATTTCTTATGTATGAAAATCTTGTAATCGTTAATGTTGGGACATTAGTTTGTATAAGTCATTATGGGCTGCTTGTATATTTGAAAGATAATGAAACTTCCCTTATGTTGATTTGTTCACTCTATGCTCATCTGCGTACTTTGATAGTTGAAAAAAAAAATATATACTTGAATTTCACCATCCTTTAAGGTTAATACTCTGGTTTTTGGGAAACGAGTTATATACTCGGGTCTTGAAAACACGGGGCATTTCAATATTATTTATGGATCTACCTATGCTAACATGACTGTTGAGTTTATAAATCTTATGAAGTCCAAATTTGAAATGAGCATGGTTCGAGAATTGAATTATTTTCTAGGGTTGCAAGTTAAACAACAACCTGATGGTTTCTTTATCTCTCAAACCAAATATGCTCTGAACTTAGTTAAAAAATTTAGATTTACGAGTGAGAAAAATTTTGATACTCCAATGAGTACCACTTTAAAACTCTCAAAAGACCCTACAGGTAAGAGTGTAGATCCTAAGTTATATCACAGTATGATAGGAAGTTTACTTTATTTAACTATGAGCCGACCTGATATTGCATTTAGCGTAGAAATTTGCACTACATATCAATCTGAACTTAAAGAGTCACATTTAATTATTGTTAAGTGGATTATGAGATATGTCGTTAGTTCAACAAATCTTGGTCTCTGGTATCCACATGATACTAGTGTGCAATTAGCTGGTTACACGGATGCTGATTGGGCTAGTAACATTGATGATCGAAAATCAAACAATGGTGGTTGATTCTATATAGGGAATTATTTAGTTTCTTAGTTAAGTAAGAAATAAAGTTCCGTATCACTCTCAACTACCGAGGTTGAATACATTACAGCAGGTAATGCATGTACTCAGCTTGTGTGGATGAAAAGAATGTTAAGTGATTACGAAATTACGCAATATACTATGATTTTATATTGTGATAATTCAAGCGCATTTAATATCTCCAAAAATCCAATTCAGCAATCATGAATGAAGCACATTGACATTAGATATCACTACATTCAAAATTTAGTGGAAGAAAAGATAATTTCCTTAGATTATATTCCAACCGAGAATCAACTAGCTCACATATTCACAAAATCGCTTGACAAAAGCAGGTTTGTTAAATTGAAATTTGATCTTGGTATGTGCAATATGAATTGATAATTCATGTATATCTGTATCATAATGTATATATTTGTTATTTAAAATTTTTAATTTTCAAATTTTGTGTAAAATAGCATATTTTAGGATGTGCACGACCAGTTGAGTACATACTCGACCAGTCGTGGCACGACCGGTCGAGCATGTACTCGACCAGTCGTGAATCGCGGGTTTGGTGCTTTATTTGGGGGAAAAAATCACTTTTTTTCTCATTTAGGTTGTCTTCTCCAATGGCTCCTATGTCAACTGGTCGAACCCATCTTCGATTCCTTCTTGGTTAGTGCATTATTTTTTATTTTCTTGAAGATTCTAGTCCTTTGCACTTCCTTTTCATCATTTATGTGATTTATTTCATGTTCTATGTTGACTTTTAGGGTTTTCTACTCAAAAATCCGATTTACTAGAAACCCTCTTTACCTCTTTTGCAATCTCCATTTTTCTTGATATCTTTGTTGCAAATGGAAGGTAGATCAAAGAAGAAAGGATTTTATGGTCCCTCTTCATCTCGGTCAACTCCTATCACAGTGTACCACCTTCGGTCGCCCGAAGATGATCCCACTTATGTGTGGGATATTTGGTTGCACAATGTAACACCCTGGTTCTTGAAACCCGAAGATAATTGCTCCTCATTGAGAACCCGAGTATTACGTTATAAAATGGACCATCATACATTCAATTAATAGTAAATTTCAAATCATGAAATAAAGCAATCACTACATAAGTCAGGGATATCAAGAGTAATAAGCGGAAGTTTAATACATGTAAATGGGAGCAAAATGAAATCACACAAGAGGGGAAATATTTTTACAATTCAAACACAACATATAGTCTAAAATATGAAAGCATGTAAATCCTAAAATATCAGTTGAGCTCCAATGGCTCAACTACATTTACATGGAGTACTTTCTTGCCAAACTCCACCTCATCCGCCCTTGGGATCCTGTTATAGGAGTCTCTACCTATCATTAAATCTGAGTCTATTTGGTGCAACTGTATGATTGGATGAGTGAAAACTCAGTGGGAACTTTCCTCAAAGATTCAAGCATATCAAATCATTCCAATGTAGATTAAACCAACATTTTCATTTCATAAGACAGTAATATCATAAAGAAGGAAAAGTCATATGAATATATGCATTAATGTATGAATGTATGCTCAAGTCACATGTAACACTCCAGATTTTTGTCAACCTGGGGTTAGACGTCCTTAGGCAATGGGTTAACCATAACACCTTGGTAACCTCTCAAAACTCAATTCCAAAGCCAAATAAATCATTTAGAACCTAATTTTTTAGAAATTTAACGTGAATTAGCCAACGCTACACTAGATTACCTATGAAATAAGCACCAACCACTTTAAATATGATCTGTAAGACCCAAAACCTATAGAATCATTGACGCTACCTTACCCTGTCTAAACCTGTTTGTTCTCAGGAACCCTTTGAAACTTTGTATTGGATCGAGACCGCACGTCGAAAGTCCGATATCTATAATCTTAGACCATTATGAACGCCTCGTTGGACTTGACAATCATTTTGAAAATCAAGCCCAACCGATATCCTGAGACCATTTTATTGAGTCCGGAGTGAAGAGAGTGAGAAAAGGAAAATATTTAGAAAATTAATTCAATTTTAATAAATCTGGCACGTGTCGCTTGCGCGACATTTTTTAAGCGTTCTGGCCATTGAAATTCGACCAAATTTCACCCTCGGATCAGGATAGGTGGCCCTTACATGTCATAACACTTGTGGCCCTGATCGAGTTTCGGTGACCGCTGAACTGAAATTGGTCTGCCACGGTCGATCTGAAAATTCGACCGGACTGAAAACTTAGCTTGACCTAGATCCAATATCAGAGAGCTTAAGTCCGACCGCATTTAGTAACAGGACCTCCAGAAATATTCTTTTGGATCGAGAAAGACCCGATTTGGCTGTAACCCAAGTATACCTTGACTTGGAGTCTGTTTTGGTTATGTTTGGGCTTATAAAAGGGCCTTAAACCCTTAGCCTTCTAACCCATACGAATTGGGAGAAACCCTAGGAGAGAGGAGAGAAAAGAGAGAGAAAGTGAGGGAGAAGTTGGAGCTTTCTCCTGGGATTCTTCCCTGCTGCTCCACGTGCCAAATCCATCCACCTGCATCGCTATTCTGGCGATTCCAACTCCGTTCTAGGTAAGAAAACCCTAACCCGAACCTATTTTAGGGATTCTATCGATCCAAGTAGTGAAGTAGCTGACTTACCTTGTGTTGTAGGTTGTCAATCAGTCGTTGACGACGACGTAGAGTTCCTATTCGATTCATTACGCTGCTACGGCGTAAGGTGCGGATTTTAGACGCTTAGATTACCTGTTTTCAAATCTTTCAATGTCGTTTAATGGTAGATTGCTGATAAGGATGTTGTTTGACATGTAGAACATGCTGTCCATTTTCCAATTCGAATATGTACGAAGAATATGAGATTTAGGGTATTTTGGATATTTGTAGGAAATACGGTATACGTACGTATTTTGCCGATATGATTGCCATGAGTATTTACCGTGTACCTATACTAGTTATACGTGTATGATCTGTTTAGCGAAGAGATTCGCCCGAATGCACATGCTGCTCGACATATGCTATGTAGACTAATGTGTGTAGACTAAGTGTTTGTTGAAATGCCTAAATCAATATGATTTATGCCTGCCATATGTTTTGAATGTAAGAACATGATTGTTGTGTATTAGAAAACTCCTTGATATAAGGATCCGTCATATTATATGTTGGAATCAACATACGTCAAGTACGTTGGAGTTGAGTAGTCTAAGGTGTTTGTATAAATGTATGTATTAGTAAGTATTGAGTAAATGGTGTTGTAGATTAGCGTTGAAACTGGATTCTCAACTACTTTGAGGATGCACATAATTTCCTCCATGCTTGTTGTATTTGAATTGATTACCTTGGGCGTGAAATACTCGTGTATGGTTAACTTCTTATGATGTACGTTATAACATGCTGATAACATGCTGGAATTACTTGTATTTCAATTCTGTCTCTCTCATATGATTACTAATTCACATTACATGTGCTTGGGGCTATACTCTAGTCCAGGCAGTCGGTAACAGTTTAGAATTCGTGGTTTGATTCTATTCGCCACGAAGTATGTGTATGACGAACCCGAGTCGTACTAGAGTCGTCGGCAGTGGTTAGGCCACACGAAGTGCTTGTGAACTTCATGTCGGTCGATTCAACGTGCGCTCGTACTAGTCGGACTCATCAAGTAACCCGACTGACCATTGTATGTTCACCTTGTATTCGTCATAATTGCTTGAACCTAGGGTACTAAACTTACCATTGGAAAGCCCCTCTAACCTTGGTACCTCGATCCCCTAAGACTCATGAGCCAGGCATGGTGGTATGGGACACTGTGGTCTAGCTGTCGGCCTACGCCGGGGCCACAAACCTCCCCGTAGTGACCAGTGAGCACCCTACTCTAAGCAGATTATGATGGTATGGGACACTATATTCTTGCTGTCGGCCTACATTGATAAGGTGATGGGGGAGTGGAGCAACGAGTGCGAGCAACAACCCTGGCAGCCCTTTGTAGTGACCTTGAGAGTTTATCCTGACACCGCAAGGGGGCGACGAGTCCTGATGCAGTCTTAAGGATATAAACTAGGCCTGTATTGATAAAGTGATGGGGGAGCGGTGCAACGAGTGCGTGCAACAGGCCTGACAGCCCTTGCAGCGACTTAGAACCGTACTTCGTATGAGATATACTAGGACTGACGACCCTAGAATGGATCATTATTTAGGTATTGATATAAGGCAGGTACCCTAGATTCCCAATCCTGCTATATGAAAAGGACTAATAACAACTCGGTAATCATATTCATATCGCACTGCATGTGCCTGGAAGATGTGGAGCACTGAGGGAAGAAAGCATGTCGCGGACGTAAGATGGTGTCGCATGAGGGAGTATGTCGGTGAGGGCATCCATCATGTCATTTCAATCTTGCATTAATCACAGTATTTAGGAATGTTTGAATTGCTTACTTTATCATTATCGCTTGATTGATTTGATAACATGTTAATCTTTGCTCTATGATTCCACTGAGTTGGCTACTCACTCCCACGTTTCGGGACGGTGTTGCGCACACCAACCAGTCCCTATTTTAGTTTCAGGTGATGGCGCTGCTTGTGAAGCGGAGCCAGACTTGTTTGATGATGAGGATGATTTCTCCTATATTCTGGTTCTGATCGACGGGTTTACAGGGTTACTAATTAGATGCCAATACACTTCACGGTTTGCATTTTTTTTACACACTCATGTATATTCTTTTCTTTCTATTTTTGGGTATACATGTAATTAGTTAACCTGATAACATGTTCACACTCTGGAGACTTACAATCATTTATATATTTTATATATTTATCACAGTCTTTCGCTTGCTAATTTAACTCTCTTGAGTATGATATGTTATTTTCGCTTAGTCTCGATCTTGTTTAATGCCATTCTACAGACAACATGCATTCATCATTATCTATGTTGCATAAGTGATGTTTTGGAACTCGGGAGTTGGGTTTCTACCCGACCCCCGATTTTTGAGATGTTACATCACAGATCTGGGGATGCACATCCAGCTGTCAAAGAAAAGACCGTCCGCAGTAGGTTAACTACCTGAAAAAGGCCATATCGAAAGAAAAGACCGGTCGTGGTAAATTAACTACCTGAAAAAAGGTCATGTAAGTGAGTTCGCCCAAGGATGTCTGACCTCCTGAAAAAATATTCAAGATATGCCCGAGGAGATCCTAAAATCCCAGAAAAGCCTCATGTAAAGATGAGTGCCCAAAGTGACCCAAATGCACATACTCTAGTCATTCAACTGATCTAACAGTACATCGAGTAGAGTGTGGCTTACATTGAGCACTCGAAAAAGCTCATATGTCATGCGTGGATGTCATGCATCATGGTATTCATGTACTTTCTTTAGATTTAGCAAAATAGCTCCTTAAATCATATTCATAATCAAATCATGTGGTTCTTGGTAAACTGTTAAACATCATATAAGAGTTTAATGTGGATCCTTATAATTACTTTAAGCTCAAATGGTGGCCCACAAATGTGGCATATCCATCTCAAGTACAGTTAAATAATTTAAAATATTTAAGGGTTCACTCAACATTTCTTACAACAGACGACATTCAACATGTATTACACATTATACGGTTTATAAGATAAAATAAAATATAATTTGAAGGCTCCTGTCATAACCACTAGAATTATACCTATATTTAAGCAATCACATATGTGCCATAGAGGGTACAAGGCTAAATTCTATATGCATGGATAATCTATATAGAATAGGCATTAAGGCATTAACTCATATACATCAATACTAAGTAGGAATGACAAGAACAAATTCATATTCACCACATTTTAAAATTTAAATTTAAACTAAGATAAAAACTAATGGTTGCAAGAGTCAATAAGGATAATTCTTCGCTATATGATTTATAACTAGATTAATATGAAAATCTCTATTTCATGTAATGATTAGTAGAAGCATATTCAACCAATTGTAAATGGAAATTTTAGGACAACATTCTATAACCATGGTTAACAGATATAGAGTTAGTGTAATAGAGATTAAGAGCTTATGACTATTAACCCAAACTAAGAGCAGGAAGGATGAAATCAACATTTATGATTCTACATTAGAGGATTAAGATAACATGGAAATGAATGAATGAAAGAAGCTATGGGGGAAATTCCTCACCTTTCAAGAGTCAATTTGACCTCCTATATTGTTGGAATCGTTTGCACAAGTTCAAGAATCCAATCCCTCCATACTTTAAGCACTTGTACAACTAGGTCGTAACACCATTCATTGTGTGAGTCATGGTGTGACTCGAGTTTGATTTAAAACGAGTCAGATTATCCAACTCGGCTTTAACCCACTTTAACTTGGACCCGACTCGAGCTCGGCTAGCTTCCGTTGAGGCTCAATTCCTGTCTCTTTCTGCAACAATGTTGGACCCATGCCTGGCTAGGCTTATCTTTGACATAGTGGGTTGACTCACTGAGTTAACTTATCTTGACTCTTTCTTCTTCTCTCTCCTTTTCTTCTTCTTCTTCTTCTTCTTCCTTTTTTCATTCCTTCTACTGCTCTCACTCTCTTTGAACTACAAAGAACCTGATCTTGCTCGAGTCAGTTTGTTTTGAGTCGAAACTCGGCTGACTCAGACTCAGTGAGTCGAGTACATTAACTCGGTTCTCCTGAGTCCCGCCCAATAACAACCCGACACCCATCTCTCTTCTATTTTCTTCCCTCTTTTCTTATGGAGAACGCTCAGCAAATCCTAGACGATTCTGACCAGCAGGTTAGAAAACTAACTCCTTCTCGGACTGAGTCAAGCTCTGCTGAACTTGAAACACCTTCCTCTTCTCCTTCTCTTTTGATTTCTCTATTTCCCCCACCTCTGCTCGTCCTTCATACACCTGGACAGAAGCCAACTCTGCGACAGCTCAGCCCACGACCCGTACGAGTCAACACGGCATGAACTCAACATTGTGCATTGCTATCTCTCTCCCTATCTTCTCCCTCTCTCACACTCTTATTTCCCTCTCTCTGTTCTCTTCCCAGCAGGCAGACTACTCAGCTGAGTCGGCTAGGAGCTCGTAACAGAGGCTGGTATTGCCTTTCCCTTCTTTCTCTCCCTTCTCTCTTTCTATCTTCTCCCTTCCTACTCTCTCTACTGTGAACGACTCAGGCCAAGCTGCAATCAAACCTGTAACTCGTCTCAGTGGTGGCAGACACTTCGTCTCTCTCTCTCTCTCTCTCTCTCTCTCTCTCTCTCTCTGTGTGTGTGTGTGTGTGTGTGTGTGTGTGTTTCCTTTCTTTCCTTTATCTTTTTTTTTAAAAAATAAAATCGGCTGCCCTAAAAGGCAAGTATTTATAGAATAGATTGATCCACTTCTAGATGATTCAGACGCTACTAATCTCTGGGATTAGTTACAAGATTAAGCTCAGTCTGCTGATTCTGAGATGATCTGATCCTACTATGTTTGCCTGGCTATAATCTAATGCTGCAATGGGACTTTAGATGTTAAGGCCGATTAGATGGACACCTTTGATCAGGGTTCGGGGTCCACAATCAGATGTTGGTTTGGCTGGCTGAACGAGGAAGATGATCCGCTAACGGCGGATCATGATTGCATGAATGGTGAGGATTTGATCACTAATCATAGTGGGACCCACATTTTGGAAGGATAGGAGCATTTTCTAGATGAGGCCCGAGTTTCCTCTACCGCAACCGATCCTGAGTTGCGATTTGACGCCCTAATCGCTATAAGGGAGCTTTCCACACTCTTGGATTCATTCGAATGGATGACTGAGATCTAAGGAGTCTAGCTGACTCGGAATTCTAGCCCGGTAGTGCAACAGAATTCCGCTTTAGGAAAAACACTCGCATGCCCCCAATATTGTACCCGAAATGGTGCGTACATACACACATATCAACGTGAGATTTTGATGGGGTTTGGTCTATTTTACATCCTCTACGAGATGGACAGTTTGGATCATCTAAAGAAGATTGGATGATGGGCCACATTAGCCACACACGGATGTTGTCCGTTTAAATCTGTTGTCGGCTGGAAAAATGGGTAGAAATTCCCTTTTTTTGGGATTTCGTCGTCTCAGACACGCTTTGACTAAGTGTGTGGTCCCATGCCTAGCGGGTGCACGTGGTTCTGTGCACCTGCACTGACCATGAATGGGGCCCTAGTGATGATCGGTGTGATCTGCACTGTCAGTTCGTCTTAGCCCATCGACTATATGTCTACAGTTGAAGTTTAGTTGAATCCAAGGTTTTGATGGGTCTCATTTGGGGGTTGATCACTAATAAATATAGTTCGTTGTTAATCCGATGGTGGTTTTATTAACGCTTACAAGTGGTTCTAATGGTTAGATTGAACTGAATTTGAACATTTATGGTCCAAGTGTTTTGGGCTCTATTTTGGGTGATAGTCTATGATAAATTTTAGGGTCATATAATCCAATGGTGAGGATCAAATCTATGAATTGTTAATTTAATCTTGATCCGACAGTTAGAAATGTTTAAATAGTGTAAACTTACTTTTATGTTTACTGATTTGAGGTGAATGTTTACGGTAGGTTTAATTGAGCATTCAAGACTCTTATAGATGTGGATCAGATGTAAATCGTGTCCTTCTTGAGTTCTTTGGTCATTATGATGTAGAAGCATTGCCCATTCTTTAGCTCCATGATCAATTCTACTAGAATTTCCCTTGTCATGGCTATAATGAAAGGAAAAGTTCAAATAGGCTAGGTTTGTATCTAAACTAAGTTAGGTTACCAAGTAACACTTAAGTACTAAAAAGTATGGGGTATTACACATAATGTTATAGTAGAACGACCCATTAATGTTGATCATTTGGTTCCATTTGATATCCTTCCTCTCCTTCAGTCTGTAGGATGGGAAAACATACTACATTGGGGATGGGCCGACATATCGCTCCATTGCGAAGGCCATGTATGTTTGCATTACTGATTTTTCTACTGAAAATCTGACATTTACTATTGCGACTAGAGAAGCTCCAATTAATGTGGGTCATCATCTTATCTCTAAATTAATGGATTTACTTGTCAATGATGAAGGTATTTCAATTAGCACTCTAGTGGTAAAACCATCTGAAACTGAGAAGCGAATGCTCACTAGAGATTTATAAAATATAAATGCGGAATGAAATATTGCTGGAGATGCGCTTGTCTCAAAGTTTTTCTTACCTAGATACAGAATCCGTCACAGGATTTTCATTTCGAATGTCTATCTCGTTATGGTAACAAAACCGAACTCACTACGTTCATGGTTCATATTCTTCATCCCATCATTTCTATAACCTCTGTATGTCTTCCTTCCTTGATTTGTCATTGCATCATTCAGTTCTGTATCCATCTAGGACACAATGACATTCCCTTCACATATCTTATGACTGTATTGGCCACCCATAGTTTAGTGGACATGCTTATTGAAGAATCTCTCATTCACCACTTACCATTCAACAACTCCAATATTAATAATATGAATTTGAAGCTAACCCTAGGCCAAGTCAATGTGGGTGTTGGTGGAGCTGCTGCCGTAAATGAAAAGGAAGGTGATTTGCCTTCAGATGACATCAATATGGATGATATTTTTTATGAAATCAAATCCGATTCAGCAGATGATCGTGATTATCAGTCATCTGACTTTGATGTATGTTTGCGCTCACTTAAGGAGAAGGTTGAAAACATGAATGTGTCTTCTAACTTGCAATTTAAATATATGCGCAAATATCTTAGAAGCATTAACAAGGGACTTCATCAAATTGATCCTACCATACCTGCTCTTTCATCGGGTTCAGATTAGTATTTGAATATGTGGTTTATAATAACTTTTAAGATACTTGAATTTCTTTTGTTTTATGGCTTGGACATGCTTGAACATGCTTTCTTATGGTTTTAGTTATTGGTAATCTTGATCTTATTTGGAATACTCTTATATTTCCTTCCTTATTTATTTACTTCAATGATCATTTATTAGTTCTTTCCTTTATCATGTTGTGACAAAAAGGGGGAGAGTTTTATCATGCTTGTGAAATGTGGAATTGTAGATAGAATTGTGGATAGGTCACATTTTTTATTATTATTTTTTTTTTTGTGACTATAAGGGGGAGGAAGTAAGGGGGAGTATTGTTGGGGGAGTAGAGTATTGTTGCATTGATGCATAGTGTTTTGACCTATTAATATCCGGTGCATGATTCTTTAATGTGCATATTATATTTATTTTTAATGAAATGTGTTTCGTCACAAATTTGACAACGGGGGAGAGTGTAAGTGCTATGTTTTTTAGCTCCTATGATTATCAAATTTTGTAGTGTTAAAACATCTTGAAATCTGTGTCTTGTGTAGCTCATCTACATATTCAAGACTGTGCATCTCATGTACAAGAACAAAAGTTTTTACCTCAAGAACTTCAAATGCAAGATCAAGAGATATACATGCTCAAGTATAATACCATGGGATAGTTCACTCCTTCAAGCTTCAAAGTTCAGGGTTTCAAAGTTTCATTTAAGGCAAGATAATAGTCTTTACTTTGCTACTCAAAGATGAAGGTGAAATACAACTCAAGTACCTCAAGCTCAAGCTTCAATCTATTTCAAATTTAAGCTTCAAAATGTCACAAGTTCAAGCTTTATCATATGTTAAGATCTCAAGCTTCATGAACTTTAAAGAACAACTATCAACTAAAGTAAAAGAAGATTCAATGTTCATATATCGCTTATAAGGTATGAATGACCCTAGATTGACCATAGGATAGGTCATTTTGAATACATAATTTAATTGGGTCATTTTATAAGTGCATAGTCTATTTTTCGACTAGTTTTAGACTATGTTCGACTAGTCCTAGTACTGGCTTGACTAGTCCAAGAAATTCCTCGACCAGTCCTAAGTTTGTTACTAATTTTTAGAATTTTTTGTTAAAGCCTCGACCAGTCCTGAAGACTACTCGACCGGTCGAGTAAATAGTGCTCGACCAGTCCAGTAGGCTCGACTCAAAGTTCAGCAACTAAAATGAGTACCACACGACCAGTCGTTGACAAGACTCAACCAGTCGTGGAGGTCGCTCGACCGGTTGAGCAGGTCCTTCGACCAGTCGAGCTGTCCTCTGGGCCAGTCAAAGGAACGATTTCTACACTTATCAATAGAGCATGATTTTCAGAGTTTGATACCAATTCAAGTAAAATCACGACAACGGTCTGAGAGATTAGTAATATTCTTAAGCTATTTAGTGCTCATTTTATATTCTCTTTAATTAGCTTTTTGTATTTAATTTTATATTCTATATTTCAATCTTATTTGAACAAGGGATTGAAGTTTTTCTATTTCTTGGAATCAAAATCAAATCAAGCTAGCCCAAGGTAATTTAAATGTAAAATCAATTTAGAACTTAGAACCTTTTCATAAGTGAGTGTGAACATTGAACTTCTACTGTGTATTGGTTCTTCCAGGCTAAATCGAAAGGAGAATATCCAGATAAGTATTTTACAATTTTATAAATCAATTATTCTTTTGATTTCTTTGAGATTGTGACAGAAAAATCTCTTTCTTTTAGTTTGTCTAAGGTGATCCAGAAAACTCAGAGTGTGGGGTTTTTGAATTGTGTAAACCCACTAGAAAGACACAATTGTGAGGGTTTTAGATGAACCTTGAAAAACCTATTTCATAGTGAATGCTAATATCCACTATGTGAGGATATTAGGAGTGTAGTTGTGTGGTTGTTTTTCTAAACAGTTGGTGTACACATAAGCGAACCACTATAACTTTTGGTCTTGTGGTGATTATTTGATTATTTGATTGTGTGGATGTTGTAATTTCCCTTTATGCATTTGTGGAGAATGTTGTAATTCTTTTTATGTAAGTGTGTGAATGTTGTAATAGCTTATTTTCTTTCTTTGTTATTCTTTTCTTTATTCCACTGTATCGATTTGAGATTTTGATACACAGACCGTTCTAAGAATCAGGTTGTCCTACTATAAGTCATTAGTTTTTGGTGTAAGGTTGTCCTTAGAATAACATTTGTATCAACCTCTCAATATTGTACATTTGAGGTTGTTTTACATTTTTGCATTGTGGGATTATTTATGTGCTATGTTTATTTATATTTGTTTAAATTCCACATTTAATTTTTAATTTGGCATAGTCCTATTCCCCCCCCCCCTCTAGGACTAGTAGCTCGGCCTTTTCAAAGAAATGCATTGATAATCCATCAATTGTAGATGAATAACCAGATTGTCCATCTTCTCCATCAGTTTTGTTTGTTATATTAACTCCAATGAAACATAGGACATGGAGCATATATTTTTATGGAGTATACATACATTTTCAATCTTGTGAAGTGTGGTCCATGGTCAGTAATCCAGACCATTGGTCATTATGTCCCACTGTTGATGGAATAGGCCTAAAAAATTTCCTTGATTGGACAATGTTAACATTTTGATTCATGGCCTACAAATAGACGATTAAGAAGATAAATACCACTGGGATCTCCATCCATGGTGGGACCCAATAGACTAATGATCTGGCAAATTTGGAATTATAAACAGTTTCCCAGAAGGAATTGGAAACGGTTTCCCTAGTATGCAAGATTTAAATTAACACTTCAACACTAGAGAAAGTTAAAATATGGAACCAGAAAGAAAGCTATGTAAACTTGTTATTTACTAATCTCCAATATCTAAGTCATTAACGGCCAGCACCAATAGCACCTGAAGTAACCAAAATAACCTCAAAGGCTTGAGTATTCAATTCTTAACCTATACATATTCCATAAATAAACAAATAAAAACAATAAAGACTCCAAAATATGCAGCAATGATTAGCCAAAGAGAAGGGAAATTTGGTAATGAATAAGTTGGTGTGCTATTGAGGGACAAATATTGCAATTGGACCACATTTATGTCTTGGTTTTATGAACATAATACTGTTTAATGTCCCATTTTACTCATGTATGTGTTGCAAGGTGAGAGCTTGGATTGGAAAAAGTGCTAAAAGCATGGATTTGATGCTCAAAGATCACCAAGGCAAAGAATGGATCTTAAGAGACAAAGATGGAAGATTTCAAGTTTCCAAGATTCAAGAAAACTAAGTGGAGAAGGAACGAAGTCGAAATAACAAGTGTGGAATAAACATCGACTGTGTCATCAAACACCGTTCGATGACATCTAGGACACATTCGATGACATCGAACATAGGTCGATTACATCAAATTTATGAAGGAAAATCAAGTTGGTCATTGGACAAATTGAAGATGTTTTTCGATGACTCGAGAATTTGCTCGATAACATTGAAGTTTCTGTAAAATTTTGGCAAAGCATGTTGGACATATTGTTGAGGGTTAAATATTACATATTAGACCCTCAATTATTACTTGGTTTTACATACATAATAATGCTTAAATGATCTACTTTAATCATGCTTTTGTTGCAAGGTGAATTTAAGAAGCTTGGATTGAAAAAGGTGTTAAAGGCATGGATTTGATGCTCAAGAATCACTAAGGTAAGAGACAGATCTTAGGGGACCAAGATTGAAGAATTCACATGCCAAAGATTTGAGAAAACCAAGTGATTAATGTTAAAGAAGCTTGAAAATCATCTTGAATGCAAGATCACAGGGTTCTCAACATATGTTTGTTTCGAAACTTTATAAGAGGCCAGAAGACTCTAAATTAACCATACATGTCGATATTCAGCCATTAGATCTTTGTGAAAGTGGACCAATGGACAGATTAGCCACTAAATCACTAATTTGGGGCCCACTTAATATTTGGATATGCTTCAATTTTAGTCTTAACCCCTTAAATTAGATGAGAAAGAGGATTGACGAAATAGATTCATCAAAACATCACTGAGAATCCCACCTTGAGGGTGCTCGTGTGCACTGTACACATGTATAGTCACCACGTCAGACCGTAGATCCGATCAAAGGTCCTTTTGACCCGACCCACGCCCGACTTTCGCACAGCGTCCGCACGTCCGGACATTGTGATGTGTAGTGGGCCACCACCATTGTCTCGATGGACGATCTGAACCATCCATTCGATCTAGGGGGTGCCGACCATAGCCATGGAGTCCTTTTGCTCTAATGCATGTGTACACGTGCAGATCACCTCCAAATGCAAGATGAACAACAATGTGATTTAATAAAGTGGGTTGCACCAAAACTTGATTAAAATTGCCCATTTTTTACTGAAATTTTTCCAGGAATCCAATGGACAAGGTGGATTTCTCCAAAAATAACACCGTGGAGCCCACCGAACACCTCAGCACAGGTTTATATGCAATTACGTGTCATGCTCCAAACTCAGAAACTGGGCTCACAGAATTCTAAATCATCGAATCAGGTGCCGACAGCCTCTATAGTACCCCATTCTCAACTTCCATTGCCCATACGCTATATTTTGATCCTGAGATCCTGCAAGAGGAATTTTTCAACGTACATTTATCTCATAAGAAGCATAACCATAAGTTTACCCAAATCATAAAGGCAACATCATCATCACATATCCAGCAATATAAACATTTGAATATAGTGCTGAAAGGGAAATACATATATTAAAAATCAAAGGCTCCAAAGGATAGCTGCATGCTCCAAGCTCAACACTGCTACGACCTAACACCACCTGCATTCATCTATCATGCATAAGCTTATAGAAATCTTAGAGGGTGGTGTACGTGTGCGCGCAAGATAAGTGTTAAGAATACAATATCAGAGTAATGCGAAAACATGTTGGTAAGTCCATAAATATCATCAGCCTTATCCAGGTCATGCGATGCAAAAACATAATAAGCTAATATCATATGTTGAGGATACAATGCAATGTAGATCAGCTATGCAATATGGAGACATGGTAAGCCAAATATCATATATGAGGATGTAATGTAATATGTAGTGTGAATGAAATGACCAAGCTGAAGTGTGAAGTAGGGATGATAGTATATAGTATCACAAGCTTTAGGGTCCATCACAAGGGATATCTATCCAAACTAGTCCCATACTTGAATTTGGATAACCAGACTCAATGTGGTAAACTTTTGATTTCAGGTTGGTTGCGCGCCCCAACCGTAATCCTGACCATTGCAAAGGTACATATAATAATTAGCTATGCACCACCTGCTCGAGTGGATAGTGAATAAATAAGTAAAATACTGAGTATGTAACTCTTACTCAATAAGTACACCTATCAGTACCATACGTCTCTGGGATTATCATCGAGGTCTAGTACACCTTACGCCACCTGCCGCCCCATCAAGGGCACAACTAGGTAAGTGGAAGAGACCTCTCTATCAGCCTACCAATATCGGTCTGGCTCATCGATAGCAGACCCATTTATGAGCTGGTTAGACTCTGCCTAACATTGCTTACCCCCTCGGGCAGGTAAGGCCACACTCTCTCCCAACCGACCATGAAACAGTGCGAGACATGGCCTATTGGTATATAACCCTCATGCCCTCATACATATCTACTCAGTCTAGACATTAGGGCACCCTCTGGTACTAAGTGTTTAGGGACTTTCACTTAGGGACATCTATGGCACCCCATGTAGAAAAAAATTTCTGGTGTCCCATCTGGCTATCCACAACATGCCTGTGGAGGCTACGACTCTGATGTTGCTAGGGCGTATGATGGTCATATCATAAAATGCGAGATGCATGAGTCATATCATCTAGTCATGCAATAATCTGCCTAATGGCATGTGCTATGATCAATCACTCCTCATAATAAGCATACATATGATGAGTATGGGCATGGTTCATGGAGCTATACTAAGCATATTATATGATGATGATGTACTCTCCTCATGTTAAGGATGGGCCTAGACGGCTTACTCATATTAAGAATGGGCGTAACGAGGCCTAAGGGAAGGTCAAAATGTGGACATTTAACCATCATTGCCCATCGATATGGATATTCAACCAATATTGCTCCCAAGGAGTGGCCCTCATAGGCTAAACATATAGTGGGGCATATGCCCTCACTACAACATAATGGGCCTCACATATCATAGTTGGCCGCATCACATGGGCCTCATATATATCAAGTGGGCCACATTGCATAGGCCTTACACATCGTAATGGGTCGTATCTCATGGGCTTAATATACATCACAATGAGCCCCATCGCTTGGCCCTCAAATGCATCATAATGGGCCTCATCACTTGGGCCTAATATACAACACAATGGGCTGTTCACACGTGCTTAATATACATCGCAATGGGCCTCATCGCCTGACCCCTAAATGTATCATAATGGGCCTCATCACTTGGGCCCAATATACATCACAATGGGCTACTCACACAGGCTTAATATACATCACAATGGGCCCCATCGCCTTGTCCCCAAATGCATCTCAATGGGCCTCATCACTTGGGCCCAATATACATCACAATGGGCCCCATTGCCTGGCCCCCAAATCATCATAATGGGCCTCATCAGTTGTGTCACGTCCCAAACTCAGAAACTAGTTTCACAAAATTTCCGATCATCGAATTTGACCTCGACAGCCTCCGTAGTACACCATTCTCAGCTCCCGGCACCCATATAATAGGTTCTAATCATGGGATCCTACAAGGAGGATTTTAAACGTGAATTTATTTTGTACCAAACATAACCGTAAGCATAACCCATGGACAATAACCAAGACACCATCAAAAAATTCACTATGATCAAAAGCTTTAAGGTACAATGCGCATAAAGGGAAATACAATATCGATAATCAAAAGCTCCAGAAGTTTTATGGCACACTCCTGCTCAATGCTGTTGCGGTGTCCTAGCGTCACCTGCATGCAACGGTCGTGTATAAGCTTAGAGTGTGTGTGCAATATAAGTGTGCTCAGGTTGTAATATTAGAGTAATTCGGAATATACTGGCAAATCCATGAATACTAGCAGTTGTACCAAGGCTATGCGATGCAAGACATGAATGATGTCGGCCATACTAAGGCCATGCAATGTGAGATGCAGCTCAAGCATACTAGTCCTCATCTAAATCCACATATCAATGCAGCTCATCACTAGAGCATCAAATATCAATATAGTTCTCACTCTGGATAATCACCGGGGTCTAGTACACACTACGCCAACTTGCCGCCCCTATCCAAGCACACAACTGGATAAGTGGAAGAGACCTCACTATCCTCCTACCGATATCGGGTTCGACTTGTCGATAGCAAACCCATTCCTCAAGCTGGTCAAACTCAACCTAGATATTGTCCCCTCACTCAGGTGGGTAAGATCGCACTCCTTTCTAACAGACTATGACATAGTGAGAGACGTGGCCTACTAGTATACGACCCTCATGCGCCATGTATCCACTTGATCTCAATTTTGGAGTTACCCTCAGTACCATCGGGTTTAGAGATTTTCACTAAGGGACATCAATGGCGCCCCGATGCTAGTAACAATATTTTTGATATCCAATTCGACTCTCCACGATGTGCCTATGGAGGCCACGACCCTAATGTCGCTAAGGCATATATGGTTCATTGCTCTTAAGGGATGACCCACATAGAGCCAAGCGTATAGTGGGCCCACGGCCTCACACAAGGGTCTAATATACATCACATTAGGCCTGACCACATGGGCATGTAAACATCACGTTGGGCCTCATACAAGTGCCACATATACATCACAATGGGCCACATCCCATCGGCTTCATATACATCAAGTGGGCCACATCACATGGGCCATATATACATCACATTGGGCCTTACCATATGAGCCTCATATATATAACATCGGGCCTCACACATGGGCCACATATATACCATATCGGGCCTCACTCATGGGCCACAAATACATCACAATGGGCCTCATATACATAAAGTGAGCCGCACCAATGGGCGTCATATACATCAAGTGGATCGCATCAATGAGCCACACCAATGGGCGTCATATACATCAAGTGGATCGCATCAATGAGCCACACCAATGGGCCTCAAATACATCAAGAGGGCCGCATTAATGGGTCACACCAATGGGATACACCATCTACACCATTCATCTATTTTAAAGATCATTTTAGAGCCTTTACTAAAAAAAATGAATCATATTGACGGGTCATCGGGACCATACCGCAAATAACAGTGGAGATAATGATTTCCACTGTTTAAAATTACCAGGGCCCACCATAACGTTCAATTTCCATCCAATCTAATCATAAGGTCACATGGACCTGAATTAAGAGGAAGAATAAATTTCATATCGATCCAAAGCTTATGTTGCCCCCAAAGCGGTTCCAACGGTAGACATTCAAGCCTCCACTGACTTTTGTAGTGTGGTCCACCGGATAGACGGTGGGGATATAAAACATATACATCAGAGGTGGGTCCCATCCAGATGGACGGACGACATAGGATGAAATCCAAGCGTCATGTGGGACCCACAGAACTTGTTGATGTCAATACATCAGCTATATGCTAGTGTGAGGTGGTCCAGCCAATCACCGTCCAGAGATTGGCTGATGATGATACAATACATAGGGGTGGGTCCCACCCATCCAGGGTTAACACGTACCTCATGATAAGGCCTACAAATAGATGGTTGGTGTGGATGAAACCCATACATTTGGTGGGTCCTACGGAACTGACGTCAACGTAGCTGGTGTGGGGATCCCAACAAATTCGTCCAGCAGGTTGGTCCCACATGGGGCCCACCACATATATACATATATATATATGTATAATATAATATAATATTATAATAATTATTATTATATTATATATTTTTTGTTTTTTATTTGAAAGGGTCCAGCATCCAGACCCTGGACAATGGACGGGCAATGTGGATACATCTCAAAGGGTCCCACCGTTCAGGGGTTTGGATGGTGTGGATTCAACATAACATCAAGGTGGGTCCACATGTGTGGCCCACCCCCACTTTGGATTAATCTGATATTTGTGTTTTCCCTATATCTGGGCCTGTCCATATGGTCGAGCAACAAGCCCATTTGCTGGATAGTCCAGCGTGATGGGCCCCACCAGTAGATGGCATGATTTAACATATCATGGTGGGCCATTCATACGCACACCAGGTGGGCCGCACACCTCATCATCATCATCACCGTATAAAAGGAAGAGAGAGAGAGAGAGAGAGAGAGAGAGAGAGAGAGAGAGAGAGAGAGAGAGAGAGAGAGAGAGAGAGAGAGACTGTGTAGTGGAGGGACCCCGCCACTATGGGCCCCTCTTTGATCACACATATATCAAAATGGGTCCCATCATGAGTGGCCCTTAAATACAAATCAACGGTGGATCACCCACCAATATCACTCCTTCTTTAGCTCCTTGGACTCCTTGGCTCATAAGTTAGCTCTTTAAGGGTGGATGGTAGAGATGAGGGTTTTTTTTTTTGGTAGGGAAGTGGGCCACACTTGGATCTCTTTAGGAAGAGCTTGGACGTTGGCTCTCTCTTGGGGTTGCTTAGGGAATGGATTGAGAATGAGAGAGAGAGAGAGAGAGAGAGAGAGAGAGAAGTGATGGGATGAAATGAGATGGGTGAGTGATGTGTGAGTGATGGGTGGAGTGGTTTGTATAAGAGATAGGATGGAAAGGTGTGGGTGGAGAGGGAGAGAGTTGACTTAGGGAATGGGAGAGGGATGGGCTAGGTACTTGCTTGAGGTGATTGATTGATGTGATGTGTTGTAGAGATTCTCTCAAAATTTATAACGCGTGCCGTTTTCCTCAAAATAAATGCAGGCCCATAACTCCTGACTTGGGTAATGCATAGGGGTGTGAGATGCGACGTTGGAACCCTGGCGATGGTGCAGTCGCTAGGATATAAGTTTCGAGTCAAGCCGACTTAGATCTTTAGGATGCAACTTAGGGTCGCATGCAAACACCAATTATTGGTCACGGGTTGCCGAAATTCGACCGGGAGGACCGCAGGATCCTAAGGAACCGTACGGTCTAGGATACGGGCCTTACAGCTCTCCCCTCCTAATAAAAATTTCATCCTTAAAATTTACACAATCATCGTAACTAGACATAACTGATAAGGAAGAGGAAACATAACATCATCATATAAAATTGGAGACAACATACAAGATACAATATATAATCAATCATCAAAGAGATGGGGATAACGCTCTCGAATCTCGGCCTTGCGCTTCCAAGACGCCTCATCAACAAAATGGTGACCCCACTACACCTTCACCAAGGGAAAGACCTTGGTCCGGAGGACCTGCTTCTTTCAATTAAGGATAGGAACTGATTGCTTAATGTAAGAAGCATCCTCGGGAACCTCTAGTGGCTGTCAATCAATAACTGGAATGGTATCTGATGCACACTTACTTAACATAAAGACATGAAAAACGTTGTAGACGACAAACAATTGAGATGGCAAAGCAAACCGATAGGCCACAGTGCCAACGCGCCCTATGATCTCGAAATGTCCTATGAATCTCGGGGTAAGCTTGCCCTTCTCTCCAAATCGAATTATGCCCTTCATGGGTGAGACTTGAGATACATTATGTCCCCAACAGCGAACTCCAAGGGATGACTCTAGCGATCAGCAAAACTCTTACACCGGCTCTGAGTTGTACGCATCCTCTGCCTGATGATATTGATAGCCTCAGACATTTGCTGCACAAGCTCAAAACCTAGAAGATGCCACTCTCCAACCTCAGTCTAGCAACTCGGTGACCTGTACGGTCTACCATATAATGCCTTAAACTGAGCCATACTAATGGTCGCCTGATAGCTATTGTTGTATTCGAACTCAGTCAATTACAAATGCTCATCCAAGCTACCCCTGAAGTTAATTACACAGGCTCGAAGCATATCCTTAAGGATCTAGTTGACCCTCTCGGTCTGTCCATCGGTCTGTAGATGATACATGGTGCTGAGTTACAAAACAGATCCCATCGCTCTCTGAAAGCTCCCTCAAAACTGAGATGTGAACCTTGTGTCTCAGTCAAAAATGATCAAGACTGAAATGCCATACAGTCTCACAATCTCCTCGATGAATAATTTGGCAAGTCGGTCCAAAGACCAGGTCACATGAATCGCAAGAGAATGTGTCAAATTTGTCAGGCGATCCACGACAACCCAGATGGTGTCATGACCGCGCTAAGTCCTCGATAAACCCATAATGAAATCCGTCGATATGTGCTCTCACTTCCATATTGGGATGCTCAATGGCTGCAATGGACCAGGGGGTCTCTAATGATTGGCCTTGACACATTGGCATGTGTCACACTCGACCACAAAACTAGCAATCCAGCACTTTATCCCCTCCCAAAAATACTGTCGCCTCATATTATGTTACATCTTCGTCGAGCCAGGATGGATAGAAAACTGTGATTGATGTGCCTTGATCATAAGATCTCTGCACAACTCAGGAATATCCAGGGCACATAATTGGCCTCTGAAGCGAAGTCCACCATCATAACCAATCTACCAATCTGACTGACTCTCAGATGCTACCTCTGCTCGGTAACCCTATAATGACATGTCTATCGGCTGAATCTCGATCACCCTTACAATAAGAGAGGGTTGAATCGACAGGCTCGATAGCTGAACTATAGAAGACTGCAGATCAAACTTAAAGTCATACTCGACTATATCCTTGAGCATCCACCACTCTTAAATAATCATGTGTGTCATCAGGCCTCGTGGCTGACAGCTGAGGGCATCTACCACCACGTTTGCCGTGCCCAGGTGGTACTAGAGATCAAAATTAAAATTCTTCAGGAGCTTCATCTAACGCCTCTACCTCATGTTTAGCTAGGATTGAGAGAATATGTACTTTAAGCTCTTGTGGTCGGAGAAGAGCTCGAACCTGACCCCATAGAGAGAGTGCCTCCACACCTCCAGTGTAAAGACAACAGCTACCGACTTCAAATCGTGCATGGGGTATTTCAGCTCATGGACCTTGAGCTGACGAGACGTAAAGACCACAGGTTTCCCGTGCTGCATCAGGACAGCACCCAAACCAATATTTGAGGCATTGATAAATACAACTAATTCATCACTCCTAGAGGGAAGAGTGAGGACAAGAGTAGACGTGAGGTGGTCCTTCACCACCATAAATGCTCTCTCATAGGCATCACTTCACAAAAATTTCATGCCCTTCCGAGTCAACTTGGTTGACAGTGCTGCAATATGGGAGAATCCCTCAATAAATCATCGATAATATCCCGCTAAACCAAGAAAACTGTGGATCTTAGATGCGTTCGTGGGCTAGCCCCTCTGACGCACTACCTCAACCTTCGAGAGATCCATTACGACACCCTTCCTTGTCACCAGTGATCGAGAAATTTCACCTCTTCCTGCCAAAGCCCGCACTTCTCCAACTTAGTATACAGCCGGTGGGCACGAAGGATCTGCAACACAATCTCTAAATGTTGTACATGCTCCTCAAGGGTCCTCGAATATATCAGAATGTCGTCGATAAAGACCACAACAAACTGATCAAGATATGGATGAAAGACCCCATTCATCAACTGCATGAAGACCGCGGGAGCATTGGTCAGTCTGAAGGACATGACCTGGAACTCAAAATGACCATAGCACATCCTAAAAGTTATCTTTGAGATGTCCTCCTCTCGAAACCGAATCTGATGATAACCAGAACTCATTTTATAAGACCCGTATCCTACTCCGTACTATTCCGTCGACTCTCGTGATCATTCCTCATGAATTTCTGCAATCTACGACCGATGATTGATGTTTACGCGTGATCCTAAGTCATATCCTATAGATTTGAGTCGACTTAATCTTAGACCTGTACCATTGTGACCGCACCGTCGTCGCGGTTCCAATGCCACGTCTCGTGCACCAATCCGATGCTTAGATCATAGGATGTGGACCGTGAATTATAATGACCGTGGACCGCATATTGCGAGATCCACCCATCATATGTGGCACCTATCCCTAGGTAATCATGAGGGTGATGGATGACATCACCCTATCTATAGACACCCTACCCTGGCTAGCCACCTTACCTTAGCTATAGCCACCCTACCTACCCCTAGCCTTCTTACAAATACTTATGGCTAGCCACCCTACCCCTAGCCCTTCTTACAAGCATTTATTGCTAGCCACCCTCTCTTACAAGTAATCATGGCCTACCTAAGCTATTCTCTCTCTCTCTCTCTCTCTCTCTCTCTCTTTACAACTCTCTCTCTCTCTCTCATTTCTCAAACCCACATTCCCAAGCAAGGAAAAATCCCACATCCAAGCCCTTCCATGTGAGAAAAGAGTGAGTTGTGTGGCCCACTTTCCTCTTCTAAAATCCTTCATCCTAGCCATTCCCTTCCATCACCCTCCATCAAAGTGAAGCACAAGGAGCTCAATGTTTCATTGGACCAAGAAGATCGAATGATGGGTGCTTTATAGGCTAGATTTCTTATTTTGATGAAGGGCCAAGTGGGCCTACCGATTGATGGTATGGATCTCACTTTGGACCCTAGGTGTGGCCGATGGCCCACCTTGATTCTCATGATCATTCCATGATGGGGCCATTCTCCATGGACCCCCATCATGATGTTTATTTTCTTTGCATAAAAAGGGATCATCTAGACCTTCCATTTTGGTGGAGAAGGAATTTCCTTCGTTGATTTTGGATTTGGTGGGCCCACATGTATTTGGGACCCACTTAATGTATGATTAATTGCAAAGGAGGGCTCATAGTGTTGGGGTCCCTCCATCATCACATGTCTCTCTCTCTCTCTTTTAATGTGATGAAATGGCCCTGTGGCCCACCCGGATGGACCCCACCATAAGGCATGTATTTTATCCAAGTCACCTATAGGTGGGGCCCACTTTATAAGTGTTATATCCACACTAATCATCATTTAGTGGGCCACCTGGGCAGCCCACTTGAAGAGCACAAACCGTCCAGCGTCCTTGGACGCTAGATGTTTATGGAAAACACAAGTATTAGCCTTAGTTCAAGGCATTTGGGGTGAGCCACTTGTATAGGCCCCATAATGATATATGCATTCAATCCACTCCGTCCATCCTATTTACAAACTCATTTTAGGCATTCAGTCAAAAAATGATGCTGATCCAACTTTCTGGTGGGCCACACCTTTGAAAACAATGATTTTCACCATTCAAATTCACTTAAATTTCTCTACATGCCGAAAAATGCCTAATATCGGGCTTGATGGATTGGTTATGGACTGTAGAATCTATTGGGTGTACGAAAAACTGCAAAAAAAATGTGATTTAAAAAAAAAAACATATAGGTAATAGACGTTGCTGCTGTTAGAACACAAGCAGCACCTGCTATGTGTTGCGGACGGACAACCAGGACCCACGGTCCAGCTGTGGGCCGCACCATGATCTATGTTAATTATCCACACCGTTCATTGGGTGGGCCCCTTCCAAAGATCGGCCCGATCTGAAACTCAGATGGCCCATATCATAGGAAACAGTGGTGATTGAACGACTGCCATTGAAACCCTTTTTGGGTCACCACAGAAGTTTTAAATCAATAAGAAATTTGTTCTTCCTATTCATTTGGGTCCGTGCGACCTTATCAATAGGTTGGATGGAAAGCAAACGTTATGGTGGACCCCACGTGGGACCCTCAATGATGTATGTGTTTTAGTCACACCGTCCACAACAGTGGATGGTGGAACCCACCACAGTGTGTGTGTTTTGTCCACACCGTCCACTGGACGGTGGGAACCCCAGTGATGTATGTGTTCTCTCACACCATCCATCCTTATGGGACCCACCATGATGCTTGTGTTGTATCCAAACTGTCCAACCATTTTGAAAGCTAATTTTATGGCATGAGCTAAAGAATGAGTCAGATCCATAGTTCAAGTGGATCCCCACCACTGAAAAATAGTGGGGGTAGTGACATTCACCATTCAAAAACTTATTAAGGGCCACGGTAGTTTCGAACAAACTAAATGCCTTTGCCTTCACTTCATCTATCTTCATGATTGGGCCTTGTAGGATTTTAACGGCGAAAATCATTCTCATCACTATTATTTGGAGTGCGATGCAGTTGATCTTTTGAGATGACTCTATATATATATATATTATTGATGTACTTGTGGCCATCTGTTGAGACCCATTTGATATATACATGAGGCCCATGTGATTAGGCCCATCTTAATTTATTCGTGGCCCATTGTTGTGGCCCACCTTGATATTTATAAGGCCCATTTGAGGAGGCCCATCTTGATGTAGTTATGGCCTATCTATTGAGACCCACCTTGACATATATGAGGCCCATTTGATATATATGAGGCCCATGGGTCGAGGCTAATGAGATGTACATAAGGCCCATTGTAGTGTGTGATTCCACCATAGTTTTTGTAATGATGTTATGGCAAGCCGTGCCTTGGGAGCAATGATGGTTTGGCGTTCACATTATAAGAATAATATTGGTTAAATGTCTGAATAATGTTTGAAAACCAATAGTCGCGTCTCCCACCGTGTCGGGGTCGGTTAGAAGGGGGTGTGGCCTTATCCGCCCGAGTGAGGGGGTTATAAGCTAGGCTGAGTTTGACCAACTCACAAATGAGTCCGTTATCGACGAGCCGGGTGGGTATTGGTAAACTACTGGTTAGGCAGATAGTGTGGTCTATTTCACTCGCTGAGCTATGCGGCTAGGGAGGCGGCAGTCAGGGTGAAGTATACTAGACCTCGGTGATATCCCAGAAGAGGAACTGTATTGATATATGTATTTGATGAGTACTGGCATGCTTGCTTTGCATCTCGCATATGACATTTGGCCACATAAGCCTCGCATCGCATGGTCTTGGTATGGCCGATAGCATTCATGCCTTGCATCAGATAGCTTTTGTATAGCTGATAGCCTTTATGGACTTCCCGCGTGTTTCTGCATTACTCTGATACTGTATACTTGGCACTTGCCTTGCGCACACACTTACACCACCCTCTAAGATTTTGTAAGCTTATGCACGACCGTTGCATGCAGGTGTCGTCGGACAGCAGCAGCGCTGAGGCAGGAGCACGTAGCAGACTATTTTGAAGCTTTTTGATCACCTTGTATTTTCCTCTTCGCATTGTACTTAAAGTTTTTGATATAGTGGATATATGGCGATGTTATTTTGTGACTTGATTATGCTTGTGGTTATGCTCCATTACAAAAAAAAATCATACTGAAAATCCTCCTTGTAGGATCTCAGGATCGAAATCTGGCATATGAGTGTTAGGATCCGAGAATGGGGCACTACAGAAGCTGTCGGCACCGGATTTGGCAATCAGGAATTTTGTGAGCCCCGGTTTCCGAGTTTGGTGTGTGACACATGTCAATCTTCGAAAAGAACTGTGCACCCTGTAGTTGATTAAACAAGTTGTCAATCCTCGGAAGCGGATACTTGTTCCTGATCGTGACCTGGTTGAGCTCACTGTAATTCATGTAGAGCCTCAATGAGCCATCCTTCTTCTTGATAAAGAGTACCGGCATTTCCTAAGGCGAACTGCTCAGACGGATGAAACCCAACTCACGCAACTCGTCCAACTACCACTATAGCTCTCATAAGTCTATCGGTGTCATACAATAAGGGGCCTTTGAGATAGGCGTGGTACCGAGCACATGGTCAATCTGAAACTTAATATGTTGGCATGATGATAATTCTAGAATCTCCTGGAACACATCAGGAAAGCCACAAATGATCGGCAGTTGGTCTATACACAAGGCAACTGGTTCCTTAACGACGTAGGACATCAAACAAAATAATGCCTCTCCTCTAGGCTCGACAATGAACTGGAACTATGCTAAGCCTAGTATACAAAACATGACTGTCCTCGCAGAGCAGTCCAAGACGGTGTGGTACTCGGCAAGCCAATCCATGCCCAAGATAACATCAAAATTTGATAGTACAAACAAGTCGGTAGGTAAGAAAATCTCTCCCACCAACATGGGGAAAGATGAACAGAAGCAGCCTATCATTGTAGTCTTCCCCAAGGGCATCGATACAGTCAACCCCTCACTAGCAGACTCTATCGGCAATCCAGTCAAATGATAAAAATCCTCGAACATGAACAAGTGCAAAGCACTGGAATCAAACAAAACTCATGAATGCATGCATAGACGGGAAGAATACCCTCAACGACTCTTTCGAATGACTGTGGGTCCTACTGAGCTACGTAAAACCTAACTTGAGCTGGCTGAGGAGGTGTCTGTCCCCTATTAGGGTGCTGCTGCTGATGATGTCACTGAGGCGGTCGAATTTGTTGCCTCTGCTACTGAGATCTAGGAGGCTGGTGCTGATACTGGTGATGAGGGGGCCTTGGCAGTGGGAGCTGTTATCGTTGTTGCTATGGAGGCTACTGTGGTGCTCTTGGATGCTGCTGATGTGGTCGTGGTCGAGGACACTCCCATCTACGGTATCCTATCCCACTGCATCCATAATAGGCACCGGGAAGCTACCTCTTATGTGGTTTCGGGGGTGCCACTGGTGCTAATGGTGCTCTGGCGGTTGGGTAGCCTGTGCACCTCTGCTGCTGATGACGTTGCTTTTGCTGGGAGCTACTGGAGGGGGCTGCCTCTTTCGATCTCTCCTCTGATATCGATCACTCTGCATGCCATCTGACTTAGTCTAATAAATCTGAGCCCTCCGTACTAATGCCAGAAAGGTCCGGAGCTCAAGCCCAAAAATACAGCCTCGAAGACTGTAATGCAAGCCGTTCTCGAAACAGTGGGCCTTTCGCTCCTCATCATCAACCAAATACAGCGTGAACTTCGATAGTACCACGAAATGAGTCACATACTGCGCCACAGACATGTCTCACTACACTAAGGTCTTGAACTCTAATACTCGCATCTATGGGCCACACCAATGAGCCTCATATATATTAAGTGGGTCGCTCCAATGGGCCTCAAATACATCAAGAGGGCCACATCAATGGGCCGCACCAATGGGCCACACCATCTACACCATCATCTATTTAAAAGATCATTTTAGAGCCTTTCTCAAAAAAATGAATCATATCGAGAAATCACCTGGACCATACCACAAATAACAGTAAAGATAATGATTTCCACTATTTAAAATTCCAAGGGCCCACCATAACATTCAATTTCCATCCAATCTAATCATAAGTTCACATGGACCTGAATTAAGAGGAAGAACAAATTTCATATCGATCCAAAGCTTATGTGGCCCCCAAAACGGTTCCAATGGTAGACATTCATGCCTCCATTGATTTTTGTAGTGTGGTCCACCTGATAAAGAGTGGGGATATAAAATAAATACATCAGTGATGAGTACCATCTAGATGGACGGACGGCGTAAGATGAAATACATGCGTCATGTGGGACCCACAAAACTTGTTGATGTATACAGCAGTGGAACCCATAGAACTTGCCAACGTCAATACATCCAATATATGTTGGGGTGAAGTGGTTTAGCCAATCACCGTCCAGAGATTAGACGGTGATGATACAATATATAGGGGTGGGTCCCACCCGTCCAGTGTGTTGGACGGTATGGATTTAACACGTACCTCATGATAAGGCCTACAGATAGATGGTTGGTGTGGATGAAACTCATACATTTGGTGCATCCCATGGAACTAACGTCAACGTAGCTGGTGTGGGGATCCCAACCAATCTGTCCAACAGGTGGGTCTCACATGGGGCCCACCACATACATATATATATATATATGTATAATATAATATAATATAATAATAATTATTATTATATTATATTATTTTATTTATTTATTTATTATTGAAAGGGTCCAGCGTCCAAACCCTAGACGCTGGACAGATAGTGTGAATACATCACAAAGGGTCCCACCGTCCAGGGATCTGGACGATGTGGATTCAACACAACATCAAGGTGGGTCCACACGTGTGGCCCACCCCCACTTTGGATTAATTTGATATTTGTGTTTTCCCTATATCTGGGCATGTCCAGACAGTCAGGCAATAAGCCCGTCTGCTAGACATTCCAGCAAGATGGGCCCATGGATATAACATATCATAATGGGCCATTCATACACACGCCAAGTGGGCCACACGCCTCATCATCATTATCACCGTACAAAAGGAAGAGAGAGAGAGAGAGAGAGAGAGAGAGAGAGAGAGAGAGAGAGAGAGAGAGAGAGAGAGAGAGAGAGAGAGAGAGAAGGTGTAGTGGAGGGACCCCACCACTATGGGCCCCTCTTTGATCGTATACAAACATCAAAATGGGTCTCATCATGAGTGGGCCCTTAAATGGAAATCAACGGTGGATCACCCACTGATATGACTCCTTCTTTAGCTCCTTGGACTCCTTGGCTCCTAAGTTAGCTCTTTAAAGGTGGATGATGAAGGTTGGATGGTAGAGATGAGAGTTTTTTTTGGGTAGGGAAGTGGGCCACACTTGGCTCTCTTCGGGAAGAGCTTGGACGTTGGCTCTCTCTTGGGGTTGCTTGGAGAATGGGTTGAAAATGAGAGAGAGAGAGAGGGAGAGAAGTGATGGGATGAAATGAGATAGGTGAGTGATGGGTGGAGTGGTTTATGTAAGAGATGAGATGGAAAGGTATGGGTGGAGAGAGAGAGAAAGAGAGAGTTGACTTAGGGAATGGGAGAGGGATGGTATAGGTACTTTCTTGAGGTGATTGATTGATGTGATGTGTTGTAGAGATTCTTTCAAAATTTATAACACATGGCATTTTTCTATAAATAAACACAAGTCCACAACTCTTGGCATGGGTATCACATCAGTGCGCCAGACGAGGCATTGGAATGGTGGTGATGACGTAGTCGCTAGAATACAAGTTTTGAGTCAAGCTGACTCAGATCTTCGGGACGCGACTTAGGGTCGCATGAAAACCTCGATTACGGATCACGGGTTTCTAGAATTCGATCGGGAGGACCGCGGTATCCTAAGGAATGGTACGATCTAGGATATGGGCCTTACAACTTGGGCCTAATATAATCACCATGGGCCCCTTCACCTGGCCCCCAAATGCATCACGATGAGCCTCATCACTTGGGCCCAATATACAACACATCGGGCCTCACTCATGGGCCACATAAACATCATAATGGGCCCCACTAGATGGACAACTTGGATCAAATACGTACACTACGTGGGGACCACATGGATGGACGATACGAATATACAACACAACACAAGGTGGGCCGCATAAGTGGATGGCATAGATGAAACACATTCAACGTGGTGGGCCTTGTGATTACACAACAAGTGGGCCCACCAATCATGGCCAGATGGTGTGGATTATACAACACATACATCATCATGGGGTCCACGTCCCACGTGGACAGCGTGGATAGCTACACATGTAGCTGGACGTGAGCCTCACGTCCAGCCCTGGATGGACAGCCAGGAAATACATCAAGGTAGGCCCCACATGGCACTATTCAGGAATGGACGGTGTAGATATAAAACACATAAATCAGTGTGGGCCCACCCCCACATGTACAACATGTGTGGGGTGGGCCTAATGTCATCCCAAGATAAATGGATAGTGTGGAGAAATACATACATCATGGTGCGTGCCACACAGCACTGTCCAAATGGACGGTGCAGATATAGAATATATACAGCAAGGTGGGTCCCAACGCCACACATGTCACACATGTGGGGTGGCCCCACGTCCAAAGCAAATGGATGGCTTGGAGAAACACGTACATCATGGGGGCCCACATAACTTGTTGATGTCCTTATAGCAACTGGATGTTGCTGGACATCTGGGCTGCTAGCCTAGTGTCCAACAGATGGACGGTGCAGATGTAGAACACATGCATCAATGTGGGCCACGTTCAAGGATGGATGGCCTGGATGAAAAACATACATCAAGTGGGTCCACACGTGTGGCCCACCTGCATAATATCAAGATGATATTTGAATTTCACTCACCCATTCAGGCATCTTGGACGTCCAGCGGATGGACAGCCTGGATGGAATCACATTATCAAGGAGGTCCCATGGCCACATGGACGGTGTGGATTAAGGTACATAAGTTAAGGTGGAGCCACGTCCACCTACTAGACAATGTGGGTGCAGCACCTACATTAGTAGGTCCCACCAAGATAATATTTATATTTTCATTCTATCCGGGCCAGTCCGAATGGACAGCTAGAATGGGCCCCATCCATGACAATGAGGTGGGCCCCGCTTGGGCAGCGGTGTGGCCCACAAAATGGATAGCGTGGATCATACATCAAGGTGGGCCATCATACATAAAAGGAGAGAGAAAGAATGAGGGAGAGAGAGAGAGAAATCATGAGATGGAGAGCTCCGCCACTATGAGCCCTCCTAGGATTACAATACATACATCAAGTTGGGTCCTAAATACGATCCATACTATCAATTGGTAGGCCCCACTTGGTCTATCACAAAAATTACAATTTAATCCTATAAACATCCACCGATTTTTCTCTTTCTTAGCTCCTTGGAATGCTAAGCTCCTAAGCTTCCTCTATGATGGTGGAAGATGAAGATTGAAGGGTGGAGATGGGAGATTAGAGGGTAGGAAGTGGGTCACACCTAGCTTCTCCTTGGAAAGCTTGGACAGTAGCTCTCTCTTAGTTGTTGGGAGTGAAGAGAGAAATGAGAGAAGAGAGGGTATTGTAAGAGAAGGTGACATAGAGGGTATGGGTTGCCTTGACTTTTTGGTAAGAAAGGGATGAGATAGGTATGGGTGTTGTTGACTTTTGGGTGAGACAGGGATGGGTTGGTACTTGACTTGTGATTGATTGATTGATGTGATGGATTGTAGAGATTCTCTTGGGAATCGCAACACATGACATTTTTCTTGAAATAAACGTTGTCCCACAACTCCTGGCCTGGGTATCGTATCGATGCGCTAGACACGACGTTAGAACCGCATAGACGGCATGGTCACAATAGTACAAGTCTCGGGTCAAGTCGACTTAGTTTTATAAGATGCAACTTAGGGTCGTCCACAAATGTTGATTTAAGTCATGGTTTGCCGAAATTCAACAGGGAGGATTGCGGAAGTCTAAGGAACCATATGAACTAGGATACGAGCCTTACATTATGCATGTCTGGATGCTGTTTCCGCTGTGGCCAATTGCGCGATCTTGGCCATGATCAGATGGCCAATCTGAACTATTTAAAAGTTCAGAAAGGTGGTCATGACCCTAGCAAAGAACTCAGATCCCAAGTTTGGACAATTGACCGTCAAAAACTTTCATTCAAACGCAACATGTTATAAGCGTTTCTTACATACGCGGCATTTGTTATGAAAATTCTCCACCGCCTCTGGCCAACCGACTCCCAATCATTATAAAAAGGAGGAAAACGTGGAGAGTAAGATCATCAGAATGTGTGAAGTGCAAAGGCAGAGAGAGAGCGTGGAGGCGGCGGTTATTAAAAGAGTTCTTCCTTCCCTTCTTTATTTGTTTTGTTTAAGAGATTTTTAATCAATCATGTCTATGATCGACTAAACCTCTTAGCTAGGGCTAAGAGGTGAAGCTTGTAACATGATGGGTTATTTTTCTATGCTTTGATTCATGTTTATTGAACTATCTTTGCTTCTAGTTTGATTATAAGGAATGTTTTTAGTTTTTAATGGTTTGTCGTGACTTAAATTACAATGGATCTATGATAGCTTTGAGCATTTTCTCTTATTATTATGATTATGAAATTAGGAACTCTGTTGTTCACCATCATCTCATGGACATGGTTAGATGATGGAATTCTTCCTAACGTTTATACATCTCTTAGATTGGTTATGAATTGGTTAAATTCTGTTGTTTGCTTTGTCTCATGGGCATGGTTTGTGATGAAATCACTTCTAGTTCTTATACCTCTCATCTCTTAAGAACTAAATCAAAAGAAGTTCATAATTGAATTTTAATGACATATCTTCTAACTAGATGAAGATGGGACTCTGATTCCAGTTGTGTTTGTGAATTAAGCAAGGATCTTCCTAATTGCTACAAGTGGATCCTTGGCACCCTACTTTTCCACCTTTGAATTTTACAAGTTTTAGTTAAAGTAATTCACCATTATTCTCTTAAATTTTTCTGATTCAAGTTACATCTTCTTCTAATTCTTGTTCTAGTTACTTTCAGAATACGTACATGGTTCAATCCCTGTGGATTCGACCATGGTCTTACCGAGATTATTACTACATCGCGACCCTATAGTTGGGGTGGTGAACAAGTTTTTGGTGTCATTGTTGGGGACTAACAGTTGCGGTTTTTTTTTAGAGTAACTAGTTTTAGAATTACGTTAAGATTAGGGTTCTAATTTTAGGATAGAGTTTTTCTGTTTGATTTTTAGAAACTAACCTAACTTTCTTGTTTTGTAGGATTCTGAGATAGACTTTCTAAATTAGTAATCTCTTTCTAATAGTTCTATTTTTTTTTCTATTTTTAGGATTAAATTTTATTTTTTGTTTTTAAAAACTTTCTAATTCTAGGATTTCTTTTAACTTTAGAAACTAACTTTCTAATTCCAAGTTTAGAAACTTTCCTAAATTGATTTTAGAATCTAACTTTTCTCTTTTTAAAACTTTTTAGAACCTTTCCTTTTTAGAAACTAACTTATTTTGTTTTGTTTTGCAGGGTTTTAATTTAGGAACTTCTAACTTGGTAACATCTTTCCAACTCTTCTCTGTTTCTATTTCTAGATTCTTATTTCCTTTCTTTCTTTTAGGTTTAGGTTTAGAATCCAAATTGAGGGTTGAAAGTGTTTCATGCCCAAGTGGGTTCGTGACAACACTTGACATTTCTTGACTGAAGGAGGATTGGTTGAGGGGTTGACTATCCATCGCAGGACTAAACACCGCTCGAGATCCCTAGAGTTAATTAAGGTTATGGCTGCAAATCAACTGGACAATTAACCTGAAGGACTACATCAGCCTAGGGTTGGGGAAGTCCAGGATGAGAATAAGGTGCATCAAGTAGCCCCGCCTCATACTTTACGAGATTATTTACAACCAGTGGAGGTGAACATGCCCTCATGCATGGTTTTCTCAGAAAACACATGACACATGGATATCAAGCCAGGGGTGATCCAACTCCTTTCAAAATTTTATGGGCTTGAGTTAGAAAATCCATGTTTACACTTGAAAGAGTTTGATGAGATCATAGCCACTTTATATTTTCCAAACATGTCTGAGGACACAGTCAGGCTGAAACTCTTTTCATTTTCTTTGAAAGAGAAAGTTAAGACATGTTTGCATTCACTACGTTCCATATCTATTGGCACATGGAATGACATGGTAAAGGAGTTCATAAAGAAATTTTTTTCAGATCATAAAACAAACACCCTTAGAAAGTCAATTATGAACTTCACCTAAAAAGAAGACAAAATATTCTTCCAATGTTAGGAGTGGTTCAAGGATCTTGTTAGTTCATGCCCACAACATGGTTTTGAAACATGACGCATTACACATTTTTTCTATGATGGACTGACATCTTCCATAAGCCAATTGGTTGAGACAATGTGTAATGGGGAATTCGTGAATAAAAATGTCGATGATGTGTGGGATTATTTGAAAAACTTGCTGAAAATACATAATCATGGGACACTTACCCAAAATCAAGCACCACTTCAAGGCCCACTCAATCAAAGGAGGGGGCGGATTATACCTTCTGAAAGAGGATGATGATATTAATACTAAAGTGTCTAATCTCATAAGAAAATTCGAGGCCATGGAATTAAAGAAGGATAAGGTTAAGGAAACTGTTTGCGATATTTGTGCTTGCAATATTTACACAACTGAAAATTGTCCAACAATACCTGCCTTTCAAGAGGTGTTGAATGAGCAATCCAATGCCGTGAATAATTACCAAAGACCTTTCAATAGACCTACCTCCAATACATACAATCCTATTTCGAGAAATCATCTAAATCTCAGTTAGAGGAATGGACAAACTGCTACTCCTTAAGGTTTCTTTAATCAAATTCCAAATCAAGTGAAACCTCAAGAGGATCCGATTCTAAAACATATTCAAAACCAAGAGCTTATCAGTCAGGGCATATTGCAAACCCTTCAAGACATTTCAAAGGCCATACATGGGCGTGAGATAAAAAATTCAATTGGGGAAAAAGGGATTCTTTCAGCCCAACTTTTCTCCAATCCCAAACCACAATATGAGATAAGTGATCCAAGCTCTTCAAATCAGAAGGAGCAAGCTAAGTCTATCACCACTCTTAGGAGTGAGAAAATAATTGATAAATCTATTCCAGTAATGTCTGAGAAGCCTAAGGACCCGGAAGAGGATTACGATGATAGAACTAGCACTGCTCCACGAGAATTGGAACCGAAACTTCAAGGCAAGATGATTGCCCCATTCCCCCAATGGTTGGTTACACCAAAACCTCTCTTTAACTCTCAGGACATTTTAGAGGTGTTGAAACAAGTGATGGTCAATATTCCTCTACTGGATGGGATTAAACAAATACCTTCATTGCCAAATTTCTGAAAGACTTGTGCACAACCAAAAAATGGCAAAATATTCAAACGAAAATATTCTTAACTAATAAAGTGAGTGTCATCCTAAAGAAAGATGTGCCACAAAAATTTAAAGATCCCGGTAGCCCAACCATACCTTGTGTAATCAGGAACTACCAAATTGAGCAAGCACTTCTTAACTTAGGAGAGAGCGTAAATCTGATTCCCTACTCGATGTACAAATAATTAGGTTTGGGTGAATTAAAATCCACCCTACCCACATTATAACTTGTTGATCGCTCGGTTCGTGTACCAAGAGGAATAATTGAGGATGTGTTGTCCAGGTTGATATATTCTACTACCCTATAGATTTTATCGTTCTGGATACGAAACCCATCAGTAACATGAGCACTCAGATTCCCGTCATTCTTGGTCGTCCATTCCTTGCCACTTTAAACACAATTATCAATTGCAGGAATGGAGTCATGAGTATGTCTTTCGAGAATATGACATTGGAGTTAAACATCTTTTCAACATAGGCAGAAGGTTAAAGGATGATGACGATTTCCACTACATTAACATGATCGAATCTTTCGTGGAAGATAAAACGCCCTTGACTTTATCTTTTGATCCTCTAGAGACGTGCCTAGCCCACTCCCATGATTTTGATGATGACATCATTAGGGAGATGTGTGTCATGCTTGATACTGCACTGGTCCTTGACGTTAACCGGTGGAGGCCACAATTTGAAGAGTTGTCCCAAATTGATGTAGTGCCTTTAACGTCTAGCCTCAAGGCACCGAAGCTTGACCTAAAACCGTTGCTCTCTTATTTGAAATATGTGTACTTAGGTTAAGATGAGACATACCAGGTGCTGAGTTCTTCCCACCTTGAATAAGAATGGGAGAGTATGCTCATATTTACTCTCATTGAGCATAAGGGAGCCCTTGGATGGACGATTACAGACATCAAGGGAATTTATCCTTCGATTTGTACTCACCACATTTATCTTGAGGATAATGCAAAGATTTCTCGGCAATCACAACGTAAACTAAATCTAAATATGAAGGAAGTGGTTAAAGCCGAGGTTCTTAAACTATTGAATGTGGGTATCATATACCATATATCCGATAGTCAATGAGTGAGTCCAACTCAGGTGGTTCCTAAGAAGTCCGGAATCACCATCGTAACCAATGCCAACAATGAACTCGTGCCAACTAGAGTTACTACTGGTTGGAGAATGTGCATTGACTATAAGAAGTTGAATACCGTCACAAGGAAGGACTCTTTTCCTTTTGAAAAGGCTGAGCTAAAAGTCCTAGAGGGGAGGGTGAATAGGACTATGCCAAATTAAAAATTAAATGCAGAATTTAAACAAATATAAATAAAAATAGTAATTAAACAATCCTATAATGCAAAAATGTAAAATAACCTCAAGTGTACAAGTATTGAGAGGTTGATACATATGTTGTTTTAAAGACAACCTTACACCAAAAACCAATGGCTTATGATAGGACAACCTGATTCCTATAATGGTCTGTGTATCAAAATCTCATACCAATACATAGGAATAAAAAAATAAATAGCAAAGAAAATAACTAAGCCATTACAACATTCCCACACATACATAAAAATATTATAAAATTCTTCACAAATGCGTAAAGGGAAATTACAACATCCACACAATGAAATAAACAATCAATCACCACAAGACCAGAAATTATAGTGGTTCACTTCTGTGTACATCAACTGTTTAGAAAAACAGCCACACAACTACTCTACTCCTAATATCCTCATACAGTGGATATTAACGTTCACTATGAAATAGATTTTTCAAGGTTCACCTAAAACCCTCACAATTCTTTCTTTTAAATGGGCTTACACAATTCAAAAACCCCACACTGAGTTTTTTGGATCACCTCAGACAAATCAAAAGAATGAGATTTTTCTGGCATAATCTCAGAGAAACCAAAAGAATGAATTGATTTACAAAATTGTAAAAACTTATCTGGATATTCTCCTTTATTACAGGGAAGAACCAATTCGGTGTAAAAATTCAACTTAAATGTTCAATATTCACACTCACTTATGAAATAGTTTTAAGTTCTAAATTAATTTTAGATTAAATCACCTCGAGCTAGCTTGATTTAATTTTGATTCCAAGAAATGGGAAAACTTCAATCCCTCTTTTAAATAAGATTGGAATGTAGAAACTCAAAATCAAATGCAAAGAAATCTAATTAAAGATAATATAAAATGAGCACAAATAGCTTAAGAATATCACTAACTTATCTCTCAAAGTGGCATATTGATTTTACTTGAATTGGATATCAAACTCTGAAAATTGTGCTCTATTTATAAGTGCAGAAATCGCACCTTCGACTGGTCTAGATGTCAACTCGACTGGTCGAAGGACCAACAAACTTTTAAAAATTTGGGCACGATAAGATCAGGCTGTTCCACGACTGGTCGAAGGACCTGCTCGATTGGTCAAGTGGTCTCCACGACCGGTCGAGTCCTGTTCACAACTAGTCATGTGGAACTCAATTTAGTTGGTAGACTTTAAGTCAAGCTTGCAGGATTGGTCGAGCACTGTTCACTCAACAGGTCGAGCAGTCTCCAGGACTAGTTGAAGATTTCTTAGACTGGTTGAGCCAGTACTAGGACTAGTCGAACTTAGTCTAAGGCTAGTCGAAAAATAGTCCATGCACTTATAAAGTGACTCAATTAAATTATGTATTCAAAATGACCTATCCTATGGTCAATCTAGGGCCATTCATACCTTGTAAGCGATATATGAATATTGAATCTCTTTTACTTCAATTGATAGTTGTTCCTTTATGTTTATGAAGCTTGAGATCTTGACATATGATGAAGCTTGAACTTGAGACATTTTGAAGCTTGAAATTAAAGTACTTGACTTGTATTTCATCTTGAGCTTTGAGTACCAAAGTAAAGACTATTTTCTTGCCTTTAGATGTAGCTCTGAAACCTTGAACTTTGAAGCTTGAAGGAGTAAACTATCACATGATATTATACATGAGCATGTATACCTTTTGATCTTGCATTTAAAGTTCTTGAGGTGAAGACCTTTGTTCTTGTACATGAGATGTACAGTCTTGAATATGTAGATGTGCTACACAAGACAGATTTCAAGAGGTTTTGGCACTACAAAATTTGACAATCATAGGAGCTAGAAAACATAGCACTTACAATCTCCCCCTTTGCCAAAATTTTGACAAAACACACTTCATTAAAATAACATAACCATTACACACACAATAAAGAATCATGCACCAGTTATCAATATAAACCAGTTACAACCTGGTTAAAGAATCATGCACTAGTTATAAACAAGTCAAAACAAATCGCATCTACTCTTTGACAATACTACCTCTTACAAAAAATTGGCCACGTACCACAATCCACGATCCACATATCACAAGCATGATAAAATTCTCAAACTTTTTGTCACAATATGACAAAGGAAGGAACCAATAAATGATCATAGAAGTAGATAAATAAGGAAGAATAAGAAGGGTAATGAGGAAGAAGAAAATATATGATTTATATAATCAAGTTAACCAAATTCATAAGCTAGCATGTTCAAGCATGTTCAACCATGTTCAACCCTATAGAACGAAAGAAATCCAAGTATCATAAAAGTTATTACAAACTATATAATCAAATATTAATCAGAACCCAAAGAAAGAGCAGGTATAGTAGGATCAAGTTGATGAAGTCCCTTGTTAAGGCGCCTAAAATATTTGCGCATATATTTGAACTACAAGTCATGGGACACATTCGTGTTTTCTATCTTCTCCTCAAGTGAGCGTAACCGCGTATCAAAGTCAGATGGTTGCTAATCAGGATCATCTTCTGAGTCGGATTCGATTTCATCAAAAATGTTATTTATATTGATGTTATCTGGAGGTAAATCACCCTCTTCTTCATTTGCCGCATTGGCTCCACCAACACCCACATTGACTTGGCCTGGGGCCAACTTCAAATTCATCTTATTAATATTGAAGTTGTTGAATGGTAGGTGGTGAATGGGAGCTTCTCCAACATGCATAGCCACTAAACTATGGGTGGCCAACACAGTTATAAGATAAGCGAAAGGAATGTCACTGTGTCTTGGATGAAGACGAAACTGAATGATGTAATGAAAAATCAAGGAAGACATACAGGTACTAGAGATGATGGAATGAAGAATACGAACCATGAACGTAGTGAGTTCGGTTTTATTATAAGAACGAGGATAAACATTCGAAATGAATATCCTATGAAGGACTTTGTATTTGGGTAACAAAAATTATAAAGCATGTGCATTTCCAGCAGTATTTCATTCCGCATCTATATTGCATAAATCTCTAATAAGCATTCGCTTCTCAGTTTCAGTTGGTTTTACCACTAGAGTGCTAATGGGAATACCTTCATCATTTATAGGTAAATCCATTAATCCAGAGATAAGATGACAATCCACATCAATTGGACCTTCTCTAGTTGAGATAGTGAATGTCAGATTTTCAGTAGAAAAATCAGTAATGCAAGCATACGTGGCCTACGCAATGGAGCGGTATGCTAGCCCACCCCAATGTAGTATGTTATCTCTTCCTATAAACTGAATGAGAGGAAGGATATCAAACGGATCCAAATGATCAACATTAACAAGTCGTTCTACTATAACATTGCACAACCGAATATCCCGCACATAAGAGAGATTATCTTTAGGTGACCGAAGGTGGCGCACTGTTATAGGAGTCGACTGAGAAGTAGAAGGACCATGAGATCCTTTCTTCTTGGTTCTACCTTCCATTTATAATAAAGAAAGCAAGGAATAAGGAGATTGCAAAAGAAGTAGAGTGGGTTTCCAATAGATCATATTTTTTAGAAGATAACCCCAAAAACAACTATTAATCAAGAAATAAACCACATAAATGATGAAAAGGGAGTGCAAAGGACTTGAATCTACAAGAAAAATGAAAATCATGCACTAACCTTGAAGAAATAGATGATGGGTTTGACCGGTCGACCTAGGAGCCATTAGAGAAAATAAAAATGAGAAAAAAGTGATTTTTCCCCTAAATAAAGCACCAAACCCGTGCTTCACGGCTGGTCGAGTACATGCTCAACCGATCGTGCCACGACTGGTCGAGTATGTACTCGATTGGTCGTACACAGCCCAAAATGTGTAATTTTACACAAAATTTAAAATTTAAACATTTAAAATAACATGATATAGAAATGCATGAATCAACAGTTCATATTACACATACCAAGATCAATTTTCAATTTAGAAAACCTACTTTTATCGAGTGGTTTTGTGAATATGTTAGCAAGTTAAGTCTTAGTCGGAATATATTTCAAGGAAATTGTCTTTTCTTCCACTAAGTCACAAATGTAGTGATATCTAATGTTAATATGCTTGGTTCGTGAATGCTGGATTGGATTTTTAGATATATTTATTATATTAGAATTATTACATTATAAAACCATAGTATCTTGCGCAATTCCGTAATCGCTTAGCATTCTTTTCATCCATACAAGCTGAGTACATGCATTACCTATCGCAATGTATTTAGCCTTAGCCATTGAGAGTGATAAGGAACTTTGTTTCTTACTTTGCCAAGAAACTAAACAGTTTCCTATATAAAAACAACCACCACTGGTTGATTTTCGGTCATCAATGTTACCAGCCCAATCAACATCCGTGTAACCAGCTAATTGCACACTAGTATCATGTGGTACCAGAGACTAAGATTTGCTAAACTAATGACATATTGCATAATCCGCTTAACAAAATTAAATGTGACTCTTTAGGGTTAGATTGATATTTAGCACATATTCCTACGCTAAAGGCAATATCAGGTCAGCTCGCAGTTAAATAAAGTAAACTTCCTATCATACTATGATATAGCTTAGGATTCATACTCTTACCTTTAGAGTCATTTGAGAGTTTTATAGTACTCATAGGAGTATCAAAAAAAATTTCACTCTCAAATCTGAACTTTTTAATTAAGTTCAGAGCAAATTTAGTTTGAGAGATGAAGAAACCATCAGGTGTTTCTTTTACTTGCAACCCTAGAAAATAATTCAATTTTCCAACCATGCTCATTTCAAACTTAGACTTCATAAGATCTACAAACTCAACAGTTATGTTAGCACATGTAGATCCATATATAATATCATCAATATAAATTTACACTGTTAAAATGTGATCATTATGTTTCTTTACAAACAATGTCTTATCAACACTTCCCATTATAAAGTTATGACTTAGTAAAAACTTAGTCAACTTTTTGTACCATGCTCTGGGAGCTTGTTTGAAACCATAGAGTGTCTTTTTTAGGCGATAGACATGATTACCATTCTTAGGGTCTTCAAAACCTATTGGTTGTTCAACATACACTTCTTCATGCAAATTGTCATTTAATAAAGTATTCTTTACATCCATTTGGTATATTTTAAATTTTCTAAAACATGTAATAGATATAAGTAGTCTGATTGATTCAAGATGAGCTACTAGGGCAAAGGTCTCATCATAATCGATGCCTACAATTTGAGTGTACCCTTAGACAACCAGCCTTGCCTTGTTTTTAATACTATTACCAAATTCATCAGACTTATTTTTGAAAATCCAATTTGTTCCAATAATATGTTTATCTTTCGGTCTGGAAAGTACCAAATATAATTTCTAACAAATTGATTAAGCTCTTCTTGCATCGCAACTATCCAATTTTCATCAGTAAGAACTTACTTTTACATTAGCTGGTTCTATCTGAGATGTAAAATACATGTAATTACACATATCTTCTAGCTGTTTACGAGTACGCACACCAGTGAGAGGGTTTCCAAGAATTTGATTAGTTGGATGGTCTTTAACTATCCTCAGTTCAGTGTTATGTTGACTTGATGAAGAGTTTGGTTTATCAATTAGAAAAACTTCATCATTTTCTAAACTTGGGACAGGTGTATTCAAGTGATCGTCAATAACCACGTTAATGGACTCTTAGATTACACTGGTCCTCTTATTAAGAACTCGATACGCTCGACTATTTAGATCATACTCTAAAAATATCCCTTCATCAGTTTTAGTATCAAACATACCTAGATTTTCTAGGTCACATAAAATGTAGCACTTACTGCCAAGAACTCGAAAGTATTTGACAGTAGGCTTCTTATCAAACCATATTTCATAAGCCGTTTTACCATTTGATTTTCTAGTGTAAATGTGCTTAGTTATATAACAAGTAGTATTTATGGCTTCTACCCAAAGATTTTTAGAGAGCTTCATACTCTTTAACATTACATTTGTCCTTTCTTAAAGCACTCTATTTTTTCTTCCTACTATACCATTTTCTTGTGGTGTTCTGGGCGCAGAGAATTCATGTGATATTCTATGATCATTGCAAAACTTCTCAAAACTGCTATTCTCAAATTTTGATCCATGATCACTATGGATTTTACAGACTTGAGATCCTTTTTCCGTTTAGATACGTTTAAGTACCCTTTTTACTTCATCGAGAGTTTTTGATTTGTCCCTTAAGAAGACTACCTAAGTGAACCTGGTAAAGTCATCAACAATTATCAGAATGTACTTCTTACCATCTTGACTCTTCGTTCTGGTTGGTTCAATAAGATCCATGTGGAGAAGTTCGAGCGGTTTAGACGTGGCATTGGAGTTCACCTTTTTGTGAATATTCCTGGTTTGTTCGCCAATCTAGCATTCACCACATATCTTATCTATTTTCTGTATTTTGGGTAAGCCTCTTACCAACTCTCTTTTGCTCAATCTATACAAGTTGTGTAGTGAACATGTCCAAGGCGTTTATGTCATAACTCCGTCTCATCGGTATGGACCATGTAGCACGATAGATTAGATGAGCTTCAATCACTTGCAATGTAGCAGTTTCTAGAAATTTTGTGACCGGTTAATATTGTAGAACCATTTTTATTTAAAATTTTGCACCCTAGGTTAGTAAATTCTACATTATGATTATTATCGCATATTTGAGAGATGCTTAATAAGTTGTGTTTTAACCCTTCTACATATAAAATATTTTCAAATAGAGGGAGGTTAAAGAGTTGAACCATACCTTAACCAACAATTCTGTAGTTACTACTATCACTGAATGTGACTAAATCATTAGGCATGTCTTTAAAATTGGTGAACAAACCTTTGTCACCAGTCATGTGTCTGGAGCATCCACTGTTTAGGTACCACTTTGAATGACTTGAACCTTTAAAAGTAGTGTGGGCAACCAAGCAAGTAACCTTAGGAAACCATTTCATTATAGTGTTGGGTTTAGGAGTATAGTTGGTCTTCTTATGTTTCGAATTGTTATAAGACAAACCAACTGAGTTAGATTTTAAGAGCTCCTTAAGTAAGTCAACAATTTTCTCAGCTAAAACATTACAATTCTGATTTTTATAGTTGATATGGTTGCTTTTAAGTTTTAAGGTCTTAGCATTTTTAGAATATTTTTGATTCAAACTTTTTCCTTTTGAGTTTGAAGCCTCTCCTTTCACAAATTTAGGTAGAGTATTCTTATGTTTGGGAGGAAAACTTTTGTCGTAGCCCAATCCAGATCGATCGCCACATTTTCTGAATTCAGATAAGAGTTTTTCTAACTTAGGATCACCTTAGGTATATCTTCATGTGTCTTTTAAACTCAAAAGTGAAGAGACTTCATGTTTTATCTTTCCATTTTCAGATTTAAGTTTTCAACTTGGGAGGTTTTGAAATCTAAGTCGCACTTAGTTTTTTTAAAAACATCTTAAATGTGAGATTTTTCTAATACGAGATTATCAAAATTTTCTTTAAGTTTTGAAAACTTTTCTTTTTGAAGTTTTAGTTTTACAACAATTTTGCAACTTTCCTTGTATAGGGCATTATAAGCATCTTGAAGGTCTTCTTCATTTTTATGATCAGTATTCAGATTTTCTTCACTAGTTGAATCATCATTATTTGAAATAGTGAACGTGACTAGAGTCGTAAGGGCTTTAACTTCATTACCCGACTCGATTTCAGAATCTTCTGACTCAGAAAAGGCTTCAGAGCAAGAAGATTCATCCTAAGTAGCCAACATTCCTTTCCTTTTAGGTTTGTCCTTTTTAGGACATTTGTTTACTAGATGACCATATTCATAACAGTTGCAACATTGACTGTCTTTTAAAGATTTTCAAGTTTTATATCTAAATCTTTTCTTGTCAGTAGGTCTTTGCAAATCAACCCTCTTTTTACTTTTGAAAATCTTATAAAACTTTTTCCCTAAAAGGGCCATATCATCATCAGAATTTTCTAAATTAGAATTATTACTATTTTCTTGAGAAATACTTTTAGAATATTTAAGGGTGATGGATTTACCTTTAGGAGCTTTAAAGTTTAAATCATAGGTCTGTAATGAGCCAACTAATTCTTCTACACTCATATTATATGTATCACGAAGTTCCTATATCACAGTCACCTTTGAATTGAACCGTTCAGGTAGTGAGCGTAGTATCTTTGTACAGAATTTACTTTCTGAAATTCTATCACCGAGGCCCCACATAGAGTTGAAAATGTCATTAATCTTGTATAGAAGTCCATGAAAGTTTCACTTTCTTCCATACGTATTTTCTCAAATTTGGTTGTAAGGATTTGGACTTTAGATTTCTTGACAATTGTTGTTCCCTCGTGTGTCATTTCCAAAACATCTCAAGCTTGCTTTGCAGTATCACAAGATATAATTATTTTGAATCTATCCGGTGATAGTGTCCAAGTAATTACATTTAGATTCGTTGCATTGACACTATTCTCACTTTTCTGAAGAGTGGTCCAAGAGAAATAAGGTATGACTTTCATAATTTTGGATCCATCGGTACTAGTTACTTCAGTGGTAGGAGGGGTCCAATTAGTCACGGTGTCTTGTCACATGCTCTCATCCATGAATTTTAAGAAAATTTTCATCATGGCTTTCCAATAGGCATAATTGGAGCCATCAAATGGTGAAGGCCTAATGACTAAAAGGCTATCAGAATTTGACATCTTAACAAGCTCAGATCAATTAGCTCGAGAAATTAATCCAAAAGAAATAATAATTAAAGTGAGTTATTAGGCTTTGATACCACTTCAAAAGGCGGGATGAATAGGACTATGCCAAATTAAAAATTAAATGCGGAATTTAAACGAATATAAATAAAGATAGCATTTAAACAATCCTGCAATGCAAAATTATAAAATAACCTTAAGTGTAAAAGTATTGAGAGGTTGATACAGATGTTGTTCTAAGGATAATCTTACTCCAAAAACCAATGGCTTATGGTAGGACAACCCGATTCCTAGAATGGTTTATGTATCAAAATCTTAAACCGATATAGAGGAATAAAGAAATAAACAGCAAAGGAAATAACTAAGCTATTACAACATTTCCACACATATATAAAAAAGATTACAACATTCTCCACAAATGTGTAAAGGGAAATTACAACATCCAAACAATGAAATAAACAATCAATCACCACAAGACCAGAAATTATAGTAGTTCGCTTATGTGTAAACTAACTGTTTAGAAAAACATCCACATAACTACTCCACTCCTAATATCCTCACATAGTGGATATTAGCGTTTACTATGAATTAGGTTTTTCAAGGTTCACCTAAAACCCTCACAATTGTGTCTTTCAAGGGGGCTTCATAATTCAAAAATACCATACTCTGATTTTTCTCAATCACCTCAGACAAACCAAAAGAAATAGATATTTTTGGCACAATCTCAAAGAAACCAAAAGAATGAATTAATTTACAAAACTGTAAAAACTTATTTGGATATTCTCCTTTGTTGCAGCCCGGAAGAACCAATTCGGAGTAAAAGTTCAACGTAAATGTTTAATGTTCACACTCAATTATGAAATGGTTCTAAGTTCTAAATTGATTTTAGATTAAATCACCTTGGGATAGCTTGATTTGATTTTGATTCTAAGAAACGAAAAAACTTCAATGCCTCTTTCAAACAAGATTGGAATGTAAAAACTCAAAATTAAATGCAAAGAAAGTTAATTAAAGAGAATATAAAATGAGCACTAAATAGCTTAAGAATATCACTAACTTATCTCTAAAAGTGGCGCATTGATTTTTCTTGAATTAGGTGTCAAACTCTGAAAATCGTGCTCTATTTATAAGTGCAGAAATCACACCTTCGACTAGTTTAGAGGTCAGCTCGACTGGTCAAAGGACCAACAAACTTTTGAAAATTTGTGTGTGATAAAATTAAGTCGTTCCACGACTGGTCGAAGGACCCGCTCGACCAGTCAATTGGCCTCCACAACCGGTCGAGTCCTATCCACGACTGGTCGTGTGGGACTCAATTTAGTTACTAGACTTTGAGTCGAGCCTACAGGACTGGTCGAGCACTATTCACTCGACTGGTCAAGTAATCTCTAGGAGAGGTCGAGGTAATAAAAAAATTTTAAAAATTAGTAACAAACTTAGGACTGGTTGAGGATTTCTTGGACTAGTCAACCCAGTACTAGGACTAGTCAAACTTAGTCTAAGACTAGTCAAAAAATAGTCTATGCACTTATAAAGTGACCCAATTAAATTATGTATTCAAAATGACCTATCCTATGGTCAATCTAGGGTCATTCATAACTTGTAAGCAATATATGAACATTGAATCTTCTTTTTCTTCAGTTGATAGTTGTTCTTTGACGTTCATGAAGCTTGAGATCTTGACATATGATAAAGCTTGAACTTGAGACTTTTTTAAGCTTGAAATTGAAGTACTTGACTTGTATTTCATCTTAAGCTTTGAGTACTAAGGTAAAGACTATTGTCTTACCTTTAGATGTAGCTTTGGAACCTTGAACTTTGAAGCTTGAAGGAGTGAACTATCACATGATATTGTACTTGAGCATGTATATCTCTTGATCTTGCATTTAAAGTTCTTGAGATAAAGACCTTTGTTCTTTTACATGAGATGCACAATCTTAAATATGTAGATGCGCTACACAAGATAAAGATTCCAAGAGGTTTTGGCACTACAAAATTTGACAATCATAGGAGCTAAAAAACATAGCACTTACACCTTTGCCCTTCATTGATCAAATTTTGGAAAGGTTAGTAGTTCATTCCTATTACTTTTTTCTTGACGGGTATTCGGGTTACAACCAGATAGAGATAGCCCCTGAAGATCAGGAAAAAGGCCACATTTACATGTCCTTACGGCACCTCTGCTTACCGAGGGATGTTATTTAGACTATGTAATGCTCTTGCCACTTTTCACCGATGCGTGATGAGTATTTTTTTTTTGATATGGTGGGGCAATATCTAGAGGTCTTCATGGATGACTTCTTTTTCTTTGGTCCATCCTTCAGTGAATGCTTAGAAATTTTTAAAAATGTGCTAAAGCGATGTGAAGAAAAGAATTTGACACTTGATTGAGAGAAGTGTCATTTCATGGTTCGCAAGGGAATTATCCTTGGACATATTATTTCATCCAAAGGAATAAAGGTAGATAAGGAAAAAATTGATCTTGTCTCTAACCTACCTCCCCCAAAGAACATACGAGACATGCGATCCTTCCTATGACATGTCGATTTTTACATAAGATTCATAAAGGACTTTAGTCTCCTCTCTCATCCTTTATGTAATCTACTTCAAAAGGATGCACCATACGAGTGGATTGAGCAATGCCAGGAAGCTTTCTGTAAACTTAACGGCATGTTAACCACTACACCTATCACACAACCACCCGACTAGAGAAAAGATCGTCGTTTACACAGATCATGTGGCACTCAAGTATCTTCTTTCTAAGAATGATGCTAAGCCCTGCCTAATAAGATGAATCCTCCTACTCCAAGAATTTAATTTAGAAAGAAAAGATAAAAAAGAAGTAGAGAATATAGTGGCTGACTATCTTTCTCGCCTTGATCTCCCTAATTCCCCTGAGATGACACATATCATTGACATGTTCCCTGACGAACAATTGTTCAATGTCTCCCATTCACCTTGGTTTTCTGATATTACTAATTATCTTGGCATAGGTTTCACGCCGATACATTGGACTGTGCAAGATAAGAAGGAATTTTTTACCAAGGTGGGCAAATTCTTTTGGGATGATCCGTATTTGTTTAAATATTACCCAAACCAAATCTTAAGGAGATGTGTGTCAGATGATGAACATCAGAGTATCATCTCCTTTTGTCACTCACAGGCCTATGGTGGGCACTTTTCTGATAAAAAGACCACGATAAAGATTCTGTAATGTGGCTTTTACTAGCCTACTATGTTCAAAGACACTCATGAATTTTGTAATTCTTGTGAGCGTTGTCAAAAATTGGGAGCATTGTCTCATCGAAATATGATGCCCTTGAACTCCATTATCATTATAGAAGCATTTGATAGCTGGGGCATCAATTTCATGGGACAATTCCCCCAATCCTTTGGAAATCTATATATTTTGTTCGTCGTAGACTATGTCACTAAATGGGTCGAAGCGATTCTGTGTCGGAATAATGCCCATCGAACGGTCATTAAATTTTTAAAAGAGAACATCCTTTCCCGATTTAGAATGCCTCGAGCCATCATTAGTGATGGAGGCTCACACTTTTATAATAGACCATTCAAAAATTTAATGAAAAAATATGGTATCTCTCATAAGGTCAGAACGCCATACCACCCACAAACAAGTAAGCAAGTTGAGATTTTTAATAGAAAAATTAAACACATTTTAGAAAAGACGATTAACCCTAACCGTAAGGATTGGTCAATTCGATTGACTGATGCCTTATGGGCTTACCGTACTGCATTTAAAACCCATGTTGGAATGTCTCCACTTAGACTTACCTATGAGAAGGCTTGCCACTTACCTGTAGAGTTGGAACATAGAGCCAAAAATCTGAACTTTAATCTAGACAATGCTAGCTTGCTGCGCAAACTTTAGTTAAATGAACTTGAAGAAATCCGGAACGATGCATACGAGAACTCGAGAATTTACAAGGACATGATGAAAGTGTTTCATAACCAACATATTCTGCTAAAATCATTCACGCTAGGTTAAAAGGTCCTTTTGTTTAATTCTTGGTTACATTTCTTTTCGGGTAAGCTTCAATCTCGTTGGAGCGTCCCTTTCACTATTATCAATGTTTATCCTCATGGGGCTATCAAGATTCGAAATCCAGACAATGGTAATGAGTTTAACATGAATGGACATCGATTAAACCCATTTGTCGAGAAATTTAATTCAGATAATAGGTCCATACCTCTGACGGATCCTGTGTACCAGGACTGATCTCCTAGTCTGACGGAGGTATATGTAGGTTTACTGCTTTTATAGAACTAGGGTAGTTTTCTTTTTGTCGTTCTAAGATAGTCGAATTTATGCTGTTCGGATAGTTTACTTTCCATTTGTTCTAGGATAGTTTGTTTTTGTTGGTTTAATTCTTGTGCTGACCCCACCTTCATGCTGAGAACTTTTGGAAAAAACCGTATAATCTCCTCATCAGGTACTATCTTTCCATCACTTCTCCTTTACCTTTCATTGTCTCATATGCATTGCATGCTTATATTTTTTACATTGAGGATAATGTAGATTTTAGGTTGAGGATGAGAGATTAGGTTACCCAATCAGTGTTTTCTCAGTCTTGAACAAAAATTGTGATTTTTTTTTAAATTTTTTTAAAAATTTTCTGAATTCAAGTGATTTTGAAGGATATTCTTGAAGAATAAGATACGTAATGTTGGTGATTTATGATTCTTAGATTCAGTTATCTAATAGATTTCACAATTAAGTTTAAATTATTAATCAATGATTAGAAGTTTTAAATAGTGATTGAGACATGATTTCACATGTCACATCTAGCTTACCATTAAAGTTTCAGTTTAATATTAAATTATTAACCTAGTAATCACTAAGTATGGAAGGAACCAACCTAGGGAATTTGTTCATCATGTTCATTGAAAAAGAAAAACGAGAATACCCAGCTAAAAAAATAATTGTGTTTGAAAACGGTTGCCTGTTAAATATCTTTAAAAAGGTTGACACAACGTGAAGCCATCAATGAAAAAATCCAAAGATGGAAGAATAAAAAGGCTGAACTATAAGGCAAGTTTCGGTTTAGGTTGGGTTATCCAGGAATGCTCTGTTTGATTATCAATGTTTTCATGAAAATTGACGATTGGACTCTTAATGATGACAAGCAAAGGTCACACTATACACCCATGGAACTCAATGTTTATAATTGTTCTAATTGATGGGTTAATATTTTGAACTTGACTATGAAGTTTACCATTCACTTGAGTTTAAGAGAAAGTAATGTCCAATATTCATGTATCTTAGAATTCTATTGTTTAGATTGTTTTTCAAAAATCACTCGAGTTTATAAGAAATTGTCTTGTAATTTTTAAAATATTTTTCGCATACTTTGCTTGGGACTAGCAAAATGTTAGTATGGAATTATGTTGAGGGTCAAATATTGCATATTAGACCCCAGTTATTACTTGATTTTACATACATGATAATGCATAAACGATCTACTTTAATCATGCTTTTGTTGCAAGGTGAATTTAAGAAATTCGGACTGAAAGATGTGTTAAAGGCATGGATTTAATGCTCAAGAATCACTAAGGCAAGGGACAGATCTTAGGGGACTGAGATTGAAGAATTCACACACCAAAGATTTAAGAAAACCAAATGATAAAAATCATCCTGAACGCAAGATCACAGGGTTCCCACCATCCGTTTAGTTAGAAACTTTATAAGAGGCCTGAAGACCCTAAATTAACTATACACGTCGAAATTCAGCCATTGGATCTTTGTGGAAGTGGCCCAATGGATAGATCAGCCACTAAATCACTGATTCGGGGCCCACCTGATATCTGGATATGCTTCAATTTTGGTCTCAACCCCTTTAATTAGATGAGAAAGAGAATGGATGGAATGGATTCATCAAAACATCACTGATGACCCCACCTTGAGGGTGTGCGAGTGCACAGCACACGTGCACAGGCACCATACCGGACCGTGGATCTGGTCAAAGGTCCTTTAACCCAATTATGCCCAACTTTCGCAGTGTCCACATGTCCGGACGCTGTGATGTGTAGTGGGCCACCACTATCATCCCGATGGATGATCTGAACCGTCCATTCATTCCAGGGGGTGTCGACCATAACCATGGAGTCATTTTGCTCCCATGCACGTGTACACACATATATCACTGTCAAACGCAGGATGAACAACATCGTGATTTAATACAGTGGGCTGCACCAAAACTCGATCAAAACCACCTATTTTGACCAAAATTTCTCCAGGAATTCAATGGACGGGGTGGATTTCTCAGCAAGCATCACTGTGGGGCCCACCGAACACCTCAACATAGGTTTATACGTAATTACGCACGTCTGGACACTATTTCTGTTGTGGTCGATTGCGCGATCTTGGCCATGATCAGATGGCCGATTAGGACCGTCCAGAAGTTCAGAAAGGTGGCCACAACCCTAGCCAAGAAGTCAGATCCCAAGTTTGGACGATCGACCGTCCAAAACTTGCATTCAAACGCAACATGTTATATGCGTTTATTGCACACGCGGCTTTTTCTGCGAAAGGTTATAAAAAGGAGGCAGACGTGAAGAGTAAGATCACCATCATCTCATGGACATGGTTGGATGATGGAATCCTTCCTAACGTTCTTACATCTCTTAGATTGGTTGTGAATTGGTTAAATTCTGTTGTTTGCTTTGTCTCATGGGCATGATTTGTGATGAAATCACTTCTAGTTCTTATAACTCTTATCTCTTGAGAACTAGATCAAAAGAAGTTCATAGTTTATTTTTAATGACATATCTTCCAACTGAATGAAGATAGGACTCTGATTCCAGTTGTGTTCGTGAATTAAGTATAAATCTCCCTAATTGCTACAAGTGGATCCTTGGCACCTTAGTTTCCCAACTTTGAATTTTATAAGTTTTAGTTGAAGTAATTCACCATTATTCTCTTAAATTTTTTTGATTCAGATTACATCTTCTTCTAGTTCTAGTTCTAGTTACTTTTAAAATATGTACAAGGTTCAGTCCCTGTGGATTCGACCTCGGTCTTACAGAGATTGTTACTACGTCGCGACCCTATACTTGGGGTGGTGAACACATATTTGACACCATTTTCTATTACTCGAAGTATTCCTCGATGACATCGAAGATATGCTCGATGACATCGAAGATCTCTTCGATCACATCGAATTCATTGAAGAAATTGGATTAACTCTCTAGACTATTTTGGACACATTATGGATTCCTCGAACAATGGTCAATGACATCGAAGGCCTCTTTGATGACATCGAAGCTAGGTTCGATGATATGGAAAGTTACAAGGTCTGGATGAAGTTACAAAAGCACAAAAAAAATACGTACAAAAGGCACCTTCGATGACATCGAATTCTATTCGATGTCATTGAATGAATCGCGTGAAGTTACGCAAAGTGCGTAAATTTGAGGTAGTTTTTGGATTTTTGCAAAGAGGTGCGAAAGGATGTGTTTCAAAACTATAAATAGGAGTCCTCAAGGCATCCCTGGGCATTATTTAGGGTTTGAGGAGTGGAGCAAAAGTGTGGAGAGTCGTCGCCAAGCATTTTTCTTCTTCTTCCTTAATTTTTCATGCTTTCTTCTAGGGTGTTAAATCCAATCATGTATATGGTTGGCTAAACCTCTTAGCTCTTAGCCTGTAGCGTGATGGGATGTTTTCTATTACTTTGATTCTAGTTTGATATTTAAGAAATACTTTCAGTTTTTAATGGTTTGTTGTGACTCAAATTATAATAGATCTATGATAGCTTTGAGCATCTCTTTTCATGTTTTGAGATTGTGAAATTAGTAAATCTTGTTGTTTACCATCGTCCCTTAGGCATGGTTGGATGATAAAAGCCCTTCTATTCTTCATAATTCTCTTATGTTTGGTTATGAGATTGACACATCTTATTCTGAGCCATTATCTCCCAGGCATGGTTTCGTGATATAATCACGTCTAGTTCTCACAACTCTCATCCATTGAGAATTAGGTTAACGGAAGTTCAGATTTAGTTTTACTGAGATATCTTCCAACTAGAAAAGATATGACTTTAATTCCAATTGTGTCCTTGAAACAAGCATAGATCTTCCCGATCTCTACAAGTGGATCCTTGGAAACCCTAATTCTCACCTTTAAATTTCTTAAGTTTTAGTTAAATAATTCACAATTACTCTCTCTAAACTTCTAGATTTAGGTTTACATTCTCTTCTAGTTCTACTTCTAATTAGTTTTAGAATACTCATGAGATTAGTCCCTCTGGATTCAACCTCAGTCTCACCGAGATTATTACTACATCGTAAACCTACACTTGGGGTTGTGAACACGTGCCATGTCTAGCATACCTGCTAGAAAAGAGCTCCAAGTCAACCTAATGCTAATCTTCCATCAGCTCAGGTCACAATAGTTGTTCTAACTTTATAACTAAGAATTGGCATCAACACCAGGTTGAAAAATAGTTAAGAGTTTTGAGAGGAACTTATGAATTTTCATACAGAAAATAAGTGAATTCAATGGCTTTTTATGAACAGTGTGACAAAACACTATTCTTCTGGACGGTTGGATGTTCACTATATATGGAAAACCCAATTCCAGAATTTTGTAAAACTATACTAGTAATTCCAATAACCTGGATGGTTAAGAAGTCAATGTAGTTTTATATAACAGGGGCCACATTCAGTTAGCTATTGTCACTAACATAATAGGGGAAATATTAAGAACCAAAGTGAAAAATAAATATGCCTGATAGATGCAAAAGAAACCCTTGTAGGGATTTGGTGAACCATAAGAAATGGAATATACATTAAATAGGAATTTCTTTTCCCTCTTTCTCTTCCCCAAATCACGAGCAGTTCCATTCTTTTTCTCAACCAAATACAGGGAATTGGGAAGAATTGAATTTGTCTCTATTGTGAGTTAGGGTCCAGTGTACGTGTGTGCTGCTCAATAGCCACCATCCATGTTGTAACTCTATTATGATTTATGGGCCACCATAAAATTACACTGAATGGAAGATTGTGACCATTACTATCTGTGCATGAAATTAAAACAGTTTAAAGAAGATTTTCAATGGTCATATTGAACTCTCAAAATCAAAGGTTTTGGATCATCAATGAAGCTTATTATGAGATACTAATTTTTTTATGATAGTAGTGGGAATCATTGGACCATATTAGCATGTGGGCCACTATAGGTGACAATGCACACTCGATCCTAAGTCAGGATAGAGGAAAATGAATGAAACTGTCTATGTGTGTATCATAACAACTGCACAAAAACATTTACACGGCCACCTGCATGACATCCGAGCAATGCCTCAGGCCATTCCAGGGTAGGTATGGATCAGTGCTATGTGAACCCACGATGATGTATGTTTTTTATTCAAGCAATCCATTTTTCATATCATTTCAAGCTTCATCCTAAAAAGTGATGAAGATCTAAATCTCATGTGGACCACGCTAGAGGAAACTAAGCCATGATTGAATGACAACCATTAAAAACCCTCTAAGGCCCACTATAATATTTATTTTACATCCAACCAATATCATCTTGATCCAAAACTTTTCTGGCCTTAAGTTCTTAATGATTCCATCAACACTATTTTTTGGCCTCATTTTTAGACTCATATTATAAAATAATCTAGAAAAAATTGAATAGACAGTGAAACACATACATCATGGTGGGAGCACATAGCACCGAACAACGTCACTAGCCAATTCGCATCCCAGATTTTAGTCTATAAAGTCGGGCCCACCGTGCACACGCAATCTTCTCCCATAGTTTAATAAAGAAAAATCTAATTACATTTCATGACTCACCTTAGCATGAAATTTGTATACGAGCTTTTGGATGAAAGATCTGAATCATCACACAACTGCAAGGCAGAAGGGTGATTGACTGGCGATAAGATTGCGCGCAAAAGAGGGAAGGGAGAGGAAGAAAAGGGCGGTCGAAAGAGGGAAAATGAAAATTCCTCTTCTGAAATGGGATAAGAGTTCAAATCTGTAAAATGTGAGTTTTCCATATTTTATAAAATAAACTATATTCACAGTCGTACATTTAAGGGTCCATTTAGTGGATGGTTAAGATATTATTACATAAGATAATTATAAATATAGACCATCTACAACATGACCCATTATTTGGATGGTTTGGATAGCCATATATCAAACCTACATTTTCTATGAATGAGTCACCAATATTTAACATAAAATGCAAAACTAACACGTTTTCACCATACAAATGAAAATGGTAGCTTGAGCTTTGGATTTGGTAGGGCTTTATGGGACTCAACATGATGTTTATGTTTAATCCACACCATACATCCATTTGTAAACAATCTTTTAAGGTTAATACTAAAATATCAGCTCGAAATAAATCTCGGGTGAACAACACCACAGGAAAACAGTAACGATTGAACATCCACCCTTAAAAATCTATCTTTTGGCTACGGATTATGGTGTTTCGGCTATGGATTTTAGCAAAGCCGTAGACGAAACAACCATACATCCGTCGACTTTGCTCTATTTTTTGGTAGTGGTAGCACATGATTGCTCATCAGTGGCCTCCTTCTAGTACAACATACAATCGTTAAGACAAGCATCAATTTTATCATATTTGAGGCCCAATCCCCAATGATCTTTGGGGTTTCATAAAAAGACTTTGGCAAAGTTTCACCCTCGGGGAGTGTCTCCTTCACCAGTTCAAGTAACATGGTAAATGATTTGTCACTCCATCCATCGAGGCACTTCACATGATATTTTCGAACAACGAAAGATAGCTTGGTGAACTTCTTACACCCTAGGTACAATTCCTGATCGGCGTCTTCCACCAATTTGAAAAATTGTTACACTTCAGTATTAAGCCCTGGTGTAGGTCTATATTCTGCATCACTCTCTTGACCATTCGAGCACGAAAAACCAAATGAATCTTCCAACAATCCATGCATATCATTGCATGGATCCGGATCATTACCTTCAACATTCGTAGTAGCAAGTATAAAAGAAGACATAACTTCTCCATGAAAACACCAATGGGTGTAACTCGTATTAAATCCATCATACACAATATGATCGTATGCTTCTTGTTGAGACACCCAGTAGTTGTTGTTGCATTTCTTACATGGACATAAGATCCTCCTTCTATTGCTTGCATTTGTAAACAAAAAATTTAGGAATTTTACAGCTCCACTTAAGTATTTGTTACTCACCCTAAACCATTTAATGAAATTAGAGGACATGTCAAAAAATGCATCTTAACCAATGGGCTATAACAACTAGAAGTTATTAAGGTACCTTGACATATGAATCCAACTCTTATTCATCAGTATGTTCCTCAACCACTTCAATAAGTTAGTGGAAATACAACATGGGCACGACAAAGCTTCCTACAAAAGATTAACTAGAATGACTCACTTGATGATTCACTATTGTCAAAGATTTAGACATCTAATAGAATCCATAATGGTATCTCTAACTAATTAACTAAATCAGTCACCCATCCAAGATCGGATAGATTCTAATGCTTTCACGTTCCTATTTAAATGCCCACACCGAAATTCTGGTAGCATCACCCCATGTCTCTCCAAATACATTGATCTTGCATTTATTCCCACGTCAAGTATCTACACAATGTGAGGATATTTGACATTAGAAATAAATGTAAGAAATGTAACCAGAGAGAAACGAAGAGATGCAACGTAGAATAAGTATGAACATTTAAATTAAGGAATGAAACGTGGGACAATTTGAGAATTTTTATGCCTTCAAAAGCACACTATATCTATGCTTGACTACATAGAAATTCTCAAATGGACAACTGATTGTCCTATACTTAAAAAATTCTATAATCAATCATAATTGACATTCATCATCTAGCTAACTAATAAAAAATTCAATATCAAATCCATTAAATTAAATGCCTTAATAGGTATAAGTATAAAAGAAGATAAACAAACAAAAATAAAAACATCGCGTCTCACTTTTAGAATTAATGGGAAAATCTAGTAGTTCTATGCTAGGACCCTTGGGTTGACGTGAAAACGGGCTCCAAAGAAGCTATTGCTCAAAGAGCATGGCTAAAGGTGTTACCTCTTCTACCAAACGGGCTGTTGTTCTAAAGAAATCAAATTCTCTATGAGTATATTTGTCAATCTATATTAATGAGGTAATTATCTGTAAAATTCTTGAAAATAAATTAAGTAAGATCAATTATTTGTGAAAGAGATTGATGAATAATACCTGAAAATTTTCTTGATTTTCTTAATGGAACAAACTTTGCACCAATTGCTAAAACAATTGGATGGCTAAATATAACGCCCCTAGCCTCAACTCCTATAAGTATACCAAATTCAATATCAAATCCATTAAATTAAGTTCCTTCATAAGTATAAGCATAAAATAAGATTAACAAACAAAAATAAAAAACAATGTGTCTCACTTTTAGACTCAACAGGCAGATCTGATAGTACCATGTTAGGACCCTTAGGTTGATGTGAAAGCGAGCTCCGAAGAAGCTACCGCTCAGAGAGCACGACTAAAGGTGTTACCTCTTCTACCAAACGGGCTATTGTTCTAAAGAAATCAAACTCTTTTTGGAAATATCATAAAGATCTCATAATAGTTAACCCGTGCATGAGAATTTGACCATAGTTTCAGAATTCAGTTCTGGATGGAAATAAATTTGGGTCTATCAATTTTCACATTCTCAAACACACCCTGAATTACAATGCTATTAACCATCTCTTTTCTACAAGGCCATGATGTCCATCTCAGAGCCCACTGAGGAACGAATAAGGGTGGAAAATGGATTCTATCAAACCCAAGCGAAAAGAGATGCTTGTTGTGAGGAGTGATTGAAAGCACTCGTCAAATGGTGTGCAATGTGAACATCTTATCTCCTAAAAATACCCATGAAAACACGTAGTTCCTCCTCTCCAAACAAGGAAGAAAACATACCCCTATTGATGTGTCCTAATTAATATTAGTAAAACTAGTAGGGTTGCTAATCTCAAAGGTGCATGTGTGCAGTCTGCTCTTAATATTCACTTGCCCAAAACTCAAGCAAGGCTGCATTCCGAGGTTCTAAATAGTAATTAGCACGTCCTCAGTGAAAGAAATAAAAGAAGAAAAGGTTCTTACACATCCTACAGGAAATAATCAGTCTAGAGTTGAAGAAAATTTCCTCAACAACATAGATAGGATAATATCATCTGATAGAAGAATGGGGTGCCTATATGCTAATCCAAACTATCCAAAATTAGATGCGTGATGCATGCATAGCCAGATAAAAAAAAAAAAAAAAAATCAAAATAAGCGACAGAAAAACATTAAAAAAAAATAAATCCAAACATAGAAAAGTAATGGAAACAATGAAGCTAATGATCTGAGTCTCCTCAACCCTAATAGATTGGAGGCTTAGACTCCACATAAAACTGATTAATCTGGCTTGTAGCCTTGTTTATCAGAACCAATAACTTGAAATTTCAAGTTGGAGTAATTTACATTTTAGGGGAAAACTAGTTCTTGAAACACTAACAAACTAGTATGCCACTGAACCTATGCATCTCTGAAATTTGGCTTAAAAGGAAGTTCAATAGACAACAAGGATTACTAAGTAGAACAACCCACCATGATATGAAAAGAAAAGAAAAGAAAGATCAATCAATCACTGCCAAGCATTAGTTTAGGAGTCGATAATATGAGTACCATGTGATGAGGAACTTGAAGAAAAACATTAAATTTGCAGATAAGGTGTGATGCATTCCAAAAAAATATACCTTAGCTTTTCCTACTGGAAGGCAGAAACTGGAATCAAGAGCTTCCGTTGAAACAGGGAAAGACTCTCCATATCTGGAGCATCCCAAAATCAATGTTAATCAGATAAATACTTCAAGTTTCACATGATAGAATATTTCCATGTTCAAAAACCTATTTACAACAACTCGTTTTCAAGAAAAACTACAGGATCAAGATCTCTAATAGCAGCTTTTAAAAGGCCCCGAGTGTCTTCTGATGAGTATGGAGTCAACACTTTCAACCTGGGAACATGAGCATACCAAGCTGCTTAACACAATTCAGAGAAATCAATAGATCAATGTTGTAAAGATAGCTTCCAGTTGTAGGCAATGACAAGGAATACAGTAAGAATAATAACACATTCCCATGAACCTAAGCAGCTACAATCATGGGCAACAGGACAAGCTAGGAACAACATAACTAAGAGTGATCATCAAGTATTTCATACATCTACAAGCATTTATTATTATTATTTTTTTTCAAAATTTTATTTTTATTCATATAAATCCTGAACAGGCCAAGAACGGCTTATAAGGAAACATTCAAGAAGGGCTGATAACAAAAAGGGAATAGGCCTCCCTATCATATGGACTGAAAGAAAAACTATAGGACCCCTCAGACTTAGCTTGCACCACTCGCAGGGAACCAAGGCTGAATTTGTCAAGGAATAGAAGACCTATGAAGGTGGTTAGAAGGGAGTTTCAAGAGAGGAAAGTGGTATTGGACTGGGACTCACTCCCAAGATGAATTAAACCATCAACAACTGAGTTTGCCTCTCTTTGTGTGTGAGCAATTTAGAGTTGCAGGGAGCGGGAGAGGAGGGAGAATCTCGCCTTCCAGTACCAGAGTGGTCAGCAGGCTTTTACAGGATTGAAAAGGGCCTTCACCACAACCATGGAGTCACTCGCCACCTGGATTTTGGAGTAGCCCAGCTGAAGTGCCAGTGTGAGCCCGTCCAAGATAGCTTTGGACTTAGCCCTCGTGTTGGTCCCAAAGTTGTAGCCAGGTAAAAAGCCAAATAGGAAATTCCCCATTTCATCTCTCCCTAAGCCACCACCACCTAAAAGCCCCGAGTTCCCTCTGGATGAGCCATTCACATTCAGTTTGATCCATCCTGATGGAGGCCTGATCCATTTAATCAAGGAGATGATTGGATGAGTGGATTAAGGGGTAGGGATGCGACAGGCTTTGCTCATGTTGATAACCAAATTGAGTTGGATTTTGGGGGCTGGAAGAATGAAGCTGACAAGCTGAATCCAGAATAAGATCCCTTGCACAATTTGTGGAGGAGCGAAGGCTCTATTATCAAATCGATTAACTTTTAACACTTTCAAGAAAATAAAATTGGAAATAAGGCTTTTAAGCGGGGTTGAGGATGCCCAAGAAACATTCCACCACTGAGAAGTTCTGTCGGACACCGTGGGGGGCAAGGGCTATGGGATTCCGCAATCTGCTCGAAAGCGTTCCCACATGTTGCTGTCCAGGTTGCCCATTATGAAGAGATGGTCCACTGATTCGCAATCAGGGGTGGAAGGAGGGGGGTAGTAGGAGCACATAGATGCTAAGCTCACACCTTTGCCTTGAATATTGGAGTCAATCGGGACCACATTATGGAGGATCTTCCAGGAAGGGGGGAAGAGTTTCGAAGGAACCTTAGGGCACCACACCAATGTTGACCAGCTTTTCCTAGGCGTTGATGGCCTAATGCTCTGACATGCCAATGCTGCTGATAGATCGCCATTCCTCACTGATAGCCATATGCGTCTATCCTCCACATGTGATGTGCAAAATCCTTCCCTCACGACGTGGTCCACAAGGCCTTAGGGGAGGACAAGCAAGGCCATTGCCCTGTTAATCCAACTAGTCAGACTGATCCAGTCATGAATGGAAGCTGGAGTAGGATCCTACTGTTGCCGCTGCAGATCCCACAGTGGCCTCATACCGGACCAGTCCTCTGTCCAGAGTCCACATTGCCACAACCAATCAGCCATCGTGACTTTTCTATGAGCAAGGGGAATTTTGTTCGAATTTTTTTCTAGAGTGGGGAAGCTAGAGGGGCAGCTCTGGGCGAGGAGGGCATGCCAAAATCTGAAGAATATTTAGCTCTCACAAAGTTGCACCAGCTATTGTTTTTGCCTCTAAATAGGGTCGCCCAAGCCAACTTAGGCCTACAGGCTTGCATAAATGATTTAAGGCTCCTCAGGCCCAGGCCTCCTTCTGATTTGGGGAGCGAAAGGCTTCGCCATTTACGTCAGTGACATTTTTTCTTAGGCCCTTCCCATTCCCAAAAGAAATTAACAAATATTCTCTCTAGATCAGCTAGGGTGCTAGACGGAACCTCCATTGCAGCGAGAGTGTGTATCAGAATGCTGTTGAGCACATGAGTGATGAGGGTGAGCCTCCCTGCCTGAGATGGGAATCTATTTTTCCAAGAGGTAATTCTAGACTGTATTTTCTCCACCATTGGATGAAAAAGAGCTCAATTGGGCCTTCCTTGGAAGATGGGGACGCCAAGGTAAGAGAAGGGGGCGTTGCCTTTGAGGAACTCAGGATAGAGGCAGTTGCTATGCATCTAGATTCTAACATCGCTGATGGGGTAATGAAGAAGCTCTTTGCCAAGTTGATTTTTTGGCCCGAGCAATGTTCATATTGGCTGAGGAATATCTTAATCTATTTCAAGGACCTATTGGAGCTGTTAACGAAGAGGATTGTATCATTCGTGATGAGGAGATGAGATATTGGTGGACAGTTAGGACTCATCGTGTAGGGCAGGCATGCTCCCATGGCAACAAGCCGATGGAAGCCCCTACTTAGAGCCTCTGCAACAAGTATAAATAGACCAGGAGAGATGGGGTCTCCTTGTCAGAGGCCCCAAGTGGAGTGAAAGAATCCAGCCGCTTCGCCATTGACAAGAACCGAAAACCAACAGTCTGACCAACATCTTTGGACGAGCTGAATCCAATCCTGGTGGAAGCCAAACTTTGTGAGGACCACTTTAAGGAAGATCCAGTTGAGCCTATCGTAAGCCTTTTTCGTGTTCAATTTTAGAAGAATATTGCCTCCTCTGACTTTCTTGTTGATATCCCTGAAGATTTCCTTGACCAGGGTGCAACCTTCTACCATAGATCTACCCTGCATAAATGCACCTTATTCCATGGAGATAATCTTAAGAAGAATTTCTCCAAGCCTAACAGCTATTATTCTAGAGAAGATTTTATACAAACATTTATAAAAACTAATTGGTCAGAAATCAAAAAAAGTGGCAGAGGCGCTTATCTTGGCGATGAGACAGATAAGATAGGCTATAAGGGCTCTAGGACGAGCAGCCCCAGTGAAGAATGTAAGACCCGTATCTTAGACTGTACCATTCCGTAGGTGCTTCCGCAGTTATCTCGGTCGAATTTCGATGACTCGCAATCTGTAATTGGCAATTGTGCGTGACCTTGAATCATATCTAATATATCAGAGTTGGCTCGACCCAAGACTTGTATCCTTGCAACCGCACTGTCACCGTGGTTCCAATGCCGCGTCTTGCTCGCTGAGGCAATACCCGGGTCAGAAGACGTGGACTCGCGTTCTGTACGAGGAAAACGCCGCGTGTTGCAAATTTCAAGAGAAATGTCTCATCAATCAATCTCTTCAATTACCTCACATGTCAAGCACAACATCCCATCCTCGAGTACCAACACCCATCCTTAAAGTCAACTCTCTCCCTTACATGTCAAGTGCACATCACTCCATCACTCACCATCCCTCTCTCCCATCATCTCTCTCTCTCTCTCTCTCTCTCTCTCATTCTCTCTTTCTATTTTCAAACAACACCCATGAGAGTAATCGTCCAACCTTCCATGAGAGGAGCTAGTGTGGCCCACCTTCCTACCTCTCATCTCCACCATCCAAAGTCCATCTCAACCATTGAATTGCACCCCTTGGAGCTCTAGGTCGCATTGGTGGAAGAAGGAAGAGAAGATCAAAGGTGGGGGATTTTATGGTCTTCCACCGTTGATTTTGTGATTTGAGGGCCTACATATGGTGGGACCTATCTTAATGTGTGTATTGTATCAAAGAGGGGCTCATAGTGGCGAGGTCCCTCCATCTCCATCCGATCTCTCTTTCTCTCTCTCTTTCTCTCTATCTTTCCCTAATTGATGGCCCACCCTGATGCTTGATTTTTATCCATGTTGTCCATTTAGTGGGCCCAACTGCTGTCCACAATGGGCCCACCTAGTTGACCTTCATACTATCCGTTTGGACAGGCATGGGTGAAGGGAAATAATAAATATCAGATTGATTCAGTGGGTGGGCCACACTGATGTGGACCCACCTTGATGCAATGACTCCACATTGTTTGGTGGGCTACACCATAGCAGCAGCAGGATGTCCAGACGGCTAACTGTCTGAACGTAGGTTAGACACAAATATCAGCTTGTCACACTTATGTGGACCCCATCTTGATGTATGGATCTGATCCACATCATTCATCCCACTTCCCAGCTCATTTTAGGCGTTGAGCCGAAAAATGAGGCCAAACTGAATCTCTGGCGGGCCATATTGTAGAAAATAGTAGTTTTGAGTGATATAAACTGTTAGGGCCCACTGTGATGTTTCTGTGTGTCAAAACATATCCAATATTGGGCTTGTTAGACCCGTCACGAGCCTAGGAATCCAGCGGACGGACTGGATGATGGACCCACCTATGAAATTCCTTAGCAAAAAAAAAGAGATGACGCTACTGTTGTAGCATCCAGAGGACGCTGCAGCAAGCAGCGTCTTGCTGTTTCTAACGAGCTGGACAGTGGGCCCCACTACAGGCCCCACCATGATGTATGTTGAACATCCACGCCATGCATTTGATGAGTCCCCTTTGGGAAGTAGGATCCTCCAAAAATCAACCGTTCACAGAACTCAGCTGGTCCACACCAAAAGGAGTAAGAGGTTGAGCATCTACCAATGAAATATTTTTGGGTCACGGAAGTTTTGGATCTACATGAAATTTATTTTTCCCCTTAATTCAGATATTTTTTACCTTATGATCGGATTGGATGGAGAATAAACGTCATGGTGGGCCCCACGTGGGACCCACTTTATGAAGTGGATTGGATGGATTATCGTACAATAGCTATATAGTTGTTGTATTAACGTCATCAAGTTTAGTGGGTCTAAACATGAGGTACGTGTTATACCCAAACCGTCCCTCTCCATGTGGCCCACATGGGGCATGTGTTATATCCAAGCCATCCATCTGGACGATGCCCCCACCTAGTGGGCCACACACGTGGACCCCACCCTTTTGAGATATCATTGGTATCTCCACTGTCTAGCTGCTGAATGGTGGGACCCACCTTAATGTATGTATTGCATCCACGCTGTCCATCATCTGGATGGTGGGAATTCCACCCTGATATATGTATCCATTGTCCATCTGTGGACGGTGGAACCCACCCTGATATATGAGCTTTAACTTCACCGTCCACACCACAGGACGGTGAGACCCACTTCAGATGTATGTGTTTCATCTTGCGGTGTGAGTCTTGTTTAATGTATGTATTTATTCTACGCACTATCCATGTGGACGGTGCATGTGAGGCTCATCTTGAGGTATGTGTTGTATATCTACACCAGGCCATGAGGCCGTACGATGTATGTCTTTTATCCTTGTTGGCCATCAACGATAGAGCCCACCATAATATATGCATTGTATATCCTAGTTGTCCATCTAGCAAGGCCTATATGGATTGTGCAGGCCCACCTGCTGATTGTGCAGGGCCCACCTTAATGTGTATGTTTGCATGGCTGCCCACCTATCAGGGTTGAACCATGGGCTGCCTCATGAGGCCTATTGTTGCGGCCCTCCTATCGTATATGAGGTCCATTATTGTGGCTCATTAATGTAGCCCACTTGTTGTATTTGAGGCCCATGGGTTACGACTCATTGTGATGTATTGAGGCCCATGGGTCGTATCCCATTGAGAAGTATTTCCGGCCATATGTTGTGGCCCATTGTGACGTATATTCGGTCCATGTGAGGTGGCCCATTGTGATGTATTTGAGGGTCATGTGCAAGGCTCACTTGTTATGTATTTGTGGCCCATTTGGTAAGGCCCATCGTGATGTATTTTTGACCCATTTAGTAAGGCCTACTGTGATATATTTTCGGCCCATATAATGAGGCCCGACTTGATGTATACAAGGCCTGTTGTAATGCATATTAGGCCTGTGAGATGTGACTCACTTGATGTATATCAGGCCCATGGGCAAGGCCACATGTGATGTATTTATGGCCCATATGACGAGGCCTATTGCAATGTATTTTTGGCCCATGTAATGTCTGAGGCCCTTGTGTAAGGCCCATTATGATTGTATGGGGCCCATTGAGTTGGTATGTGGCCCATTATTTTATGTATGAGGCCTTTGTGTGAGGCCATGGGCCTAATATACGTTCGGCTCTATATGGGCCACTCCTTGGGAGCAATGTTAGTTAAATGGCCGCATTGATGGGCAATGATGGTTCAATGTCCACATTGTGACTTTCTCTTACGCCTTGTTAGGCCCATTCTCACCAATTTCGATTGTTGAGGCCGATTTCGATTGTCGAGGCTAATTTTAATTTTTATTGTCGAAGCTGACTGTAGAGGTCGATTTCGATTGTCGAGGCCAATTATTGAGGCCGATTTTGATTCCGATTGTCGAGGCCGATTCCGATTGTTGAGGCCGATTATATAATCCAATTGTCGAGGCTGATTTCGATTGTCGAGGCCGATTGTCGAGGCCCAATGTGATGTACATGTGGCCCATATTTTAAGCCCATTGTGATGTGTATTCATCCCGTGTTTAAGGCCCAATGTAATGTATATGAGGCCTATGTGATGAGGCCCATTATAATGCATTTAAGGGCCAGGCGATGGAGCCCATTATAATGTATGTTAGGCCCATATGAAAGGCTCATCATGATGTGTATTAAGCTCTTGAATGAGGCCCATGGTGTTGTATATTTGGCCCTTTTGTGAGGCCATGGGTCCACTATATGTTAGGCTTTATGTGGGTCATTTCTTGAGGGAAATGTTGGTTAAATGTCTACATTATCGAGGTCAATTGTCGATGTCGGTTATTAATACCAATTATGAGTATGTGACAACATAGCATCATGATACATGCTCATACACATCATCTGTATATTTGTTATGAGATGTGGTTAACCATTTCATGTGTTATTGGGTAGGTTGTTTGAGACTCCCTGATAAGCGGATGTTATCTCACATGAGTACACGGTATGCGAGGATTGATGCATGACTGGATTGTATGACTTATACACCTTGCATTGTGTGTTGTGATTACTGTACGCCCTAGCGACATCAGGGTCGTAGTCTCCATAGGCATGTCGTGGATGGCTAGATAGGACACCAAAAATGTTTGGTTCGAGCATCTGGGCACTTTAGATGTCCGTGGGTGAAAGTCTCTAAACCTCCGTGGCCAGGAGACACCCCAATGTTTAGCCTGAGTAGTTACATGAGCGCCCGAGTGTCGAATACCAGTAGGCCTCATCTCTCACTGTGTCATGGTCAGTTAGGAGGAGGTGCGGCCTTATCCGCCCTGTTGAGGGGGCTACAGCTAGGCCGAGTTTGAACAACTCCCAAATGGGTCCGCTATCGACAAGCTAGGTAGGCATTAGTATACTACAAGCAGGAGGGTAGAGAGGTCTTTTTCACTCGCTGGGCTGCACGGCCGGCTGGGGCAGTAGCCAACTTGGAGTGTACTAAACCCCAGTGATGATCCCAGAGATGTACTGTACTAATTTATGGAGAAGGAGTTGCATATTCAACATCATATTCATTCATTCACTATCCACTCAGGCTGGTAGTGCGCAACTAATTGTTATGTATACTTTTGTAATGGTCAAGAGTTTGGTTAGGGCATGTGACTAACCTAAGATCAGGAGCTTACCACATAAAGTCTATCTATCCAAATTTAGGTATGTGACTGGTTTGGATAGAAGTCCTTTGTGATAGGCCCTATAGCCTACGATACCACCTACTATCATCCCGACTTCACACTGCAGCTTAGTCATTTCATTCGTATCATATATTGCATATTGCATTACATCCTCAGCATATGACATTTTGGGTTACTGTGTTTATGAATTTATATGGTCTAGATATGGTTAACAGTATTCGTGAACTCATCAAGAATTGCATATTACACTGCATCCTCGACATCTGATATTTGGATCTTTATGACTCCTCATTTGCATAACTGATCTATATTGTGTACTCTAATATTGTTTGACTCATGGACTTGTCAATATTTTAGCTTACTCTGATATTGTATGATTCATGATCTTACCAGTATTTCTGATATTGTTTGATTATGGCATTGTATTGTATACTTGGCACTTACCTTGTGTACACACTTACATCACCCTCTAAGCTTGTTATAAGCTTATGCATGATAGATACGTATAGGTGATGTTAGGTTGTAGCATCGTGGAGCCTGGAGCATATAGTCAACTTTTGGAGCTTTAATTTTGACATATGTATTTCCCTTTCAGCATTGTATTCAAATGTTTATATTAGTGGATATGTGATGATGATGTTACCTTTGTGATTTGTGTAAACTTGTGGTCATGCTTCTTACGAGATAAATGCACGTTGGAAAATCTTCCTTATAGGATCTTAGGATCATAACCTGGCATATGGGTGCTGGGAGCCAAGAATGGGGTACTACGAAGGCTGTCGGCACCGGATTCAATGATCGGGATTCCTGTGAATCCGATTTTCGAGTTTGGGGCGTGACAGAAGATGGTATCAGAGCATAACTTGAGAATACCTGAAGATAACATCACATATCTGTTGATAGTTATCCTAAACTCTATGATTTTTGAGAACTTAGAATGATTAGGTCCTAAGTTCGAATAACTTAATGATCTTCCGTTATAGACCCTTAATGTGCGTGCCTTCGAGACTTCTCAAGGTTGATAGGCGCCATTGTTCTTCCCTATAGGACATGCCGCCTAGGAGATCAATTCAAGCGACTTTCGCTCCACCACCAGAGACCCTTGCTCCCTAGTCTGAGGATGCTGCTCCTCTACCCGAGGCCAGTGTGGATTCGACTGTACCCATGAGTACCTCCCAGTTATAGTAAATGTTACAGGCTATGACAACTGCCCTTCAGGGTCAGGGCAGGTACCCCGTTGTTTCACCAACCCAAGCAGAGCAGGAGCGCGCGAGCGCCCTTCTTCGTGAGTTCTGACAGTTCGATCCCCCACGTTTTCAGGGCGAGCTAGACCCGACAACATTCGAGAGATGGCACTCCGAGGTGGAGAAGATTTTTGATACAATGGGATGTACGACCCAGCAGTAGGTCCGGTTAGCCATATTTCTTCTCCAGGGTGAGGCCGAGCACTAGTGGACCTCCATTACCCATGTTACAGAGCCTGATTTCATCTGAACATAGGAGAATTTCATAGACTGATTCGACCAACAGTACTTCCCCGACCATATTCATTGGTAGCGAGCATTAGAGTTTGAGACCCTGGTATAGGGAGACATGTCTGTGGCGCAGTATACATCTCGTTTTGTGGTGCTATCGAGGTTTGCGCCGTATTTGGTTCATGATGAGTGAAAGGCCCACCGTTTTAAGAACGGCTTACATTTTGGCCTTAGGAGCCGTGTCGTTGGACTCATGCTCCCAATATTTGAGCAAGTAATTCAGAGGGCCCAAATTTACGAGGTAGAATGGAACGATTAATAGAGGGTATGTGACCACAGAGGAGACCGAAAGAGGAAGACCCCCTCTGGTATTTTCCAGTAGTAGCTTCGACAGCCGCGGAGGTACAGGAACCATCCATCCTTTTAAGCGCCAGCAGCACCTCATCACCACCAAAGAGACCGTTTACGGGCGTTTGCTTCAAATGTGGTGAGACGGGGCATCGTAAGCATGAGTGCCCTCATTTTCAGTAGCAACAACCTCTTTAGGGGGGACATACACCTCCCCAGCAGGCCTAGGGCAGGTTTTATGCAGCGCAGTAAGACCCTCAGTCATCAGGAGGAGTCGTCGATGATTCGTGTAACCAGGCATTAGGACCATCTAGTTATATTAGTCATTGGCAAGATGGTGAGGTTGCAAGGTATCCTAGTTTCGATCATTTTTTATCCAATATCTAAGGTTCAGTAGGGGTCACCACAGTGTTGATGAGGCATCTTGGGACCGCAAGGTTAAGATTAGAGAGCGATATCCCCATCCTTATGTAAACTGATTGTGCCTTGACATATATATGATGATGCTTTCTCTTCCCTTGTCTGTTTTGTAAATTTCAAGGATGAAATTTTTATTAGGAGGGGAGAGCTGTAAGACTCGTATCCTAGCTTGTACTGTTCCATAGGCTTCCGCGGTCATCCCGATAGAGTTTCGACGACTCGCGACGTGTAATTGGTAGTTGCGCTGACCCTGAGTCATATCCCGTATATCAGAGTTAGCTCGACCTGAGACTTGTATCCTTGCAACCGCGCAGTTGCCGCAGTTCCGATGCCATGTCTCACGCGTTGAGGCGATACCCAGGTCAGAAGATGTGGGCCCGTGTTCAGTTCGAGGAAACGTCGCGCATTGAAAATCCCAAGAGAAATGTCCCATCAATCACCTTACATGTCAAGCACAACATTCCATCCCCAAGTACCAACACCCATCCCTAAAGTCAACTCTCTCCCTTACATGTCACGTACACATCACTCCATCACTCACCATCCCTCTCTCCCATCATTTCTCTCCCATCATCTCTCTCTCTCTCTCTCATTCTCTCATTCCATTTTTAAACAACACCCATGAGAGCAATTGTCCAAGCTTCCATGAAAGGAGCTAGTGTGACCTACTTTCCTACCTCCCATCTCCACCATCCAAAGTCCATCTCGACTGTTGAATCGTACCCCTTAGAGCTTTAAGTCGCATTGGTGGAAGGAGAAAGAGAAGATCAAAGGTGGGTGATTTTATGGTCTTCCACCGTTGATTTTGTGATTTGAGGGCCCACATGTGGTGGGACCCATCTTAATGTGTGAATTGTATCAAGGAGGGGCTCATAGTGGCGAGGTCCCTCCATCACCATCTTATCTCTCTCTCTCTCTCTCTCTCTCTCTCTCTCTCCCTAATTGATGGCCCACCACGATGCTTAATTTTTATCCAAGATGTCCATTTAGTGGGCCCAACCGCTGTCCAAAATGGGCCCACCTAGCTGACCTTCATGCTGTCCGTTTTAACCCACCTTGATGCAATGACTTCACAATGTTTGGTAGGCTCCACCATAGCAGCAACAGGACGTCCAGATGGTTGACTGTCTGGACATAGGTTAGACACAAATATCAGCTTATCACACTCATGTGGACCCCATCTTGATGTATGCTTCTGATCCACACTGTCCATCCCACTTCACAGCTCATTTTAGGCATTGAGCCGAAAAATGAGGCTAAACCGAATCTCTAGTGGGCCATATTGTAGAAAATAGCGATTTTAGGCGATATAAACTATTTGGGCCCACTGTGATGTTTCTATACATCAAAACATATCTAATATTAGGCTTGTTAGACTCGTCACAAGCCTAGGAATCCAGTGGACAGACTGGATGATCCCGATATGGGCCCCACCTATGAAATTCCGTAATAAAAAAAGAGATGACGCTGCTACTGCCAACGTCTAGAGGACACTACAGCAAGCAGCGTCTTGCTGCTTCTAACGGGCTGGACCGTGGGCCCACTACAGGCCCCACCATGATGTATGTTGAACATACACACCGTGCATTTAATGAGTCCCCTTTGGGAAGCGGGATCCTCCAAAAGTCAACTGTTCACGGAACTCAGGTGGTCCACACCAAAAGGAGTAGGAGGTTGAGCGTCTACCATTAAAATCTTTTTAGGCCACGAAAGTTTTCTATCTATATGAAATTTGTTTTTCCCATTAATTTAGATATTTGTGACCTTATCATTGGATTGGATGGTAAATAAATGTTATGGTGGGCCCCACATGGGACCCACCTCTATGAAGCAGATTGGCTGGAGTACTATAGAACAGCTATATAGTTGTTGTATTAACGCCAGCAAGTTCAGTGAGTCTGAACATGAGGTACATGTTATACCCAAACCTTCCCTCTTTATGTGGCCCACATGGGGCATGTGTTATATCCAAGTCGTCCATCTAGACGATGCCCCCACCTGGTGGGCCACACACATAAACCCAACCCTTTTGATATATGGTTGGTATCTCCACCGTCCAGCTGCTGGACAGTGGGACCCACCTTAATGTATGTATTGCTTCCACACCGTCCATTATCTGGATCGTGGGAATTCCACCCTAATATATGTATCCACCATCCATCTGTGGACGTTGGAACCCACCGTGATATATGAGCTTTATCTTCACCATCCACACCATAGGACGGTGAGACCCACTTCAGATGTATGTGTTTCATCTAGTGGTGCGGATCCCCTTTAATGTATGTATTTATTCTATGCACTGTTCATGTAGCCAATGCATGTGAGGCTCATCTTAAGGTGTGTTTTGTATATCTACACCAGGCCATGAGGCTGTACGATGTATGTGTTTTATCATTATTTGCCATCAGCGATGGGGCCCACCATGATATATGCATTGTATATCCTAGTTGTCCATCTGGCGGGGCATATATGGATTGTGCAAGCCCACCTGTTGATTATACAGGGCCCACCTTAATGTGTATGTTGTGTATGGATGCCCACCTATCTTGGTTGAACCATGGGATGCCTCATGAGGCCCATTGTTTCATCTCTCCTATCATATATGAGGCCCATTAGTGTGGCCCATTAATGCGGCCCACTCGTTATATTTGAGGCCCATGGGTTACAGCTCATTGTGATGTACTGAGGCCCATGGGTCGTAGCCCATTGAGATGTATTTTTGGCCATATGTCATGGCCCATTGTGACATATTTTCAACCCATGTGAGGTGGCCCATTGTGATGTATTTGAGGATCATGTGCAGGGCTCAGTTGTTATGTATTTGTGGCCCATTTGGTAAGGCCCATTATGATGTATTTCTGGACCATTTGGTAAGGCTCACTGTGATATATTTTTAGCTCATATAATGAGGCCCGACTTGATGTATACAAGGCCCGTCGCGATGTATATTCGGCCCGTGAGATGTGACTCACTTGATGTATATCAGGCCCATGGGCAAGACCACATGTGATGTATTTATGGCCCATACGATGAGGCCCATTGCGATGTATTTTTAGCCCATGTAATGTCTGAGGCCCTTGTGTAAGGCTCATTATGATTATATGGGGCCCATCGAGATAATATGCGGCCCATTATTTTATGTATGAGGCCTTTGTGTGAGGTCATGGGCCCAATATTCGTTCGGCTCTATGTGGACCACTCCTTGGGAGCAATGTTAGTTAAATAGTTGTATTGATGGGCAATGATGGTTTAATGTCCACATTGTGACCTTCCCTTAGGCCTTGTTAGGCCCATTCTCACCGATTCTGATTGTCTAGCCCGATTCCGATTGTCGAGCCTGATTGTTGAGGTCGATTTTGATTTCGATTGTCGAGGCTGATTATCGAGGTCGATTCCAATTGTCGATACCGATTCTGATTGTCAAGGCCGATTTGATTGTTGAGGGTGACTATTGAAGTCAATTCTGATTTCGACTGTCGAGGTCAATTCTGATTGTTGAAGCTGATTGTATATGCCGATTGTCGAGGTCAATTATCGAGGTTGATTCGAATTGTCATAGCAGGATATTGAGGCCGGTTGTCAAGGCCTAATATAATGTATAAGTGGCTCGTATTTGAGGCCCATTGTGATGTGTATTCAACCTGTGTTTAAGGCCTAATGTGATGCATATGAGGCCTAAGTGATGAGGCCCATTGTGATGTTTTTGAGGGCTAGGCGATGGACCTCATTGTGATGTATGTTAGGCCCATGTGAAAAGCCCATCGTGATGTGTATTGAGCTCTTGAGTGAGGCTCATGGTGTTATATATTTGGCCCTTTTGTGAGGCCATAGGTCGACTATATGTTAGGCTGTATGTGGGTCATTCCTTGAGGGCAATATTAGTAAAATGTCCACATTGTTGAGGTCGATTGTCAATACTAGTTATTGATACTGATTATGAGTATGTGATAGCATAACATCATGATACATGCCCATACGCATCATCTGCATATTTGTTATGAGATGTGGTTGACCATTTCATATGTCATTAGAAAGGTTGTTATGAGACTCCCTGATAGGAGGAGGTCATCTCACATGAGCGAATAATATGCGCAGGATTGATGCATGACTGGATTGTATGACTCATGCACCTTACATTGTGTGTTATGATTACTGTACGCCCTATCGACATCAGGGTCGTGGTCTCCATAGGCATGTCGTGGATGGATAGATGGGATACCAAAAATATTTAGTTTGAGCAACTGGACACTTTGGATGTCCATGGGTGAAAGTCCCTAAACCTCCATGGCCAAGAGACACCCCAACGTCTAGACCGAGTGGATACATGAGCACCCGAGTGTCGAATACTAGTAGGCCGCATCTCCCACTGTGTCGTAGTCGATTAGGAGGGGGTGCGGTCTTATTCACCCAGGTGAGAGGGCTGTAAGCTAAGCTGAGTTTGACTAGCTCCTAAATAGGTCCGCTATCGACGAGCTAAGTTAGCATTAGTATACTACTAGCAGGCGAGTAGGGAGGTCTTTTTCACTTTCTAGGCTACGCGGCCGGCTGGGGTAGTAGCCAGTTTAGAGTGTACTAAACTCCAATGATGATCCCAGAGATGTACAGTACTGATTCGTGGGGCTGAAGTTACATATTTAGCATCATATTCATTCATTCACTATCTACTCGGGCTGGTAGTGTGCAACTAATTGTTATGTGTACTTTCGCAATGGCTAGAATTTTAGTTAGGGCACGTGAATAACCAAAGATCAGGAGCTTACCACATTGAGTCTATCTATTCAAATTTAGGTATGAGACTGGTTTGGATAGAAGTCCTTTGTAATAAGCCCCATAGCCTGCGATACCACGTACTATCATCCCGACTTCACACTGCAGCTTGGTCATTTCATTTGCACCACATATTGCATATTGCATTACATCCTTGGCATATGGCATTTTGGGTATCTGTGTTTATGTATTTATATGGTTTAGATATGGTTAATGGTATTCGTGAAATCATCAGGAATTTTATATTGCATTGCATCCTCGGCATCTAATATTTGGATCTTTATTCCTCATTTTCATAGTTGATCTGTATTGCGTACTCTGATATTGTTTGACTCATGGACTTGTCAGTATTTTCGTTTACTCTAATATCGTATGATTCAGGATCTTACCAGTATTTTCAATATTGTTTGATTATGGCATTGTATTGTATACTTGGCACTTCCCTTGTGCACACACTTACACTACCCTCTAAGCTTTCTATAAGCTTATGCATGATAGATGCATGCAGGTGATGTTAAGTTGTAGCAGCGTGGAGCTTGGAGCATGTAGCAAAATTTTGGAGCTTTGATTTCGATATATGTATTTCCTTTTTAGCACTGTATTCAAATGTTTATATTAGTGGATATGTGATGATGATGGTGCCTTTGTGATTTGGGTAAACTTGTGGTTATGCTTCTTACGAGATAAACGTACACCGGAAAATCCTCCTTGTAGGATACTTGGATCGAAACTTGGCATATGGCACTGGGAGCCGAGAATGGGGTACTATGGAGGCTGTCGGCACCAGATTCAGCGATTAGGATTCCTATGAATCCGATTTTCAGGTTTGGGGCATGACAAAGAGGAAACATGCAGCCTTGAGGAGGTCCTGACGAATTGTGGCCTAACAGACGTTGAAAAATGCCCCTGAGAACCTGTCTGGGCCTACTATGCTGTCAGCTGGGAGCACTTTGACAGTCTCGTGGAGTTCATCTAAAGCCGGCTCAATTAGCCGGAGGTTATTATCGTGAGAAGAGACTAGTGGCGGAATAGAGTGAAGGAAATCCCCTAGATCTGGAGTGTCCTCCTCCTGCAAAAGCTCCTGAAAAATGTGACCGCTACCTCTTTGATCTCAGCCTAGTTCGAGAGAATCGAACCATCAACCAACTTAATTTCCTGAATCGTCACTCTTCTAGTGTTCCCTGCTGCAGTTGAATGGAAGAACTTGCTGTTACGGTCACCTTCTTGCAGTGAATGCAATATTGATTTCTTCTTCCGAGTGAAGGAAAGATTTCTTCATAACGTTCAAGACGGGAGAGGGCGTCTCTGATGTTTTGAACTTCTTGGTGGCTAGCTTAAACCGGGGAGACGAGTGCAACAACTTCTGCTCAGCTGAGATCAGCAGAGGTGGCTTGGATTTGCTGGAAGATGTTGCCGAATGTAACCTTATTCCAATGCTTTAGCGCTTGGTTCATGAGCTTGAGTTAAGCATGATGATTTGAATTGGATTCCCTGATGTTGGAGTGGTCTAGACAGCATGGAATCTGTCATGGGAGCACCACATTCTTTGGAATCGAAACGTTTTGGGGCCCGATGGTTGGGGCGAGGGAAATAACAAGAGTAATGGGGCATGATCTAAATTTTGTCTCGGGAGATGCTTGACTTGAAATGTTGGGAATCTTTGAAGTCAGGGGACGTTGTAGTAGACTCTATCTATTTGGCCCAGACTTGGGCTGCCCTGATTGACTGTTGCACCAAGTGAAACAGTTCCTAGAGAAGAGAACCTTAGCCAAACCTGCGTTTCTCAGGCCCTTCGCAAATTCAGCCACACTTCTAGTATCGAAGATAGAGAAACCCTGTCTTTCATCTTGGGAGATAACCGCATTGAAATCCCCACATGCTGCCCAAGGGAAAGCACACCCCGAGCTCAGATGAGCCAGATCCTCCCAGAGTTTTCTTCTTAAAATCCTGGAACATTTCGCATATACAAAGGAAATGACTACCTTGTCCGAAGCATGACGTAGACCTACTTCCAAGGAAAGCATCTGGTGGGACGCTGCAAGAAGCTTGGAGGAGAGGAAGGAAGTCGAGAACACCCAGATTTTACCTCCTTGGGTGTCATTGGAGCACGAGGAATGATAGCCTAACTTCAAGCCTGTGCAAACCCTAAGCATAGGCTCCAGAATGGCCAAGATTGCAGGGTTATATTGCCTGATAAGGCATTCGATGGTCCTGATTGTGGGAGCATTCTCGACCCTGCGCGCATTCCAAACTAACATGTTATTCATTAAGCACCTTTGTAGATATCTCGCCCTGTCGTTTCAATGTACGTAGTCTACCATAGCAGTAGACATCTGCCACTTTGTACGACCTTTTGGACCTCTGTTTGGGAGGGAATAAAGCTGACCCTATGATTATTATCGTGCATTGGACGCACTCCTCTTCAAGCTTCTGGATGAGGCTGAAGGTAGGGCCTGCCCCACAGGAACCTGATAGGTAGAGGCCTCTCCAGGTCCCTTGGATTGGGTCCTCAAGGCTGATGGATGAAGGGCATTGAAGTTGTAGAGGGACAGTTAGACTGGTGCTCGAATTGAAAATCGCTGGCCTTGGGGTGCCCGTCCCTGACTCGATCTAATTGTCCAACTACAGGTAGAGGGGAGAAGTGTGGGGGGTTTGCTGCTGGTCTGCACTTCTATGGAGTAGCCTAGTGGGGTTATGGTCACCTTGGAAGTAAGGGGAAAGGTCAATCGCTAGACAACCCCCCTCCGCTGGGCTTTTCCTGATTTTCATCGCATTCCAGGCATCTACCTAGGAATCGTCAAGGTACTCCTCAAAAATTGATCCTGCTTTTAGCGGGCTACTCCCTTCTAAGAGAGATTTTCTAGGTGAAGGGAGGACTTGGTCTGGGAGGGCATGGAATGATTGTTGCAACATCTGACTGGGCTGAGATATGGGCTAGCTAATTAGGGATGGGGGGGGGGGGGGGGGAGGAGGAGGGGGCTTCACATTAAATAGGGGACCTGCAAGTGATGGAAGGTGAATGGGAGAAGGGTGGGGTTCATCTCGATTAGGGGCATGGAGGGAGAGTGCTTTCTCTACCCACTATCTTGTGGAATTGACCGGTGGAGCCCCTGCAGAGAAAACTAGCTTGCTGGAGCTGATATCAATTTCAATAGTTAGACAGATTGGGAAGATTTTCCTTGTAACTTCTAGCCCTCTGAGTGACTAGATATCTGTCCTCGGCTGCATCAAAACTCGGATTCTAGCAGCCTCTTGAGGTAGGCCTGAGAGAGCACTCTTATCAACCTCTACCACCTCTCCAAAGGTGTTGCCTAGTGCCCTGAAGACTGATTCCATCCAAGCATGTGCTGGAATTCTGAATAGCTTGATCCATCTTCCATGCGCCTCTAGAATAATATTTGGGGACCACGCTTCCATTTGAGAAGGCCCATCTTCTTGTGTAGGAGGGTGTCTAAGAAGAATGAGCTGAGAGCTGTTGGAGTATTAAAGTGAAAAAGGAATTTATCGAGGCCAATTTTTGAGATCTCCACTACCGAGAGCATGTACTTGGTGCATAGAAGTTCCTGATTAAGACTTGAAATATGCACTTCAGAGTTCTCTGCTTGAACCACTAAGGCTAATTTCAGCTCCCTCAACTTCTGGGCTACACTGTGGTTGTCTGTTTTGACTAACCAGTTGGCTTTGACAATAGGTTGAGCACCTGATCCACACTCGATGGACCGTATTTCCTCCTGTTGGACTGAGTTAATTAAGGCATTTTGACGAGCACCTTCTCTGGAGATGTTGAGTGCTGGACCTACTAGGTGAAAGGTAATGGCCATCGCATTTCTTCGAACATATGATGGGTCAGGGGTTCCTGTCCTCTAATTGCCAATAAATACGATCTATCGTCCCTTAAGGGAAAAACCTACGATGTAGGGGCAAGTGGTCTTTCCCTGGCACCCTGTTGGAGGGTGGAGGAGGCTGGTTGGGAACGAGCCTTCGCCTTCTGAAAAATGATGATTCTTCCATCTACCCTTTTGCCATCGAGGACATCGAGATCTCCTTGTGCCTCTGCTTCATATACGAATCTGATGAATCCGTAAACTCAGGATCGCTTTAGGCCAGTGTTTGAGGGAATGAAAGCATCTGTGATATTATCGTATCTCCCAAAAATCCTACAGAGGTCTTCCGCAGTTGTGTCATATGAATTGTTCCGCAAATAGCGTGTGGACATGATTACGGGCCCCTTTGTGGTGGACCTGGTGCCAAACTTCTTCCTCCATCATCAACTATCAACATCCATCACCATCTTCCCTAGGGATAACTACTCCAAATCCAAGGAGTTCTCTATACTCCTTAAAGAGCTTCCTCGAAATTACCATCTATAAGCATAACTGTAACGACCCTCAAATTTTTATCGTGAATTTCAACTTGAAATGGGATAAACCACCCCAATTAAAACTAATAGTCTAACTAAAAGCAATCAACACTCATCAAGGATAAATCTTCAAGTATGGTCATTTACAAGAATAAAAGCGGGTTGATCTTCAGGCCAGGGTGATTTATAAACCCTGTAAGAGGAACAGTCAGCTCAAATCACATCTACAAGCAATCAGGACTTAGTAAAACTCCAACCATGGGCATTTAACGACCTTCCATATGAATGGACGGTGTTGATCGACCTAGATCATGATGTTGACCCCACATCTGATCTGTGCATGTGCACAGATAGGGTGCACACGCCATGCACAAGGTCTAAGTATCGGGTCAAACAAGCTTTGGCCTGAAAGAAAACCAATCCCAACCAAAAAAAAAAAACTCTCGTCCTTCTTGCATTTAAGCAAATCGATTGTCTGTAGCTAATGACGGCCTACCATTTGGGACCCTTTTCCCATAATCTGGACCGTCCATCGGGATCATAGTGGCCCACCGACCGTAACCACTGTAGCCTTTCACGTGTTAGCACACGCACCTGTGCACAGTAGTCCGCCCCAAACAGTGTGGCACAAGAGCTTTCACTGGAAGCAGATCCACTCATCGCGCTCACCTCAACAGTTCTTTGCTGGTAGATCCCTTCGCCCAATGTCGCTGAAATATACAGTCATGCTTTGACATGGAAGTCAAGTCACGTCGGTTTCTGAAAATAGCTCCGCCTTGGGAAAGGCGGAAGAAATATTTCCAATTCCAGATAGGGCGCAATCACAACCCTTCCCTGGCTTCTAGAAGGATCACTCAAGCAATCTCGGACATTGGCTTTATGGCTCTACGAAAATCTCATAGCTAGCCGAGAAATCAAAGAAAATCTCATAAGATAACGAATCAGCGCAAACAACCTCCATGCGACTTATCATGTTTAATCAATGGCCCTTACTCACCGTTGGGTGGACCACACAGATTCCCTTGACACCATTCAAACAGATTACCCGACCATTGAAAAAATGCCATGATCAGTTGGTCATCTTCCCCAATCAGGCCGTGGCGGTGCATTTCGAGCAGGTGCATTTTTCCCTGATCCAAGCTAACCATCGTGTGGCCTACCCCATCTAATGTCCATCAGAAATGAATTTGGGGGCCCATGCATGTGAGTAGTGGAATGGAAGAACCCTAATGATGGGTTTTCTTGGCCGCTTTATGTTAATAATATGCTAATCCCTGGGATTAGCTATGGAAGGACCTAGAAATTAACACAGCTATAAATAACCAGGTTTTAGGGCGACTCCCAAGGAAAATCGTCTAGAAAGGAAAAAGATAAAAGAGAGAGAAAGGGAGAGTGAGCGGCTGCTAAGCAAGTCACATGCCTTATAGGAACTCAACTCAGCGAGTCGTTCATAGGCTGTGAAGTGGATTGAGAGAAGAAGAAGATAGTGAGGGAGAAAGAAAATGGGAGAGTGGTGCATTCAAGCGTGAGTCCTAACCGTCCAACCAAACCGACCATCTCACTGCAAGCTCCATTCATTCGACTTGAATCATCAACCCCAGTTCAGGTAACGAAACCAAAACCACCCCCTGTCTCAGCGTTACATCAATCACGTTAATAACCCAACCCAATGACCTATTAAAGCAGGTCTAATTCATTCCAAGGCAACGACTGGGATCGAGTCAAGGAGTCGTGAATTTGAGTTCCAACGAACCCGGACTTGAGCACGCCACATCTAGACCCCCTTTTTCAGCGTTCAAACAACACCCCTGGTCAGGTACCCATGCCCATTCTCCCTCTATTATTGACAACTTAACCTACTGGCCAACTGTGTTCACAATCACCCCAACTCGGTCACGAGTTGAGTGACCCAGTTGTGTATTATAAGGGGAGGCCCTGATCTGAATCCATGGATGTGATCAGTCTGCCTCGAGCAAGGATCAACGCCATCACAGATGCCTTCACGGCGCTGCACGCTACTAGGCAAAAAGACTCGACTGAGTCGAGTCACTACTAAGTCAGTGACTCAGGTTTAGTTCAGGAAGGTAAACTTTGACTCGGCTTGGCCTGAGAAGCAACTCATTACAGTGAGTTTAAAGCCCAGGGCGATCCAAAATTGCCCATTTTGGGTCTGACTTGGTCGGTTTTCCAACGGAGTCCACCCTACACTCGGTTGTGGGCTGACTCGGCCAGTCTCCTGACTGAGTCATGTTAAATCCCACGTCAGAAACATCTGAGGAGGATTTGGAAAGCATAAGATCCAATGGATCATTAACCTAACCACGTGGTTAGTAGATCTCTTAAAACTAACTTCACTAGTCGTTGGTTGAAAACCTCAAGCGAGTTGACTCAGTCGTGACTCACGAGTGTCTTATAACAGTTTCTCCAAGTATAACTAGCAATTGTTTCCCTTAGAAGACACTCCTTCCTTCAACCTATCTAGTCAAGTAGAAATCAAGGTGTATGTGTGTAATGCCCCATGTTTCCAGGACCTGAGTATTGACCCGTTTCCAAAAAATCGAGTGTTAAACTTAAAAATTCAGTGTAAACTTGAACTGTTTATCATTAATTAGAGTTAATAACAATAAAGCTAGAGTAAACCAGGCATTGAATAAAAACATTCTGATTATCATAAAATTCCAAATGTAGCACCCATACAGGACTTATACAATCTCAAATAGCAAAGTTCATGTAAGCAAAAAAATAAGAGTCTATCAACTAGTGGTGGAACTCAGTATGGGCACAAGGACCCCGTCTAGCTCCTCAGCTACCTGATCTACTGTAGTAATCCAGTGAACAACATCAACACACTCTACACCTACATCAACTATTATGGTTTTGATAGCGTAAATGGTTATCGCAGTGAGGAGCACCCTCTAAGATTTCATACTCATCATTCATAATCCAATACAGATTGCACGTTATGCACTTTAGATACACTAATCAGGGCATTTCATATTCATACTCATATTAAGGAAGTCAACCCAATCAACAAAATTTCATCATAAGAAAAATATAATGGTAGTCGCAATATAAGGGAAATATATCCAGATAACCAAACAATCGAGTATACGATTTTCTATTGCACCCGAAATCACATTGTACGTGAATTCCGTAAGATGGCTAGAAAATCGATAAGCGCACTTCAGCTCCACCCGAAAATCATGGTACAAGTGGAATTTGCAAGGCGAATAGAAAATCACCCTTTAAAATCCCACTTCACTTGGGAATCATATCTTACGTGAACTCCGCAAGATGACTAGAAAATTGATAAGTGAACTTCAGCTCCACCCGAAAATCATGGTACAATGGAACACCACAAGATGAAGAGAAAATCAACATGCAAACTCTAGACCACCCAAAAATCATATTGTACGTAAACATCGCAAGATGGATGAAAAAATCGCTAAGTGAATTTCAGCTCCACCCGAAAATCATGGTACGATTGAACACCACAAGATAGCTATGAAAAACAGGATATACATACACAAGCAACAAGCCACGTAAGGCAATTATGCGGTCTAAGCAATATAAGGCATATGTGCAATCCAAGTCGCGTAAGTCAAATATAAAATGCAAGAAAGTAGGTCCACGATAGGTTTCATTCGACACATCAAATGATCGTGAATAACAATCATACAATTAATTAACATGTGTACAACTAAAGATAGCATATTATCATCAATCATTTATGCTTACCCAAAATTAAAGAAACATATTCATTATCTACATTGGAATCAAGTGCGCAACATACTAACGTATTCACATATTCACATAAGATGCTAAGTATCCCAATCAAGTAATTAAACAGGAGGGATTAAGGCACCATCTATGATTAGATAAATGAGTTTAAGTGAGAAGCTCAAAGGGTGAGTCCTCACCTTAAATGAATGCTCCTCTTGATTTGAACCTTCCTATGAGGTGGGTCTATGAATTATTGATTTGAGATCGATCGAACGAGAGTATCCTTTAAGGAGAACAGTTCAAACAATACCTAAATAAGACATAGCAAGATTGAAGTGAGTTACTACTAAGTTGACTCGGTTGGCATTGTCAACTCGCAACTAGTTAGGTTACAAATTTGGGAAAAACTACTTGTTGTAGTAATTGATTGCTGGGGTCTCGGGTCGGTCGCGATACCTCATATCATTAGTAAGGGCCCCAAATATTCGATTAAGATTAGGATAGATTCAATCTTCTTAAGAGATTTGAAGAGTCAACTCATGAGCGAGTTGGGAAGGGATTTCAAAACTAGATAGTATGCCTAGGTTTTTATTCCTGAATGGCAGTTGTCCTCGGCCCTCAACTTATAGTGTAGCCATTCGGACGCATTCCTAGATGCACCGTTACAGCTCGATATCACTAAGTTAACTCAATTTAGTCACTTAACATAGAGATGAGAAGCTATTTTAGTCCATTTACCTCCCGTCCCTGATTCATCTCATTCAGGAAATTAGTGATATCTCCAGGGGCCCTTTGGCTAATTTCAAATGTAGGTCCCAGGAGATAAGACGTACTTGACCCGGTTGGTTATTCATGGTGTCAACTTGATAACGAGTTGAGTACAATATCATGAAAAACTGTTGAAATCGATTTGTGACACCTAAGGGTGTGGAGAGATTTAGGCAGACATATCTCCAACTCTGATCTAAGCCTGGGTTCTATCTTGAGATACAGATCTGGGTTGAGTCAGAGAGGAAATGACTCAACTTGAATTTAAAACCTGGTGGAATAGCAACCAGTTAACTGTGATTGTTGGTCGATGGAGGTCATACGAGCTGATTAGATTCTCTTTCCGATCCACGACTGGCAACGGTCTGGACAGACCAAATCTAGACTGGGTCCAAGCCCCAACTCGGACCCAGACTCGGCTCAAACTCAGTCAGCGAGTCAGGGTGCTAGTCGCACCCACATTCTCTCTCTGTCCTTCCTTCCCCTCTCTCTCTCTCTCTCTCTCTCTCTCTCTCTCTCTCTCTCTCTCTCTATCTCTCTCTCTTCCTCATCTTTTCCTTCTTTTCTCTCTGTTTTTCTTCTTCCTTTCTTCTTCCCTTCTCCTTCCTTTCTTTCTCTTCCTCTGCTGGTCTAGACAGCGTCTGGAACCGACCAGCAGCAAACCAACTGGGTCGGGCACCAACGTGTTGCAACCGCACCTTTGTCTCTCCCTCACTTCCTTCTTTCTTCCCTGCTGTCTCTCTCTCCACTTTCTTTTTCTCTTTTTTGTTGTTCTCTCCCCTTTTCCTTAGAAGAGCACGGACCAAGATGGGATTCAGCCCAACCACTGTGGTGCGGCAGGAAGAGAGCGATGCTTTCGGCTCTGTCTCCCTCTCGCATTTTCTTTCTTTAGAGGTCCGAATGTGAATCATCGGATTTGCAACAAATTGCATTTTCACTTGAGTTAAATGCCTCAAGAAATGTTGTCTGTGTGGAATCCTTTGAGCCTGGCTATAAGGCGTTTATACAGATGGTTTTTCGGTACAATGGTCCACCTGATGGACGGATCAGATTGACGAATGGACCCCATCATTGGGTGATGGGTCCTTCGTACGAACAGAGAAGATGGTCTCCACGCCAATGGCAAAATGCCATTGGACGATCGAACCTATGATCTGGGGCATTCGGACGGTGTTGATAGGTCCCATGATCACTGTGGGACCCACCGAATGGACAGTCATTAAGGTTTTTCTTATTATATAGGTTTGGGTTTGAGTTGCGGCAACTGTGGGAGTTGGAAATTCACGCCATAGTGGAGATAGCCCTAAAAGGAAGGGCTGAGATTCACTTAACCGGATGGCTGAGATCTCAGGAGAAACTCTCACGCGGATCGCCAGCGTGGTTGAAAACCGGATTTTCTGATTTTGGAAAGAAAAGAAACATAAGCAGCTCTCTTGCGCTGGCATTTATAGTCTCATGAGTGCGACCCATGGCGCGATCCAAACAGGGTTTTGGTCAGATCTCGCTACACACCAGATGGACGGATCAGATCACTCATACAAGCCATGATGGTGGGCCACGATTGGAACAGAGGGACGATCATCCGTTCGTTTCAAAAACGGCTGGCGCGGGAAAAAGAGAAGAAGGAATTTCCTTCTTTCAGAAATATCGGTCAGACCCAATTGGACTGGACACCTCGGTCCAGTGCACGACGGGTGCATGACCATGGTGTACACACACCTCATAAAAGTGGGTTCCATGATGGTTTTTGATCTAATAGGCACAGTTCATCTTTTTTTTTAGCCCAAAATGGGCCCATTCCAAAGGATGAGGCCGGTCCAAGTCTTAGGTGGGCCATATCAGTCGAAAAATGGCCTTTGAGTGCCAATTATTGCCAATCTAATGACGATCTGCGGTCCGATCCCACTATCAAAGTCGTTCATACAACTAGTGAGTCAATCAAGGCCCATCGTCTACCCTAAGTTGATATTATCTCACACAGATGGCCACTTGACGTTTGTTCTTGGGTCCAGGTCATGATTACTATTCACCGGATGGTCAGATTATCTCCACACTTGATCCCCAAGGCACCTACAATTCCCTTGAGGGATCTGATGGTGGTTACCATAGTTATATTGCTAATAAGCATGCTTAAGCGGCCCTTTGCACTTCCATTGGCATGACTCAATCAACCTGACAAGGTGCTACCTGTCATTTTATGTCAGTTGAATCCCTAAGAATAAGCCTACCAAGGTTCAGTGCGAACCCCTTAATGTTGTGGTTGAGATTCAATGATGGGATGTCTCGATCTACGGGTGAAGATTTCCCTTAACGGTTGGATTTCAAGTTAATATGAGGGTAAATGTCCAGACTAATCGGGTTTATGTTTATACTAAATTAGGTTCTTACGGTAACACTCGAATACTAAAAGTATGGGGTGTTACAATCTACCCCCCTTAAAAAGAATTTTGCCCCAAAATTCAATTCTCCCTTTATGAATACAATTGATAATGGGTTTTTTTTAAAACTAAGGTAAAGGATGTTTACATTTTCATTATTTGGGTAAACACAGAAGGATGGTTATAGTAGGTTTGAATCCACTACATCGAACTTCTGCTGGCCGGGCAGTGAGTGTACTAGTATCCCTCTCAATCCTAGTGAATTTCAATTTTCTGCTTGATTAGGGCATTGAGATCATTGTAATCATTAGGATTCAGAATTTACGTCAAACCACATATACTTCGCTTAAATATAGTTCTGTTGATTCATGTTTCTGATTATTCCAGTCTTTTCAGATATGTTATTTAATTTCATGTTTTCCTAAGGAATGGGTCTAAATGGTTCATTGTGCTTTAACATTGCATTTAATTTCACATTTTTTATTATTCTAGTCTTTTTAGATATGTCATTTCATGTGTTTTGGCCCTCCACTCGAAGTCCTTCTCTACTTGCATGGCTTTGTCCACAATATCAACGAAGTCAGTAAAGTTGAAGGTACACAATCTCGATTGGATTTCAGGCCGGTGACCTTCCTTAAACTTTTCCAATTTATATTCCTCGTCCTCAACAGCCTTTGGCACATATCGTAACAATTCGTCGAAGCGTGCTTTATATTGTAACACTATCGTATTCCCTTGTTCCAATTTGAGAAACTCAGATATTTTCTCATGATGATAGCACGGAGGAAAGTATTTTCATTGAACCGTTTCTTAAACTCAGTCTAGGTTCACTCACAATCAAATGGGACTCTTCTTAGCACGCCTTCCCACCATATGTTGGTCTCGCCTTCCAAGGCATAAGTGGCAAGAATAACCTTTTGGGCGTTTGAACAACACAGTGATCTCATCATCTTGGCCATTCTATTTAGCCAGTGTTCTGCTAGAACTGGATCGGGTGCTCCTGAGAAGGACGGTGGCCTCATCCTCTGAAACCGTTCAAACATATCTGTCCCACTAACTTCTTCGATCTTCGAGGCTGACGCGTCCATATTACGTTGGAGAGCTTCTAATAGTGTGGTGATCGAAGCTTGTTGTTATATTATGATGGTAGTCAGATGACTAATAACGTCGCCATGTGGGGCTTCATGCTGCACATTTGATGGGGGTGTTCCACACCCACAGATGGTTGAGATGGGATAGTTCCTGATGCTGACTCTCTTTCAGGACTGCTCAGCCTAACTAGAGGTACAGGAGAGCGCTCCGGATCCTCTTCCCTAACAACCTCGTTCGTCGACGAAGTCAACAAATGAAAAGTCTGCAGTCTCGAGCGACGGGATGGGGCCATAATCCTGCTAAAAGAAAGGATCCATCGTGGTCATACCCTCCTAAGTTTAACAAGTCTTAAACTAAAATCATAAGATAGCTCATATGAATCATACAACTAGAATATTGTTCAGATCAATAAGTGCTCAACAACTCCCTATCCTTTGCGATTAGGTGCAACAAGACTTAAGGGTCCTAAGGTGACCCTTTAGCATCCTTAGATCCACATCTTCTAGTCTTCGACCTACGATTAAGGTCCTATGATGATCTTAAGGTTATATTAGTGTTCTAAGATAGATTACAAGGGGCCTAAACTTATGAATTCTTGAGTTTAACCCAACTTTCCACAACACCTAAAATTTTATTTTTAAGTTTAATGGTTATTGTAGAAATTTTCATGGGAGCCTAAAGTTTCTACATGAGGATTTGGGTCTAAAATGTGTTAAAGTCAACTAAATTTCCAAAGCTAGTCCCAACCAACCTAGCCTAGGGTTGAAATTTCACCTAAGATTCTAAGTTCTCATTATTAATTATTTATATTTGTTAGAACATACGAGAGATGTTGTTTTTAATCAATGAGATGAATTAGGGTATTTAAATTTCAAAATCCTAGTCTAATTCCTTGAGTTTATAGAGTGCTTATGTTGGATTTAACGCACAACATGGTGGGTACTTGTTTCCCTACGGTACTTGAGTTTAATCACTAATTTCAAACAACTTATAGTTTACAAGGGAACCTAGTTTTTGTTTCTAAGTTCAAGTGACTAAGCCTAAAAATCACAAGAGATCCTAAAATTTGTGTTTCTAGATTCACAAAGCATCCTAATGCTAGGGAATCAAACTTAATTTCAAGTCTTTAATTTCATCAATTGAACTTTGGAGTATTTGAAGTTATATAAGTCATGTTTTTCCCAAGGCATGGTTTATCTAGACTCACTCTGATACCAATTGTAATGCCTCATATTTTCAGGACCCGAGTATAGGACTCGTTTCTCAAAAACCTGAGTGTTAACCTTGAAAATTCAATGTAAACTTGAACCACTTATCATTAATCAGAGTTAACAGCAACGAATCTAGAGTAAACCATCCATTGGATAAAAATATTCTGATTATCATAAAATTCCAAATGTAGCACCTATACAGGACTTATACCATCTCAAATAGCAAAGTTCATGTAGGCAAAAATAGGAGTTTATCAACTAGTGGTGCAGCTCAATACGAGACGCAGGGACCCCGTCTAGCTCTTCAGCTACCCAATCTGCTCTAGCAATCCAGTGAACAATATCGGCTCACTCTACACCTACATCAACTATTACGATTTTGATAGCATTAATGGCTATCGTAGTGAGGAGCACCCTCTAAGATTTCACACTCATCATTCATAATCCAATATAGATTGCAAGCCATGCACTTTAGATACACTAATCAGGGCATTTCATATTCATACTCATATTGAGGAAGTTAAGCCAATCAACAAAATTTCATCATGAGCAAAATATAATGGTAGTCACAATATAAGGAAAATATATCCAGATAACCAAACAATTGAACATACGATTTTCTATTACACTTGAAATCACATTGTACGTGAACTCCGCAAGATGACTAGAAAATCATAAGCGAACTTCAGCTCCACCCAGAAATCATGGTACAATTGGAATTCACAAGGTGAATAAAAAATTACCCTTTAAAACCCCACTTCACCCGAGAATCATATTGTACGTGAACTCCACAAGATGGCTAGAAAATCGATAAATGAACTTCAGCTCCACCCAAAAATCATGGTACGACTGAACACCACAAGATGAAAAGAAAATCGACATGCAAACTCTAGACTACCCGAAAATCATATCGTACGTGAACACCGCAAGATGGCTAGAAAATCGCTAAGTGAACTTCAGCTCCAACCAAAAATCCTGGTACAACTGAACACTACAAGATGGATAGGAAACACAAGATATACATACACAACCACTACCAAAAAATAGAGCAAAGGCTGCGGACTATGGAAGCTTTTGGCTACGGATATAAACCGTAGCTAAATTACTACGGATTTAATCTGTAGCTAAAACCTCCCTTCCACCCTGATCTTATTAGAGGTTGGTGGTGTTTGAGGGGCTTCATAGGGCCCATTGGAATATATATGTTTTATCTAAGCCGTCCATAAATTTTGATATATAATTTCATTGGATGAGCCTAAAAAGTAGGTAGATTTAAGGTCTAAGTGGACCACACCATAAGAAATAATAAAAAATAAATTTTTATCGTTAATATTTTATGTGGTCTGCTTACAGATTCTAGTTGATTCATTTTTTGGATCAACCCTTAAAATGATATTTTAAAATGAATGGACGGAGTAGATAAGTAACATACATTACTGTGGGCCCCACAGGACCTAAAACTAGGCATATAAAAGTGCCGTCCGTCACCTGCCTCTCCCCAAAAGAGTCTCGCTCGTGTCCAACCCAAATCCCACATGTCTCCCTCACGCGCCCGCCCCTCTCCCAAACCCAAACCCTGTCACGCCTCTCCCAAAACCCAAACAGTCTCACACTTGCACACCCTCTCTCTTGGTTCTCTCTCTCTCTCTCTCATCCTCTCTTTGTCTCTGTCTCTCTCTGTCCTCTCTCTCTCTCGCGCGCATCCTCTCTCTATCTCTCTCGGTCCTCTCTCACGCATCCTCTCCCTTCCAGTCTCTCTCGCATCCTCTCTCTCTCTCTCTCTCTCTCTCTCTCTCTCTCTCTCTCTCTCTCTCTCTCGCTCTCCCCTAAGAGCTCGAGAACCCTATTTTCAGCGTGGACTCGTGATTGGGGCTCTAACTCAAACAGGAACTTGTTCTCTTCCTCTAAGGCTTGGTTGACCGTGAGGTATCTCTCTCTCTCTCTCTCTCTCTCTCTCTCTCTCTCTCTCTCTCTCTCTCTCTCTCAATCTCTCTCAATCTCAATACCGATTAAAAAGATTTGGGGATTTAGGGATATATTTGGGGGTTTTCAAATTTTGAGGTTTTTTTGGATTTAGGGGTTTTTGAATTTGGGGGTTTTCGAATTTGGAGGTTTTTGGATTTAGGGGTTTCCAAATTTGGGGGTTTTCAAATTTGGAGTTTTTTGGATTTAGGGGTTTCCAAATCTGAGGATTTTAAGATTGATATTCGGAGCAGAGATGGGCTACAACGATCGGGTTACCATTTCCTCTGAATCTGTTGAATTTCAGGTCCATTCTTATCGTTTCCTCTGAATCTGTTGAAAATTTTCCTATTTCCTTATCTCTGATTGATGAATTTTCTGACGAATTGATGAATAATCCATAATCAATATACATTGTCTATAGTCCAGAAGATAGATGTCTACAATACCATTGTTATTTTCATGATGTGTTTGTGAATATGCCATTGCTCATGATGTGTTTGTGAAAATGCTCATGAAGTTTCTATTGGTGTTAAATGCTCTACTCTATTGATCTGTATATACATGTATTTTGAATATAATGTTGGTGTGATAGTGAATCTTCAGGGAGAAATAGAAGGTTTGGAAATTACAAGGTCAATTCGGAAATAACATGTAGATTTGTAGCAAAGAATTTTCTGTGCAGTAAACACCATTTTTTAAGAGATGATGTCTGATGTTTGGATTTTTTACTTTGCTGAATTTAAAATTTTACTTGTCTGGGAAGAAATTAAGAAGGTGTTTTGTCAGTAGAAGTGGAGTTTGTTTTAGAGAATTCATGAGTTGCAGTGCATTTGGATTTTCTTTTTGTCCAAGTTCGATAGAGAGAGAGAGTTTTGATAAGGCTGGTTGCCACCATGGCACAATATTGTACATGGCAGATTTCCACCCCTGATGGCAACCTTTAAATGATTTGAACCATTCATGTTCATGATGCTACCGTATAGAAGATGTGGTCTTAAAATCCTGACCTTTGAATCTTTGATTTGACTATGAGCTATTAAATATTCTTGTTTATACGAAATCACCCATTCAACAATGCTTCTTACGATGGCCAGGGTACCATAAATTCTGGAACACGAACGGTTCAGATCATCACTTATGATGCAATCCACGAGGTGGAAAACTGCCACCATAACATATTGTATTGAGGTGGCACTGTAACATATAAAAAATAGCATCTTTTTTTTAGAGAGAGAGAGAGCCAAAATTTATGATTATAATATTTATATCTCAACCTCAAGCTTAGAAGTTTCCTCTCTTGTGCTCTAACGTTTTCGATTTGATGTTATTTTATATTCATTTCTGCTATAGAACTTGGTCAATGCACGGGAGCAGAAAATTCCATACCCATGGCTAGTCTTCAACGAGAAGGTGAAAGTGAACTCTGTTGTAATCCACTTCTTGTGTTTGGATGAATCTCTGCTTGTGTTGTAGTTATTTAATTATGCTTTTGGTTGCACAAGTTCCTGACTGTTGTGATAAATCTACTCATCTGGAACAAGCATTCTATCATTGTGGGGACTGTTGGGCTTTTGATATGCATGGTAGAGTTCTTTATCAGCAGTCTATGACCAAGCCATAGGCTGCTGCTGAAATAGAAGTAGTTGTAAGAGTTGGTGATGAGGAACAGCAGTAGTTTCTAAAAATGGAATCTGCATCAGAAGCAAACACGACCAACCATCCATGATTCTTTTAATTTTAGGTAGTTCTTTTTTATCTTTTGACTCTTACATTCTTCCTTTCAATCAAATACCTCTGAACTTGTAGTACTTTCATTATTTTTCTATCGATAGGTTTTCTTCTATGGATTTACATACATCTTTAAATTATTGCATATTCCAACATTGCACATTTGAGGGGTGTCTGACCTGTCTAGTGAGGGATGTCGCAGCTGTGTGTAAGGCCCAAAGTCATGTACAGGTGCATGTGGTGCTCACAAAAGTGCAGACTCCTACATGCTTTTCTATTGTGAATCTTCATCTCTAGACATTACAATCTTTCTTTGTGGTTATATTTCTTTTATTGCTTGTTTGTCTGCTGATGTCTTGAAAGGGTGAAGCTTTCTAGCCTTGTAGAGGACTATTGGAGTGGGCGTATGCACTATCTTGCGGAATTTCAATGCCCTCGAAATGCAGCCTTTAAGAATTGAAAATCAACTCCATGGAATGATCCATTTCTGCACAAATATTTCAAAACGTTTCACATTGAATATAAAAGTGATTCGTGATCCGTGATCCCGTGGCCTTCCTAACATCACACAAACTGGATGCTCACATCACACAGTCTGAATATATAACTTATATTTGCATTGGTGAGAAACCATTCGTGGACCTGCAGATCTTGGACATGTCGACTGTTTATTCATTGCAATATTTGACAATTTGGACAGGAAATGCCAGAAGGAACTCGAGACAATTGGGAGGCAATATCTGTTAAATCTTTGAAGCTCAATTTTCTTTGCCATTATGAGTTTCAAAATGTTGAATTTGGTCTATATGCTCATTGTCTCCATTGATCATTTTTTGTTTGCCTTTGTTATAACTTGTGTATGTCTGTTAATTGAATTATATTAGCATCTAATTTTTACACTCCTCACTCTTGAATTTGAACCTTTGGACATCTTTTATTTTCCCCATATGGATGAATGGCGTGGATAAAACACATGCATCAATGTATTTATCTGTTTGATTTTGGAAAGGAGAATTATATAATACTCAGGCTCGTACGATGCTTGATACACAGGCATTCAGAATCTAATAGATTGTGCATCCCATTGTCTCCAAGTCACAGTTTCAATATCAAATTGGTTGAATAATCCTAACCTTTGATTCACGGACACTTTTTTGTGGAAATAGGACAGTTGATTTAGTTTTTTTTTTTTTAACCGTGCAATCGATGTCCTCAAATTCAAAAGTCAGATGATCCGACAAGCTTAATTTTTTATTCACGATACATCTATACTGGGTTCTATAATTTGGACAGTTAATTTGAGTAGTTGTATGCCTTGTGTGCTATTTCTTAAGTAATTTGTAAGCGCATGAGTATCATCCATTACACTTTGCCAGAGTATGAAAGATTTGCTCTTTGGGCCTACGTCATGGACTTGACTAAATTTACGGTAATCTTGTACATTACAAAGATTTTGCAAAGTACTAATGATGTGCATGTTACTTATCTAAGGCATTATATTGAATGAATAGTCAAATTTTGGTGTAAATATTTTTATAAGACAAATATTGACTCGACTGAGTTTTCATGGCTCGGTGGATTGGCCAAGTCAATGCAAAACTTGGCCAATTTTCATATAGGACTGATGCATAGTATGAATCAGCAGACCAATTTCTTTTATAGCTGGAAATAGATGTACTTCTTTGTTCCTTTGTTTCCTCAAAAGATTTAGGTGATAGACTTTTTAGCTGGAAATGATGATCTACACTTCAGAAGATATTGATTCAGTCTTTAAGTCCATCTGCTAGCTGGAAATCTATTTAATTTTCTTTTTGAACTTTGGTATGAGTTTGGATTTGGGCATGTAGTTCAACGGTAGAAAATCTGCATTCCAACATTGGTATCTATGGTAGTGACATTGGGATCAGTCCAAAATCTGTTTTGATAGTCCACCTATGATCTGGAAAGAACCATACTAATCAGATTATTATAACCATCCAATCATAACTTGCAAAATGGGTCTTACCATCCGCTTTGCAAGTTATAATTATGTGGTTGTGACCATTTGATCAGGGAATTCCAGGGCCATATGCAATCACAAGTTGGCCTAGTTGAGGTCTAGATGAATTTGCACCTGAACACAATAGGAAGAATCATGTGACATCTTATAACCTCAATTATTGAATGGAAGTTAGGTTGAGACGAATTTATAATGAGGTGGTAAATAGTTTTCCCTTTCATTTACAGATGGAAGTAAGAGTAATCCTTTGCTTCCAATTATACTACCCCCAGTTGGTATTGCCATGCTTGTTTTGGGTATGTTTGGCTATTTTTCATGGAAGAGACTCGAGAAAAAAGGTAATTCTAGTATGTTTGGATCACCATTTTAGAGAAATTATATGTACATGTAGCAGTTGATAAGCATAGCATGACTATGTTTTCATGTTCAAATCGAGAAAATGTTTCAGTGATACAAACCACTGGCTTGCTGGGTCCTGCCCTAGATGAACTGTGCCCCAAAAAATCTAGAATGTTGAAAAATTCTCTCTTTTTGGGTTAGATATGAACCATTGTTGGATTTGTCTTCTTAACCATCTATTTGAAGCCCAGAATCTGAAAGGACAGGACTATCAAATGAAGGTAACTTTTGCAACATCGTCTGTCCCTAGTTGGAGCTGATAAACAATTGTCTAGATCACTGCTCCATGGTTACCACTTTCATGAGGGACTGAATTTCCTCTTCTTAAGGGTCGTATAGTTCCTGAATAGACTAATCCCCTGAAGTAAGGATGTTGAACCTTCCTTGCATTACAGAGATTTAATATGTTCTGTGTTAGTCTTAAAGGTACTAAACCAGTGTCATTTAAGGAGGAGAGGTACAAATACTGCATCGTTTGGCTAGAGAGATAATTATGAGTTCGGTGATAGTACACTTCTAAATGGGGAGTACATTCCAGAAGTACCACTAGTCAGTTTCGGTAGCATTCTAGCTGCTACAGATAACATCTCTTTGGCGAATAAGCTTGGTGAAGGTGGGTTTGGTCCTGTTTACAAGGTAATGTCCAATTTCCTATCAATAAACTTCAAACACAGTGACTAAATTAGTAATTTGGGGAAAAAAATGGGTGATAGACATTTACTTCTCTTATAGTGCTAAAATTCAGCCGACTCGTCTCTGCATGATTTCGAGAAGATTCACTGGGAAACTCGTGGGTGTGACTTAGTCCTCACACCTAGGGATTTTTAGTTGTTTGTTTCAACAATTTTATATATGTTCTAACACAAAAATTTTCAATTTATTTATTACATACAGAGTTGAGTCAAGTAAAGGCTCAATGGAGTCTTCAAGCTATCCTGTTTTATGGATACATCTGATTCTTCTTGTTTTCCAAAATTTCTACAATATATTGGCAATGCTTATAATAAATGGATGTTTGTAAAGAAATGTGAATGGAATTAAAGAGACCAAGAATAGGAAAAAGAAATTAGTGATTACAAAGCAGATTAATAAGAGTGATGCTTGGTTTCTTCAAGGAATGTTGCCAGAAGGTCAAGAAATAGCAGTAAAAACACTTTCTAAGAGTTCTGGTCAAGGCTTGGAGGAGTTCAAGAATGAAGTACAACTTATTGCGAAACTCCAACACAAGAATCTTGTTAGGCTGTTGGGTTGGTGCATCTATGCGGAAGAAAATATATTGGTCTATGAATACATGCCCAACAAAAGCTTGGATAAACTTCTCTTTGGTTTGCTCCTCTTACTTATCTCATGATAAAGGAAAATCTAAATTTCACTTGATTTAGAAAACAATGCTATATATGGGTACACATATCTATTTATATCATCCTTTTATTTTTATTTTTAAATTCTTCTTCAATCAAAATCTCTAACAAAGAATATCCACCAGATCCAACTCAAAAATCAGAACTAGATTGGGGAAAACGCTTCTGCATTATCGAAGGTATTTCTCAAGGGCTTCTTTATCTTCACAAGTATTCAAGGTTAAGAATCATTCATCGAGATCTAAAAGCCAGCAATATTCTAGTGGATGGTGAAATGAACCCCAAAATATCAGACTTTGGTTTGGCTAGGATTTTTGGAGGAAACCAGATTGAAGCGAATACTGATAGAATCATGGGAACATAGTAAGTACCATTTGTAGAAATCCACTTGTAATCAAAGGTGTGTATGCATAAACACCACAAATGATGCTTATTACTTCACCAATTTTCTAATTAGTTTGGCTGCACAAATTTCTGCAGTGGCTATATGCCTCCAGAGTATGCATTGGCGAGTCATTTCTCAGAGAAATCTGATGTATATAGCTTCGGGGTGTTACTGTTAGAAATTGTGACCGGAAAGAGGAACTCAGGTTTTTGTCCCAACTATCAGTGGTTAAATCCTTTAGGATATGTAAGTACCATCCAAGATTTTTTATTTTTTATTTTTCCTCTTGATTAGTTGAATTTGTGTTCTCTGCATGATGCTTACTAATGCATTTTCTAGGGAGGCAATTTGGTTTGGGCTGGTTGAGAGCCTTAGCTCATGTTGGACTTAGACATGCTTTAGCGTAGCCCAGTTCACCGATGATTCCCATTTTTCATGAATGGAAACATGTCTGCACACTGTTTTCCATTCTAGGCTGATTCTTGTTTATCATTTCCTATAAACATGAGATTTTGATGACATTGATGGTGGATTTTAATTCTTCAGGCATGGAAACTATGGAAAGGAGGTAAGATCACAGAGCTGATGGATCCATCCATGAAAATCTGTTTGTATCACTGAAATATTTTCTCCATTTGAACATGAAAACATAGTCATGTTATGCTTGTGATGTTTTCATCAGGAGCTACTTCCATGTCACGCCCCAAACTCGGAAACCGGGCTCACAAAATTTCCGATCGTCGAATCAGGCGCCGACAGCCTCCATAGAACCCCATTCTCGGCTCCTAGCTCCCATTCGCCAGGTTCCGATCCTGGGATGCTACGAGGAGGATTTTCAATGTCAGTTTGATTCGTAATAAGCATAACCAAAGGCATAACCCACAAACAACAACCAAAAACTCCATTACATTTTCACTATTATCAAAAACTTTACAAGTACAATGAGCATAAAGGGAAATACAATGGTAAGGAATAAAAACTCCAAAATGATCTGCAAGTGCTCCTGCCTCAGCGCTGCTGCGCTCCAACGTCACCTGCACGCAACGGTCGCGCATAAGCTTATAGAAAGCTTAGAGGGTGGTGAAAGTGTGTGCGTAAGGTTGTAATATGATTATACAATATCAGAGTAATGCGGAATATGCAGATGGATCCATAAATATCATGAGCCATACAAAGGCTATGCGATGCAAGATGCAAGTCAAGCATGCAATCCTCGTCTCAGTCCACATGTCAATACAGCTTAACCCTGGGATATCACCGGGGTCTAGTACACTCTAAACCAGATCGCCGCCTCTTCGCGCCCAATAAGGTAAGTGGAAGAGACCTCACTATCTGTCTGCCAATATCGGGCTCGACTCGTCGATAGCGGACCCATTCCTCAAGCTGGTCAAACTCAGCCTAGCATTACCCCCTACTCTCGGGCGGATAAGGTCGCACCCCCTTCCAACCGACCACAACACAGTGGAGAGCGTAACCATCTGGTAATCGGCACTCAACGCTCATCTACCCACTCGGTCTGAACGTTGGAGCAATCTCTTGGTACCATAAGGGTTTAGAGACTTTCACCCAGGGATATCTATAGCACCCCATGTAGAACAGATTTCTGGTATCCAATCCTACCAACCACGATATGCCTGTGGAGGCTATGGCCCCAATGTCGCTAGGGCGTACAATAACCATGTCACACAAATGCGAAATGCATGAATCACGCTATCCAGTCATGCAATAATTCCTGCGCATATCGTGCGCTCATGTAGGGCAACACCGCTTAACAGAGAGCCCATAAACAATCTGCCCGAAGGCATATGCTATGATCAGTCAATTCTCATATCAGGCATACATATGATGCATATGATCATGAGTCATGGAACTATACTAAACATGTTATAATAAAATGAACTATCCTTACAATGCAGATGGGCCTGGACGGCCTACAACAAGTACTTCCTATCAAAGGGGACCTAGGGAGAGTTGTAATGTGGACATCCAACCAACATTACACTTGCAATGTGGACGTCAAACCAACATTGCTCCCAAGGTACGATCGTCGCAAACATCGTTACATAAGCTGTGTTGGGATCACACATTGCAATGGACCTTAAGTACATCCCATTGGGCCTTAAATATATCAAAATGGGCCATATCTTATGGACCTTATATTCATTAAGTGGGCCACATCCATGGGCCGCACCAATGGGCCTTAAGTGCATTGCAATGGGTCATAACCCGTGGGCCTTAGAATGCATCAATGGTTCTCGACCCAAGGGCCTTATACATATCAAATGGGCCTACTCCCATGGGCTTTATCATACATCAAATGGGTCCAATCCCATGGACTTTGGAATACATCAAATGGGTCCACTCTATGGGCCTTAAATAGTTCAACAACTGGCTACATTCATGGACCTAATTAAATTCAACTGTGGTGGGCCTCAAAAGTGCATTCATTAAGTCCAACATTTAAGGAACTAAAGGTATAAATCATTTCCTCTAAGATCTTTATAATATGGTGGGCCTCACTCCTCAAAATTTCAGCCCAAGGCCAGCATAATTATAACATGTTGCTGTCTTAAATTTGGGCACTCCATTGGAGTGGGTCCAAGGCCTCTAAAACTCTAAAAATTGAGGGCCAAGGTCCCTCATCATGCATACAATGAGAGAAAACCCAAAAAGGTGGCCCACCATCAGAAGAAATATTTTTGAATTTTGGTTTTTTATTAAGGCATATTGCTAGATTGCACAGCAGAAAAAAATTTAGGAGTCCAACTATGTTGGCCCATTCTTTTGGATACCCAAACGGGGTCACTTGAGGCTGAAATTTCACAGAGTGTACTTCCATAGATGGGCCACACCCCCACAAAATTTCATAATTTTTAGATATCTCTAAGTATTTTAATTAATTTAAACAAAATAAACTATCCAAAAAAAAATCGGATAGACCTGGACGTCCCAACGTGGTGGGCCAGCCCTCACCACGGTGTGTACAAGGGTCCATTGGCCCTAAAATTTTGTAGGTGGGTTCTAACATAAGTTTAACACACTCCTAAAAAATTTCAGAATTTTTGGTCATCTGTAAATATTTTAATTCATGTACATAAATCAATCTGTCCTGAAAATCGGACTGATCTGGACACCATATTATAATGGGCCAGTCCCGCCATTACCATGGTGTGTACAGGTGTCCATTGGCCACAAAATTTTGTAGGTGGGTCCTAACATAAGTAGGCCACCCCCCTGAAAATTTTTATGATTTTTAAACACCCATAGGTATTTTAATAAATTTTAAAAATCTAACTGTCCATGGTGGAATATTGCTGGAACAGTGCAGAAAATCCAGACTATCCACCTCACTTGGACCACACCTTTGGGACCCCAATGAAGGTCAGTTGGGACTGAAATTTGGGAGATATCAAGATGAGATTCCCACCTTTCAGAAAAGTATATTTAATAAGTATGAATAGTCCCCCAAACAGTCCTAAAATCTGGTCCAAAAATAATCAGAAACTGTCCAGAAAATTCTGAACAGCAACATGTTCTTAGATAAAAATTTTTAAATAAGTTAAATAAAAAGGGAAATACATTAATGGGCCTCACATATCAGGAAATAAAATGAGGAAAAAGAGAGATAGAAGGATAATCCGGCCATAGGGAAAGGGGCTCCGCCACTATTGAGCCCTCCCAAGATCAATCACACCCGCACATCATACCTAGATTTATATTTACAACATGGATCTTGCACATGCATGGCCTATAATTAAAATGCATGGTGAGGATGCTATCCCCACCATGGTTATAAGGTCTAGATAACCTAAACATAATGTGATATGAAATAAAACTACCATGATGGGGCCCATAGAGAAAGGCCCCATGCATGAATCATGCATGCATAAGATAGGCCATTAGGCCACAACCATGGGATTGTGTGAGATCTCCACCATTGATTGGTGGATCGAACACTTCCCTCATGAAAGAAAAAAAAATATCTAGGCTATAAAAATCAGATTTTACATCTAGAGGAGCACCTACCGTTCGATCTTCTTGCTCCTAGGGGTTCCTTAGCACCTTAGCTTCAATTTTAATGGAGGAGATGAGAAATGGAAGGCTAAGATGGGAGATAAAGGGGTAGGAAAGGTGGGCCACACTTAGAATTTTAGGAGTGCTTGGAGAGCTCTCATACGTATGGAGATTTTCTTGGGAGAATGAGATGAGAAATGAGAAAGAGAGAGTGTTGTAGAGAGAGATGGGTGATGGATGGATGTGGTGAATGATGGGTGTGTAAGAAAACCTTAACTTTTGTAGCCTTTTGTGTAAGAAAGGCATGGGAGGTGTAAGAGATTCTTGACTTTTGTGGCCTTTTGTATAAGAGAGGTATGGGCTTTGTAAGAAAAGCTTGACTTTTGAGGCTTGCTTGGGAAGGGTGAAAAAGTGATGTGTACTTGACATGTACTTGACATGTGATGGATTGATGGATTGATTGATTGATTGATGGGATTGATGGGATTGATGTGACACATCATAGAGATTCTCTTGGGTTTCGCACGCGCGGCGTTTTCTTCGCACCGAACGTTGGCCCACATCTCTTGACCAGGGTATCGCCTCGGCATGCAAGTCGCAGCATCGGAATCGTAGCGATGGCGCGGTCGCTATGGTATTGGTCTTGGGTTGAGTCGATACAGGTTGATGGTATATGAATCAGGGTCGCACGTCAATATCGGTTAAGGGTCGAAGGTTGCCGAAATTTGACCGGTAAGACCGTAGAAGTCTATGAAATGGTACGGACTAAGATACGGGTCTTACATTCCATGCTGGGAGAGCCTAGTGCTTCAATAAGCAATTGCGCCTGATGTGCTTTTCTTTCTCTTCTTACTTTAGGAATCTTATGTTACATCCTGACAATTTCATTTTGCACCACTTAGTTATCATTATCTATACTCACTTCTTTCTTTTATGTAATTGCGCCTGATGTTTGGCAGAAAAAGAAAGGCATGCAGGGTGTTATTGAGATCGAAAATCTTAATTTGGTAAAACCAAAGAATTTAAAAGCAAGAGATGTTGATGTAAGTTGGATATATCCTCCAAATTGTTGTACCGTGGGAAAAGTTTAGCATTTTGACATCTGGAAGCTTATTAAATAGTATGAAATTTATCATTTAATGATTCTGCCAGAATTTTCTGAATGCATTGGCTAAATTCAGTGTTCGAGTTGTCAGTATCGCTACAAGTTTCGCTGGCCAGAGATAAAGATATAATATCGTTATCGCCGATAATATCGCCGATAACCGGAAATGCAGGAAAAAAGGGAGAAACATGGAGAAAATGGTGGAATTTTTCAATGAAACTTCAGGACATACATAAATACACATATTTACATATTCAGGAATAAAAAATTTGTAAAAAAAATAAATCATATAATAAGTTTTCATTTAATGGTACAAAAAAAGCTCGCGATTGCATAAAAAATTACTTAAATAACAACCAAAATGAGTTTATATATTACAAATGCAGATTTCATACAGTAATTAAGACATGTAAAAGTGAATGAACTCAAAGATACCAAATCAAGGATGGATTGGATTATCCAATCAGTGTGATTTTTTGCATGATAGAGATGTACGTCACAAATCCACTCCTACCATCTGTTTTGAAAGGCCACAATAGGATAATGTTCTAAAAGTTAGGCAGATCCAAAATTTTGGTGGTGGGCCATACCACTGTTTTTAATGGTGGGCATTTAATCACCACTGTTTCCCTTAGTGTGGTCCACCTGAGATGCAAATCTGTCTCATTTTGGACTCATGCCTTAAAATTATCTATTAAAATAAATGGACAACATTGATAAAATATTTATCATTATGATGACCTCACAGAGCATGACTCGTCAATCCAAAGATACAAACAAGTGACACATGCGCACCGTATAAATCAATATGCTTAACGTACTGAGTCAACTATGTGGGGCCCATTGTGATTTATGTATTTTATCTACCCCATCCATCCAGTTTACAATATAATTTTAAGTCTTGATCCCAAAGATGAAGCATATTCAATGCTCATATGGACCACACCACAGGAAACAATGTGAATTGAACATGCCTACCATTAAAAAATCATCAAGGGCCACAAAAGTTTTGGATCCATGTCATTTCTGTATTTTAACTTCATTTCTGTGTGATCTTATGAACAACTTGGATAACAAATAAATATCAATGTGGGCCATAGCTCCTAGGAAGGTTTCAACTTGGATGACAAATAAACCTCCCTGGTCCACCGTAATGTTTATATACATTCAAACAGTCCATGGTCCATTCCTGCTGGGATGATGAATTGAAAATAATAATAATAAAAATAAATAAATAAATAAAAATAGCCCCTGACTCCCACCCACTTGGTGCTGGGAGTAGAGTGGATAACATGTAACATTAGCCTTATGATGGGCTGGTGTACCATGTAGGTGTATTGACGATAGCAAGTTCTGTGGGTCCCATCATGAGGTATGTGTTATATTCAAACCGTCCATTCATTTTATGAGCTCGTATTAAGGCTTGAGCTGAAAAATAAGACAGATATAAAGATCAAGTGGACCACATGGCCAAAAGCAGTGGGGGATTGAATGTATACCATTGAAACCCTTTTGGGGTCACATAAGTTTTGGATCAATATTATATGTGTTTTTCCTCTTAATCCAGGTATTTTTGACCTTATGATCAGATTGAATTGAAAAAAAACTTTATGGTGGGCCCTACGAATGTTTTAACGGTGCAAATCATTACCTACTGCTATTTCTAGTGTGGTCCATTTAAGCTTTGGCTATGATTTATTTTTTGACTCATACTCTAAAATGATTTTGAAAAATGGATGAACCGTATGGATGTAATAAATACATCATTTTCGGGCCCACTTAACTCTAATCTCACCGTTCGTACAACTGGGAGCTCGAGGAACTTCAGCGCTCGTCATCGCACGACACGTATCCGTATACACCAGTCCGCTTCTAAAGTAGCGAGACTCGCTACTAAAGTAACGTCACCAAGTTACGTGGGTCCCACCTTGATGTATATTTTATATCCACACCTTTCATCCATTTGGAGAGATCATTTTAGGGTAAGATCCAAAGAATGAGTTAAATCCAAAGCTCCAGTGGACCCCAGCACAGAAAACAGTGGGACAGTGACGCCCACCATTAAAAACTTCTAGAGGCCACAAAAGTTTTAGATCAGGCTGATATTTGTGTTTTCCCTTATTTTATGTCTTTTTAAACTTTTCAACGGGTTGGATTTCAAATAAACATTATGGTGGGCCTTAGGATAGATTCAACAGTGGGAATCACTCTCCCCACTGTTTTCTGTGGTGGGGTCCACTAAAGATTTTTATCTACATAATTCTTTGGCTCAAGCTCTAAAATGATATCTCAAAATGGATGGACGGTGCGGATACAACACATACATCACAGTGGGGCCCACATAACTTGGTGACGTCACTTCAGTAGCGGACTCGTTACTCAACCCGACAATATCTAATCTCGTCTCCTTTCATCTCATCTTCTCCGAAAAACCCTGATCATTTTTTCTGCGTAAAAAAAAAATCCCGAATATCTTTCCCCCAAATTTCTTTCTTTTTCGAATGCCAACTCAAATCCCCTTCAACCTCGCCGAAAATGGGTTTCTTTCAAACCTATTCTTTTCAAAGAAAAAAAAAAAAGGGAGATTTCTTACCTCTGAAAATCCGGCGCTATCGATCGTGATTGGCTCACCAAATCCATCCGAAAGCTACTCCAGCGGGCAGATTTTGAGAAAAAAATGGTAAGAGATTTTTTTTTTCTATATTTATTTTGTTTTTTTAAATAATAGGGAGAGTTGTCGCTGATAATTATTTTTTTCCCGATAAAATCAAAAATATCGCCGATATTTTGTCGACATTAGGAAGAGAAACAAATTTTTGGTGTTTCGGTATCGCCGGTCCAGCGACACCGATAATATCGGCGATATTATCGATTTTTCGTCGACAATGGAAACACTGGCTAAATTTAATAGTGTGTGGTGCTGAATATGTCTCTAGAGAAAGCTTTCTCCCTCTCTTGTGGAATGTCTGAATGGATCATTGCTGCTCATAATATTTGTATTATATTCTACTTATGATTATATCATAAGGAATGGAAGTTTCTTCACCTCAAAATTTTCTTCAGTGTATGTCAATAACACCAACTCCATAAGCACCTTAAAATAATTGCTCACAGACAGCTAACTTTTTCCATGTGATTACCAATGAGTCATGTTAAACCATAAGATTACATATATGTATGTTTATTCCACTAACAACAAGGAAATTATACATAGAGAGATGGGATGTCTAGGGAGAAATTTTTGAAGATCAGTTAAGAGATACAATTTTAATTTTATTTAAAAAAAAAGAAAAGAAAAAGAAAAGAAATGTCTTAATCTAAAAGATTACCTTATTCACTTACCATAACCAATCAAAAATATAACTTTGGGTCCATATCATAAATAGTTAGCATGAAAGGTATGCGTATATGTATGTATGTTATATGTAATTTTTCCTCATTTTGGTTATTATTCCTTTGAATTTTTGAGCTTTGTGATGATTTTGTGGTTTTTAGAGTGACGAATGTTTTTTCTAATACATCTCAGGTACCTTCATAATCAGGTTATGGTTTTTTCTCCAGTTTCTTGTTTTTACGTGGGCATTTTTTTTAAAAAAATCTTTTGGGCTCCCTCATTTATTGTGTTGTGGGGATTAGAAGAGAGAGTGAACTCACTATTGTGGATATCTTGTGAGATGGTGGTTGCTTGGAGTTCAGCTTATGGTACTTGTGATGTTTTGAAGAACTGGATGTTGAAAGATATGGGATTGGCAATTTACTATAGTAGTTTGCTACCTCATCCATGACCATGCCTTTGAATGTTAGAGCTGTAGATGCTTTGGAGTCTATGTTCTTAATATTACATGTTTGGTAATGAGTGGATGAGGAGCTGCAAAGGGGCACGATCACTTATTAAGGCTTTGCAGGGAAGGCTTGGGGGACTATAACTTTGGTGCTGCAATTCAGGCTTGTTAGATTTTATTATTTCACTATTTTTTTAATCGTACATTTACTATTGGTTATGCTTGTAAATGTATGGAATACTTGGTGATCGCTCTTGGTTATGTTGTTCTTTGCTTGTCTTGTTGCTCATGATTGTCTATGTTTTCGTGCCACTATATAAGTTTTGTGTCGTCCATTCCTTTCCATGATATGATTAGTCAGCTGGTGGCACTTTTCAACTGGTCCTCTAGCAGTGATTTTTCACTACACATTTTCTTGTTTTCAGAAAAGTTTATTTTTTGGAGGCCCATTTCTGGATTATATTTCCATAGGTCTGCATTTGGTTGGTGTTGTAGAATGATACCATCTGACACTCAGCATTTGGTAAACTCTGTGTGTATGTGTGTGTGTGTGTGTGTGTGTGTGTGTGTGTGTGTGTGTGTGTGTGTGTGTGTCTGTGTGTCTGTGTGTCTGTGTGTTTGTGTGTCTGTGTGTACATATATAATTGTTTGCTAGACCAACCATTGCTCTCTCTACATGCACTCTTAAATGCATCTATAGGATATTTGAGCTGTGTCCTGGCTCGAATCCTCCTGTGTGTATCAGTTTTGATGTTGTTTGCATCTTGCTAGATGGAAGGTGAAAAAGGTTAAAAAAACATCAGAGTTGTGCATCAGTTTGGATCTACCATGTAGATGACCTGGACCCTAGATTGGACTGTTAACAATCAGGTTCTTATTGCATTTATGGTAATAATTGTTGTTTTAAACCACCTGCTCATTTTAATCAGGTGTGGTGTTATTAGGGGTTGATCAGCCTGGTGCTTTGGACCTGATTATCCATATAATCAGTCCAACTTTATATACATCTGAGATGTCCTAATGCAGGTCATGTATGTATTTATATGTTTTACTTGTACATTCCTGTATTGATTACTCAAGCATGACGGTTATGCGCATTCTTTCAGGTGGATGTTGCATGTGGGAGGATTGGAGCTGCATATTTCAGATTCAAGCATCTGGTACATCTCTTGTCAAGAATGCACATGTATAGTTATCATTGTGGTTATAGTTATTCATTATGTGACAGGTTTTCAGGTGAGATGAACGAGTTTTAAAAGAAAACAGTCTGCGGTTTTGAGAAGCGATTCCCAATGCCATTTTATGTTTAATGTATATTTCAGATTCAAGCATCTGGTACGTCTCTTGACTCAAGAATGCACATGGTTGGAGTGGTCTGGCCATTTGGACAGACCGTGTTTATGTATTTGCTTGAAATTGATGGAGCAGACCCGGATGTGCGTCGGAGCTATCCAGAAGAGCGGGGGTCCCTGAAAGGTGGGAACCGCTGTTATAACATGATGAAGCTGTTCATTTTCTATAGATAGCATTGGAGGGGCCTGGACATTTGGATAGGCCGTGTTTATGTATTTGCTCGAAATTAATGGAGCAGACCCGGATGTGCGTCGGAGCTATCCGTAAGAGCGGGGGTCCCTGGAAGGTGGGAACTGCTGTTATGACCATGATGAAGCTGTCCATTTCCTATTGATGACATTGGAAGGGCCTGACCATTTGGACAGGCCAATTTTTATATTTGTATTTGCAGGTACCATACCCTTAACTTAAACTTGAACCGATTCTCAAACCCAAAAACCTATAACCTAAGCCAAAACCAAAACCTATGACCTAAACTCGAACCCATTCTCAAATCCCAAAACCTATGACCGAAACCCGAACCCATTCTCAAATCCCAAAACCTATAACCTAAACCAAAACCATAACCAAAACCAAAACCATAACCAAAACCTATAACCTAAACCCGAACCGTTTCTCAAATCTTAAAACCTATAACCTAAACCTAAACCTTATCCTAAACCTATAACCTATAACCTAAACCGAAACCAAAACCAAAACCGAAACCAAAACCAAAACCTAAGACCTAAATCCAAACCCATTCTCCAATCCCAAAACCTATAACCTAAACTAAAACCAAAACCTATAACCTAAACCCGAACCGATTCTCAAATCCTACAACCTATAACCTAAACCAAAACCTATAACCTAAACCCGAACCCATTTTCCAATCCCAAAACCTATAACCTAAACCAAAACTAAAACCTATGACCTAAATCCGAACCCATTCTCAAATCCCAAAACCTATGACCTAAACTCGAACCCATTCTTAAATCCCAAAACCTATAACCTAAACCAAAACCAAAACCTATGACCTAAACCCGAACCCATTCTCAAATCCCAAAACCTATAACCTAAACCTAAACCTAAACCTATAACCTAAACCCGAACCCATTCTAAAATGTCAAAACCTATAACCTAAACCAAAACCATAACCAAAACCTATAACCTAAACCCGAACCGATTCTCAAATCTTAAAACCTATAACCTAAACCAAAACCTATAACCTAAACCCGAACCCATTCTCAAATCCAAAAACCTATAACCTAAACCTAAACCTTATCCTAAACCTATAACCTATAACTTAAACCAAAACCTATAAACTAAACCAAAACCAAAACTAAAACCTATAACCCAAACCCGAACCCATTCTCAAATCCCAAAACCTATAACCTAAATCAAAACCAAAACCAAAACCTATAACCTATAACCTAAACCCAAACCCATTCTCAAATCCAAAAACCTATAACCTAAACATAAACCTTATCCTAAACCTATAACCTAAACTAAAACCTATAACCTAAACATAAACCTTATCCTAAACCAAAACCTATAACCTAAACTAAAACCAAAACCAAAACCAAAACCTAAGACCTAAACCTGAACCCATTCTCCAATCCCAAAACCTATAACCAAAACCAAAACCAAAACCAAAACCTATAACTTAAACCCGAACCGATTCTCAAATCCTAAAACCTATAATGTTGAGGGTCAAATATTGCATATTAGACCCCAGATATTGTCTGGATTTACGAATATAATGCTGTCTAATGGCTCGTTTTCTCATTCTTGTGTGGCAAAGTGATTTTATGAGCATGGATGGAAAAAGGACGTTAAAAGTTGAGATTTAACGATCTGATGACGCCAAAGGCAAGGGACACACTCCAAGGGACCAAGATTGACAAATATACATGGTCAGAAATCCGAGAAAAGTTAGAAATTGAAGCTCAAGTGGCCTGAAGGACGTCCAGAATGCAAGATCACGAGGTTCCCACCATCCGTTCGGCTCGAAACTTCATACGTCGCCTGAGGACCATAAATTAACCGTACATATAAAATTTCAGTCATTGAAGATCTCGGAAAGTGCCCCAACTGATAGATCAGCCCATAAACCGTTGATTCTGGGCCCACCTGATATCTGGAACTGTCTCAAAATTTTTATTGACGCCTTAAATGAGGAGTCAAAACAGATGGACGGTGCAGATTTCTCCAAAACAGTGCAATGGACCCCATATGAGATGAGTGTGTACAGTGCACATGTGCACTCGTCGTGCACCAAACGAGTTAAGTCAGTCAGCAAGACGCTGACCGACTTTCTTCTTAAAAAATAAAAAATAAAAAATAAAATTTCGCACCGCGTAACGTAGGCCGCTGGCCATTTTTTCGGACGTTTGTGGGCCCTACCCATTGACCATATGGAAAATCTGACCCATTCACCGTGTAGAGGGGCTCGAATACTACAAAAATATGCTGACTTTTTGTACCCATGCGTACACACGTGAGCGATACAGGGGCCACAAAAGGGCTGCCCGATAGCGTTCAAATCTGATATTTTAGTTATTTCTTCTCTGGGACACGTCAATGGACGTTCAAAATCACGCGAGGAAAGTGACGTGTTTCATGGTACCGAACTTGGCTGCGAAAATTGTACTCCGTGTCCTGCTACAACTCTGTCACTGACTCCAGCCTTCCAGCAGCTATAAAAGGAGGTTTTTGGACGTGGGGAGCATTCATTCAGGGTCTTGGGAGGAAGAACAGAGGGCTCGAGCTTGGGTTTCAACGTGGGCAGAGGAGAGAGAGAGGAGCTTGGTTTTTTTTTCTTTCCCTTTTCTTTTCCTTTTCTTTTTTCTCTTTATTTATTTAGATTGAGCCCATCCATGGCAGGCTAAATCCTCCTAGCTAGGGCTAAGAGGTGAAGCTTGTAGTGAGATGGGAGATTTGATTTTATTTTAATTTTAATTCATGAATCGACGTTGATGTTAGTTGATTATTATGGGAATATTTTTAGTTCTTAATGGTCTGTTGTGACTGAAATTACAATGGGTCTGCGATGCTTTGAATATTTCTATTTCCTTTTCATGTTTATGACGTCAGGACGTCCTGTTGTTCACCATAGTCTCCTGGGCATGGTTGGATGACGGTACCCTTCCTAACTTTCATACATGTGATTGGGTGGTAATTAGTTTAATTCTGTTGTTTGCCATAGTCTTTTGGGCATGGTTTGGTGATGGAATCCATTCTAATTCATACACCTTTCATCTCTTTGAAAACTAGATCAACGACAGTTCAGTAATTTTCATGATTTTTGATGCAAGCATAAGTTCTCCCTGATCTCTACAAGTGGATCCTCTGAATCCCTAGTTCCCTTCTCCTGATTTCTCTCAAGTTTATATAATTATTTTACCATTATTTCTCAAATTACATTCAGTTTATATTTCATCTTAATCTAGTTCTAGTTCTGGTTAGTTTTAGATAGCGTACAAGTTTCAGTCCCTTGGGATTTGACCTCGATCTTACCGAGTTATTACTACATCACAACCCTGCACTTGGGGAGTGAACAAGTTTTTGGCGCCGTTGCCGGGGACTGTCAGCTACGTTTTTCTGAAATTAATTAGTTTTAGGATTAGATTTTCTTTTTAGAAATTTTTAATTCTAGGTTTAGAATCTTAGTTATTTTCCTTATTAGAAAATTTTCCTAACTTTAGAAACTTTCTATTCTTCCTTCTATCTGATTTTTAGAACTAACTCAATTTTTCTGTTTTGTAGGAAGCTTCTAATTTAGTAAGCTCTTTCTAATTCTTCTTTCTTTGGAATTTCTTCTTTTCCCTAGAAATTAGTTTATTTTTAATTAGGACTTTCTACTCTTAAAAACTAACTTATTTTGGTATGTTTTGCAGGTTTTTTAACTTAGGAACTCCGATTTGGTAACTTCTCTCTAACCCTCCCTTTTTCTAGATTTTTATTTTTTTTTTAGGTTTAAGTTAGAATTTGAGGGCTGAGTGTGTTTTATGCCCCATTGGGCACGCGACAACACTCGACGTCTCGTGACTGAAGGAGGATTAGTTGAGGGGTTGACTGTCCATCGCAGGACTAGACACCACTTGAATTCTCCTAAGTTAGAAGACGTTATGGCTGAAAATCAACCTCAAGCACTACCCCAACCAAGGGTTGAGGAAGTACATGATGAGAATGAGGTGCATCAGGCACCCCCGTCTCGTACTTTATGAGATTATTTACAACCGGCGGGGGTAAGTACGCCCTCATGCATGATTTTTCCTGAGAATACAGGACATATGGACATCAAGCCAGGGGTTATCCAACTCCTTCCTAAGTTCCATGGGCTTGAGTCTGAAGAACCATACTTGCATCTGAAAGAGTTCGATGAAATCATAGACACCTTATACTTTCCTAATGTATCTGAGGATACTATTAGGCTGAAACTCTTTCCATTTTCCTTGAAAGAAAAAGCCAAGACGTGGTTACATTCACTGCGTCCTAGATCCATTGACACATGGAATGATATGCAGAGGGAATTTATAAAGAAATTTTTCCCACATCATAAGACAATTACCCTCAGGAGAGTAATCATGAACTTTGCCCAAAAGGAAGATGAAACATTCTTCCAATGTTGGGAAAGGTTCAAGGATCTGGTTAATGCATGCCCACAACATGGCTTTGAAATATGGCGCATTACAAATTTTTTCTATGATGGGCTAATATCTTCTATGTGCCAAATGGTCGAGACAATGTGTAACGGAGAATTCATAAATAAAAATGTCGACGAGGTATGGGATTACCTCGATAGTCTCGCTGAAAAAATACAATCATGGGACTATTACCCAAGGACGAACACTACGTCTAGGCCGACTCATTCAAGAGAAAAAGGAGGAATATATCTCCTGAAAGAGGATAATGATCTTAACGCTAAGGTGGCCAATCTCACCAGAAAATTTGAGGCCATGGAAGGAAGGAAAAGGTTAATGAAAGTGTTTGCGGCATCTGTGATTGCAACATTCATACTACTGAAAATTATCCTTCAATACCTGCCTTTCGAGATGTATTGAATGAACAATCTAATGCCGTAAATAATTATCAAATACCTTTCAATGGACCACCCTTTAATACTTACAATCCTGGCTGAAAAAATCACCCGAATTTTAGTTGGAAGAACGGACAAACTGCTACCCCTCAAGGTTTCTTCAATCAAAATCCAAATCAGGGGAAACCTCAAGAAGAATCGGTTCAAATTTCCATACAACAGCTGGCGCGGACAATGCAAGGAATTTCAGATTTTATGCAAAAAATAGATTCACGTATGACGGCTATGGAAAAAGGGATGCTCCCTGCACAATCACTCCCTAATCCGAAACCGCAATACGAGACAGCTGATCCCAGCTCTTCAAATCAAATGGGGCACGCTAAATCTATCACCACTCTTAGGAGTGGGAAGGTTATTGATAAAACCCTTCCGGTTAGGCCTGAAAAGCCTCAAGAACCAGAAGAGGACAACAATGATGGATCTAGTGGCACCCCACAAAAATTTGAACCGAAACCTCTAGAAAAGCCAGTTGCTCCGTTTCCCCAACGGTTGGTTGAACCAAAACGTCTATCTAACTCTCAGGATATCCTAGAGGTGTTGAAACAAGTGAAAGTCAATATTCCTCTGCTTGACGTTGTAAAACAGATTCCTTCATATGCTAAATTTCTAAAGGATTTATGCACTACCAAACGACGGAAAAATGTTCAAAAGAAGATCTCCTTGACTGAGAAAGTGAGTGCCATCCTGAAACAAGATGTGCCGCAAAAATTCAAAGATCCCGGTTGCCCAACCATATCATGTGTAATCGAGAACTATCGAATTGATCACGCACTTCTTGACTTAGGAGCGAGCGTCAATCTGATTCCCTATTCGGTATACCAACAGTTAGGTTTGGGTGAATTAAAACTCACTCGAACCACACTACAACTTGCTGATCGTTCTATTCGTATACCAAGAGGGATCATCGAGGATGTGTTGGTCCAGGTGGATAGATTCTACTACCCTGTTGATTTTATCATCTTGGACACCGAACCCATCAATGACACGAGCACTCAGATTCCCGTCATTCTTGGTCGCCCATTCCTGTCCACTTCAAATGCAATTATCAATTGCAGGAATGGTGTCATGACTATGTCCTTTGGAAATTTGACATTGGAATCGAATATCTTTTTCAATAACGGCAGCAACTCAGAGGATGATGACGATTTCCACGATGTTAACATGATTGATTCTTTTGTGGAAGATAGAACGCCTCTCACCTTATCCTCTGATCTTCTAGAGACGTGCTTGGCCCACTCCCATGATCTTGATGATGATATAATTAGGGAGACGTGTGCCATGCTTGATACTACACCGGTACTTGAAGTTAACCGGTGGAGGCCACACATTGAAGAATTGCCCCAAACTTATGTAGTGCCTCTACCGTCTAACCTCAAGCCACCGAAGCTTGACCTAAAACCTTTGCCCTCTGATTTAAAATATATTTATTTAGGTCAAGATGAGACATACCCGGTGGTGATCTCTGCCCACCTGGAGAAAGAACAGGAGAGTATGCTGATATCTACTCTCATTGAGCATAAGGGAGTTCTTGGATGGACGATAGCGGACCTCAAGGGAATTAACCCATCGATTTGTACTCACCGTATATATCTTGAGGACAATGCAAAGGCTGTTCGGCAATCACAACGTAGACTAAATCCAAACATGAAGGAAGTGGTTAAGGCTGAGGTTCTCAAACTATTGGAAGTGGGGATCATTTACCCCATATCCGATAGTCAATGGGTGAGTCCAACTCAGGTAGTTCCTAAGAAGTCCGGGATCACCATCGTAGCCAATGCCAATAATGAACTCGTGCCGACCAGAGTTACTACTGGTTGGAGAATGTACATTGACTACAGAAAGCTGAATACCGTCACAAGAAAAGACCACTTTCCTTTGCCCTTCATTGATCAAATCCTGGAAAAGCTAGCTGGTCATTCCTATTATTGTTTCCTTGACGGGTATTCAGGTTATAATTAGATTGAAATCGCCCCTGAGAATCAGGAAAAGACCACATTTACATGTCCCTATGGCACCTTTGCTTACAGAAAAATGCCATTCAGGCTATGTAATGCCCCTGCCACCTTTCAGCGATGCATGACGAGTATCTTTTCTGACATGGTAGGGAAATATCTAGAGGTCTTCATGGACGATTTCTCTGTTTTTGGTTCATCTTTTAGCAAATGCTTAGCAAGTCTTAAATGTGTGCTGAAAAGATGTGAAGAAAAGAATTTGGTACTTAACTGGGAGAAGTGCCATTTTATGGTTCAAAAGGGAATTGTCCTTGGGCATATCATCTTGTCCAAAGGAATCGAGGTAGATAAGGCAAAAATCGATCTTATCTCTAACCTACCTCCACCCAAGAACATCAGAGATGTGCGATCCTTCTTAGGACACGCAGGCTTTTACAGACGATTCATAAAGGACTTTAGTCTCCTCTCTCGTCCTTTATGTAATCTTCTTCAAAAGGATACACCATACGAGTGGACTGAGCAGTGCCAAGAAGCTTTCACTAAGCTTAAGGGCATGTTAACCACTGTACCTATCATGCAGCCACCCGACTGGAGTCTTCCTTTTGAACTTATGTGCGATGCCTCTGATTATGCTCTTGGAGCGGTTCTAGGCCAGAGAAAAGATAAGCGGCCTTGCGTTATTCACTACACAAGTAGGACTCTAAATCCTGCCCAAGTGAACTACTCGACTACGAAAAAGGAACTCTTAGCCGTAGTGTTCGCTTTGGACAAATTTAGGTCCTACCTGATCGGATCCAAGATCATCATCTACACAGATCATGCGGCACTTAAGTATCTTCTTTCTAAGAATGATTTTAAGCCCCGCCTGATACGATGGATCCTTCTACTCTAAGAATTTGATTTGGAAATTAAAGATAAAAAGGGAGTAGAGAACGTAGTGGCCGATCATCTTTCTCGCCTTAATACCTCTGATTCCCTTGAGGAAACCCATATCAATGACATGTTTCCTGATGAACAACTGTTTAGAGTCTCCCATTCACCTTGGTTCGCTGATATTGCTAATTATCTTGCTACAGGTGCCATACCGACACACTGGACGTCACAAGATAAGAAGAAATTCTTTACCAAGGTGCGTAACTTTTTCTGGGATGATCCATATTTGTTTAAATATTGCCCAGACCAAATCTTAAGGAGATGCGTACCAGACGATGAGCATCAGAGTGTCATCTCCTTCTGTCACTCACAGGCCTGTGGTGGTCACTTTTCTGCTAAAAAGACCACGGCCAAGATTTTACAGTGTGGCTTCTACTGGCCCACTATGTTCAGGGACACTCATGAGTTTTGCAAGGCTTGTGAGCGTTGTTAGAAATTGGGAGCATTGTCCCGTCGAAATATGATGCCCTTGAATCACATCCTTATTATAGAAGCATTTGATTGTTGGGGCATTGATTTCATGGGACCATTCCCCCAATCATTTGGAAATCTGTATATTTTGCTCGCCGTAGATTATGTCACTAAATGGGTTGAAGTAATTCCGTGCCGCAAAAATGACCATCGCACGGTCATTAAATTTTTGAAAGAAAATATCCTGTCGCGGTTCGGAACACCTCGAGCCATCATTAGTGACGGGGGCTCACACTTCTGCAATAGACCATTTGAGAGCTTAATGAAGAAATACGGTATCTCTCATAAGGTGAGCACCCCATACCATCCACAGACAAGTGGACAAGCTGAGATTTTCAATAGGGAGATCAAACATATCCTAGAGAAAATGGTTAACCCTGATCGTAAGGACTGGTCAATCCGATTGACCGATGCCTTATGGGCGTACCGTACTGCTTTCAAAACTCCTATCGGAACATCTCCCTTTAGACTTGTCTATGGGAAAGCCTGTCACTTGCCTGTTGAATTGGAACATAAAGCATACTAGGCGATCAAAAATCTGAATTTCAATCTGGACAACGCTGGCTCGCTACGCAAACTTCAGTTAAATGAACTTGAAGAAATCCGGAATGATGCGTACGAAAACTCGAGAATTTACAAGGACAGAATGAAGGCGTTTCATGATCAACATATTCTACGAAAATCATTCACGTCAGGTCAGAAAGTCCTCTTGTATGACTCTCGACTACATTTCTTTCCGGATAAGCTTCGATCTCGTTGGACCGGCCCTTACATTGCTGTTACTGCTTATCCTCATGGGGCCGTCGAGATAAGAGATCTCGACAATGGCAAGGAGTTTAAAGTTAATGGACATCGATTAAAGCCATTTGTTGAGACATTTGATTCAGAGGACATGTCCATGCCTCTGATTGCTCCTGTTTACCAGGACTGATCTCCTAGTCTGATGGAGGTGTAGGTAGGTTTATCACATTCATAGGTTTAGGATAGTCGCTTTCATAGGTTAGTTAGTTCAATGTTTGTGGGTAACATTACTGCAAACCCTCAGGAGACTACAACTCGTCCACTAGGGGTAACCTAGGGGTTTAAAGGCTTGTTGCATACGCTAAATGCAATCGAGAGCACCTGTGAAAGTGGTATAGGTAGGATTTTATTTTTGTTATTTTTGTTCTGCTTTCTCTCTCATGCTAACAAGCTTCCATGCCGTGATCTATTGGAAACTCTCTTGATTCTTTATTCAGGTACTATCTTCCCATCACTTCTCATTTACTTTCGTTGTCCCATGTGCATTACATGCTCATATCTTTTACATTGAGGACAATGTAGACTTTAGGTTAGGGGTGGGGGATTAGGTAACCTAATCAGTATTTTCTTGATCTTGAGCAACAATTGTGAAAATTTTTTGAATTTTTCTGAAAATTTTTATGAATTTGAAGTGATTTTGACGAATATCCTTGATTTAGAATTGTGAGATATATGATGTTGATAATTTATGACTCTTGGATTCTGTATCGGTGGCATTCTGCAGTTACGATCGAGTTGCTAAGCCATGATTAGAAGCTTTAAACATTGATCGCATCAGGATTTCATATGTCACATCTCGCTTTCATGTTAAGACTTCAGTCTGATATTGAAGGGTTAATTTGGTAATCACTAAGCACGAAAGGAACCAGCCTGAAATATCTTGCCATCATGGTATAAAAATTGGAAAGGTGGATAATTAAGCTTCACCATAGGTTTGCTCCCTATAGGTGTGGAGTTAATTTCCCATGAATGATATCTAAAAAGAGTCAGGTGTACTATCTTCACCATAGGTTTGCTCCCTACAGGTGAGGATTTGATTCCCCTTCCTAGGCATTACTTTGAATAGAAAAATCACAAGTTAATAGGCTAATCTATGAGGCAAGTTTTGGATTAAGTTTGGTTATCATTAATTCTCTTGCTGGTTACCAATGAGATCCTGAAATAACAAATTCAATCTTAATGTGATTAGCTGAGATTACACTATACATCCATGGATCTCAATGTTTAAAATTTTTCTAATTGATGGATTAATGCTTTACACTTGATTATGAAGTCTACGGTGCGCTTGAGCTCAGGAGAATACAATTTCTAACATTCATGAATATTAAATTTCTCGTATTTTGTTCAAAATCTCACTCGATTTCATAGAAAGTTCTCCTATAATTCTTAACTTATTTTTCGTATACTTTGCTCGGGACTAGCAAAATGCTGGTTGGGGGTTGTGTTGAGGGTCAAATATTGCATATTAGACCCCAGATATTGTCTGGATTTACGAATATAATGCTGTCTAATGGCTCGTTTTCTCATTCTTATATGGCAAAGTGATTTTATGAGCATGGATGGAAAAAGGACGTTAAAAGTTGAGATTTAACGATCTGATGACGCCAAAGGCAAGGGACACACTCCAGGGGACCAAGATTGACAAATATACATGGTCAGAAATTCGAGAAAAGTTAGAAATTGAAGCTCAAGTGGCCTGAAGGACGTCCAGAATGCAAGATCACGAGGTTCCCACCATCCGTTCGGCTCGAAACTTCATACGTCGCCTGAGGACCATAAATTAACCGTACGTATAAAATTTCAGCCATTGAAGATCTCGAGAAGTGCCCCAACTGATAGATCAGCCCATAAACCGTTGATTCTGGGCCCACCTGATATCTGGAACTATCTCAAAATTATTATTGACGCCTTAAATGAGGAGTCAAAATAGATGGACGGTGCAGATTTCTCCAAAATAGTGCAATGGACCCCATATGAGGTGAGTGTGTACAGTGCACATGTGCACTCGTCGTGCACCAAACGAGTTAAGTCAGTCAGCAAGACGCTGACCGACTTTCTTCTTAAAAAATAAAAAATAAAAAATAAAATTTCGCACCGCGTAACGCAGGCCGCTGGCCGTTTTTTCGGACGTTTGTGGGCCCTACCCATTGACCATATGGAAAATCTGACCCATTCACCGTATAGAGGGGCTCGAATACTACAAAAACATGCTGACTTTTTGTACCCATGCGTACACACGTGAGCGATACAGGGGCCACAAAAGGGCTGCCCGGTAGCGTTCAAATCTGATCTTTTAGTTATTTCTTCTCTGGGACACGTCAATGGACGTTCAAAACCACCCATTCTTAACTGAAATTTCATTCTGAATCCAATGGACGGGGTGAATTTTCCAGAAAATGCTTCTGTGAGGCCCACCGACCACAACAGCGAAATGGTGCGAAAGGTTTCGCACATCCGCGAAAACTGACTTTTTCGAACAGTTTTGGCCCACCATCTTTGATCATATGGCAGATCTGAACCGTCTATCATGTAGAGGACCCAAGAAAGTACTAAGGGACGGTGTTTCTTTAGAATTTGAGCGAGAAAAGTGGCGTGTTTCATGGTACCGAACTTGGCTGTGAAAATTACACTCCGTGTCCTGCTACAACTCTGTCACTGACTCCAACCTTCCAGCAGCTATAAAAGGACGTTTTTGGACGTGGGGAGCATTCATTCAGGGTCTTGGGAGGAAGAACAGAGGGCTCGAGCTTGGGTTTCAACGTGGGCAGAGGAGAGAGAGAGGAGCTTGGTTTTTTTTCTTTTCCTTTTCTTTTCCTTTTCTTTTTCTCTTTATTTATTTGGATTGAGCCCATCCATGGCAGGCTAAATCCTCCTAGCTAGGGCTAAGAGGTGAAGCTTGTAGTGAGATGGGAGATTTGATTTTATTTTAATTTTAATTCATGAATCGATGTTGATGTTAGTTGATTATTATGGGAATATTTTTAGTTCTTAATGGTCTGTTGTGACTGAAATTACAATGGGTCTGCGATGCTTTGAATATTTCTATTTCCTTTTCATGTTTATGACGTCAGGACGTCCTGTTGTTCACCATAGTCTCCTGGGCATGGTTGGATGACGGTACCCTTCCTAACTTTCATACATGTGATTGGGTGGTAATTAGTTTAATTCTGTTGTTTGCCATAGTCTTTTGGGCATGGTTTGGTGATGGAATCCATTCTAATTCATACACCTTTCATCTCTTTGAAAACTAGATCAACGGCAGTTCAGTAATTTCCATGATTTTTGATGCAAGCATAAGTTCTCCCTGATCTTTACAAGTGGATCCTCTGAATCCCTAGTTCCCTTCTCCTGATTTCTCTCAAGTTTATATAATTATTTCACCATTATTTTTCAAATTACATTCAGTTTATATTTCGTCTTAATCTAGTTCTAGTTCTGGTTAGTTTTAGATAGCGTACAAGTTTCAGTCCCTTGGGATTCGACCCGGTCTTACCGAGTTATTACTACATCACAACCCTGCACTTGGGGAGTGAACATATAACCTAAACTCAAACCCATTCTCAAATCCAAAAACCTATAACCTAAACCTAAACCTTATCCTAAACCTATAACTTATAACCTAAACAAAAACCTGTAACCTAAACCAAAACCAAAACCAAAACCAAAACCTAAGACCTAAACCCGAACCCATTCTTCAATTCCAAAACCTATAACCTAAACCAAAACCAAAATCTATGACCTAAACCCGAACCCATTCTCAAATCCCAAAACCTATAACCTAAACCAAAACCTATAACCCAAACCCGAACCCATTCTAAAATCCCAAAACCTATAACCTAAACCCGAACCCATTCTAAAATCCTAAAACTTATAACCTAAACTTAAACCTTATCCTAAACCTATAACCTATAACCTAAAGCAAAACCTATAATCTAAACCAAAACCAAAACCTATAACCTAAACCAAATCCCAAAACCTAGAACCTAAACTAAAACCAAAACCAAAACTTATAATCTATAACCTAAACCCGAACCCATTCTCAAATCCCAAAACCTATAACCTAAACCTAAACCTTATCTTAAACCTATAACCTATAACATAAACCAAAACCTATAACCTAAACCCGAACCCATTCTCGAATACCAAAACCTATAACCTATCCCTAAACCTTAACCTATAACCTAACCTAAACCTATACTTATAACCTAAAACTATTCCCAAATCCCAAAACCTATAACCTAAACCTAACGTTTCCCAAAACCTATAACCTAAACTCAATTCCCTTAAGCGAAACCTACACCTAATCCTAATTTCAACTCCCTAACCTAAACCTAAACCTAAACTTAAAAACACAAACTTAAACCCAATCTCGAACCTGAAATTGATTTCCTAAATCTAAACCATAACCCATTCTCAAATCCAAAAACCTATAACCTAAACCAAAACCAAAACCTATAACCTAAACCTGAACCCATTCTCAAATCCCAAAACCTATAAACTAAACCAAAACCAAAACCTATAATTTAAACCCAAACCCATTCTCAAATCCCAAAACCTATAACCTAAACCAAAACCAAAACTAAAACCTATAATCTATAACCTAAACCTGAACCCATTCTCAAATTCCAAAACCTATAACCTAAACCTTATCCTAAACCTATAACCTATAACCTAAACCAAAACCTATAACCAAAACCAAAACTAAAACTAAAACCAAAACCTATAACCTAAACCTGAACCCATTCTCGAATACCAAAACCTATAACTTATCCCTAAATCTTAACCTATAACCTAACCTAAACCTAAACCTATAACCTAAAACTAATCCCAAATCCCAAAACCTATAACCTAAACCTAACCTTTCCCTAAACCTATAATCTAAACTCAATTCCCTTAAGTGAAACCTACACCTAATCCTAAACTCAACTCCCTAACCTAAACCTAAACCTAAACTTAAACCCAATCCCGAACCTGAATTCGATTTCCTAAACCTAAACCATAACCCATTCCTAAATCCAAAAACCTAAAACCTAAACCAAAACCTATAACGTAAACCCGAACCTATTCTCAAATCCTATAACCTATAACCTAAACCGAAACCAAAACCTATAACTTAAACCCAAACCCATTCTCAAATCCCAAAACCTATAACCTAACCTAAACTTAAACCTTAACCAAAACCTATAACCTAACCAAAACCAAAACCTATAACCTAAACCAAAACTAAAACCTATAACCTAAACCCGAACCCATTCTCCAATCCCAAAACTTATAACCTAAACCTAAACCTATAACCTAAACCCGAACCCATTCTCTAATCCTAAAACTTATAACCTAAACCAAAACCTATAACCTAAACCTATAACCTAAACCTGAACCCATTCTCAAATCTCAAAACCTATAACCTAAACCAAAACCAAAACCTATGACCTAAACCCGAACCCATTCTTAAATCCCAAAACCTATAACCTATCCCTAAACCTTAACCTAAACCTATACTTATAACCTAAAACTATTCCCAATTCCCAAAACCTATAACCTAAAGCTAACCTTTCCCTAAACCTATGACCTAAACTCAATTCCTTAAAATTAAACCTACACCTAATCCTAATCTCAACTCCCTAACCTAAACCTAAACCTAAACTTGAAAACCCAAACTCAAATCGAATCCTAAACCTGAACCCGATTTCCTAAACCTAAACCATAACCCATTCTCAAATCCAAAAACCTATAACCTAAACTAAAACCAAAACCTATAACCTAAACCATAACCCATTCACAATTTCCTAAAGCTATAACCTATAACCTATAACCTAAACCTAAACCTATAACCTTTCCCTAAACCTTTACCATAAACCTAAACTTAAAACCTAAATGTATTATCAAATCCTTAAACTCAAACCTACACCTAATCCTAATCTTAACTCCTTAACCTAAACCTAAACTTGAAAACCCAAATCTAAATCCGATCCCGAACTCGAACCCGATTTCCTAAACATAAACCTTAACCTATAATTAAGTTTCCAAAAGCTATAACCTATAATTAAGTTTCCGAAAGCTATAACCTATAACCTAAACCTAAACCTATAACCTTAACATAAACCAAAACTTATAACCTATTACCTAAACTTAATTATAACCTATAGCCTAACCTTAACCTAAACCTTAACATAAACCTATAACCTAAACCAAAACTAAAACCTATAATCATATGGTGAGATCATTTTTTTTGTCCTCTTCGAGTTTTTTTTTTAAAAAATTCATTAAGGAAAAAAAAAAGTTGTTATACATGATGCACTTCTTTCACTTCGTCTTTCTTTTTCCCAATGGGCATTCTAATTTATGTATGATATAACTGTTTGTAGGATGATGAAATATACGAAGCTGTTGAAATTTCAGGGTGAAGTCGAACACATTTCTCTAATGAAGCTAAAGATTGGTATTTTCAGCATTATTGTAATTGTAATTATAATTATAATTGATTGAATGAATTGGATTATAATTGATTGTAATTGATTGAATGAAGGATTATAATTCGATTGTAATTTAATGAATGAATGAGTGATTGTAATTGAATGAATAAATGGTTGTATAGGTGGTAATTGAATAAACAAATGATTATATATAATTTTGTAAGGTACAAAATAGCTACGGCTATTGACCGTAGCCATTAATCTGACAGGTGTAGTCTTTTTAATTTAGACATATTGCTACAGACTTTTAGTTACAAATAATATCTGTAGTCATTAATCTGACAGGTGTAGCCTTTTCAATTTAGGCATATTGCTACGAACTTTAGCTACGAATAATATCCATAGCCATGAATCTGACAGGTGTAGCCTTTTCAATTTGGGCATATTGCAACAGGCTTTTAGCTACAAATAATATCCATAGTAGTCTGAAGTTTTCGGTACAGATAAAATTGCTACGGATTTTAACTGTAGCTATTGTACTCTATAGCTACGAATTAAATCCGTAGCCAAAGGTTTTGGACCTATTGTTATGGCACCTACGACAACGGTTACGCTACGGATAAAAACCGTAGCCATAGGTCTATGGCTACGGTTTTATTTGTAACCTTTGCTCGATTTTTTGGTAGTGAACCAACAAGCCACGTAAGGCAATTATACGGTCTAATCAATATAAGGCATATGTGCGATCCAAGTAGCGTAAGTCAAACATGAACCGCAAGATAGTAGGTCCATGACAAGTTCCATTCGATACATCAAATGATCGTGAATGACAATCATACAATTAATTAACATGTATACAACTAAAGATAGCATATTATCATCAATCATTTATGCTTACCTAAAATTAAAGAGACGTGTTCATTATCTACATTGGAATCAAGTGCGCAACATACTAACGTATTCACATATTCACATAAGATGCTAAGTATCCTAATCAAGTAATTAAACAGGAGGGATTAAGACACCATCTATGATTAGATAAATGAGTTTAAGTGGGAAGCTTAAAGGGTGAGTCCTCACCTTGAATGAATGCTCCTTTTGATTTGAACCTTCCTATGAGGTGGGTCTATGAGTTCTCAATTTGAGATCGATTGAATGGGAGTATCCTTCAAGGAGAACAGTTGCAAATAGTACCTAAATAAGACATATCAGGATTCAAGTGAGTTACTACCGAGTCGACTCAGCTAGCATTGTCAACTTGCAACTAGTTGGGTTTCGAATTTGGGAAAAACTACTTGTTGTAATAATCGATTGCCAGGGTCTCGGGTCTGTAGTGATACCTCAGATCATTAGTAAGGGTCCCAAATATTCAGCTAAGATTAGGGTAGATTCAATCTTCTTAAGGGATTTAATGAGTCAACTCGTGACCGAGTTGGGAAGGGATTTTAAAACTGGATAGTAGGCCTAGGTTTTTATTCCTGAATGGCGGTTGTCCTCAGCCCTCAACTTATAGTGTAGCCAGTTGGACGCATTCCTAGATGCACCATTTCAGCCCGATATCACTAAGTTAACTCAATTTAGTCACTTAACATAGAGATAAGAAGCTGTTTTAGTTTATTTACCTCCCGTCCCTGGTTCATCTCTTCAGGAAAATTAGTGATATCTCCAAGGGCCCTTTGGCTAATTTCAAATGTAGGTCCTTGGAGATAAGACGTACTTGACCCGGTTGGTTATTTACGGAGTTAACGAGTTGAGTGCAACATCATGACCGACCGTTGAAATCGATTTGTGATACCTGAGGGTGTTGAGAGATTTAGGCAAACTGATCTCCAACTCTGATCTAAGCCCGGGTTCTATCCTGAGATACAGTTCTGGGTTGAGTCAGAGAGGAAACGACTCAACTTGAATTTAAAACCTGGTGGAACAGCAACTAGTTACCTGTGATTGTTGGTCGATGGAAGTCATACGGGCTGGTTGGATTCTCTTTCCAATCCCCGACTGGCAGCGGTCTGGACAGACCAAATCTGCACCGGGTCCAAGCCCCAACTCGGACCCAGACTCGGATCGAACTTGGTCAGCGAGTCAGGGTGCTAGTCGCACCACATTCTCTCTTTCTTTCTTCCTCGTCTTTTCCTTCTTTTCTTCTTCCTTTCTTCTTCCTTTCTCCTTCCTTTCTTTCTCTTCCTCTGCTGGTCCAGAGAGCATCTGGACCCGACCAGCAGTGACCCAACTGGTTCGGACAACAACGTGGTGCAGCCGCACCTCTGTCTCTCCCTCACTTCCTTCTTTCTTCCTTGTTGTCTCTCTCTCCACTTTCTTTTTTTTCTTTTCTACTGTTCTCTCTCTCCTTTTCCTTAGAAGAGCATGGACCGAGCTGGGATTCAGTCCAACCGCTGTGGTGCGGCAGGAAGAGAGCGACGCTCTCGGCTCTGTCTCCCTCTCGCGTTTTCTTTCTTTCTTTTTCTTTTGGATGGTTGCCCTGAAAGGGTGGGCTTTTATAAGCCGTGCGAATCCTCATTTGGAGGTCCGAATGCTAATCATCGGATTAGCAACAAATTGCATTCACTTGAGTTAAATGCCTTAAGAAATGCTGTCTGTGTGAAATCCTTTGTGCTGGGCTATAAGGCGTTTATACAGATGGTTTTCCGGTACGATGGTCCACCTGATGGACGGTTCAGATTGACGAATGGACCCCATCATTGGGTGATGGGTCCTTCGTACGAACGGCGAAGATGGTCTCCACGTCAATGGCAGAATGCCATTGGACGGTTGAACCTATGATCTGGGGCATTCGAACGGTGTTGATAGGTCCCATGATCACTATGGGATCCACCGAATGGACAGTCATTAAGGTTTTGTAAATTATATAGGTTTGGGTTTGAGTTGCGGCAACGGCAGGAGTTGGAAATTCACGCCATAGTGGAGAGAGCCTTAAAAGGAAGGGCTGAGATTCACTCAACCGGATGGCTGATATCTCAGGGGAAACTCTCACGCGGATCGCCAGCGTGGAGCAAAACCGAATTTTTCGATTTTGGAAAGAAAAGAAACACAAGCAGCTCTCTTGCGCTGGCTTTTGTAGTCTCATGCGTGCGATCCGTGGCGTGATCCAAACATTTTTTTATCAGATACCCGTTACGCACCAGATGGACGGATCAGATCAGTTATACAGGCCATGATGGTGCGCCACGATTGGAACAGAGGGACGGTCATCCGTTCGTTTCAAAAACGGCTGGCGCGGGAAAAAGGAAAGAAGGAATTTCCTTCTTTCGGAAATATCGGTCAGACCCGATTTGACTGGACACCTCAGTCGAATGCACGGCGGGTGCACGAACATGGTGTACAAACACCTCATAAAAGTTGGGTCCATGATGGTTTTTGATCTAATATGCACTGTTCATCCATTTTTTCAGCCCAAAATGGGCCCATTCCAAAGAATGAGTCCGGTCCAAGTCTTAGGTGGGCCATAACAGCCGATAAATGGCCCTTGAGTGCCAATTATTGCCAATTTAATGACGATCTGCAGTCTGATCCCACTATCAAAGTCATTCATGCAACTGGTGAGTCAATCAGGGCCCACTTTCTACCCTAAGTTGATATTATCTCACACAGATGGACACTTGACGTTTGTTCTTGGGTCAAGGTCGTGATTACCATTCACCTGATGGTCAGATCATCTCCACACTTGATCCCCAAGGCACATACAATTCCCTTGAGGGATCTGATGGTGGTTACCACAGTTAGATTGCTAATATGCATGTTTAAGCAGCCATTTGCGCTTCCAAGGGCCTCGACGTTGGTAAATTATGGGCCAAGTGACTATTGGTCCGAAAATTGATTTTGGCACAACCCAATCAACCTGACAAGGTGCTACCTGTCATTTTATGTCAGTTGAATCCCTAAGAATAAGCCTTCTGAGGTTTAGTGCGATTCCCTTAATGTTGTGGTTGATATTTAACGATGGGATGTCCCGATCTATGGGTGAAGATTTCCCTTAACAGTTGGATTCCAAGTTAATGTGAGGGTAAATGTCTAGACTAATCGGGTTTGTGTTTATACTAAATTAGGTTCTTAAATTAACACTCGAGTACTAAAAGTATGGGGTGTTGCAATGTGACTAGTGTTGTATTTGTTTTAAAATAATGTTAAAAATTTGAATTTTCAAATTTCGGTGTTTTCTCTCCACATTTAAAATTTTGGTGTTTTTGAGGTGTTGGTTTTGTCCCACATCGGATTTGACAAAAGAAATTCTCTTGTTTATATGATAGGATTTTTGTGTAGGGCTTAAGTCCCTTTCAGGGGGCATATGAATTTGGTCCTGTGGGGGGGGGGGCTATGACAATAGCTCTAATCTATGCCATTGACCACACACGCGCGCGCGCGTCCCGAGCCGTGCCATGCCGAGCCGAGTCGAGTCCGTGTCCGCATCCACGTGCGCGTGCGCGACGCGACGGGACGGGACGGGCTGGGCTGGGCGCGGGTGCGGGTGCGGGTGCGGTGTAAGTGTATTCACGTGGGTGTGTGTGTATGGGTACTCGTAGGACTATATATGCGAAGTGTACTCGCACTTGCGCCTTTTCGTTTTAAACCAGAGAGATACTTCCCTTCCGGTTGGTCGCCCCTGTTGGGTTTAAACCCAACGGACCTAACCTTTTGTAAAGGGTGCTTATGCACCATTTCGGAGTCTATATATGGACTTCCGATTCCAGTTTCAATATACAAAAATTTTTTGCCTTATAAAACTCTCTCTGATACGGTTTTACCATTGTTACTGAGTTCATTGCTGAGTCAACTCAGCACTTTCGGATTAAACTGCAAGTGGTTCGAGCCCGTGTACAGTGAGTGCATCGCTGGGACCGGGTCATAGTCGTTGTATCCTGGAGGTCGATTGCTCTGGAAACCTGTTGCACTTGGGACGCTGTCTAAGGGGAGAAAATTCAATTTCAAGCCGAGTGACTCAGTCACGCCTCGACTCAATTCAATAAGTTTTTCTTTCTCTAAATTTATTTTTCTTTTTTGGTTCTCGATTTTTATAGCCTATTTAATTCAACCTATTATCCAACAATCTTGAAATCGAATTTTGTGTTGAATTACATAGACTATGGCTACAGTAACAGTCAATGCTTCTACTGAGTTAGCCAAAATCAAGCCGTTCGCTGGACAATCCTTTAAACAGTGGAAACAGAAATTGATGTTCGCTCTTACCACCCTGAAAGTTTCATACATTTTATCTGAATCATTTACTATATATCCTGCAAATCAAAATGAAGTAACAGATGAAAATAATTACAAAAATTATATTCTAAACTCTTTATCTAACGAATTATATGATGTGTATGCTTCTTACGCCTCTGCTAAAGACATATGGATTGCTTTAGAAAAGAAATACATATTAGAAGATGCAGGCGCTAAGAAACATGCAATTGCTAATTTCCTTCACTATGAAATGACAGACGATAAATCTGTCACAAATCAGATTCACGACTTTCAAGGTCTAATTCACGAACTATCGATAGAAGGAATTAAGTTGGATGAAGTGTTTCTGTCAGGAGCGTTAATAGAAAAGTTACCGCCCTCTTGGAAAGAATATAAAAATAGAATGAAACATAAGAAGAACGGTGTTTCTTTGGAAACCACTATCGTAAACATACGAATAGAGGAGGCCAATAGAATCAGGGACCAAAAAGAAAATAAAAATGAGATAGATTCAAAGGCGAATCTTGTGGAATCAAGTCGGACAAATAATAAGAAAAGGGCAACTGTCATAATTGTGGCAAACCTGGACATTATGCAAATGAATACATGCTAAAAAAAAAGAATGCAAATAATCAATTCAAGAAAAAAGAAAACTGCTATAACTGTGGAAAGTCTGGGCATCATGTTAAAACATGCGGGCTTAAGAAAAACAAAGATAAGCCACAGGCTAATCTTACAGAAACAGGCAATGAGTCTGACATGGTAGTAGCTATGGTGTCAGAAGTCTTCCTTATAAACAACTTGGAGTGGGTGCTAGACACTGGTGCAACTAGGCACGTGTGCAAGGATCGTTGCATGTTTACCTCCTACCAAGTATCAGGAGATGATGAACAGGTGTTCATGGAAAATGCTAGAACGTCTCCAGTTGTAGGGAAAGGGAAATTACTTCTGAAACTCACTTTTGGAAAGACTCTAATGTTGAATGATGTCCTACATGTTTTTGACAATAGATGAAACTTGGTCTCTAGTTCGCTCCTCAATAAGGCTGGTGTCAAGTTAGTATTTGATTCAGATAAGCTTGTAATGACTAAAAATGGAACCTTTGTTGGTAAGGGGTACTGTAGCGATGGTTTATTCATTGTAAATGTATCTAATGATAATAAGAAGACATTTAGTTATATTTATATCGTTGAACCTTTTTATCTATGGCATAGTAGATTAGGTCATGTGAATATGACATCTTTAAAAAAAATGAAAAGATTAGGTTTATTACCTAATATATCTAATGAAGAGTTTGAAAAATGTGAAACTTGTGTAGAATCAAAATTCATTAGAAAACTCTTTAAAAAAATAGAAAAATCATCTGTTCTATTATAGTTGATACACAGTGACTTAGGTGATTTTAGAAATCATATGTCTAGAGGTGGAAAAAGATATTATATAACTTTTGCAGAAGACTACTCTAGGTTCACTAGAGTATATCTATTAAGGATCAAAGATGAAGCTTTAGATGCTTTTTCTAAATACAAAATTGAAGTTGAAAATCAATTAAATATAAAAATTAAAAGACTTAGAACAGATAGAGGAGGTGAATATGAATCTTCTCAATTTAGAGAATTATGTAAAAAGAATGGAATAATTCACGAAACTACAGCTCCTTATACACCAGAACAAAATGGAATAGCAGAACGTAAGAACAGAACTCTAAAAGAAATGATGAATGCCATATTAAATAGTTCAGGCTTACCCTCAAATATGTGGGGAGAAGCAATTCTATCTGCTTGTTATATCCTAAACAGGATTCCATCTAAATTTTCTGAACAAACACCATATGAACTTTGGAAGAATCATATTTCTAGTTATAAATATATTAAAGTGTGCGGGTGTCTTCCTAAAGTAGGATTACCTGAAACTAAGAAAAGAAAGTTGGGTCCTAAAATGACCGACTGTATATTTATAGGGTATGCACAAAACCGTGCAGCTTATAGGTTTCTAATTTTAAAAACAAGGATAATATTCTAGTTCCTAATACAATTATAGAAGCTAGGGATGCAGAGTTCTTTGAGAACGTATTCCCTATGAAGTCTAGATCTATAGGAATAGAAGAAGTTAATGAATCAGATATTGCGTCTATTAGTAAAAATGCTTACGAAAAAATAGTAGAAGAGATACAACCAAGAAAAAGTATTAGGGTTAGAAGAGAAATTAACCTAGGAGATGATTTTTTCACATTCTTAGTAGGAGATGATCTTACAACTTATTTAGAAGCTATTAACTCTCTAGATGCAACCTTTTGGAAGGAAGCAATAAATGATGAGTTAAAATCTATTATATCTAATAATACTTGGGAACTTATAAACCTACCACCTGGTAACAAACCAATAGGTTGTAAATGGGTGTTTAGAAAGAAACTAAAACCAGATGGGACTATTGATAAGTTTAAGGCTAGGTTAGTAGCGAAAGGTTTTAAACAAAAGGAATGAATAAATTACTTTGATACATATTCCCCTGTAACTAGGATTACAACTATTAGAGTCTTAATAGCGATAGCCTCCATATATAAACTAGTGGTACACCAGATGGATGTTAAGACGGCTTTCCTAAATGGAGACTTAGAAGAAGAAATATATATGGAGCAACCTGAGGGTTATAAAATATTAGGTAAAGAAAATAAAATATGTAGACTAATTAAATCACTATATGGTTTAAAACAGGCTCCTAAACAATGGCATGAAAAATTTGATGATGTTTTAAAATCAAATGGTTATCATATAAATGATGTAGATAGATGTGTATATAGTAAAATTTGTATAAATGATTATGTTATTATATGCCTTTATGTTGATGACATGCTTATTTTTGGAACTAATATTAAATTAGTTAATGCAACTAAGAAATTCTTGTCATCTAAGTTTGACATGAAAGACTTAGGAGAGGCTAGTGTAATCTTGGGTATTGAAGTAACTAGGAAAAATTGTGTTATTATATTATCACAATCTCATTATATTGAAAAAATATTAAGAAAGTTTAACCATTTTGACTGTTTACCTGTCAGTACTCCTTATGATTATAGTGTGACTCTCATAAAAAATACAGAAAATAGTGTGTCTCAATTGGAGTATTCCAGAATAATTGTTAGCCTCATGTATCTAACAAACTGTACTAGACCTGATATAACTTTTGCAGTAAAAAGGCTAAGTAGATATACACATAACCCTGAAAAAGAGCATTGGAATGCCTTGTCAAGGATTTTTCGATACCTAAAAGGTAATATGGCCTATGGTTTACATTATAATGGTTATTCTACTATATTAGAAGGATATAGTGATGCTAACTGGATCAGTGATTCAGATGAGACAAAATCCACTAGTGGATATGTCTTCACTTTGGGTGGAGGAGCAATCTCTTGGAAGTCCATCAAGCAGACATGTATTGCTCAGTCGACTATGGAATCCGAGTTTATTGCCTTAGAAAAGGCTAAATCAGAATTCGAGTGGCTTAGAAATCTCTTAGCTGATATACCATTGTGGTCAAAGCCTGTATCGGCCGTGTCTATTCATTGTGACTGTTAAGCAGCTATAGCGAAAGTAAAAAGTAAAATATATAATGAAAAAAGCAGGCATATTAGACTCAGACACAACATAGTGAAACATATGTTGTGTGATGGAGTCATATCTATTGACTTTGTGAGGTCAAAAAAGAATCTAGCAGATCCTCTGACCAAAGGACTATCTAAAAAGTTAGTCAATGATACATCGAAGGGAATGGGGCTGATCCTAATATATGAGCTGCCAGTGTCGGTAACCCAACCTATACAAGTGGAGATCCCATGAGATAGGTTCAATGGGTAAACAACAAGACACGAGGTAGACGATTGTACTGAGTTATATGAGCCCCTTATATGGTGTACAATGCGATCAGCAACGCAGAAGGATGATTTTTTAAAACTCTTAATAGATCCATAGCCATATATTTGGTGGTGTATACAGTTATTGCATACACTTGATGGAATTCACCTATATGGGTGTGGAGGTGGAGGCCTCTTCCTATGAGAATCTAGGCGAATTCTCTAGAGCACTCATGAAATCTAGGTAATGGTGTATGGCCAAAACGCACCGAACCACAGAATCCCTTGCAGAGGAAGAGTTGTGTGAGTGGCATGTACTTGCGATCTACATTAAAAGGATTCAAGTTCAAGACTATGGTGTCACCTAATTCCTGTAGACCTGTCTTGCTTACTCTAATGTCGGTTCAAGTCTATGGTGACACCGGCACCATTGCACAAATATTTCGCTTTAATCCGAAAGTATTTTATTTTAAAACATGTGGGGGATTGTTTTATTTGTTTTAAAATAATGTTAAAAATTTGAATTTTCAAATTTCGGTGTTTTCCCTCCACATTTAAAATTTTAGTATTTTTGAGGTGTTGGTTTTGTCCCACATCGGATTTGACAAAAGAAATTCTCTTGTTTATATGATAGGCTTTTTGCCTAGGGCTTAAGTCCCTTTCAGGGGGCATGTAAATTTGGTCCTGTGGGGGGGCTATGCCAATAGCTCTAATCTATGCCATTGACCACACACGGGCGCGCGCGCCGAGCCGAGCCGAGCCGTGTCGTGCCGAGCCGAACCGAGTCCGTGTCCGCGTCCACGTGCGCGTGCGAGACGCGACGGGACGGGCTGGGCTGGGCGCGGGTGCGGGTGCGAGTGCAGTGTAAGTGTACTCACGTGGGTGTGTGTGTATGGGTACTCGCAGGACTGTATATGCAAGAGTATACTCGCACTTGCGCCTTTTCATTTTAAACCAGAGAGATACTTCCCTTCCAGTTGGTCGCCCCTTTTGGGTTTAAACCCAACGGACCTAACCTTTTGTAAAGGGTACTTATGCACCATTTCGGAGTCTATATATGGACTTCCGATTCCAGTTTTAATATACAAAAATTTCCTACCTTATAAAACTCTCTCTGATACGGTTTTACCATTGTTATTGAGTTCATTGCTGAGTCAACTCAGCACTTTCGGATTAAACTGTAAGTGGTTCGAGCCCGTGTACAGTGAGTGCACCGCTGGGACCGGGTCATAGTCGTTGTATCCTGGAGGTCGATTGCTCTGGAAACCTGTTGCACTTGGGACGCTGTCCAAGGGGAGCAAATTCGATTTCAAGCCGAGTGACTCAGTCACGCCTCGACTCAATTCAATAAGTTTTTCTTTCTCTAAATTTATTTTCTTTTTTTGGTTCTCAATTTTTATAGTCTATTTAATTCAACCTATTATCCAACAACTAGTAGACTATATTATAAGTTAGAATTAGAAGATTAATCCCTATAGCTGCTTGAATTTTAGGATCTTTTCATCCACTTCATAAGAACACTCAAAAACAAGAGGAGCTCTCAATCGAGGTGAGGGATATCCCACATGGCTTCCTCATTTCATTGAATTATAAAATAGCTTAAGTTTAAAAGTATGAAGACTGTATAATTGTGTAAATGTTAATGTTGCTTCTTTAAATCTTAAATTGATATTGATAATCATGTAGGATTGTTATAAAGCTTGTTGCTTTAATCCATGTTATAAGAATTTTATTATGCTCATTATGTCCCATTTGAATTGTTTATGTGCATGTGTACTTCTATTAGTTGCACAAAGAGTTTAGAGATATTGTTTCTATTCTAATAGTAAGCTGCTCCATTAATACCTTATATATACTGGATTAGTTATAAGTTGAATCTAATAGAGTATTAGAATGTTACAAATGGTAACCTAGTTCTTTAGATTTCCATTTGGAATTTATGAACATGGGATATTATATTAAATCCTGCTACTCAAGTCCTACAATTCATAATTATGTGATTAGGGTTTAGTCTTGCATTCTCCATGCTATCCTAGCAAATGCCCAATTTTGGACATAGCTTTATTGTAGTGAAAAGAGTCATGATGCTTCCATTCCTTTTATCTCACGAGTTGCACAACGAATACTAGGTGTGGAACATAACCTTTCTTATGGAGTAGAATGAATATGTCATTAATTTAGTATGCTTGAAATGTCATGTTTATGGGTCCTCATTTAGACCTAGAGAAATGTAAATGAATTTATGATTGAAATCATGTTTGGATGTTTAATATCCTATTAAAAGACTGATCTTTAACAACATCTATGAAAGCAATAATGTTAATCATATGGAGTGTACATGAGTATCATGGTGCATGACATCTACGCATGACATATGAGCTTTTCCAAGTGCTTAATGTAAGCCACACTTTATTTAATTTGTTGTAAGTCCTATCACTTCAGTTAAACTCCTAGAGCATGTGCATTTGTGTCACTTTGGGTGCTTTTGCTATACATGGTCTTTTTCGAGTGGTTAGTTCTCCTTGGACGTTCCTCTGTGTACTTTTCTAAGTGACTAATTCTCTTTGGGAAATCTATATTATATGGTCTTTTTTGGGTAGCTAGTTTTCCTTGGGCGTGCTTTCGTGTACTTTTTCAGGTCGCTAGTTCTACTTAGGCGACCCTTTATTTTGACAGCTAGATGTGCATCCCCGTTCTGTGACTTAAGTATACATTCATACATCCATACATTTATATATAAGTTCATATTATCCTTGTTATGACTGAATATGTTTGATTTAAACTGCTTTGGAATGACATGATATGCATGAATCCTTGTGGAAAATTCCCACTAATTTTTCACTCACCCATTCGTGTGATTGCACCACATAGATGCAGGTATGATGGAGGAAGGTGGCACCTATGATGGGACTCATGATGTTGCTCAGGAGGAGTATGAAGAGGAGGAACTGTATACTGATACGGTTGAGCCATTGGAGCTCAACTGATAACATAGGATTTTATTTATTTTTCAGACATTATCTTCCTTTTGCTTAGTTTGAGAATTGTAATTAAAAATCCCCTGCTGTGGGATCTTCCCTTACTTCTTTACTTCCACTCACGTATGTCGAACTCTTTTTAATAGTTTATACAATAGTTATATTTCTATGTTATGAAATGTGATAGAGATTAGATGAATGGTAGTTTCATTTTATGACATAACCCTCGGGTTTTCGTATTGGAGTGATCATCCACAGGTAATGAGAATCAAGGTGTTACAAGTTGGTATCAGAGAGAGAGAGAGAGAGAGAGAGAGAGAGAGAGAGAGAGAGAGAGAGAGAGAGAGAGAGAGTTTAGACAAACCTTGCCATTGGGAAAGAGTTTGTGCAAATTTTCAATATTTTAGTTTAGAGTTTCATAGATGTACACTTGAACTAGAAAGTTAAACATGGGTACAATTTTCCCTAGACTTAGGCTATTTTAAGAACATATAGATTAAACTTAGGCCCCCATTTCTGACTATCATACGTCTAGATTCAGAAACTAGAGATGTAGTCCCCTTTAGAAAAATTATTTAGAAAACCGTTTAGATTTTATTATATTTTTTGAAAATTTCTTTTAGTTAGGAAGAAGTTGTCAACTTAGAAGTGCAGAGGACTTAGAATCCCTTGGATTGTAAAAATCCTTATAATAGAACTATCTTATGGTCTGATAATCATAGAATGCTACACCCTGACATTGCGTTCCTAAAATTTCAGGATACAATGCTCCCAAAGAAGAAATCCCAGCAGGTATAGGCGTCTCTAGTAATGCCGCGAAATCTAAGAGTGACTGAAAGAGAGGAGAGTTCTATATATACCCTAGCATTGACTCAGAGTCGAAAGAAGGGGCTATCCCATCGCCTCACCCAGCTCATGGGGTAAGGACTTCGTCCTTTAAGGCCCAGTCAGGGATTCTGACAATGAATACTTGGGAGCAGATGGTCTCTTTGCTGAGCTAGTAATAAGCCTTTATGCAGGACCAACAATACGCCATGGTGGCCACATTGGAGGCTATATATCAGAGATTGCATGGGTCAGCTACACACCCAGTTGTAGGGAATGATATTAAGGTGTTCGAGAGGTTTCAGAAAATGAGACCCCCGACCTTCTCTAGGACAACTGATCCCATAGTGGCCAAACACTGGATAAAATGTATGTTGAAGTTAATGGAGCCCTTAGGGTGTACGAACGCTTAAAAGGTAACCCTTGCCACCTTCGCGTTAGAGGGGGAAGAAAATGAATGGTGGGATTCTACTCGTAGACTCGCTTCAGCAGACTATCTATGGACTTGGGAGAGGTTCCAGACCAAGTTCAACAAGAAATATTTTCCAGAGTCATTTCGCGATGAAAAAGTATCACAGTTCTTCAAGCTTGAGAAGGGAAATATGACGGTAGCATAATACGAAGCCCGCTTTGCCGAACTCTCTCAGTACGTGCCGACTATAATCATTGAAGAGAAGGTTAGGCTGAGGAAGTTCAGAGATGGATTGCAACTGGGAATAAGGTCGAATTTGTGCTGCTTCGAATTTTCCTGAAATGCGCAAGTGGTGGACAAGGCCACCAGCGTAGAGAAGGACAGATCATATGATGAAAGCCCGAACTTCGTTCGGAGATTTGAGTAACCGAGTCAGGCCAGTGCCTCTACCTCCTAGCCTCGCTATAACTGACAAGTGAGCCAAGATTTCTTCACACCCGGTTATGCCTTGTGAGTATTGTGGGAAGCCAGGGCATGTTGTCAAGTTCTGCTTCAAGAGGGCGCGAGACGAGGGAAAAAAGCCAAGACCGCTAGCTACTCAGTCTCATCCACCTCAGTCAGTGGTTAGGCCACCTGTCAGCAGTCGACCTCCGTTTCAGAGGCCTGCAACTCAACTACAGAACAGAGCCCCTGCGGTACGAGTATTCACTATGTCTACAGAAGATCAGAATGGGGATGCTCCACAAGTTGTCCAAGGTATGACTTATATTAAGAATGCTCTGGTATTTGTTCTGTTTGATTCAAGCTCTACCATATCTCTTATTAGTTCATCCATAGCAAAAGAACTAAATTTAGAGTTGAGCCGTCTAGTGAAACCCCTAGTCATAGCTTCTCTGATGGGAGGATTTGTAGAAACTGTGAGATTTTATCCTGCATGCCTGGTTGTTTTGGAAGGCCATGAGGCTCGTATGAACTTAGTTGTGATGAATATGAAGTAGTTCAATATCATTATTGGTATGGACCGGCTTACCCAAGCTCATACAATATTGGACTGCCATGCCCAAACGGTTAAAGTAATATTACCTGGGCAGTCACCCTTTACTATACAAGGTGTCAATTCGAGACCTATGATGGTCTACGAGCTCTAGAAGAGACTAAATCAGCAGAGATTACCATTGACTAGATACCAGTTGTCATGCCCCAAACTCAAAAACTGGGCTCACAAAATTTTTGATCGCCGAATTCGGCGCTGACAGCCTCCGTAGTACCCCATTCTCAGCTCCCGACACCCATTCACCAGGTTTCGATCTTGGAATCCTACAAGGAAGATTTTCAACATCAGTTTAATTCATAATAAGCATAACCAAAGGCATAACCCACAAATAACAACTAAAAACTTCATCACATTTCCACTATGATAAAAAAATTTATAAGTACATTGCGCATAAATGAAAATACAATTATGATAGACAAAAGTTCTAAGATGATCTGCTATGCGCTCCTGCCTCAGCACTGTTGTGGTCCAACGTCACCTGCACGCAACGGTCGTACATAAGCTTATGGAAAGTTTAGAGGGTTGTGAAAGTATCTGCGCAATGTCGTAATATCATAATGCAATATTAGAGTAATGTGAAATATGTTGATGAATACATGAATACTATAGGTTGTACCAAGGCCATGCGATAAAAGGCATGAATGATATCGGCCATACCAAGGCCATGTGATGTGAGATGCAACTCAAGCATACGAATCCTCATCTAAGTCCACATATCAATCCAACTCATCTTTGGAATATCACTGGGGTCTAGTACACTCCAAACCAGATTGTCGCCCCATCGCGTGCAACAAGGTGAGTGGAAGAGACCTCACTATCCATCTGCCAATATCGGGCCCAACTCATCGATAGCAGACCCATTCCTTGAGCTGGTCAAACTCAGCCTAGGTTTGGCCCCTCCTCTCAGGCGGGTAAGGCTACCCCCTTCCAACCGAACATGGCATAGTGGAAAGTGTGACCTCCTGATATTCGGCATTTGGTGCCCAAGCATCCACTCGGTCTAGACGTTGGAGCAACCTGTAACACCCCGTACTTTCCAATACTCGGGTGTTACTACAAAAGTAATACAAAATAAACATGTGCACTATGGAAGGTTATTTATATACTTTGTAAGATTTAAAACTTTCATGTTAAAATGATATGTAACCATAATCCATACTATGTGTATACACTTATAACATCATTAATATAAATTACAAATTATAGATTTTATAATACACAAAAATAAAATATACTAGAAAAATTTATAGCAGATAACACATTTCAAGCAATTTGACACCTTGTATAAAACTTAAACATAACACACATATCCCCATACAAATAATAGATACTAATCTTCGCTTACTTACATTCATGCATATTAACGATCTGTGAGGACATAAATCAAAAATGATAAATTATATAAATGAAAATAATAATAATAGTGAAAATAATAATAATAATGGTAAAAATAATAATAATGTTAATAATAAATAATAATATTAAAGGTGGTGTAGTATGATAAAAATGTAACAGGTCATATATCAGTAACCCAACCATTGATTTCTATCTAAAATGGTCCCTTGGACCTTTCCAACCGTTGACGTTAAATTTCAGGGTGATCCAACTGTCGGGTCGACGTAATCAACACCAAAGGACATTAGAACCGTTAGTATAGCCCACCTGAACCTCGCAATGCACCCCAACTGGACCAGGGCCCCTATACAGGGACCCCTAAATGAATGGTCAGTGTGGATTTATCACAAACATCGCGTCAGACCCTCCACATAAGGTGCATGTGCACCTTAGGTTGTTATGCACGATTTGGACTGGACATCCATTTCTGGTCAAAGAGTGTTTGACCAAACTCAAATGAAAATTCTCAAAATCATTCTCGCCAACCCATATTTTAAAATGTTGGACTTTGAGCCTCTAAGTGGCCCACCCTGTCCACTTTTCGGACAATCCAAGCTGTTCACTTTGTCGGTGGGGCCTACCCCAACAAAACCGTATAGGGTGGTGGCCCCCTGAAATCAGATGAAGGGAATCGATCCCTGGCCGTCCGTTCTATCATGAATAAGCAGGAGGCGATCGGACCGTTGGAGTTATGGGGAGAGCGGCGTCGGTTTAGCCAGAGGATTTTCGACGTGCAGACGCTAGCTCTCTATCAATCTCTAACCAAAAATGGCCAAATCGAGAGGAATTGCAGCTGCATTTTCCATTTCAGGCTAACAGGGACCATCACTGCCGGCCATCGTGTGGAGATGAGCAGGGCCAATCCTAGCCATTGAATCTCCACCTCCTTGCCTATAAAAGGCGACGTTAGTGCCCTCAGGATTCCACACAAAAGAGAGAAGGAAGGTGAGCCTGGCACGCACTGCCTCCACTTAGTCCGTGAGAAACGGATCGAGCCAAGTCACTAAGAGTCCACAACAACACCGTTTGAGAGGGAGAGAAAACAAAGAGAGAGAGAGAGAGAGAGAGAGAGAGAGAGAGAGAGAGAGAGAGAGAGAGAGAGAGAGAGAAGACAAAAGGAAGGTGAGCTTGGCACACACTGCCTCCACTCAATCCATGAGAAACAAACCGAGACAAGTTAGTGAGAGTCCACAACAACACCGTTTGAGTGGGAGAGAAAAGAGAGAAAGAGAGGAAGAAAGAGAAGAGGGTGGGTGTGTGCAAGCTCGGGTCGGACCCGACTGAAACAGGTAAAACCTTCTTTTATTTTATTTTTAAAATTTTGAGGCTCTAAAATGAACATGAACTAAGCTCCACCATGCCCCACCCACACCTCAAATAAACCGCCAGATAGGACCCGGATCATAGCTGAAACTAATCACCAGAATAGCTCTATTTTGAAGAAGGAGATGGCATGCGTCCAGGCACTGTTTCAAGGCTGAAACTAGCCTGAGTATGGCCCTATTTTGAGACCAAGAAATAACGTGTAATGGCCCCAGATAACAGCTGAAACACAGATTAGGAATGGCCTACAAACAAGCTATAGTATGCCTGGAAAACGGGCTGAAAATGAACCGAAAATGGGGGAGAAAATGACCCTGTTTCGGGCCATTTTTGAACGGTGAAAGTGGCAGCTGAAATTGCGGTGAAGACCGCTTTAGTTAAAGCAGGAATAGGTCAGTATATCCTAGAGGGGGGTGAATAGGATTTTTTTATAAATTATTAAAGATCCTTATCACACTAATCCTATCACAGAGTATAAATTAGGATTACTCAAGAATTAACTCTATTGGCTTCCAAGCCTAATAGAGGGTCTAATCACAAACTATTTAAGAGACAAACAATGTAGATGAGATTGTGATGGATATGACTGTGTGTGTATAGAATGTGATCATATATAAAGACATGCAAGGCAATCACATAAATAAGATGCAATATCAAACTCAAACACAGTCATTTTATAGTGGTTCGAAGACTAGTCTACTCCACTCTCGGATTCCACACTCAACCCTTGAGTGACCGGATTTCACTAAGGAGGTTTCCCATGGTTCACCTCAAACCTAAGATTTTAAATCAGGTTCACCTTCAACCTTTACAGAGGTTTCTACTCGGTTCACCTCAAACCCTGGAGTTTTACTGGCATACTCCTAACCAGATGTTTATGCCCACATAGGACAAGGGTCCACACAACGCACAGTGAGGTTTCTACTCGGTTCACCTCTAACCCTGGAGTTTTGTTGGCGTACTCCTAACCAGATGTTTATGCTCTCTACAGAGCAAGGGTCCACACAATGCACCCCGCACGTACACTCCCGTCGGAGGCCTCCTTCGAGGACTTCAAATGGTGAGCAACACTTAAAACTCAATCCTAAAAAGGAATGATCGCAAGTATTCTCTGGACTCTTAGTACTTACAGATAAGTTAATGAGTCCCTTTCAGCACAATGATGAAGACCTTCTACTTGTTGATGAAGAGTCTTCAGTTCCCTTGATCCGCAACATGAAGATGTATATATTCTAGGCTTAGGTTGGGTCAAGGTTATGATGGACTACCACTCTCTAAAGGTTTTCCTATATGGAAGATAGAGAAGTTCCCATCATCTATGCATTCAAGGCATCCCATCTTAATGATATGTCATTAAAGCAGTAGCTGAAGGATCCTTGAATGCGAAAGTTCATTCCCCAATCCACTCTATAAGATATCAATGATGAGGGTGGATTAGAGGATGAACTTCCCAAGATAAAGGGCTTAGGTAAATGATAGGAAGGTTAAAACACTCTAAAGCACTCTCTTCTTTCTCTCTCTGCCAGCAATGAAGACAACTCTCTCTATTTATAGGTAAAATGTTCTAACGGATATAAACGGTCATATTTATGACAGAGTTCGATATCATCGATCAGTCGTCGATATGATCGAGCGTATACTCTCGATTATATCGGCCAACCTCTCGATGATAAGAACTCAATTGTCATTTCGCTTTTGGAAACCTTCTGCCAACTGGTCGATGGGATCGAACCACACATCGATGATATCGAATTTCGAACTCCAATTTCATCGAGTGATGGTTCGATTCTATCGACAGCTGAAAAACAAGAGAGAAGTCTTGAAGAATTTCAGGATCACAGATATGATCGGGGAACCAGTCGATGTCATTGGAAATTGTACATCGATCATATCGGCGACCATTCGATGGGATCGAAAATCGTATAGATTTTACATGTAAGCTTGCTGAACGAATTTTGTCCTGACTCGATCCAATCGACTTAGTCTCGATATGATCGATATATGAATATCGATTTATCGACAGGCACCCCGATCAACTTTAAAAGCAACCTGAAATTCATGCTGGAGAGAACATGCGCCCCACAGTCGATATGATCGACTGACTCCCGATATGATCGATATTTGAGTTCACATTGAATCGGACAGGCTTCGATATATTGAAGCAGTTGATAGTTTTCTTTAGAAAAACAGGGGCACCGGAAGCAGTCTGTCGATACGATCGATCCACTTTAGATATGATCGATTTTCAAATATCGATGATATCGACTAGAAGGTCGATATATCGATAAATCGTCTAGAAGATTGTTTGATTGCTGGACGCTTTTTGTCCTCACTCGATTGTATCGATTGATATGCCGAGGACATCGACAGAGCTGGTCGATCATATCGAAAGGGGAATCGATATAATCGACAGTGTAAGAAAAACTTAGAAAATTTTCTTTTGGATAAAAAGTTTTCTTACACATAAACCCTAAGATGTTCTAGTTCTTTTTAAGGGTTTAATCACCTGGTGTTTTGGGACATGGGATGTGAGGCTATGATTTACCTTTTGGTGAGCTTCCACACATCCAGATGAGGCAGACGCTTGACTTGATCTTCTTGTTAGGTGCTGTCGTCCGACTGACTCAACATACAACGTAATTGACAAATCAGGGCACGTAATAGGTGTACTTTCAATCTCCTCCTTTGTCAATTACGTGACAAAATCCCCAAAACACCCTAGGAACATATCTAGACAGATATATCCTAAATTGTGTGTACATGTATTAACACAATTTTACAAGTTCTAAACACCCATGTACACAACAAAAAAAATTCTCCCCCATAATTCAAAAACTCCCCCTTTCTTGTTGCGGCTGCTCCCCCTAACACCTACAACAAAGATATACAATTGCAGCTCGGGGTGTTTTGAATTGTTCTCCCCCTTTTTGTCAATCATTGGCAAAGGTATAAGACGTGATATTGACTGAAGATTGAAGCATATGGGAGAACCCAGATAGATAGATGTATATAAATAAAAATATTGTAAAGCATACATCAATGATACCACAGAACATAAATCCATTGAAGCAGTCAGCACAAGCATTGTATAAGTAAATAGAAATCTCAGTAAAATGAGAATTAAGTTCAGCCATATCAACAAAAAGATTTCATTGTCCAGAAATGTAGGGATACTCAAAACAAGGAAGCAAAGATGGATGCAAGATCATATGCTTTTGACTAGACTCATGGCTCTACCAAAACTGTCCCTTTCTAACACATAGAAGGCCTGCCAGACATTAGTAGCTCAAGAATATGCTCCACAGAGTGTTGGAGGGCTTCCATCCTGTTTTCCATTCCTGATAGTCGTTGTTCACAGTGTTGGAGATGCTCATCAATTCTAGTGAGATTGTTTAAAAGTTGGCGCTCAAACACATGATGTTGATGATTTGTGACAGAAGCAGGATTATAATCATGAGTTCGATTGGATCCCCAAAGAATTTCTTCATTAAGTATGGGACCAATATCTTCAACAGGTGGAAGGATCTTTGGATCCGATGAGACAGAAGCATACACTTGTTACACTGTTTCATGGTCAAACCATTCTTCAGGATATACCTTATCAGTTGTTTCCGGCAAACCTGCCCAGTGTGCGAGCTTGCAGATAAGAGATGGAAAAGGCAGAAATTCAAGATGGTCACTTCTGATTACCTTGATCAGCTGGTCTAATATGAAAGTCGGTAAGCATACAGAAATCTCTTGATAGACATCATACAGAATATTGAGAGCAATGAGACTCAGATATGTGTCGTTTACGTCACAAGGGTACACATTCGTGCTGAAAATACTGTGAAGGAGTCGGAACGAGATTCCTAGGTATTTTACTGGAAGAATATTGCTATTATTTCTAGGAATTGTCCTACCTTGGCACAGTGCTTGTGTAATTTTCTCCCATCTACTCGAATCATTTAAATTTCTACTAGTGACAGGGATTTGAATCACTTCAATGTTTAGAACATAACCAAGAACAGATGGAGTAATGTACTTGGTGTGCTACATGAATTTCAGACATATGCAAGGTGGGTAATCTTGGGTAACATGACAATAGTTGAAGAACTACTGGATCATTTCAAACTGATATGGCCCGCCCATGTCAAACATATTCTTCCATCCAATAGTTTCCAGCATGAGATCCACCCCATTGAGTTTGATAGTACTCATGAGAATAGTACGATCGACTATTGTGACTTGTTCCCAGTCCGACTGGTTTTGAGGGGGTCTAGAATATTTCTCTTTCTTATTCTTGAAAGATTTTGCAGATGAGAGAGCCTTACCTTTTCCTTTAATCATCTTCCTCATATCACTTGGGTGCCAAAATTTCAGCTAGACTTCACGCACATCAACTAGAGGAACTGATCAGGGCAGAGAGCTGACCTCTTTAAAAGAATTTCCAATCAGTCTTTTTATTTGGGCGCTTAAATGTCGATCATATCGTCCAACCTATCGATTGTATCGAGAGGTTGTCGATCGATGCTATCGAGACTGTTGTCGATGTTATCCATGGTCACATGACTTTTCACATTCTGAACAGCTATCGATAGTATCGATCTTCAGTTGATGAAATCGAAAAAGACCATCACTTTTTTTAAAAGTATTTGCTACTCAAATGTTTCCTACTTTTAACATACTATTATATATTTAAAAAGAATTTACCATTTCTATAGCTATAAATGAGATAATGATCTTATACAAAACTTTCAAGGTCTCCAACCTTAGATGTTCTTTTGAAGGCTCAACAAAATTACATCATTTCAGCAAATCTCCAGATTTTGATGCATCACCTGGACTAATTTATTCACTCTCAGCGTTTCTCAATATCACTACTTCCTTTTCCTTCAACAATGTAGCAGTGGTTATTTGTGCGAAGACCTTTTATAATTGACTTCCCTGATTGATCTAGAATCTCGCATTCTTCTTTGTTGAAATTTACCACATGCCCATTATCGCAGATTTGAGAGATGCTTAGTAAGTTATGTGCCAATCCTTTTATGCAAAGAGCATTCTCTTCTTTAAACAGACTAATTCCTTCTATAATTCCCTGACCAATTACTTCAACAGTGGTTCCATCTCCGTAGGAGACTATCCCTTTGTGAAGATCCTTATAGTTTGAAAGGAGAGACTTATCACCTGTGACGTATCTTGAGCAACCACTGTCTAGGTACCATTTTTCCATATTTCCTGATAAATGATCTGATTGAGTAACAAGGCAATTTGTCTTTTCTTTAATCACCCACTTTGTGACAGGAGTTTTACTTGTGGTGGATTTGTTCTTCTTATTTGATTTATCCACATGACTTAATTGCTCCTCCATCCTGTCAACTATCTCAAGTGGTGATGATTGCATACTTCTCTTATTTAGCTCATAAACTGACTCCTTATTTTTGCAATGAGCTGGGATAGGTTTGGTGATACTACTGGATGCAATAGATTTTCCAAACGGTTGTGCATCAGTTTTTGTTCTACCCTTTCCATAACCTAATCCCCTTTTGTCTTCTCCATGTTTTCCCATTCCTAATAGTTTTTCTAATTTCTCACCACTCTGGGAAAATTTACAGTTTATTTTGGCAATTTTTCTAGATTCTTCTAGATCATTTTGAAGTGTATAATTTTTATCTTGAAGAATCAGGTTTTCCTCATTTAGTTCTTTGACTTGTTCCTCTAATTTCTTTGACTCAGATTTCAATGAGTTGTTAGTTCTTTTAAGTCTATCATTGTCTGAGTGGCATTGTTGCAAATCAGTGATTAGATGAGTATTAGTATTTGAAGCTTTATCCAGATCCATTTGCAACAGTTCTTTTTTGTTTTCAACTACTCCAAGTCTTTTAACAATATTAACGCTATGGATATAAAGTTGATTGTAAGCGTTTTGTAATTCATTTTGCTCTCTATCTTCTTCTTCTTCAGTTTCCTCATTGTCAGATAAAAATGATTCAGTGGCTAGTTGTTCTTCTTTTCTTTCAGATTCCATGAGAATAATTGAAGTGGTGGAGACCATAAGAATTTTCAAAGGTTTCTGATCTCCATCACTTCCTGAGTCATTATTTTCTGAATTTGACTCCTCCTTATCATCTCATGTGGCAGCCATCGCCTTGCCCTTGGTTTTTCTGTTTGGACATTCGGTAGATAGGTGACCATATTCATGTATGGCATAGCATTGTGGTTCTCTCTTTCTTTTCCTAAATTTGCATGCTAAAGGTTTGTCATCCACCTTTCTTCCTTTAGAGGGGTGGCCGCGATTCCTTTGAAAGAATCTTCTGAATCTTTGTGCTAGCAGAGCCACTTCCTCATCATCATCTTCATTTTCACTCTCACTGTCCTCATGTTTTGATTTCTTAGAAGTTTTTAGAACAGTGTTTTTAGATTTTTGGGATTGTGTGAAGTGTAGTTCAAAAGTTTATAGGGAATCTACCAGTTCTTTTACTTTCATCTCATCAATATTCCTACACTCCTCAATTGTTGTTACCTTGGGATTGAAGCGTTCCGGTAAGGATCTTAAGATTTTTCTATATATTTTAGGTGCCGGAACCTTCTCTCCCAATCCACCCATGGAGTTACAAATGATGTTTAATTTTGTGAAAAACTCCATAAATGTCTCATGCTCTTCCATCCTCAGATTTTCAAACTGTGAAGTTAAGAGTTGTAGTTTAGATCTCTTCACAGTACTTGTGCCTTCATGGGTTGTTTCTAATAAGTCTCATGCTTCTTTAGACGTCCCACACATACTTATCTGATTGAAAATGTCTTGGGACATGGCACAGTAGATGGCGTTCATTGCTTTTGCTTCAGCATTTCGCTGTTCTTTGTCAAACGCCGTCCACTTCTCATTCGGTTTGGGTTTAGCGATTGTAGTTTCATTTTCAAGTATAATTTGTTCCGATGGTACCACATATCCTTTTTCAACTATATCCCAAACTTCATGATCTAAAGATCTCAGGAAGTAGTGCATTCTAACCTTCCAGTAAGCATGATTTGATCCATCAAATACTGGAGGTCTGGTGACAGATGAGCCCTCTCCTTTGGCCATATTTCTACTTCAGTCAAGATCACTCTCTAGGCGGTGAAGCCCTTAAAGAGAGACCCGCTCTGATACCAATTGAAATTGCGGTGAAGACCGCTTTAGTTGAAGTAGGAATAGGTCAGTATATCCTAGAGGGGGGTGAATAGGATTTATTTTTTAAAATTTTTTTTATAAATTATTAAAGATCCTTATCACACTAATCCTATCACATAGTATAAATTAGGATTACTCAAGAATTAACTCTATTGGCTTCCAAGCCTAATAGAGGGTCTAATCACAAACTATTTAAGAGATAAACAATGTAGATGAGATTGTGATGGATATGACTATATGTATATAAAATGTAATCATATATAAAGACATGCAAGGCAATCACATAAATGAGAGGCAATATCAAACTCAAACACAATCATTTTATAGTGGTTCGACGACTAGTCTACTCCACTCCCGGCTTCCACACTCAACCCTTGAGTGACCGGATTTCACTAAGGAGATTTTTCATGGTTCACCTCAACGCACCCTGAGGTTTCTACTCGGTTCACCTCTAACCCTGGAGTTTTGCTGGCATACTCCTAACCAGATGTTTATGCTCTCCACAGAGCAAGGGTCCACACAACGCACCCCACACATATACTCCCGTCGGAGGCCTCCTTCGAGGACTTCAAATGGTGAGCAACACTTAAAACTCAATTCTAAAAAGGAATGATCGCAAGTGTCCTCTGGACTCTTAGTACTTACAGATAAGTTGATGAGTCCCTTTCAGCACAATGATGAAGACCTTCTACTTGTTGATGAATAGTCTTCAGCTCCCTTGATCCGCAACATGAAGATGTATATATTCTAGGCTTAGGTTGGGTCAAGGTTATGATGGACTACCACTCTCTAAAGGTTTTCCTATATGGAAGATAGAGAGGTTCCCATCATCTATGCATTCAAGGCATCCCAGCTTAATGATATGTCATTAAAGCAGTAGCTGAAGGATCCTTGAATGCGAAAGTTCATTCCCCAATCCACTCTATAAGATATCAATGATGAGGGTGGATTGGAGGATGAACTTCCCAAGATAAATGGCTTAGGTAAATGATAGGAAGGTTAAAACACTCTAAAGCACTCTCTTCTTTCTCTCTGCCAGCAATGAAGACAACTCTCTCTATTTATAGGCAAAAGGTTCCAACGGATATAAACGGTCATATTTATGACAGAGTTCGATCTCATCGATCAGTCGTCGATATCATCGAGCGTACACTATCGATTATATCGGCCAACCTCTCGATGATAAGAACTCAATTGTCATTTCACTTTTAGAAACCTTCTGTCAACTAGTCGTTGGGATCGAGACACACATCGATGATATCGAATTTCGAACTCCAATTTCATCGAATGATGGTTCGATTCTATCGACAGCTGAAAAACAAGAGAGAAGTCTTGAAGAATTTTAGGATCACAGATATAATCGGGGAACCAGTCGATGTCATTGAAATTTGTACATCGATCATATCGGCGACCATTCGATGGGATCGAAAATCGTATAGATTTTACATGTAAGCTTGCTAGACGAATTTTGTCCTGACTCGATCCAATCGACTTAGTCTCGATATGATCGATATATGAATATCGATTTATCGACAGGCACCCCGATCAACTTTAAAAGCAACCTGAAATTCATGCTGGAGAGAACATGCGCCCCACAGTCGATATGATCGACTGACTCCCGATATGATCGTTATTTAAGTTCAGATTGAATCGGACAGTCTTCGATATATCGAAGCAGTTGATAGTTTTCTTTAGAAAAACAGGGGCGCCGGAAGTAGTCTGTCGATACGATCGATCCACTTTAGATATGATCGATTTTCGAATATCGATGATATCGACTAGAAGGTCGATATATCAATAAATCGTCCAGAAGATTGTTTGATTACTGGACGCTTTTTGTCCTCACTCGATTGTTCGATTGATATGCCGAGGACAACGACAGAGCTAGTCGATCATATCAAAAGGGGAATCGATATAATCGACAGTGTAAGAAAACTTAAAAAATTTGCTTTTGGATAAAAAGTTTTCTTATACATAAACCCTAAGATGTTCTAGTTCTTTTTAAGGGTTTAATCACCTGGTGTTTTGGGACATGGGATGTGAGGCTATGATTTACCTTTTGGTGAGCTTCCACACATCCAGATGAGGCAGAAACTTGACTTGATCTTCTTGTTAGGTGCTATCGTCCGACTGACTCAACATACAACGTAATTGACAAACCAGGACACGTAATAGGTGCACTTTCAGCAGCTACCTTACCTCTAGTTAAGTACTGATATGGGTCAATAAATGGCCAGAAGGAGAGCCATGTTTGAGCCGAAAAAGGGGCTGGGAAAGGCTTCCAAAATAGCTGAGACAGAAGTTGTTTTCACGTTAGTTGCAGTGCATTTGGGCTTCACCAAATGCAGGTGGGCCCTACACAAATACAGGTAGGCCTCACTAAAATAACAAGAAAATCAGGAGGGCTGCACTATGCTGGGCCTTGCCAAATTTCAACTGGGCCTCACCTTACAGTAGTTAGTGGTCCATGTAAGTGGACCCTACCTTGATGACGTGGTTACCCAAGCCGTCCATCAAAGGACGTCAGGCCCTGGGCGGTTTGCCGTACATGTTGAAATATATATATATATATATATATATATATATATATATATATATATATATATATATATATATATATAAAATAAAATAATGATAATAATAAATAACTTATAATAACATAAGAGATAGTACGTATATACAATGTTATATATGTTATGGTGGGCCCCACGTGGGACCCACCTGTTGTGATTATATGGAGTCTCTCTCCATTACATATAACATATAATAAAATATTATGTGGGCCCCACAACCATGTGGAACCCATGTTGATATAAAAATGCATATATATTGTATATACATTCCATTGCATATAATATATAATAAAATATTATGTGGGCCCCACACCCATGTGGAACCCACTTTGTTATAATATACATGGTACTCGGTGTTCAACACGACATAGTGGGCTGAATCAAATGGGCCGAATCAATGGGGCGATCAAATGAATCAAATGGGCCAATCAAGTGGGCTGAATCAAATAGGTCAATCAAATGGGCTAAATCAAATTGGCCAATCAAATGGGCCGAATCAAATGGACTGATCAAGTGGGTTGATCAAATGGGTCAATCAAATGGGTCAAATCAAATGGGCCGATCAAGTGGGCCGAATCAAATGGGCTGATTAAATACACCATTCATCCATTCTTAGAGATCATTATAGAGCATTAAGAAATGAATCATATCCAAAGGATCAATTGGACCATACCACAAATGACAATGGTGACAATGATTTCCACTGTTAAATTCCAATGGCCCACCATAGTTTTTATTTTCCATCCAGTCTATGTATAAGGTTGCAAAGACCTGGATATAGAGGAGAAACAAAATTTCTTATTGGTCCAGAACCTTATAATCCCAAAAGGGTTTTCAATGGTGGGCGATCATCCCATTGTTCTCTGCAGTTTGGTCCACTTGATATTGGATCTACTTTATTTTTTTAGTCTCAAGCCTGGAGACAATCTTGCCAAATGGATAGATAGTGGGGATACATCACATGTATCATGGTGGGGCCAATCGCCAAATGGACAGATGGTAGGGATATAACACATGCATCATGGTGGGGCCGTATGCATGTCAGATGGATGGATGGCACGGTTTACATCACGGTGGATTCCACACGTAAAAATGGATGGATGGTGTGGTGCAAGATCCACACATCACAGGGGTCCCACGAAATTTGAATGGATGGCATGGATTGAACAATACATCAAGGTGGGGCACATGAGGCACGACATGTGGATGGATGGTTGGATAATGTGCCGTTGCACCATCCAACAACTGAAGGGTCCAGATATAACCATACATCATGGTGAGGCCCATGTAGTGGCCCACCAATATAGTGTTGTAATATAATATATATTATATAATACAATATTATATATTATACACTTACAGTGGCAGGAGACTGCCCATACTCCATCTTGACGGTGTATAAAACATGATAAAGGTGGGTCCCACGTGGGAGTGGCCCACCATAGCATTTATAATATAAAATGTTATATTATAATATATATATATATATATATATATATATATATATATATATATATATATATATATATCATATATATATACACAGACACATGTGTGTGTGTGTGAAACCATGAAAGAGGCAGCGTCCAACGTCTAGGGGCACTGGACGGCCTAGATGAAAGGGGACACACCCACTAGTAGGCCCCACATGGACTGTTTGGATGGCCCTATGCAACACGGTGGCCCCACGTTAGGTGGGCCACACTCTTGGATCAAGCTGATATTTGCATTTTCCTTCATTTGGGCTCATCCAAATGGACTGCCATGTGGGCCACTCGGTGGTCGGCATGGATAAAATACATACTTCATGGCGGGCCACACACACACACACATCGACATCCATAAGAGAGAGAGAGAGAGAGAGAGAGAGAGAGAGAGAGAGAGAAACGAGAAGGGGAGGGACCCCGTCACTATTGGGCCCTCCCTATTACAATGAATATATTAAGTGGGTCCCATAATAAGTAGGCCCTTAGAAATCGAAATGAACAATGGATCACCCACCTATTAGCCTCCTTCTAAGTCCGATGGAACGCTGAACTTCTTGGCTTTGATTTCAAGGGAAGATGATGAAGTTTTGATGGTTGAGATAGGAGATAAGAGGGTAGGAAGTGGGCCACATTAGAGCTTCTCCATGAGAGCTTGAAAAGCTCATATGTTGGAGCTTGGTTTGCTTGCGAATGGGTTTGAGAAATGAGAGAGAGAGAGAGAGAGAGAGAGAGAGAGAGAGAGAGAGAGAGAGAGAGAGAGAGAGAGAGAGAGAGAGAGAGAGAGATGGGTAATGGAGTGATGGGTGAGGTGAGTGATGGGTGTGTAAGAGCTTTCTTGACTTTTGGGGTAGTTTGTGTAAGTTGGGTATGGGTTGTGTAAGGGATTGTTGACTTATGGGGTTGCTCGGGGATGGGGTGTGAGGTGATGTGGACTTGACATGTACTTAACCCTTGATGGGATTGATTGATTGAATGATGTGATATTAGGTAGAGATTCTCTTGGGTTTTTGCAATGCGTGACATTTTTCTTGAACTGAACGCGGACCCACATCTCCTGGCCTGGGTATCGCCTCGGCACGCGAGACGCAGTATCAAAACCGCAGTGACGGCATGATCTCTAGGGTACAAGTTTCGAGTTAAGTCGACTCGGGTTGACAACGTGTGTCTCAGGGTCACGTGCAAATGCCGGTTATAGGTCACTGGTTGCCGAAATTCGATCAGGTGGACCGTGGAAGTCTATGGAATGGTACGGACTAAGATACGGGCCTTACACAAGTGGTTGGTGAATTCTCAGAAGTGTTTCGAGACATACCGAGATTACCACCAAGGAGAGAGGTAGATTTTACCATTGACCTCCTACCTGGTACCATCCCAATATCCATGCACTACAAGAAATATGGTTTTTACCTACGAAACTTTTACCTGTGAAAATAATTTTCGTAGGTAAAGATGAGTTTTACCTACGAAATCAATTTTCATAGGTAAAAGCCAACTTTTACCAACGAAATTTTATTTCGTAGGTAAAACCCATCTTTACCTACGAATATTTTCGTAGGTAAAGGAACTTTTACCTTTTTCACATCATAAAAAATTGAAAACATTATTTTTACCTATGATATTTAATTTTGTAGGTAAAACCAACCTTTACCAACGAAACTATTCGTAGTCAAAGGTTGTTTTGAACTTTTTACCTACGAACTGCAATTTCGTAGGTAAAAACCAATCTTTAGCAACGAAAATATTCCTAGCTAATGGTTAATCAAAAAATCCAATCTTTATCTATGAAACTATTCGTAGCTAAATGATGTTTTGAATTCTAAAAATCAAAAACTTTACTTTTACCTATGAAATATACTTTCGTAGGTAAACCCAATATTTACCTACGAAATTGTTCGTAGCCAAAGGGTGTTTTGAATTTTGTAACCCATCTTTACCTATGAAAATGTTCATAGCCAAAGGGTGTTCGAATTGGCTAGTACGTATTCAAAAAATCCGATCTTTACCTACGAAACTATTTGTAGCTAAATGATGTTTTGATTTTACTTTTACTTACGAAACTGTTTCGTAGGTAAAACCTTCTTTACCTATGAAAATATTCGTAGCTGAAGGGTTTGTAAAATTTCCTATGAATTCTAGTTTCGTAGGGAAAATCCGTATTTGCCTACGAAAATATTTGTAGCTGAAGGGTATGTGAAGGGAATACTTATATTTTCCTACGAAAATATTTGTAACTGAAGGATATATGTGAAAATTTTCAAAAAAAATACAGAATCCAGAACCCTCCTTTTACCTACAAAACCAACTTTTGTAGGCAAAACCAACTTTTACCTATGAAATATTCTCGTAGACAAAACATTCAAAACTTTACTTTTACCTACGAAAGTTAACTTTGTAGGTAAAACCCATATTTACCTACGAAAATATTCGTAGCTAAATGGGGTTTTGAATTTTTCAAAAAAATAAAAAAATCCAAAATTTTACTATTACCTACGAAATTAAATTTCGTAGGTAAAAACCTTATTTACCTATGAAAACATTTGTAGCGAAAGGGTCTTTTGAATTTTTCAACCAAACCAAAAATCAAAAACATTGCTTTTACCTACGAAATCTAATTTCGTAGGTAAAACCCATCTATACCTATGACAATATTCGTAGCTAGAGGGACATTTGAATTTTTCACCCACACCAAGAAATCAAAAATGAGTTTTCAATTTACTTTTACCTACGCAATCAAATTTTGTAGGTAAAACCCATATTTACCTACGGAAATATTCGTAGCTAAAGGGTCATTTGAATTTTTCTTCCACAACTTTTACCTACGAAATCTAATTTCGTAGCTCAAAGCCCTCTTTACCTACGAAATGATTCGTAGCTAAAGGAGTTTTGATTTAAAAAAACAAAAAATGGAAAACTTTACTTTTACCTACAAAACCAAATTTCGTAGCTAAAACCCATATTTACCTATGAAAATGTTCTTAGCTAAAGGGTCTTTTGAATATTAAAAAAAACTAAAAATTGAAAACCTTACTTTTACCTACAAAAATATTCGTAGCTGAAGGGTCTATTGAATTTAAAAAAAAAGAAACCTTACTTTTACCTACGAAATTTAATTTTGTTGGTAAAAACCCGTATTTACCTACGAAAATATTCGTAGCTAAAGGGTCTTTTGTATCCAAAAGCTTACTTTTCCCTACGAATTATAATTTTGTAGGTAAAACCCATCTTTACCTACGAAAATATTCGTAGCTGAAGGGTCTTTCAAAATTTTGCACATTTTCGTGGGATGTTGGAAATGTTGGCGGTAAGAATTTTACCGACGAAAAGTTCGTCGGTAAAAGTGTTTTTCCTAAATATTTTTTCTGACGGCTAAAAACCGTCGGTAATAATGTAAAAATGTTTTAATTCTTAAAATTTTTGTCTATAACCTAAATGTATGTGTGTGTATATATATATATATATATATATATATATATATATATATATATATATATATATATATATATATATAATTAAAAGGTAATATTTAAATAATTTGTAATATCACATGAAAAAGAATATTGAAAAGTTACGAAATTTTAAATATGTTTAAGAAAAATCTTGAGAACAAAATAATTCTTTTGAAGAGAAAAATTGGCATTTTGAAAATTTTGAGAAAAAATTAAAATATGAGAAAAATTTTAAGATTTTGCAAATAAAAATTCAAAATTTTTATTTTAAATATTTTTAAAATATTTTATAATAAAAATGATATTTATTTAAAAGAGTAAAAAAAAAATATACCTTTTGAAAAAAAAAATGTTAAATTTATTTGTGAAAAATAAAATTACTAAATTATTAGGCACACCCACTAATTGAACCTTTAATCATTTTTGGACAATCTAATCAATTTAAATTAAAGAGTAAATAACTTCAGATGTTTAAATCAAATTTCACTAAAATTGTTGATCAATCTTGTATGCCCAATATCTTTCTCATATGTTAGTAAGAATTGATGTTAGTAAGTTTTGTGAGCCCCATCATGATGTCTATCGAACATCAGCACCGTGGAATTGATGTGTCCCCTTTAGGTTATGAGATATCTCAAAAATCATCAGTAAACGAAAATCAAGTGGGTCATACCATTTAAAACTATGTGAAGACATCCTAAAAAATATAAAAGCACTTGGTGGGGCCCACATGAGTTTTAGATGCGATTGAAACTTGGTCTGACCCCTCATCTAAGTGAGACACACATAATGAGTGGGTTGGATATGTGAATCACATTTACGCAGGCCCAATATATGATTACAAATGTTGTAAGGAAACCTTTCTCCACTACATTTGAGTTACTCGTTACTTTTACCAGAGTAAACTCTATGGGGTCCACCGTTATTTATTTATTTTATCCACTCCATTCATCCATGTTAACAGATAATTTGAGGTCTAAAGAACAAAAAGGAAGCATATCCAAAGCTCAAGTGGACCACACCATAGGAAATAGTGTGTTTGAACCTATACCATTTAAAATTTCTTGGAGGCTATAGAAGTTTTGGATCAAGCCGATGTTTGTGTTTTGTATTTATTCATATATTTTTGATATTATGAACAACATTTAACCATTTTTGGACAATCTGATCAGTCTAGATTGAAGAGTAAATAACTTCAAATTTTTAAATCAAATTTCACTGAAATTATTGATCAATCTTGGTATACCCAATATCTTTTCTCATATGTAGCCTGATTGAGGTGAGTAACTAGTCAAATTGAGGGTATTGATTAGTAAAATAGAGTGAATGGACCAGACATATAAAATGGGCCAAATCTTCTAGTCAAAATTGTGACCCAACTTACTGACCTTGTGAGAACTTAAGAATTGATGTTAGTAAGTTTTGTGGGTCCCATCATCATGTGTGTCGAACATCAATACCGTGGATTTGATGTGTCCCCTTTAGGTTATGAGATATCTCAAAAATAATCTGTATACGAAACTCAAGTGGGCCATACCATTTAAAACTATGTGAAGACATCTTAAAAAATTTAAAAGCACTTGGTGGGACCCACATGAGTTTTGGATGCGGCAGAAAATTGGTCTGACCCCTCATCCAAGTGGGACACACATAATGAGTGGGTTGGATATGTGAATCACATTTAGGCAGACCCAATATATGATTATGAATGTTTTAAGGAAACCCGTCTCCATTATATTATGTGGTGTGGCCCACCCAAGTCATGAATTGACTTTATTTTTAAGCTCTTGGCTCACCTAACTCATGGATTGACTTTCTCCATACCATTCAACGCTTTTCTCAGATTGTTTTAAGATATTAACTAAAAAATGGGGCAGGTCAAAATCTTAAGTGGACTACAAAGTAGGGACTGAACGTCCGTCATTAAAAATAACATTCATAGAAGTTCAGCCCACCATTAAAAATAACATTCATAGAAGTTTTGGATCAAGCTGATGTTTATGTTTTCTCTTCATTTATATCTTTTTGTTTTGGGATTTGATGATTTTTTTTGTCCATCTGGATTTGGGTGTTTGGGTATCACATTTCTTTTTTTTTTTTTTCCCAGCTTTGATGTTGAAATCTCTTTTATAATTCAGATTTCTCCCTTTGTTTGTGAAATTTTAAGGAATCCTGTTCCTATAAAAAAAATAATAAATAAATAAATAAAAATAGAAATATTTATTCATTCTTCATGGCTATGAAGTATTTGCCCTTGTTGTAGCAGTAGTTGAACTTGTTGAACATTGTCTCTCGAAGACGAATTATAGTCTCCATGTAAAAAAAAAAAAAACCAGTACAGTTAGCCTTACGATGATTTTAATGATGGATAACCAATCACTATTGTTTTCATGTGGTGTGGTCCACCTGATATTTGATTATGATTCATTTTTGGGCTCACATCCTACAATGAGTTGGCAAAACAAATGGATCATATAGATATACAATATATAAATCAAAGTGGGCCCACATCTACCCCATCACTAAGATGCACCATTCCATGGTGGGCCTAGGGCTTAAAAATCAAGTCAATCCGTGACTTTTTTGGGCCACACCACATACAAAAGTTGAGAGGGGTTACCCTCCATTAAAATATTCATAATCATTTGTTAGGCCCACTGAGATGTGGTTCACAAATCTAGCCCATCCATTATGTGTGTCCCACTTGGATGAGGAGTCAGACCAAGTTTCAAATGCATAAAAATTTCAGGTGGGACCCACCAAGTGCTTTTATATGTTTTAGGCATTTTTTCGCATGATTTTAGATGGTATGGCCCACCTGTTCCCACCTAGTTGTATGCATATTTAAAAGTGGTGGTGACTCGTATTGATCATAAATGACTCTCCATATGGCTAATCTGGACCATCCAAACTGTGCTCCCAATTATGGATAGATGATATATAGTTTTTTACACCCATCTGATTTTCCAAACCCTTTGATTTTGGATATCAAAGTTTAGGGTTGGAGAAGCTTTGTTTGTTGTAAATGGTGGCAGACTCACAAGATATAAGAGGCATTATAACTTTAAAGCCTTTAGGAAATGGGTTCTAAAAACCCTATTTTCTCTTGCTGCAGAGCTTCCCGGCCCTAAAAATCTAAGAGCTCGATTCTCTCCATCTGCGATTCTGTATATCCTTTTCAAGTGAAACTTTATGAGTTTGATCAGCCCTAGTAAAGGAGTCTACGGCTGGAATTTCAGGTACCTGCATATTTTGGATTTTGTTTTTAGGAGAATTTTGAGGATGCTTGTATGATAAAGATGGGACTTTTGTGATTTAGTGGGGTGAGATTTCATGTTTCTGCATGTGGGTTTTGTTCTCAAGAAGATTTTGAATGGAAAAAAAAGGTGGGAATTTTGAATCTTTGAATTGGTGCTGAAATGGTCTGATTAGGGTGGAATTTCAATCTTTTTTTTTCTTTTGCAGCTGAGTTTTTGCTGAGTGTTTTTTTATTGGGTTTTTAAATGAAGAAGCTGAAAAGCTCCTTTTTTGCTTTATTTCTCATGAAAATGGTGGTTCTGGTGTGAGAATTTTAGGTGGGAGGTTTTCTTGTTGTGTTGAAATTGTTTCTCATTTGGCTTTTCCTTTTGTGTTTGCGTTGGTTGTGTATGAAACTTCATGTGGAAATTACTGGCTTTTGGGTTATGTTAGCTTTGACAATGAGAAGAGGGTAAGAGATTTTCAGAGTGGAAGAAAGGATGAAAAGGAGAGATTTCCTGTTTTGGGAACTAACTTTGCTGGATTTGGAATTGATGGAAAGCTCCAACGCAAACCTTCTCCTTCTATCATAAACTATGAAGGTCAGTTAGGTTCTCTTATTTTTATTTTTTATTTTCAACTCCCTTCTCTTCACACATCATCTGTTTGCTAGGATCGTCTTGACACAAGTTTAATAATAAATTATATATGGTTGTTCGGATTGGCTTGAAATGATGAGGAGTTTCTATGAGATTTTGAAAGCCAATTGCATGGACAAAGTCCATGGCTTGACATAAAGATTTTGTTCACCGGCCATAAGGTTCCATTTAACAACTGGCTCTGATGTGTATGTGCACCAATTGGGAACTCTACCCAATCCATGGTGCTAGTTGTTAAAGGGCACTACAAGGCTCTATATGGATTTTCTTGTTGACTTCTTCCATGTGCTAAATTTGTAAAAAATTTATAAGAAAAAAAAATGATGGTCATAACCTTTGTTTTTAAACCCAGAAATCAGAATGTAGATCAGACAGTCGAACTGGATTGAGAGCAATGTAACAGCTATTCAACAAATGCAAAGAGCATTACCAGGAGCATTTTGTAACAGATTTGGTTGCCATCATTGCTCTATTTTAGAACTTGGAGAACCTGCAAAACAAAGTGCTTGAAAGCCACAATGTATTACAAGATCAGTTACAGGCCTCTCAGATTGTTCTCAGGTACCTGAATCACTGGATGTAAAATGTAGTGCATCTTCAACCATAAAAGTTGGGAGTATGAAACAAATCCATGAATTCGTTAAATATTCAGACTTCAGCAGTCAAAGGAACAAAGAAAGAGGGCGTTCAAAAAGGAATGCATGTAGTCTATTGGTACTTCTGTTGAGGAGACATCTGATACTTCAGAAAGGAATGCCTGCACCAGTAATGAAAGAGATCATCTTGAGTGCTTGACTATGGATGAACCTCAAATGATACCAAAGATACTACATTAAAGTTCATACATGTATTTACTTTTGTGGATTTTCTGTTAGTCTTTTTTTGGTAGGTAGTGAGGTAAAGGGAAGTATTTTAGCATGGGTGATGCCAGTTCGAATTGTTGTTATGTATGTCCAAGTATAATATAATGACTGTTTGAGATGCATATCAATTTCATATTCCCTGCATATCAACTATCAAACCCTGCAAGAGTACTCAAGATTTTCTCTTCATACACCAGACACAGTACGATCGAGAAATTGTTGATACAGAAAATTTTCAACATTGCATTTGTAGGTGCATATACATTGTGCATATGCATTTGTAGGTGCAGCAAGGTGAAGGGAATTTAGATTAATACAACAGATGTTGCTGACATCTTGGTAGTACAACAGATGTGGTTGATGACTTGCTAACTTGCACTTAGTCCTGTTAAGTTTGTAAAGGTGGCGTATTCATGTTTCTCTGCTGGGAAAAGACAGCTGATATCTCAAGCTGAGAAAAATGTTGCTGGCTGCATCTCACGAGACCCATTATAAATGTCGTCATTGTCATGCAGCTTGGTTGTCGCTCATGTTTCTCTCAGTGAATTCAACCCACTATGTTATATGCAGGTACCTATGGTCTCCTATATATTTGCTGTATATGATTACTTGGAACTGAATGTGCAAACCTTCATTACTAGCTATAGTTGCTAGATCCATCTAATTGATGGATGAATGGAATGGTTTATTTGAATGTAAAACTGTCATGATATGTTCGTGTGATGTATGCACCTAAGCTAACATGTGCTTTAAGCTAATTAAACTATCTTTATTATAAACTAAGGTAAATGTATATATAGTTTTTTGTACCATGATTGTCATCTTTGATATCCTGTTTATAGTTGGCCCCATGGCCAAACATCCAAGTCATTACAACAAAATGGAACATTGCTGCCGCATTTTTTGCAGCAGCCAACATTTAATGCTGGTTGTGGTTTCCACTTGTGGCAAATCAGAACATGAGCTTACTCCACATGTCATCAGTCATCAGACAGACGATCATGTAACTCTTGTTTTGTTCTTTTGTTGGAGTTCTGATTTTTTAAGAGAATAGGTAATGTTCAGATAATCTACCAGTTCTTGAAATGATCATGCATGATTTTAATGTTTCATTAGCTAATTATTTGTTAGTTTAGATTACTAATTTATTTTTATTTGAACTATGTGAATATCCTTTTCTAATTTAATGTTTTTATAGATATTGCTGCATAAGGAATATGATATTCATTCATTAAGCATGAGCTACCATCTTTGAAACTGACTCTGTTATTAGTTTCTTCAAAGAAAGGGGGTTGCCTGTGCTAGAGTGGTTCTTCTATCTTTTTTTTCTTTTTTTTTTTTGTTGATTAGTTTTGGTTCTTTCATGGTTGTAAGGGAATGGCATTGTGAGTTGTTTCATGCTTTCTCGAGAACTAGATGTTCATGATCTCTCTTTTTTGGTTCTCTCATAAATCCAGATAAATAGTTCTTGGTGGAGTTTTCTAAAATTCTTTTGGGAAGTTCTTTTCTAGAGTTTTAGATAAATAGTTCTCAAAAGAAGCTTACCAATATTTTAAGTTTGAAAGAAGCTTACCAAAATTTTCTTCTTTTGAGTGTGGATGGTTGGAATACATGTAGAATCATTAAATGTACAAATGCATGCCTTAGATCAGATTTTTGCATCTTATTTTCTATTGTTTTTATATTTTATTTTCAGCTAAATTTTCAAATGAATGGTGTCAGTTCATAAAATTCAGACAAACGAGTGTTTGAACTATAATGATGGTTGCTGGGAAGACAAGGCTGCCAACATTACTGGTTGCAAGGTATTAAAGGGTACAATTAGCCCAGCATACAAGTTGAGATGTTTCCATGTATGCTGATAGTTGCATTGTTTCTTTAGGATACATTCCATGGAAGGGTGTGTGAATGTCCGTTGGTTTAGGAAGTGCAGTTTAAGGGAGATGTTTATAGCAGTTGTCAAGGTAAACCTCTCTCTCGCTCTCTAGGGTATATCCTATCTCTGTATCTCACACACACTTTCTTATAAAAGAAAGTGAGTTTTTAGGTTGTAGAAGGGTGTCCTATTTCATGGGATTGCTACTTGCTAGTTTTACTTCTTTTCCATTACTCTTACCACTATGTTATATGCAGGTACCTATGGTCTCCTATATATTTGTTGTATATGATTACTTGGAACTGAATGTGCAAGCCTTCATTACTAGCTATAGTTGCTAGATCCATCTAATTGATGGATGAATGGAATGGTTTATTTGAATGTAAAACTGTCATGATATGTTCGTGTGATATGTGGACAGTCTCTGTAGGTATTTCACACCCTTTTATCATACTTATCTGCAAAATGCACTTATCCACAGTGCCTTCAAATTGATTTTGATATATTCTTTGGTGACGTCAAGATCTTATATATATGGATTTTATCATTTATGCAAAACACGCTTATATATAGTGCTTTCAAATTGATTTTGAAACCCAACATTGTTTCAAGAAGAACCTTCATTTTGTTTCATGAACAGAGGATGGACAAGTGATGAGCTTTTTTGTTGTATTAGAAAGAAAATTTGTTAGGAGATGTCTAAGCGAGGCACATGGCATTATTATAAGTCCTATCTCTCTTCATATGTCACATTGGTTATATATGAAAAGATCATCAACTATCTACCCTATTTCAATCTAGAAAAAGAAGAAGAAGAAGTATTTGGTCTAGCTGGATGTATCTAACTAATAAATTGGACCTTACTGATAAATTAGAATTTTTTATTTAGTAAATGTTATCTTGATGTACATGCACTATAGTTCCATTGAATTCTAAACCCTATAATCGTTCTGGTGATTACAAAGGGATCAATGGTTTCTTCCTGTTTAAAGTGGCTACGAGAAGTAAAATTGTGAAATTTCTTATGCTGGAAATAAATAAGAAGGAAAATATTTCTTGTTTCTTTTTAATTGGTGAAAGCAACTTTCATGCTTTAACAAATTTCGATCTGGTGCAACTTGTGAAACAATGTCTAGATTTTGTTCAACAACAAGGCTTGAAGAATGTGTGAGTGCTCTTTTTTTAAGCATGGTTAATCTGGATCTTTTTACTAGATGTAACATAGACTTCTCTATTACGTCTATGTGTTTCCTTTCTAGTCTGGTACATTGTACTTTCATAAAAGATGCATATTGAGAACTTTTATTCTAGATGAATCTTACAAGACATATGGATGCTTAGTCGTCAGCACCATCATCTAAGTTTTATATATATATATATATATATATATATATATATATATATATATATATATATATATATATATATATATATATATATATATATATATATATTCTAATGAGGTCATGGAATTCTACCTATTCTCATGTTACACTTTCATCCTACATGGATATATATACTAGTAGATAGTTATGATAGAAAGTCCTCAATTTTTGATAGCACATTGTACTTTCATAATAGATGCATATTGAGAACTTTTATTTTAGATGAATCTTACTAGACAAATGGATGCTTAGTCGTCAGCACCATCATCTAAGTTATATATATATATATTCTAATGAGGTCATGGAATTCTATCTATTCTCATATTACACTTGCATCCTACATGGATATATATGCTAGTAGATAGTTATGATAGAAAGTCCTCAATTTTTGATAGCACATTGTACTTTCATAAAAGATGCATATTGAGAACTTTTATTCTAGATGAATCTTACAAGACATATGGATGCTTAGTCATCAGCACCATCATCTAAGTTATATATATATTCTAATGAGGTCATGGAATTCTACCTATTCTCATGTTACACTTGCATCCTACATGGATATATATGCTAGTAGATAGTTATGATAGAAAGTCCTCAATTTTTGAAAGCATCTCTTTACTTAAAGCATGATACCATTTTAAGAAAAGTGAAGGTGGAAAATTTGAGACTTGGATTCAACTCGACCATGTGTGCTTACATTCAAACCTTATTATAGTTTTGCTTTGAAGAAAACTATGCTTTCATTGCAGTGTTTTAGATATTTTTTTCCTTTTCCTTTTTCGAAGTTGGATGTTGTATCTTGAATCCCATTTCTCATTTTGGTTATTGGATTGGCATTATGAATGCAGATGGAAGGATAATCCAGTAATACAAGATTCATGAATTCCCAGGATGGCATATACGTCTCTCATGGAAGACTTGTAGGATTTTTAACAAGGATATTTGCTCAAAGGGATATTAGTTATGATTTATTTTTCTTCTTCATTGATAAATATTTACAAACAGGTTGGCAACAAGCCCACTCTTGTCAGAGTTTCACCCTTACTGACTCATAGGCACTTGTCTCAGAGAAGAATTAGGTTGTTGGCAAGGAAATATCATCCTAGAAATGATGGTATGAAGGTGTGACTATTTTCCTTAGAGAAATACAACAAAATTTTGTAAAATATATCATTCTGACAGCCCCTCTAAGCCTTTCTCAAATTTTCTTTCAATGCAGGTGCCATTCTTCAGGTGACGGTAGAGTTCCCATAGGATTGTATTAGACCTGTTGGGAACAATGCCAGCTTGTTTACGTTGGAGGTCGGTGTCTTATGCCGATCTCTAATCTCCGCCACCACCCCCCGTTGGGTAGACATGACAGATGATGTATGGCAGCTCATCCGTCAGCGCCTTCAGGTAAATTTTAGTAAATTAAAATTTATTTTATAAAAGTTCATATACGATTAAGTTATTTTGCTCGAAATTAATAGAGCATACCCGGATGTGCGTCGGAGCTATCCGGATGAGCGGGGGTCCTTGGGAGGTGGGAACCGCTGTTATGTCCATGATGAAGCTGTCCATTTCCTATGGACAGCATTAGGAGGGCCTAGCCATTTAGACAGGGCGTATTTTAGTATTATCTCAAAATTAATGGAGCATACCCGAATGTGCGTCGGAGCTATCCGGATGAGCGGGGGACATCTGAATGTAAGGTGGAACCGCTGTTATGACCACGATGAAACTGTCCATTTCCTATGGACAACATTGGAAGGGCCAGGCCATGTTGACAGGCCATGTTTATATTTGTATTTGCAGGGACCTCACCATTAACCTAAACCACACCTAATCCTATTACCTAAACCTATAACCTATTCTCAATTCCCTACAGCTATAACCTATAACCTACCTAAAACCTTAACCTAAAATATAAATGTGTTCTCAAATACCTAAACCTAAACCTACACCTAATCCTATTCTCAACTACCTAACCTAAACCTAAACCTAAACTTGAAAACCCAAAGCAAAACCTGATCCAGAACCCAAACCCGATTTTTTAAACCTAAACCTTAACCTATTCTCAAATCCCTAAACCAATACCTAATAACCTACCTATAACCTTGACCTAAAATCTAAACCTTAACCTATTCTCAAAACCCTAAACCTAAACCTACACCTAATCCTATTCTCAACTACCTAACCTAAACCTAAACTTAAACTTGAAAACCCAAAGCAAAACCCGATACCAAACCCAAACCCGATTTCCTAAACCTAAACCTTAACTTATTCTCAAATCCCTAAACCTATAACCTATAACCTACCTATAAACTTAACCTAAAACCTAAGCCTTAAACTATTCCCAATTCCCTACAACTATAACCTATAACCAACCTAAAATATAAACCTAAAACCTAAATGTGTTATCAAATACCTAAACCTAAACCAACACCAAATCCTATTCTCAACTACCTAACCTAAACCTAAACCAAAACTTGAAAACCCAAAGCTAAACCCGATCCCGAACCCAAACCCGATTTCCTAAACCTAAACCTTAACCTATTCTCAAATCCCTAAACCTATAACCTATAACCTACCAATAACCTTAACCTAAAACTTAAACCTTAACCTATTCTTAAATCCCTAAACCTAAACCTACACCAAATCCTATTCTCAACTACCTAACCTAAACCTAAACCTAAACTTGAAAACCCAAAGAAAAATACGATCCCGAACCCAAACCCGATTTGCTAAACCTAAACCTTAACCTATTCTCAAATCCCTAAACCTATAACCTATAACCAACCTAAAACCTTAACCTAAAACCTAAACCTTAACATATTATCAAATCCCTAAACCTAAACCTACAACTAATCCTATTCTCAACTACCTAACCCAAACCTAAACCTAAACTTGAAAACCCAAAGCAAAATCGATCCCGAACCCAAACCCAATTTCCTAAACCTAAACCTTAACCTATTCTCAAATCCCTAAACCTATAACCTATAACCTACCTATAACCATAACATAAAACCTATACCTTAACCTATTCTCAAATCCCTAAACCTAAACCTATAGTTAATCCTATTCTCAACTACCTAACCTAAACCTAAGCCTAAACTTGAAAACCCAAAGCAAAAACTGATCCCAAACCCAAACCCAATTTCCTAAACCTAAACCTTAACCTATTCTCAAATCCCAAAACCTATAACCTATAACCTACCGATAACCTAAACCTAAAACCTAAACCTTAATCTATTCTCAAATCCCTAAACCAATAACCTATAACCAACCTATAACCTTAACATAAAACCTACACCTTAACCTATTCTCAAATCCCTAAACCTAAACCTACACCTAATCCTATTCTCAACTACCTAACCTAAACCTAAACCTAAACTTGAAAACCCAAAGCAAAACCCGATCCCGAACACAAGCCCGATTTCCTAAAACTAAACCTTAACCTATTCTCAAATCCCTAAACCTATAACCTATAACCTACCTATAACCTTAACTTAAAACCTAAACCTTAACCTATTCTCAAATCCCTAAACCTAAACCTACACCCAATCCTATTCTCAACTACCTAACCTAAACCTAAACCTAAACTTGAAAACCCAAAGCAAAACCCGATCCCGAATCCAAACCTGATTTTCTAAACCTAAACCTTAACCTATTCTCAAACCCCTAAACCTATAACCTATAACCTACCTATAACCTTAACCTAAAACCTAAACCTTAACCTATTCTCAAATCCCTAAACGTAAACCTAAACCTAAACCTATTCTCAACTACCTAACCTAAACCTAAACGTAAACTTGAAAACCCAAAGAAAAACACGATCTCGAACCCAAACCCGATTTCCTAAACCTAAACCACAACCTATTCTCAAATCCCTAAACCTATAACCTATAACCTACCTACAACCTTAACCTAAAACCTAAACTTAACCTATTCTCAATTCCCTACAGCTATAACCTATAACCTACCTAAAACCTAAACCTAAAACCTTAACCTATTCTCAAATCCCTAAACCTAAACCTACACCTAATCCTATTCTCAACTACCTAACCTAAACCTAAACCTAAACTTGAAAACCTAAAGTAAAACCCGATCCCGAACCGAAGCCCGATTTCCTAAACCTAATCCATAACCTATTCTCAAATCCCTAAACCTAAGCCTACACCTAATCCTATTCTCAACTACCTAACCTAAACCTAAACCTAAACTCGAAAACTCAAAGCAAAAATTGATCCCGAACCCAAACCCGATTTCCTAAACCTAAACCTTAACCTATTCTCAAATCCCTAAACCTATAACCTATAACCTACCTATAACCTACACCTTATCCTATTCACAAATCATGAAACTTAAACCGACACCAATCCTATAATCAACTACCTAACCTAAACCTAAACCTACACTTGAAAACCCAAAGCAAAACCAGATCCCGAACCCAAACCCGATTTCCTAAACCTAAACCTTAACCTATTCTCAAATCCCTAAGCCTAAACCTACACCTAATCCTATTCTCAACTACCTAACCTAAACCTAAACCTAAACTTGAAAACCCAAATCAAAACCCGATCCCAAACCAAAACCCGATTACCTAAACCTAAACCTTAACCTATTCTCAAATCCCTAAACCTATAACCTATAACCAACCTAGAACCTTAACCTAAAACCTAAACCTTAACCTATTCTCAAATCCCTAAACCTATAACCTATAACCTACCTAAAACCTTAACCTACAGCCTAAACCTTAACCTATTCTCAAATCCCTAAACCTAAACCTACACCTAATCCTATTCTCAACTACCTAACCTAAACCTAAACCAAAACTTGAAAACTCAAAGCAAAACCCGATACCGAACCCAAACCTGATTTCCAAAACCTAAACCTTAACCTATTCTCAAATCGCTAAACCTCTAACCTATAACCTACCTATAAACTTAACCTAAAATCAAAACCTTAACCTATTCTCAAATCCCTAAACCTAAACCTACACCTAATCCTATTCCCAACTACATAACCTAAACCTAAACTTAAACTTGAAAACCCAAAGCAAAACCCGATCCCGAACCCAAATCCGATTTCCTAAACCTAAACCATAACCTATTCTCAAATCCCTAAACCTATAACCTATAACCTACCTATAACCTTAACCTAAAACCTAAACCTTAACCTATTCTCAATTCCTTACAACTATAACCTATAACCTACCTAAAACCTAAACCTAAAACATTAACCAATTCTCAAATCCCTAAACCTAAACCTACACCTAATCCTACTCTCAACTACCTAACCTAAACCTAAATCTAAACTTGAAAAGCCAAAGAAAAACCCGATCCCGAAACAAACCCGATTTCCTAAACCTAAACCATAACCTATTCTCAAATCCCTAAACCTAAGCCTACACCTAATCCTATTCTCAACTACCTAACCTAAACCTAAACCTAAACTTGAAAACTCAAAGCAAAAACCGATCCCGAACCCAAACCCGATTTCCTAAACCTAAACCTTAACCTATTCTCAAATTCCTAAACCTATAACCTATAAGCTACCTATAACCTTAACCTAAAACCTAAACCTTATCCTATTCTCAAATCCTTAAACTTATACCTACACCTAATCCTATTCTCAACTCCCTAACCTAAACCTAAACCTAAACTTGAAAACCCGAAGCAAAACCCGATCCCAAACCGAAACCCGATTTCCTAAACCTAAACCTTAACCTATTCTTAAATCCCTAAACCTATAACCTATAACCTACCTATAACCTTAACCTATAACCTAAACCTAAACCTATTCTCAAATCCCTAAACCTAAACCTACACCTAATCCTATTTTCAATAACCTAACCTAAACCTAAACCTAAACTTGAAAACCCAAAGCAAAACCCGATCCCGAATCAAAACCCGATTGCCTAAACCAAAACCTTAACCAATTCTAAAATCCCTAAACCTATAACCTATAACCAACCTATAACCTTAACCTAAAACCTAAACCTTAACCTATTCTCAAATCCCTAAACCTATAACGTATAACCTACCTAAAACCTTAACCTAAAACCTAAACCTTAACCTATTCTCAAATCCCTAAACCCAAACCTTCACCTAATCATATTCTGAACTACCAAACCTAAACCTAAACCTAAACTTGAAAACCGAAAGCAAAACCCGATCTCGAACCCAAACCCGATTTCCTAAACCTAAAACTTAACCTATTCTCAAATCCCTAAACCTATAACCTATAACCTACCTATAACATTAACCTAAAATCTAAACATTAACCTATTCTCAATTCCCTACAGATATAACCTATAACCTACATAAAACCAAAACCTAAAACCTTAACCTATTCTCAAATCCCTAAACCTAAACCTACACCTAATCCTATTCTCAACTACCTAACCTAAACCTAAACCAAAACTTGAAAACCCAAAGCAAAACCTGATCCCGAACCCAAACCCGATTTCCTAAACCTAAACCTTAACCTATTCCCAAATCCCTAAACCTATAACCTATAACCTACCGATAACCGAAACCTAAAATCTAAACCTTAACCTATTCTCAAATCCCAAAACCCAAAACCTATAACCTACCTGTAACCTTAACATAAAACCTACACCTTAACCTATTCTCAAATCCCAAAACCTAAACCTACACCTAATCATATTCTCAACTACCTAACCTAAACCTAAACCTAAACTTGAAAACCCAAAGCAAAACCCGATCCTAAACCCAAGCCGGATTTCCTAAAACTAAACCTTAACCTATTCTTAAATCCCTAAACCTATAACCCATAACCTACCCATAACATTAACATAAAACCTAAACCTTAACCTATTCTCAAATCCCTAAACCTAAACCTACACCTAATCCTATTCTCAACTACCTAACCTAAACCTAAACCTAAACTTGAAAACTCAAAGCAAAAACCGATCCCGAACCCAAACCCGATTTCCTAAACCTAAACCTTAACCTATTCTCAAATCCCTAAACCTATAACCTATAAGCTACCTATAATCTTAACCTAAAACCTAAACCTTATCTTATTCTCAAATCCTTAAAGTTATACCTACACCTAATCCTATTCTCTACTCCCTAACTTAAACCTAAACCTAAACTTGAAAACTCGAAGCAAAACCCGATCCCAAACCGAAACCCGATTTCCTAAACCTAAACCTTAACCTATTCTCAAATCCCTAAACCTATAACCTATAACCTACCTATAACCTTCACCAATAACCTAAACCTAAACCTATTCTCAAATCCCTAAACCTAAACCTACACCTAATCCTATTTTCAATTACCTAACCTAAACCTAAACCTAAACTTGAAAACCCAAAGCAAAACCCGATCCCGAATCAAAACCCGATTACCTAAACCAAAACCTTAACCAATTCTCAAATCCCTAAACCTATAACCTATAACCAACCTATACCCTTAACCTAAAACCTAAACCTTAACCTATTCTCAAATCCCTAAACCTATAACGTATAACCTACCTAAAACCTAAACCTTAACCTATTCTCAAATCCCTAAACCTAAACCTACACCTAATCATATTCTGAACTACCAAACCTAAACCTAAACATAAACTTGAAAACCGAAAGCAAAACCCGATCTCGAACCCAAACCCGATTTCCTAAACCTAAAACTTAACCTATTCTCAAATCCCTAAACCTATGACCTATAACCTACCTATAACCTTAACCTAAAACCTAAACATTAACCTATTCTCAATTCCCTACAGATATAACCTATAACCTACATAAAACCAAAACCTAAAACCATAACCTATTCGTAAATCCCTAAACCTAAACCTACACCTAATCCTATTCTTAACTACCTAACCTAAACCTAAACCAAAACTTGAAAACCTAAAGCAAAACCCGATCCCGAAACCAAACCCGATTTCCAAAACCTAAACCTTAACCTATTCCCAAATCCCTAAACCTATAACCTATAACCTACCGATAACCTAAACCTAAAATCTAAACCTTAACCTATTCTCAAATCCCAAAACTTATAACCTATAACCTACCAATAACCTTAACATAAAACCTACACCTTAACCCATTCTCAAATCCCTAAACCTAAACCTACACCTAATCCTATTCTCAACTACCTAACCTACACCTAAACCTAAACTTGAAAACCCAAAGCAAAACCCGATCCCGAACCCAAGCCCGATTTCCTAAAACTAAACCTTAACCTATTCTCAAATCCCTAAACCTATAACCCATAACCTACCCATAACCTTAGCCTAAAACCTAAACCTTAACCTATTCTCAAATCCCTAAACCTAAACCTACACCTAATCCTATTCTCAACTACCTAACCTAAACCTAAACCTAAACTTGAAAACCCAAAGAAAAATCCGATCCCGAACCCAAACCCGATTTCCTAAACCTAAACCATAACCTATTCTCAAATCCCTAAACCTATAACCTATAACCTACCTATAACCTTAACCTAAAACCTAAACCTTAACCTATTCTCAATTCCTTAAAACTATAACCTATAACCTACCTAAAACCTAAACCTAAAACATTAACCAATTCTAAAATCCCTAAACCTAAACCTACACCTAATCCTACTCTCAACTACCTAACCTAAACCTAAATCTAAACTTGAAAAGCCAAAGCAAAACCTGATCCCGAACCCAAACCCGATTTCCTAAAGCTAAACTTTAACCTATTCTCAAATCCCTAAACCTAAGCCTACACCTAATCCTATTCTCAACTACCTAACCTAAACCTAAACCTAAACTTGTAAACTCAAAGCAAAAACCGATCCTGAACCCAAACCCGATTATCTAAACCTAAACCTTAACCTATTCTCAAATCCCTAAACCTATAACCTATAAGCTACCTATAACCTTAACCTAAAACCTAAACCTTATCCTATTCTCAAATCCTTAAACTTATACCTACACCTAATCCTATTCTCAACTCCCTAACCTAAACCTAAACCTAAACTTGAAAACCCGAAGCAAAACCCGATCCCAAACCGAAACCCGATTTTCGAAACCTAAACCTTAACCTATTCTCAAATCCCTAAACCTATAACCTATAACCTACCTATAACCTTCACCTATTACCTAAACCTAAACCTATTCTCAAATCCCTAAGCCTAAACCTACACCTAATCCTATTTTCAATTACCTAACCTAAACCTAAACCTAAACTTGAAAACCCAAAGCAAAACCCGATCCTGAATCAAAACCCGATTACCTAAACCAAAACCTTAACCAATTCTCAAATCCCTAAACCTATAACCTATAACCAACCTATAACCTTAACCTAAAACCTAAACCTTAACCTATTCTCAAATCCCTAAACCTATAACGTATAACCTACCTAAAACCTTAACCGAAAACCTAAACCTTAACCTATTCTCAAATCCCTAAACTTAAACCTACACCTAATCATATTTTGAACTACCAAACCTAAACCTAAACCTAAACTTGAAAACCGAAAGCAAAACCCGATCTCAAACCCAAACCCGATTTCCTAAACCTAAAACTTAACCTATTCTCAAATCTCTAAACCTATTCGATCCAGAACCCAAGCCCTATTTCCTAAAACAAAACCTTAACCTATTCTCAAATCCCTAAACCTATAACCCATAACCTACCTATAACCTTAACTTAAAACCTAAACCTTAACCTATTCTCAAATCCCTAAACCTAAACCTACACCCAATCCTATTCTCAACTACCTAACCTAAACCTAAACCTAAACTTGAATACCCAAAGCAAAACCTGATCCTGAACCCAAACCTGATTTCCTATACCTAAACCTCAACCTATTCTCAAATCCCTAAACCTATAACCTATAACCTACCTATAACCTTAACCTAAAACCTAAACCTTAACCTATTCTCAATTCCCTACAGCTATAACCTATAACCTGCCTAAAACCTAAACCTAAAACCTTAACCTATTCTCAAATCCCTAAACCTAAACCTACACCTAATCCTATTCTCAACTACCTAACCTAAACTTAAACGTAAACATGAAAACCCAAAGTAAAACTCGATCCCGAACCCAAACCCGATTTCCTAAACCTAATCCAAAACATATTCTCAAATCCCTAAACCTAAGCCTACACCTAATCCTATTCTCAACTACCTAACCTAAACCTAAACCTAAACTCGAAAACTCAAAGCAAAAACCGATCCCGAACCCAAACTCGATTTCCTAAACCTAAACCTTAACCTATTTTCAAATACCTAAACCTATAACCTATAACCTACCTATAACCTTAACCTAAAACCTAAACCTTATCCTATTCTCAAATCCTTAAACTTATACCTACACCTAATCCTTTTCTCAACTACATAACCTAAACCTAAACTTAAACTTCAAAACCCAAAGCAAAACCCGATCCCCTACCCAAACCCGATTTCCTAAACCTAAACCATGACCTATTCTCAAATCCCTTAACATATAACCTATAACCTACCTATAACCTTAACCTAAAACCTAAACCTTAACCTATTCTCAATTCCCTACAACTATAACCTACAACCTACCTAAAACCTAAACCTAAAACATTAACCTATTCTCAAATCCCTAAAACTAAACCTACACCTAATCCTATTCTCAACTACCTAACCTAAACCTAAATCTAAACTTGAAAACCCAAAGCAAAACCCAATCCCGAACCCAAACTCGATTTCCTAAACCTAAACCATAACATATTCTCAAATCCCTAAACCTAAGCCTACACCTAATCTTATTCTCAACTACCTAACCTAAACCTAAACCTAAACCTAAACTTGAAAACTCAAAGAAAAAACCGATCCCGAACCCAAACCCAATTTCCTAAACCTAAACTTTAACCTATTCTCAAATCCCTAAACCTATAACCTATAACCTACCTATAACCTTAACCTAAAACCTAAACCTTATCCTATTCTCAAATCCTTAAACTCATACCTACACCTAATCCTATTCTCAACTACCTAACCTAAACCTAAACCTAAACTTGAAAACCCAAAGCAAAACCCGATCCCGAACCAAAACTCGATTACCTAAACCTAAACCTTAACCTATTCTCAAATCCCTAAACCTATAACCTATAACCTACCTATAACCTTAACCTAAAACCTAAACCGTAACCTATTCTCAAATCCCTAAACATATAACGGATAACCTACCTAAAACCTTAACCTAAAACCTAAACCTTGACCTATTCTTAAATCCCTAAACCTAAACCTACACCTAATCATATTCTCAACTACCAAACCTAAACATAAACATAAACTTGAAAACCCAAAGAAAAACCCGATCTCGAACCCAAACCCGATTTCCTAAACCTAAACCTTAACCTATTCTCAAATCCCTAAACCTATAACCTATAACCTACCTATAACCTTAACCTAAAACCTAAACATTAACCTATTCTCAATTCCCTACAAATATAACCTATAACCTACCTAAAACCAAAACCTAAAACCCTAACCTATTCTCAAATCCCTAAACCTAAACCTACACCTAATCGTATTTTCAATTACTTAACCTAAACCTAAACCTAAACTTGAAAACCCAAAGCAAAACCTGATCCTGAATCAAAACCCGATTACCTAAACCAAAACCTTAACCAATTCTCAAATCCCTAAACCTATAACCTATAACCAACCTATAACCTTAACCTAAAACCTAAACCTTAACCTATTCTCAAATCCCTAAACCTATAACGTATAACCTACCTAAAACCTTAACCTAAAACCTAAACCTTAACCTATTCTCAAATCCCTAAACTTAAACCTACACCTAATCATATTATGAACTACCAAACCTAAACCTAAACCTCAACTTGAAAACCGAAAGCAAAACCCGATCTCAAACCCAAACCCGATTTCCTAAACCTAAAACTTAATCTATTCTCAAATCCCTAAATATATAACCTATAACCTACCTATAACCTTAACCCAAAACCTAAACATTAACCTATTCTCAATTCCCAACAGATATAACCTATAACCTACATAAAACCAAAACCTAAAACCTTAACCTATTCTCAAATCCCTAAACCTAAACCTACACCTAATCCTATTCTCAACTACCTAACCTAAACCTAAACCAAAACTTGAAAACCCAAAGCAAAATCCGATCCCGAACCCAAACCCGATTTCCTAAACCTAAAACTTAACCTATTCCCAAATCCCTAAACCTATAACCTATAACCTACCGATAACCTAAACCTAAAATCTAAACCTTAACCTATTCTCAAATCCCAAAACCTATAACCTATAACCTACCAATAACCTTAACCTAAAACTTAAACCTTTAACTATTCTCAAATCCCTAAACCTAAACCTACACCAAATCCTATTCTCAACTACCTAACCTAAACCTAAACCTAAACTTGAAAACCCAAAGCAAAACCCGATCCTGAACCCAAGCCCGATTTCCTAAAACAAAACCTTAACCTATTCTCAAATCCCTAAACCTATAACCCATAACCTACCTATAACCTTAACTTAAAACCTAAACCTTAACCTATTCTCAAATCCCTAAACCTAAACCTACACCCAATCCTATTCTCAACTACCTAACCTAAACCTAAACCTAAACTTGAATACCCAAAGCAAAACCCGATCCTGAACCCAAACCTGATTTCCTATACCTAAACCTTAACCTATTCTCAAATCCCTAAACCTATAACCTATAACCTACCTATAACCTTAACCTAAAACCTAAACCTTAACATATTCTCAATTCCCTACAGCTATAACCTATAACCTACCTAAAACCTACACTTAAAACCTTAACCTAATCTCAAATCCCTAAACCTAAACCTACACCTAATCCTATTCTCAACTACCTAACCTAAACTTAAACCTAAACTTGAAAACCCAAAGTAAAACTCGATCCCGAACCCAAACCCGATTTCCTAAACCTAATCCAAAACATATTCTCAAATCCCTAAACCTAAGCCTACACCTAATCCTATTCTCAACTACCTAACCTAAACCTAAACCTAAACTCGAAAACTCAAAGCAAAAACCGATCCCGAACCCAAACTCGATTTCCTAAACCTAAACCTTAACCTATTCTCAAATACCTAAACCTATAACCTATAACCTACCTATAACCTTAACCTAAAACCTAAACCTTATCCTATTCTCAAATCCTTAAACTTATACCTACACCTAATCCTTTTCTCAACTACATAACCTAAACCTAAACTTAAACTTCAAAACCCAAAGCAAAACCCGATCCCGTACCCAAACACGATTTCCTAAACCTAAACCATAACCTATTCTCAAATCCCTTAACATATAACCTATAACGTACCTCTAACCTTAACCTAAAACCTAAACCTTAACCTATTCTCAATTCCCTACAACTATAACCAACAACCTACCTAAAACCAAAACCTAAAACATTAACCTATTCTCAAATCCCTAAAACTAAACCTACACCTAATCCTATTCTCAACTACCTAACCTAAACCTAAATCTAAACTTAAAAATCCAAAGCAAAACCCAATCCCGAACCCAAACCCGATTTTCTAAACCTAAACCATAACATATTCTCAAATCCCTAAACCTAAGCCTACACCTAATCTTATTCTCAACTACCTAACCTAAACCTAAACCTAAACCTAAACTTGAAAACTCAAAGTAAAAACCGATCCCGAACCCAAACCCAATTTCCTAAACCTAAACTTTAACCTATTCTCAAATCCCTAAACCTATAACCTATAACCTACCTATAACCTTAACCTAAAACCTAAACCTTATCCTATTCTCAAATCCTTAAACTCATACCTACACCTAATCCTATTCTCAACTACCTAACCTAAACCTAAACCTAAACTTGAAAACCCAAAGCAAAACCCGATCCCGAACCAAAACTCGATTACCTAAACCTAAACCTTAACCTATTCTCAAATCCCTAAACCTATAACCTATAACCTACCTATAACCTTAACCTAAAACCTAAACCGTAACCTATTCTCAAATCCCTAAACATATAACGGATAACCTACCTAAAACCTTAACCTAAAACCTAAACCTTAACCTATTCTCAAATCCCTAAACCTAAACCTACACCTAATCATATTCTCAACTACCAAACCTAAACATAAACATAAACTTGAAAATCCAAAGAAAAACCCGATCTCGAACCCAAACCCGATTTCCTAAACCTAAACCTTAACCTATTCTCAAATCCCTAAACCTATAACCTATAACCTACCTATAACCTTAACCTAAAACCTAAACATTAACCTACTCTCAATTCCCTACAGATATAACCTATAACCTACCTAAAACCAAAACCTAAAACCTTAACCTATTCTCAAATCCCTAAACCTAAACCTACACCTAATCCTATTCTCAACTACCTAACCTAAACCTAAACCTAAACTTGAAAACCCAAAGCAAAAGCCGATCCCGAACCCAAACCCGATTTCCTATACCTAAACCTTAACCTATTCTTTAATCGCTAAACCTATACCAACACCTAATCCTATTCCCAACTACCTAACCTAAACCTAAACCTAAACTTGAAAACCCAAAGCAAAACCCGATCACGAACCTAAACTGAATTTCCTAAACCTAAATCTTAACCTATTCTCAAATCCCTAAACCTAAACTTGAAAACCCAAAGCAAAACCCGATCACGAACCTAAACTCAATTTCCTAAACCTAAATCTTAACCTATTCTCAAATCCCTAAACCTATAACCTATATCCTACCTATAACCTTAAACTAAAACCTAAACCTTAACCAATTCTCAAATCCCTAAACCTAAACCTACACCTAATCTTATTCTCAACTACCTAACCGAAACCTAAACTTGAAAACCCAAAGCAAAACCCGAACCAGAACACAAATCCGATTTCCTAAACCTAAACCTTAACCTAATCTCAAATACCTAAACCTAAAACCTATAACCTACATATAACCTTAACCTAAAACTTAAACCTTAACATATTCTCAAATCCCTAAACCTAAACCTACACCTAATCCTATTCTCAACTACCTAACCTAAACCTAAACCTAAACTTGAAAACCCAAAGCAAAACCCGATCCCGAACCCAAACCCGATTTCCTAAACCTAAACCTTAACCTATTCTCAAATCCCTAAACCTATAACCAATAACCTACCTATAACCTTAACCTAAAACCTAAACCTTAACCTATTCTCAAATCCCTAAACCTATAACCTATAACCTACCCAAAAACTTAACCTAACACCTAAACCTTAACCTATTGTCAAATCCCTAAACCTAAACCTACACCTAATCCTATTCTCAACTACCTAACCTAAACCTAAACCTTAACTTCAAAACACAAAGTAAAACCCGATACCGAACCAAAACACGACTTCTAAAAACTAAACCTTAACCTATTCTCAACACCCAAAACCTATAACCTATAACCTACCTATAACCTTAACCTAAAACCTAAATCTTAACCTATTCTCAAATCCCTAAACCTAAACCTACACCTAATCTTATTCTCAACTACCTAACCTAAACCTAAACCTAAACTTGAAGGCCCAAATCAAAACCCGATCCCAAAACCAAACCTGATTTCCTAAACCTAAACCTTACACTATTAACCAATCGATAAACTTATAACCTATAACCTACCTATAACCTTAACCAAAAACCTAAACCTTAAACTATTCTCAAATCCCTAAACCTAACCCTACACCTAATCCTATTCTCAACTACCTAACCTAAACCTAAACCTAAACTCGAAAACTAATAGCAAAAACCGATCCCAAACCCAAACCCGATTTCCTAAACCTAAACCTTAACCTATTCCCAAATCCCTAAACCTATAACCTATAACCTACCTATAACCTTAACCTAAAACCTAAACCTTATCCTATTCACAAATCCTTGAACTTAAACCTACACCTAATCCTATTCTCAACTACCTAACCTAAACCTAAACCGAAACTTGAAAATCCAAAGCAAAACCAGATCCCGAACCCAAACCCGATTTCCTAAACCTAAACCTTAACCAATTCTCAAATCCCTAAACCTATAACCTATAACCTACCTATAACCTAAACCTTAACCTATTCTCAAATCCCTAAACCTAAACCAACACCTAATCCTATTCTCAACTACCTAACCTAAACCTAAACCTAAACTTGAAAAAACAAAGCAAAACCCGATCCCGAACCAAAACCCGATTACCTAAACCTAAACCTTAACCTATTCTCAAATCCCTAAACCTATAACCTATAACCAACCTATAACCTCAACCTAAAACCTAAACCTTAACCTATTCTCAAATCCCTAAACCTATAACCTATAACCTACCTAAAACCCTAACCTAAAACCTAAACCTTAACCTATTCTCAAATCCCTAAACCTAAACCTACACCTAATCCAATTCTCAACTACCTAACCTAAACCTAAACCTAAACTTGAAAACCCAAAGCAAATCCTGATACCGAACCCAAACCAGATTTCCTAAACCTAAACCTTCACCTATTCTCAAATTCCTAAACCTTTAACCTATAAACTACCTATAACCTTAAGCTAAAACCTAAACCTTAACTTATCCTCGAATCCCTAAACCTAAACCTACACCTAATCCTATTCTCAACTACATAACCTAAACCTAAACTTAAACTTGAAAACCCAAAGCAAAACCCGAACCCGAACCCAAACCCGATTTCCTAAACTTAAACCATAATCTATTCTCAAATCCCTAAACATATAACCTATAACCTACCTATAAGCTTAACCTAAAACCTAAACCTTAACCTATTCTCAATTCCCTACACCTATAACCTATAACCTACCTAAAACCTAAACCTAAAACATTAACCTATTCTCAAATCCCTAAACCTAAACCTACACCTAATCCTATTCTCAACTACCTAACCTAAACCTAAAACTAAAGTTGAAAACCCAAAGAAAAACCCGATCCCGAACCCAAACCCGATTTCCTAAACCTAAACCATAACCTATTCTCAAATCCCTAAACCTAAGCCTACACCTAATCCTATTCTCAACTACCTAACCTAAACCTAAACCTAAACCTAAACATAAACTTGAAAACTCAAAGCAAAAACTGATCCCGAACCCAAACCCAATTTCCTAAACCTAAACTTTAACCTATTCTCAAATCCCTAAACCTATAACCTATAACCTACCAGTAACCTTAACCTAAAACTTAAACCTTAACCTATTCTCAAATCCCTAAACCTATAACCTATAACCTACCCAAAACCTTAACCTAACACCTAAACCTTAACCTATTCTCAAATCCCTAAACCTATAACCTATAACCTACCTAAAACCCTAACCTAAAACCTAAACCTTAACCTATTCTCAAATCCCTAAACCTAAACCTACACCTAATCCTATTCTCAACTACCTAACCTAAACCTAAACTTAAACTTGAAAACCCAAAGCAAAACCCGATCCCGAACCCAAACCCGATTTCCTAAACCTAAACCATAACCTATTCTCAAATCCCTAAACCTATAACCTATAACCTACCTATAAGCTTAACCTAAAACCTAAACCTTAACCTATTCTCAATTCCCTACACCTATAACCTATAACCTACCTAAAACCAAAACCTAAAACACTAACCTAATCTCAAATCCCTAAACCTAAACCTTTACCTAATCCTATTCTCAACTACCTAACCTAAACCTAAATCTAAACTTGAAAACCCAAAGAAAAACCCGATCCCGAACCCAAACCCGATTTCCTAAACTTAAACTATAACCTATTCTCAAATCCCTAAACCTAAGCCTACACCTAATCCTATTCTCAACTACCTAACCTAAAGCTAAACCTAAACCTAAACTTGAAAACTCAAAGCAAAAACCGATCCCGAACCCAAACCCAATTTCCTAAACCTAAACTTTAACCTATTCTCAAATCCCTAAACCTATAACCTATAACCTACCAAAAACCTTAACCTAAAACTTAAACCTTAACCTATTCTCAAATCCCTAAACCTATAACCTATAACCTACCCAAAACCTTAACCTAACACCTAAACCTTAACCTATTCTCAAATCCCTAAACCTATAACCTATAACCTACCTAAAACCCTAACCTAAAACCTAAACCTTAACCTATTCTCAAATCCCTAAACCTAAACCTACACCTAATCCTATTCTCAACTACCTAACCTAAACCTAAACTTAAACTTGAAAACCCAAAGCAAAACCCGATCCCGAACCCAAACCCGATTTCCTAAACCTAAACCATAACCTATTCTCAAATCCCTAAACCTATAACCTATAACCTACCTATAAGCTTAACCTAAAAGCAAAACCTTTACCTATTCTCAATTCCCTACACCTATAACATATAACCTACCTAAAACCTAAACCTAAAACATTAACCTAATCTCAAATCCCTAAACCTAAACCTTTAGCTAATCCTATTCTCAACTACCTAACCTAAACCTAAATCTAAACTTGAAAACCCAAAGAAAAACCCGATCCCGAACCCAAACCCGATTTCCTAAACCTAAACTATAACCTATTCTCAAATCCCTAAACCTAAGCCTACACCTAATCCTATTCTCAACTACCTAACCTAAACCTAAACTTGAAAACTCAAAGCAAAAACCGATCCCGAACCCAAACCCAATTTCCTAAACCTAAACTTTAACCTATTCTCAAATCCCTAAACCTATAACCTATAACCTACCAATAACCTTAACCTAAAACTTAAACCTTAACCTATTATCAAATCCCTAAACCTAAACCTACACCAAATCCTATTCTCAACTACCTAACCTAAACCTAAACCTAAACTTGAAAACCTAAAGAAAAACCCGATCCCGAACCCAAACCCGATTTGCTAAACCTAAACCTTAACCTATTCTCAAATCCCTAAACCTATAACCTATAACCTACCTATAACCTTAACCTAAAACCTAAAACTTAACATATTATGAAATCCCTAAACCTAAACCTACACTTAATCCTATTCTCAACTACCTAACCTAAACCTAAACCTAAACTTGAAAACCCAAAGCAAAACTGATCCCGAACCCAAACCCAATTTCCTAAACCTAAACCTTAACCTATTCTCAAATCCCTAAACCTATAACCTATAACCTACTTATAACCTTAACCTAAAACCTAAACATTAACCTATTCTCAATTCCCTACAGATATAACCTATAACCTACCTAAAACCAAAACCTAAAACCTTAACCTATTCTCAAATCCCTAAACCTAAACCTACAGCTAATCCTATTCTCAACTACATAACCTAAACCTAAACCTAAACTTGAAAACCCTAAGCAAAAGCCGATCCCGAACCCAAACCCGATTTCCTAAACCTAAACCTTAACCTATTCTTTAATCCCTAAACCTATACCAACACCTAATCCTATTCCCAACTACCTAACCTAAACATAAACCTAAACTTGAAAACCCAAAGAAAAACCCGATCACGAACCCAAACTCAATTTCCTAAACCTAAATCTTACCCTATTCTCAAATCCCTTAACCTATAACCTATATCCTACCTACAACCTTATACTAAAACCTAAACCATAACTAATTCTCAAAACCCTAAACTTAAACCTACACCTAATCCTATTCTCAACTACCTAACCGAAACCTAAACTTGAAAATCCAAAGCAAAACCCGATCCCGAACACAAACCCGATTTCCTAAACCTAAACCTTAACCTAATCTCAAATACCTAAACCTATAACCTATATCCTACATATAACCTTAACCTAAAACCTAAACCTTAACCTATTCTCAAATCCCTAAACCTAAACCTACACCTAATCCTATTCTCAACTACCTAACCTAAACCTAAACCTAAACTTGAAAACCCAAAGCAAAACCCGATCTCGAACCCAAACCCGATTTCCTAAACATAAACCTTAACCTATTCTCAAATCCCTAAACCTATAACCAATAACCTACCTATAACCATAACCTAAAACCTAAACCTTAACCTATTCTCAAATCCTTAAACCTATAACCTATAACCTACCTAAAACCCTAACCTAAAACCTAAACCTTAACCTATTCTCAAATCCCTAAACCTAAACCTACACCTAATCCAATTCTCAACTACCTAACGTAAACCTAAACCTAAACTTGAAAACCCAAAGCAAATCCCGATACCGAACCCAAACCAGATTTCCTAAACCTAAACCTTCACCTATTCTCAAATTCCTAAACCTTTAACCTATAAACTACCTATAACCTTAAGCTAAAACCTAAACCTTAACTTATCCTCGAATCCCTAAACCTAAACCTACACCTAATCCTATTCTCAACTACATAACCTAAACCTAAACTTAAACTTGAAAACCCAAAGCAAAACCCGAACCCGAACCCAAACCCGATTTCCTAAACCTAAACCATAATCTATTCTCAAATCCCTAAACATATAACCTATAACCTACGTATAAGCTTAACCTAAAACCTAAACCTTAACCTATTCTCAATTCCCTACACCTATAACCCATAACCTACCTAAAACCTAAACCTAAAACATTAACCTATTCTCAAATCCCTAAACCTAAACCTACACCTAATCCTATTCTCAACTACCTAACCTAAACCTAAAACTAAAGTTGAAAACCCAAAGAAAAACCCGATCCCGAACCCAAACCCGATTTCCTAAACCTAAACCATAACCTATTCTCAAATCCCTAAACCTAAGCCTACACCTAATCCTATTCTCAACTACCTAACCTAAACCTAAACCTAAACCTAAACATAAACTTGAAAACTCAAAGCAAAAACCGATCCCGAACCCAAACCCAATTTCCTAAACCTAAACTTTAACCTATTCTCAAATCCCAAAACCTATAACCTATAACCTACCAGTAACCTTAGCCTAAAACTTAAACCTTAACCTATTCTCAAATCCCTAAACCTATAACCTATAACCTACCCAAAACCTTAACCTAACACCTAAACCTTAACCTATTCTCAAATCCCTAAACCTATAACCTATAACCTACCTAAAACCCTAACCTAAAACCTAAACCTTAACCTATTCTCAAATCCCTAAACCGAAACCTACACCTAATCCTATTCTCAACTACCTAACCTAAACCTAAACTTAAACTTGAAAACCCAAAGCAAAACCCGATCCCGAACCCAAACCCGATTTCCTAAACCTAAACCATAACCTATTCTCAAATCCCTAAACCTAAGCCTACACCTAATCCTATTCCCAACTACCTAACCTAAACCTAAACCTAAACCTAAACATAAACTTGAAAACTCAAAGCAAAAACCGATCCCGAACCCAAACCCAATTTCCTAAACCTAAACTTTAACCTATTCTCAAATCCCTAAACCTATAACCTATAACCTACCAGTAACCTTAACCTAAAACTTAAACCTTAACCTATTCTCAAATCCCTAAACCTATAACCTATAACCTACCCAAAACCTTAACCTAACACCTAAACCTTAACCTATTCTCAAATCCCTAAACCTATAACCTATAACCTACCTAAAACCCTAACCTAAAACCTAAACCTTAACCTATTCTCAAATCCCTAAACCTAAACCTACACCTAATCCTATTATCAACTACCTAACCTAAACCTAAAATTAAACTTGAAAACCCAAAGCAAAACCCGATCCCGAACCCAAACCCGATTTCCTAAACCTAAACCATAACCTATTCTCAAATCCCTAAACCTATAACCTATAACCTACCTATAAGCTTAACCTAAAACCTAAACCTTAACCTATTCTCAATTCCCTACACCTATAACCTATAACCTACCTAAAACCTAAACCTAAAACACTAACCTAATCTCAAATCCCTAAACCTAAACCTTTACCTAATCCTATTCTCAACTACCTAACCTAAACCTAAATCTAAACTTGAAAACCCAAAGAAAAACCCGATCCCGAACCCAAACCCGATTTCCTAAACTTAAACTATAACCTATTCTCAAATCCCTAAACCTAAGCCTACACCTAATCCTATTCTCAACTACCTAACCTAAAGCTAAACCTAAACCTAAACTTGAAAACTCAAAGCAAAAACCGATCCCGAACCCAAACCCAATTTCCTAAACCTAAACTTTAACCTATTCTCAAATCCCTAAACCAATAACCTATAACCTACCTATAACCTTAACCTAAAACTTAAACCTTAACCTATTCTCAAATCCCTAAACCTATAACCTATAACCTACCCAAAACCTTAACCTAACACCTAAACCTTAACCTATTCTCAAATCCCTAAACCTATAACCTATAACCTACCTAAAACCCTAACCTAAAACCTAAACCTTAACCTATTCTCAAATCCCTAAACCTAAACCTACACCTAATCCTATTCTCAACTACCTAACCTAAACCTAAACTTAAACTTGAAAACCCAAAGCAAAACCCGATCCCGAACCCAAACCCGATTTCCTAAACCTAAACCATAACCTATTCTCAAATCCCTAAACCTATAACCAATAACCTACCTATAACCATAACCTAAAACCTAAACCTTAACCTATTCTCAAATCCTTAAACCTATAACCTATAACCTATCCAAAACCTTAACCTAACACCTAAACCTTAACCTATTCTCAAATCCCTAAAACGAAACCCACACCTAATCCTATTCTCAACTACCTAACCTAATCCTAAACCTAAACTTCAAAACACAAAGCAAAACCCGATCCCGAACCAAAACACGGATTCCAAAAACTAAACCTTAACCTATTCTCAACTCTCAAAACCTATAACCTATAACCTACCTATAACCTTAACCTAAAATCTAAATCTTAACCTATTCTCAAATCCCTAAACCCAAACTTACACCTAATCTTATTCTCAACTACCTAACCTAAACCTAAACCTAAACTTGGAAGCCCAAATCAAAACCCGATCCCGAAACCAAACCTGATTTCCTAAACCTAAACCTTACACTATTCTCCAATCCATAAACCTATAACCTATAACCTACCTATAACCTTAACCTAAAACGTAAACCTTAACCTATTCTCAAATCCTTAAACCTAACCCTACACCTAATCCTATTCTCAACTACCTAACCTAAACCAAAACCTAAACACGAAAACTCATAGCAAAAACCAAGCCCGAACCCAAACCCGATTTCTTAAACCTAAACCTTAACCTATTCTCAAATCCCTAAACCTATAACCTATAACCTACCTATAACCTTAACCTAAAACCTAAACCTTATCCTATTCTCAAATCCCAAAACCTAAACCTACACCTAATCCAATTCTCAACTACCTAACCTAAACCTCAACCTAAACTTGAAAACCCAAAGCAAAACCTCATCCCGAACCAAAACCCGATTACCTAAACCTAAACCTTAACCTATTCTGAAATCCCTAAACCTATAACCAATAACCAACCTATAACCTTAACCTAAAACCTAAACCTTAACCTATTCTCAAATCCCTAAACCTATAAACTATAACCTACCTAAAACCGTAACCTAAAACCTAAACCTTAACCTATTCTCAAATCCCTAAACCTAAACCTACACCTAATCCTATTCTCAACTACCTAACCTAAACCTAAACCTAAACTTGAAAACCCAAAGCAAATCCCGATACCGAACCCAAACCTGATTTTCTAAACCTAAACCTTAACCTATTCTCAAATTCCTAAACCTATAACCTATAAACTACCTATAACCTTAAGCTAAAACCTAAACCTTAACTTATCCTCAAATCCCTAAACCTAAACCTACACCTAATCCTATTCTCAACTACATAACCTAAACCGAAACTTAAACTTGAAAACCCAAAGCAAAACCCAATCCCGAACCCAAACCCGATTTCCTAAACCTAAACCATAACCTATTCTCAAATCCCTAAACCTATAACCTATAACCTACCTATAACCTTAACCTAAAACCTAAACCTTAACCTATTCTCAATTCCCAACACCTATAACCTATAACCTACCTAAAACCTAAACCTAAAACATTAACCTATTCTCAAATCCCTAAACCTAAACCTACACCTAATCCTATTCTCAACTACCTAACCCAAACCGAAATCTAAACTTGAAAACCCAAAGCAAAACCCGATCCCGAACCCAAACCCGATTTCCTAAATCTAAACCATAACTTATTCTCAAATCCCTAAACCTAAGCCTACACCTAATCTTATTCTCAACTACCTAACCTAAACCTAAACCTAAACTTGAAAACTCAAAGAAAAAACCGATCCCGAACCCAAACCCGATTTCCTAAACTAAAACCTTAACCTATTCTCAAATCCCTAAACCTATAACCTAAAACCTACCTATAACCTTAACCTAAAACCTAAACCTTATCCTATTCTCAAATCCTTAAACTTATACCTACACCTAATCCTTTTCTCAACTACCTAACCTAAACCAAAACCTAAACTTGAAAACCCGAAGCAAGACCCGATCCCAAACCCAAACCCGATTTCCTAAACCTAAACCTTAACCTATTCTCAAATCCCTAAACCTATAACCTATAACCTACCTATAACCTTAACCTAAAACCTAAACCTTAACCTATTCTCAAATCCCTAAACCTAAACCTACACCTAATCCTATTCTCAAGTATCAAACCTATACCTAAACTTAAACTTGAAAACCCAAAGCAAAACCCGATCCCGAACCCAAACCCGATTTCCTAAACCTAAACCTTAACCTATTATCAAGTCCATAAACCTATAACTTACCTATAACCTTAACCTAAAACCAAAACCTTAACCTATTCTCAAATCCCTGAACCTATAACCTATAACCTACCTAAAACCTTAACCTAAAACCTAAACCTTAACCTATTCTCAAATCCCTAAACCTAAACCGACACCTAATCCTATTCTTAACTACCTAACCTAAATCTAAACCTAAACTTGAAAACCCAAAGCAAAACCCGATCCCGAACCAAAACCCGAATTCCTAAAACTAAACCTTAACCTATTCTCAAATCCCTAAACCTATAATCTATAACCTACCTATAACCTTAACCTAAAACCTAAACCTTAACCTATTCTCAAATCTCTAAACCTAAACCTACACCTAATCCTCTTCTCAACTACCTAACCTAAACCTAAACCCAAACTTGAAAACCCAACGCAAAACTCGATCCCGAACCCAAACCCGATTTCCTAAACCTAAACCTTAACCTATTCTCAAATCCCTAAACATAAACCTACACTTAATCCTATTCTCAACTTCCTAACCTAAACCTAAACCTAAACTTGAAAACCCAAAGCAAAACCCGATCCCGAACCCAAACTCGATTTCCTAAACCTAGACCTTAACCTATTATCAAATCCCTAAACCTAGAACCTATAACCTACCTATAACCTGAACCTAAAACCTAAACTTTTACCTATTTTCAAATACCTAAACCTAAACCTACACCTAATCCTATTCTCAACTACCTAACCTAAACCTAAACTTAAAATTGAAAACGCAAAGCAAAACTCGATCCCGAGCCCAAACCCGATTTCCTAAACCTAAACCTTAACCTATTCTCAAATCCCTAAACCTATAACCTATAACCTACCTATAACCTTAACCTAAAACCTAAACCTTAACCTATTCTCAATTCCCTACAGCTATAACCTAAAACATTAACCTATTCTCAAATCCCTAAACTTAAACCTACACCTAATCCTATTCTCAACTACCTAACCTAAACCTAAACCTAAACTTGAAAACCCAAAGCAAAACCCAATCCCGAACCCAAACCCGATTTCCTAAACCTAAACCTTAACCTATTCTTAAATCCCTAAACATAAACCTACACCTAATCCTATTCTCAACTACCTAACCTAAACCTAAACCTAAACTCGAAAACCCAAAGCAAAACCGGATCCCGAACCCAAACCCGATTTCTTAAACCTAAACCTTAACCTATTCTCAAATCCCTAAACCTATAACCTATAACCTACCTATAACCTTAACCTAAATCTTAAACCTTAACCTATTCTCAAATCCCTAAACCTAAACCTACACCTAATCCTATTCTCAACTACCTAATCTGAACCTAAACCTAAACTTGAAAACCTAAAGCAAAACCCGATCCCGAACCCGAACTTGATTTCTTAAACTAAACCTTAACCTATTCTCAAATCCCTAAACCTATAACCTATAACCTTAACCTAAAACCTAAACCTTAACCTATTCTCAAATCCGTAAACCCAAACGTACACCTAATCCTATTCTCAACTACCAAACCTAAACCTAAACCTAAACTTGAAAACCCAAAGCAAAACCCGATCCCGAACCCAAACCCAATTTCCTAAACCTAAACCTTAACCTATTCTCAAATCCCTAAACATAAACCTACACTTAATCCTATTCTCAACTATCTAACCTAAACCTAAACCTAAACTTGAAAACCCAAAGCAAAACCCGATCCCGAACCCAAACCCGATTTCCTAAACCTAAACCTTAACCTAAAAGCTAAACCTTAACCTATTCTCAAATCTCTAAACATAAACCTACACTTAATCCTATTCTCAACTATCTAACCTAAACCTAAACCTAAACTTGAAAACCCAAAGCAAAACCCAATCCCGAACCCAAACCCGATTTCCTAAACCTAAACCTTAACCTATTCTCAAATCCCTAAACCTATAACCTATAACCTACCTATAACCTTAACCTAAAACCTAAACCTTAACCTATTCTCAAATCCCTAAACCTATAACCTATAACCTACCTATAACCTTTACCTAAAACCTAAACCTTAACCTATTCTCAAATCCCTAAACCTAATCCTACACCTAATCCTATTCTTAACTACCTAACCTAAACCTAAACCTAAACTTGAAAACTCAAAGCAAAACCCGATCCCGAACCAAAACCCGAATTCCTAAAACTAAACCTTAACCTATTCTCAAATCCCTAAACCTATATCCTATAACCTACCTATAACCTTAACCTAAAACCTAAACCTTAACCTATTCTCAAATCCCTAAACCTAAACCTACACCTAATCTTATTCTCAACTACCTAACCTTAACCTAAACATGAAAACCCAAAGCAAAACCCGATCCCGAACCCAAACCCAATTTCCTAAACCTAAACCTTAACCTATTCTCAAATCCCTAAACCTATAACCTAAAACCTACCTATAACCTTAACCTAAAACATAAACTTTAACCTATTCTCAAATACCTAAACCTAAACCTACACCTAATCCAATTCTCAACTACCTAACCTAAACCTAAACTTAAACTTGAAAACCCAACGCAAAACCTGATCCCGAACCCAAACCCGATTTTCTAAACCTAAACCTTAACCTATTCTTAAATCCCTAAACATAAACCTACACCTATGTCACGCCCCAGACTCAATAACCGGACCTCACAAGGAATCCGATGACCGGTTCTAGCCGCAACAGCCTCCGTAGTACCCCATTCTCGGCTCCTGAGGCAGGTTCCGATCCTGGGATCCTACAAGGAGGATTTTCACAATAATATAAATATTTCCAATACGAGCATACCCAAGATCACAGTAAGTAAATCTGAGAATAACAAAGGCACACATCACAAAATTCACTATGAATTTGAACTTTTACAAGCTTACATCAGGTCCTAAAGGACATACATAAGATAACAGAAGAAAGAAGGAAGAGAATCTGCAACAATGGGTCCTCGGCTCGCACACCTATCCAAGCTCTGCTGCTAAGACACCAACTTACAATCTCCTGCACGCATCAATCTTGCATAAGCTTATAGAAAGCTTAAAGGTTGGTGAAAGTGTGTGACAATGGTGCTCAGAAGAAGATAGAGAATGTAGAAGGGAGTCACGATCAATACTAATACCACTAGCCTTACTAAGGCGATCATGAACACAAGAAGCTATGTCAAGGTAGTATGATAATGTAGGAAGTCATACTAAGGCTATATAGTGCAATGCGTAATGTAATGCAATGAGTACTGGGCGCCATGCCAAGGCGATGCAATATGAGGCTTACACAGCAGATGCAAATGCAATATTGTGAAGTAATGCCAGTGCTCATATCCAATCCATATATCAAGTACATTTTCATCATAAGGAAATCACCGGAGTCTATTACACTGCTGGATGACTGCCGCTCTACAGACCCCGCACAGTCAAACGAGCGTAAGAGACCTCACTACCCGCATGTGGACAGCCAATCACCAACAAGGCCTGAAGGTAGCGGACCCATTCACGAGCTGGTCAAACTCAGCCTAGCAATGCCCTCTTACATCAAGCGAGTAAGGCCACACCCCTATCCAACCGACTACATGACAGTGGGAGTCGCGGCCTAACGGTATAAGGCCCTCATGCGCTCATATATTCCACTTGGTCACGGCGCTGGAGCAGATCCTTGGTACCATGGAAGTTTTAAAAATTTCACCCATGGGCATCCTATGCACTCGGTATGCTCAAATAACATTTTCGGTGTCCAAACATGGCCATCCATGATGTATCTGTGGAGGCTACAACCCTGATGAACCAAGGGCGATAATGCTCATATGCTATGCAATGCTAAATGCATAAATCACGCAATCAACTATGCATTAATCCCAAGCATCTAACGTGCTCAATAGGGGATACTACGTCCCTCGGGGAAAGTATCATGCAATGTCCAATGACACAATATGACCACACATACATAGTGTCAACCAAGCATACAATGATGTACATGGGCCATGAAGATGGGTCTAGACACATTATGCAGCGATATACAAAGTAATACACTCCTCCTATCCAAGAAGGGACCAAGACTAGGTACTTAGACAATATCCTTAAGGAATCCAACCTCTAGTGGGGGCCCATTTACCTGGGGTAGCCCACGAGGCTAAGCATACAAAGTATGTGTCTAAGTAATACAGAAGTGAGTCTAGCAAGAGTTTAAGATGAGCATCTAATCACATTTAGATATAACCGGGCCTAGAGGGGTCCATAATGGGGACATTTAACCACCATTTCTCAAAAAGGCATATCAACCATGAACTATATGGATAGAAGGCCTAAGGCCTACATTTAGATAAAAACACAGGTAACCACATACATATATATTCCTCATAATAGGCCATGAGAAAAGGATATAATACCACCTTTAACAACATGGGCCCCAAGAGGGAAATCAAGGTCCAAGGCTCAATTTTCAATAGTCATAGAATCCATGCATTAAGTTGGACTTGGTGGGCAGCCCGCGTACACAATATACAGCCCAAAAATAAGTTTAAGTTTGGACGAAATGGGCCCAACTACATCAGCCCAATAACTAGCAATTTAAGTGGGCAACTAAGGGCCCAATACTATCCTTATCTTAGCCCACAAGTCCATCAAAATGGTGGAAGTCGGCCCAATATACAGTTGGACCAATCTGGGACGACCCTGCCCACTCTGGGCCTATGAGATGCCCCAAAAATTTGATCTAAGATGGAGTCCTCATCTAATCATTAAAGGTGACCCAAAAGAATACACTGATTAAGCCTAAAGATTATAAGAAAACATAAGCATGCAACATGTATACAAGTTCTCAAATGGTGGGCCCCACAGCCAAATAAAGTTTTAACCATAAAATTTTACATTAAGGCCCTTTGATAAACTTTTGGCCATTTTAACTTTCAAGACTTGCTAAGGTCCAGAAATCAGTTGACTATGTGGAAATAATCTCATGAAAGCTAACTATATTCGCTGGGGGACCCCACCAGATGGAGAGTACGTATATATTATGAAAAGATCAAGTGGGCCTGTTACTGGATTGTGAGTCCAGCAGTAACCCACGATAGACAGTGCATCCATAATCGGGTGATCCAAGGCTTGGATGGCTTGGACCAAACATGCGTTAAGGTAGGTTCCACATACATACACATTAAGCTCTAAACAAATGGCCTAGGGTCTATGGTAGGCCTTTAACCATCCATAGAGAAACCCATGGGCCTACCTTAAGATCACCTAGGAGGACGTTCAACCTCAACTGGCTTCCAAGAGGTAGCCCGCCACTACTCATATAGTATAAGGTCTAAAGCCCAAGCAATGCATGACCTAATGGGCCATACACCAAGCCCAACTCATAGGCCATATAGTGGGCCCTCAAGTAAGGTTTGGGCCCAACCACAAAGGCCATAATTCCACATATTGTGGTGGGCTTCATGGGCAGCCCAGTAATTCATTTACATGAGCAAGTTTTACATTTAACACAAGTGAGTTGGGCTTCACTTTTGGCCCAAGTACAAGGTCAAATTAGTAGGCAGCCAAGAGCCCAACTCCTTACATATTATTGCCCTTAATCCCATCACAATAGATGAGAGAGTATAGGTATAAGATCAATGGGTCTATCCAAAAGAACTGAGTCCAAAAGGCCTAATCACTGCCACAAAAGGGGTGGCCATGCATATACTATATTACATAATGGGCCTTAAGGAAATGGCCCAAAATAAAAGTCATTCAATTCATATATTATGGTGGACTAGAGATCAGCCCATAAGTCCAAGAATACACAAGGGAGAGACCTATACCGATAGGGTGGGCCTTGCCTCATCAGACAAAGACTTAACAAGGCCCTCCACAATATGCATTTATATGGGCTTTACAAGTCAGCCCATAATTAAACACTTCATGAGGGTATCAAGGCCCATTAATACACATGATCAGCTTATAGATAGCCCATTGGGTTTGTAAATCAATAAGGTCAGCCCTTGCACAATCTTGGGCTTAAGAAAGAATCTCCCAGCCCATTGAGCCTATAAAACTATTAAAAATTCTGGTTAAGGCTAGCCCACAAAATCACCACAAAGGTGGCACTCAAGGGGGTACTCATTAAGCCTAAAATGTCTAAGGGAGGAAAGCAATGAGTGTGTACAACACTCTCTCAAATCTGGTGTGCCACAATATTCCTAAACAATCAACCATGTAACAAATTTTGGGCCCCTTGCTGGAATTCTAGCCCACCCATTTCCTCGGCCTGCTGGAGTCCAGAAATTTATTTAATTTACATGGGTTACTGACCCATGGTGATCCATAGTGGGCACCACCAGATAAAAGAGAGATATACAACACTTAATTTAAGTGGGCCATGCCATTAGAATGCAGGCCCAACAACCCAAGGTAAGGGTGTGCCTGGGTATTTGACCCAAAACTGGTCCAAATTGCAGGCCACACCACGGTCGGTACAGAGGCCCGATGGCCCTGAAAATTTATAGGGTAGTCCTTACATGTATGGGTCACACTTCCATAAAATTTTATAATTTTTGGACATCTAAAAGTATTTTAATTAATTCAAATAAAACAATCTATCCTAAAACTCGGACTGATCTGAACACCATATAATAGTGGGCCGGTCCAGCCACCACTATGGTGTGTACAGGCGTCCAATGGCTCCAAAATTTTGTAGGTAGGTCCTAACATGAGTTTGACACATATTTATAAATTTTTATAATTTTTAGACACTCAAAAATATTTTAATAAATTTTAAGAATATAATTTATCCAGGATGAACTATTGCTGGAATGTAACTCTTCTAAATTTGGGCCACCCAAATGGGTAGATTCTGGGCCTCCAAAATTCTTGAAATTTGGACCCAAGGTCCCTCATTAAGTATAAATTAACATGAAACTCAGAAATATGGCCTAACTTCTAAGAAAATATTTTTAAAATTTTATTTTTATGGAACTATACTGCTGGGCTATACAGCAGAATGTTTCTGGCAGTCCACTATGTTGGACCACCCGTTTAGATGCCCAAATGGGGTCCATTGGCCCTAAAAAATTTTAGGTATTTCTTACCAAGGGTGGACCACATCTCTGTAAATTTTCAAAATTTTTAGATACCCAAAAATATTTTAATAAATTTTTAATTTCCAACCTATCTAGGGTGTAATGTTGCTGGAACAGTGCAGAAAATCCAGACTGTCCACCCCACTTGGACCACACTTTTGGGACCTCTATCAAGATTGGATGGGGTTAAAATTTGGGACACATGAAGATGAGATCTCCAAATTTTAGAAAAATATATTTGATGGGTACAAAAGGTTTCCTAATCAGTCCTAATTTCAAGCCCAAGTCCAACAAAAAAAATCTGTCCAGAAATTTCTGGACAGCAATGCATGCATGGAATAAAATAAATTTATGGGCCTATTAAGGAAGGGATTGGCCCATAAATTGGGTGTCATGGCCCACCCTAGTTGGTCCCACAATTTTTCAGAACAAACCCTCAAATTTTCACCCTTACAAGAACATTTAAGGTGGCAAAAAGAGGCATCTAAACCATGGTGTAGGTTGAGTATAGATGTCCCTTCCTTCCTAGGCTTTTTCTTTTGGGCAATCCAGGCCCACTAAGTGGACCACACATAATATCATCAGATTTCTAACTAAGGAAAGAGAAGGAAGAGCATCCGGCCATCAGAGGAGGGCTCCGCCACTATTAAGCCGTCCCCACACAATCACAACCACAAACAATAATATAAACACATTATACAACTAGATCTTATGATGCATGGCTTAGATCTTTGAAATGAGTGGTTGGGATGCCATCCCAGCCACATGCAAGGGCCTAGATGACCCATCATACTTAGAAAAATAAGAGAAATCCACATGCAAGGGGTCCATCAAGGGAAGAATCCCATGCATGGACATACATGTACAATGTGGGCCTCATGGCCACATCTAAATGGTTGTGTAAGATCTCCACCATTAATTGGTGGGTCCTACACATCCAAATGAGAGAGAGGAAAGAGATTACATGAGGAGAAAAAAGATTTACTTGATGAAGAAAGCACCCACCTCAAAGATGACCACCGAACTTTCACACTAAGGTCCTTTAGCACCAAGGGAGATGGATCAATGGTGGAGATGAGGTTTCAAGGGTTAGATGGTGGGGGATTAAGGAGGAAGGTAGCTAGAAAAATGGAGGAAAATGGGCTGAAGAAATGGAGGAAAATTGCTAGAGAAGAAGAGAAGAGAGAGAGAAATGAGAGAAAAAGAGAGGAAAAATCTTTTTTAAAGAAAGTAATCATTAACCTATGGTGATACAAACAATGTTGCTAGGGTAGGTTAGGTGTGGGTAGTGTGTGAGGTCTTGGTAGTGTGAGTTATGAAGATTTAGGTGGTGTGTGTAGTGTGTGTTGGAACTTGTGCAAAAGAGGGAGTGTGGGCCACATGCACCACTCCAAGGTGGGCCACATGATCGAAATCATGGGTCATAGAATGAAACGTACATAACTTATGATCCACATATCGGATGGACACACAAGACGCGGCGTTGGAACCGCGACAACAATGCGGTCGCAATGGCATAGATCTCAGCTCGATTCAAGTCGGGTCTATATGACTGGACTCAAAGATGACCGCAACAATATCTGAGGGTCGCGGGTCAGCAAAATTCAACCGATAGGACCGCGAGAGCACAAGAAATGAAATGTAGACTTACATACACACATGCACACATGCAAACTTGGGTCGGGTCTCACAACCTAATCCTATTCTCAACTTCCTAACCTAAACCTAAACCTAAACTTGAAAACCCAAAGCAAAACCCGATCCCAAACCCAAACTCGATTTTCTAAACCTAAACCTTAACCTATTCTCAAATCCCTAAACCTATAACCTATAACCTTAACTTAAAACCTAAACCTTAACCTATTCTCAAATCCCTAAACCTAATCCTACACCTAATCCTATTCTCAACTACCTAACCTAAACCTAAACCTAAACTTGAAAACCCAAAGTAAAACCCGATCCCGAACCCAAACCCAATTTCCTAAACCTAAACCTTAACCTATTCTCAAATCCCTAAACCTCTAACCTATAACCTGCCTATAACCTTAACCTAAAACCTAAACCTTAACCTATTCTCAAATCCCTAAACCTATAACCTATAACCTAACTAAAACCTTAACCTAAAACCTAAACCTTAACCTATTCACAAATCCCTAAACCTAAACCTACACCTAATCCAATTCTCAACTACCTAACCAAAACCTAAACCTAAACTTGAAAACCCAAAGCAAAACCCGATCCCGAACCAAAACCCGAATTCCTAAAACTAAACCTTAACCTATTCTCAAATCGCTAAACCTATAACCTATAACCTACCCATAACCTTAATTTAAAACTGAAACCTTAACCCATTCTCAAATCCCTAAACCTAAACCTACACCTAATCCTATTCTCAACTACCTAACCTAAACCTAAACATAAATATGAAAACCCAAAGCAAAACCCGATCCCGAACCCAAACCCAATTTCCTAAACCTAAACCTTAACCTATTCTCAAATCCATAAACCTATAACCTATAACCTGCCTATAACCTTAGCCTAAAACATAAACCTTAACCTATTCCCCAATCCCTAAACCTATAACCTATAACCTAACTAAAACCTTAACCTAAAACCTAAACCTTACCCTATTCTCAAATCCCTCAACCTAAACCTACACCTAATCCTATTCCCAACTAGCTAACCTAAACCTAAACCTAAACTTGAAAACCCAAAGCAAAACCCATTCCTGAACCAAAACCCGAATTCCTAAAACTAAACCTTAACCTATTCTCAAATCCCTAAACCTATAACCTATAACCTACCTATAACCTTAACCTAAAACCTAAACCTTAACCTATTCTCAAATCCCAAAACCTAAACGTACACCTAATCCTATTCTCAACTACCTAACCTAAACCTAAACCTAAATATGAAAACCCAAAGCAAAACCCGATCCCGAGCCCAAACCCAATTTCCTAAACCTAAACCTTAACCTATTCTCAAATCCCTAAACCTATAACCTAAAACCTACCTATAACCTTAACCTAAAACCTAAACTTTAACCTATTCTCAAATACCTAAACCTAAACCCACACCAAATCCAATTCTCAACTACCTAACCTAAACCTAAACTTAAAATTGAAAACCCAAAGCAAAATCCGATCCCGAACCCAAACCCGATTTCCTAAACCTAAACCTTAACCTATTATCAAATCCCTAAACCTATAACCTATAACCTACCTATAACCTTAACCTAAAACCTAAACATTAACCTATTCTCAATTCCCTACAGATATAACCTATAACCTACCTAAAACCAAAACCTAAAACCTTAACCTATTCTCAAATCCCTAAACCCAAACCTACACTAATCCTATTCTCAACTACCTAACCTAAACCTAAACCTAAACTTGAATACCCGTAGCAAAACACGATCCCGAACCCAAACCCGATTTACAAAACCTAAACCTTAACCTATTCTCAAATCCCTAAACCTGTAACCTATAACCTACCTATAACCTTAACCTAAATCCTAAACCTTAACCTATTCTCAAATCCCTAAACCTAAACCTACACCTAATCCTATTCACAAATACCTAACCTAAACCTAAACCTAAACTTGAAAACCGAAAGAAAAACCCGATCCCGAACCCAAACCCAATTTCCTAAACCTAAACCTTAACCGATTCTCAAATCCCTAAACCTATAACCTATAACCTACCTATAACCATAACCTAAAACATAAACCTTAACCGATTCTCAATTCCCTAAACCTAAACCTACACCTAATCCTATTCTCAACTACCTAACCTAAACCTAAACCTAAACTTGAAAACCCAAAGCAAAACCCGAACCCGAACCCAAACCCGATTTCCTAAACCTAAACCTTAACCTATTCGCGAATCCCTAAACCTATAACCTATAACCTCCCTATAACCTTAACCTAAAACCTAAACCTTAACCTATTCTCAAATCCCTAAACCTATAACCTATAACCTACCTAAAACCTTAACCTAAAACTTAAACCTTAACCTATTCTCAAATCCCTAAACCTAAACCTACACCTAATCCTATTCTCAACTACCTAACCCAAACTGAAACCTAAACTTGAAAACTCAAAGTAAAACCCGATCCCGAACCGAAACCCGAATTCCTAAAACTAAACCTTAACCAATTCTCAAATACCTAAACCGATAACCTATAACCCTAACCTAAAACCTAAACCTCAACCTATTCTCAAATCCATAAACCTAAACCAACACCTAATCCTATTCTCAACTACAGAACCTAAACCTAAACCTAAACTTGAAAATCCAAAGCAAAACCCGATCACGAACCCAAACCTGATTTCCTAAATATAAACCTTAACCAATTCTCCAATCCCTAAACCTATAACTTATAAGCTACTTATAACCTTAACCTAAAACCTAAACCTTAACCTATTCTCAAATCCCTAAACCTAAAGCTACACCTAATCCTATTCTCAACTACCTAACTTAAACCTAAACTTAAACTTGAAAACCCAAAGCAAAACCCGATCCCGAACCCAAACCCGATTTCCTAAACCTAAACCTTATTCTATTCTCAAATACCTAAACCTATAACCTATAACCTACCTATAACCATAACCTAAAACCTAAACCTTAAACTATTCTCAATTCCTAACAGCTATAACCTATAACCTACCTAAAACCTAAACCTAAAACCTTAACCTATTCTCAAAGCCCTAAACCTAAACCTACACCTAATCCTTTTCTCAACTACCTAACCTAAACCTAAACCTAAACTTGAAAACCCAAAGCAAAACCCGATCCCGAACCCAAACCCGATTTCCTAAACCTAAACCTTAACCTATTCTCAAATCCCTAAACCTAAACCTACACCTAATCCTATTCTCAACTACCTAACCTAAACCTAAACCTATACTTGAACACCCAAAGCAAAACCCGATCAAGAACCCAAACCCAATTTCTTAAACCTAAACCTTAACCTATTCTCAAATCCCTAAACCTATAACCTCTATCCTACCTATAACCTTAACCTAAAACCTAAACCTTAACCTATTCTCAAATCCCTAAAGCTAAACCTACACCTAATCCTATTCTCAACTACCTAACCTAAACCTAAACCTTAGTCGAAACTTGAAAACTCAAAGCAAATCCCAATCCCGAACCTAAACCTGATTTCCTAAACCTAAACCTTAACCTATTCTCAATTCCCTAAACCTATAACCTATAACCTACCTATAACCTTAACCTAAAACATAAACCTTAACCTGTTCTCAATTCCCTGCAGCTATAACCTATAACCTACCTATAACCTTAACCTAAATCCTAAATGTGTTCTCAAATTCCTAAACTTAAACATACACTAATCCTATTCTCAACTATCTAACCTAAACCTAAACCTAAACTTGAAAACCCAAAGCAAAACCCGATCCTGAACCCAAACCCGATTTTCTAAACCTAAACCTTAACCTATTCTCAAATACCTAAACCTATAACCTATAACCTACCTATAACCTTAACCTAAAACCTAAACCTTAACCTATTCTAAAATCCCTAAACCTAAACCTACACCTAATCCTATTCTCAACTACCTAACCTAAACCTAAAGTTAAATATGAAAACCCAAAGCAAAACCTGATCCCTAACCCAAACTCAATTTCCTAAACCTAAACCTTAGCCTATTCTCAAATCCCTAAACCTATAACCTAAAACCTACCTATAACCTTAACCTAAAACCTAAACTTTAACCTATTCTCAAATACCTAAACCTAAACCTTAACCTATTCTCAAATCCCTAAACCTATAACCTATAACCTACCTATAACCTTAACCTAAAACCTAAACCTTATCCTATTCGTAAATCCTTAAACTTAAACCTACACCGAATCCTCTTCTCAACTACCTAACCTAAACCTAAACCTAAACTTAAAAACCCAAAGCAAAACCCGATCCCGAACCCATACCCGATTTTCTAAACCTAAACCTTAACCTATTCTCAAATCCCTAAACCTATAACCTATAACCTACCTATAACCTTAACCTAAAACATAAACCTTAACCTATCGTAAATCCCTAAACCTAAACCTACACCTAGTCCAATTCTCAACTACTTAACCTAATCCTAAACCTAAACTAGAAAACCCAAAGCAAAATTCGAACCCGAACCCAAACCCGATTTCCTAAAGCGAAACCTTAACCTATTCTCAAATCCCTAAACCTATAACTTATAACCTACCTATAAACTTAACCTAAAACCTAAACTTTAACCTATTCTCAATTCCCTACAGCTATAACCTATAACCTACCTATAACCTTAACCTAAAACCTAAATGTGTTCTCAAATCCCTAAAACTAAACCTACACCTAATCCTATTCTTAACTACCTAACCTAAACCTAAACTTGAAAACCCAAAGCAAAACCCGATCCCGAATCTAAACCCGATTTCCTAAGCCTAAACCTTAACCTATTCTCAAATCCCTAAACCTATAACCTATAACCTATCTATAACCTTAACCTAAAACCTAAACCTTAACCTATTCTCAAATCCCAAAACCTAAACCTACACCTAATCCTATTCTCAACTACCTAACTTAAATCTAAACCTAAACTTGAAAACCCAAAGCAAAACCCGATGCCGAACCCAAATTCGATTTCCGAAACCTAAACCTTAACCTATTCTCAAATCCCTAAACTTATAACCTATAACCTACCTATTACCTTAACCTAAAACCTAAGTCATAACCTATTCTCAATTCCCTAAAGCTATAACCAATAACCTACCTAAAATCTATACCTAAAACCTAAATGTGTTCTCAAATCTCTAAACCTAAACCTACACCTAATCCTATTCTCAACTACCTAACCTAAACCTAATCCTAAACTTGAAAACTCAAAGTAAAACCCGAGCCCGAACCCAAAACCCGATTTCCTAAACCTAAACCTTAACCTATTCTCAAATCCCAAAACATAAACCGACCCCTAATCCTATTCTCTACTACCTAACCAAAACCTAAACCTAAACTTGAAAACCCAAAGAAAAACCCGATCCTGAACCCAAACCCGATTTCCTAAACCTAAACCTTAACCTATTCTTAAATCCCTAAACCTATAACCTATAACCTAGCTATAACCTTAACCTAAAACCTAAACCATAACCTATTCTTAAATCCCTAAACCTCTAACTTATAACCTACCTATAACCTTAACCTAAAACCTAAACCTTAACCTATTCTCAAATCCCTAAACCTAAACCTACACCTAATCCTATTCTCAACTACCTATGCTAAACCTAAAACTAAACCTAAACTTCAAAACTCAAAGAAAAACCCGATCCCGAACCCAAACCCGATTTCCTAAACCTAAACCTTAACCTATTCTCAATTCCCTAAACCTATAACCTATAACCTACCTATACCCTTAAACTAAAACCTAAACCATAACCTATTCTCAATTCCCTACAACTATAACCTATAACCTACCTATAACCTTAACCTAAAACCTAAATGTGTTCTCAAATTCCTAAACCTAAACCTACATTAATCATATTCTCAACTACCTAACCTAAACCTAAACCTAAACTTGAAAACCCGTAGCAAAACACGATCCCGAACCCAAACCCGATTTTCAAAACCTAATCCTTAACCAATTCTCAAATCCCCAAGCCTATAACCTATAACCTACCTATAACCTTAACCTAAAACCTAAGCCTTAACCTATTCTTAATTCCCTAAAGCTATAACCTATAACCTACCTAAAACCTAAACCTAAAACCTAAATGTGTTCTCAAATCCCTAAATCTAAACCTACACCTAATCCTATTCTCAACTACCAAACCTAAACCTAAACTTGAAAACTCAAAGAAAAACCCGATCCCGAACCCAAACCCGATTTCCTAAACCTAAACCTTAACCTATTCTCAAATCCATAAACCTATAACCTATAACCCACCTATAACCTTAACCTAAAACCTAAGCCTTAACCTATTCTCAATTCCCTACAGCTATAACCTGTAACCTACCTAAAACCTAAACCTAAAACCTAAATGTGTTCTTAAATTCCTAAACCAAAACCTATACCTAATCCTATTCTCAACTACCTAACCTAAACCAAAACCTTAACTTGAAAACTCAAAGCAAAACCCGATCCCGAACCCAAACCCGATTTCCTAAACGTAAACCTTAACCTATTCTCAAATCCCTAAACCTATAACCTATAACCTACCTATAACCTTAACCTACAACCTAAACCTTAACGTATTCTCAAATCCCTAAACCTAAACCTACACCTAATCATATTCTCAACTACCTAACCTAAACCTAAAACTAAACTTGAAAACCCAAAGAAAAACCCGATCCCGAACCCAAACCCGATTTCCTAAACCTAAACCTTAATCTATTCTCGAATCCCTAAACCTATAGCCTATAACCTACCTATAACCATAACCTAAAACCTAAACCTTAACCTATTCTCCAATCCCTAAACCTATAACCTATAACCTACCTAAAACCTTAACCTAAAACCTAATCCTTAACCTACTCTCAAATCCCTAAACCTATAAACTATAACCTACCTATAACCTTAACCTAAAACCTAAACCTTAACCTATTCTAAAATCCCTAAACCTAAACCTACACCTAATCCTATTCTCAACTACCTAACCAAAACCTAAAGCTAAATATGAAAACCCAAAGCAAAACCCGATCTCCAACCCAAACCCAATTTCCTAAACCTAAACGTTAGCCTATTCTCAAATCCCTAAACCTAAAACCTAAAACCTACCTATAACCTTAACCTAAAACCTAAACTTTAACCTATTCTCAAATACCTAAACCTAAAACTTAACCTATTCTCAAATCCCTAAACCTATAACCTATAACCTACCTATAACCTTAACCTAAAACCTAAACCTTATCATATTCGCAAATCCTTAAACTTAAACCTACACCTAATCCTATTCTCAACTACCTAACCTAAACCTAAACCTAAACTTGAAAACCTAAAGCAAAACCCGATCCCGAACCCAAACCCGATTTTCTAAACCTAAACCTTAACCTATTCTCAAATCCCTAAACCTATAACCTATAACCTACCTATAACCTTAACCTAAAACCTAAACCTTAACCTATTCGCAAATCCCTAAACCTAAACCTATACCTAGTCCTATTCTCAACTACTTAACCTAATCCTAAACCTAAACTAGAAAACCCAAAGCAAAATCCGAACCCGAACCCAAACCCGATTTCCTAAAGCGAAACCTTAACCTATTCTCAAATCCCTAAACCTATAACTTATAACCTACCTATAACCTTAACCTAAAACCTAAACCTTAACCTATTCTCAATTCCCTACAGCTATAACCTATAACCTACCTATAACCTTAACCTAAAACCTAAATGTGTTCTCAAATCCCTAAAACTAAACCTACACCTAATCCTATTCTCAACTACCTAACCTAAAACTAAACTTGAAAACCCAAAGCAAAACCCGATCCCGAATCTAAACCCGATTTCCTAATCCTAAACCTTAACCTATTCTCAAATCCCTAAACCTATAACCTATAACCTATCTATAACCTTAACCTAAAACCTAAACCCTAACCTATTCTCAAATCCCTAAACCTAAACCTACACCTAATCCTTTTCTCAACTACCTAACTTAAATCTAAACCTAAACTTGAAAACCCAAACCAAAACCCGATGCCGAACCCAAACCCGATTTCCTAAACCTAAACCTTAACCTATTCTCAAATCCCTAAACTTATAACCTATAACCTACCTATTAGCTTAACCTAAAAGCTAAGTCATAACCTATTCTCAATTCCTTAAAGCTATAACCTATAACATACCTAAAACCTAAACCTAAAACCTAAATGTGTTCTCAAATCCCTAAACCTAAACCTACACCTAATCCTATTCTCAACTACCTAACCTAAACCTAATCCTAAACTTGAAAACTCAAAGCAAAACCCGATCCCGAATCCAAACCCGATTTCCTAAACCTAAACCTTAACCTATTCTCAAATCCCAAAACATAAACCTACCCCGAATCCTATTCTCAACTACCTAACCAAAACCTAAACCTAAACTTGAAAACCCAAAGAAAAACCCGATCCTGAACCCAAACCCGATTTCCTAAACCTAAACCTTAACCTATTCTTAAATCCCTAAACCTATAACCTATAACCTAGCTATAACCTTAACCTAAAACCTAAACCTTAACCTAGTCTTAAATCCCTAAACCTCTAACCTATAACCTACCTATAACCTTAACCTAAAACCTAAACCTTAACCTATTCTCAAATCCCTAAACCTAAACCTACACCTAATCCTATTCTCAACTACCTATCCTAAACCTAAAACTAAACCTAAACTTCAAAACTCAAAGAAAAACCCGATCCCGAACCTAAACCCGATTTCCTAAACCTAAACCTTAACCTATTCTCAATTCCCTAAACCTATAACCTATAACCTACCTATAACCTTAACCTAAAACCTAAACCATAACCTATTCTCAATTCCCTACAACCATAACCCATAACCTATCTATAACCTTAACCTAAAACCTAAATGTGTTCTCAAATTCCTAAACCTAAACCTTCACTAATCCTATTCTCAACTACCTAACCTAAACCTAAACCTAAACTTGAAAACCCGTAGCAAAACACGATCCTGAACCCAAACCCGATTTTCAAAACCTAAACCTTAACCAATTCTCAAATCCCTAAACCTATAACCTATAACCTACCCATAACCTTAACTTAAAACCTAAGCCTTAACCTATTCTCAATTCCCTAAAGCTATAACCTATAACCTACCTAAAACGTAAACCTAAAACCTAAATGTGTTCTCAAATCCCTGAACCTAAACCTACACCTAATCCTATTCTCAACTACCAAAGCTAAACCTAAACTTGAAAACTCAAAGCAAAACCCAATCTCGAACCCAAACCCGATTTCCTAAACTTAAACCTTAACCTATTCTCAAATCCATAAACCTATAACCTATAACCCACCTATAACCTTAACCTAAAACCTAAGCCTTAACCTATTCTCAATTCCCTACAGCTATAACCTGTAACCTACCTAAAACCTAAACCTAAAACCTAAATGTGTTCTTAAATACCTAAACCAAAACCTACACCTAATCCTATTCTCAACTACCTAACCTAAACCTAAACCTTAACTTGAAAACTCAAAGAAAAACCCGATCCCGAACCCAAACCCGATTTCCTAAACCTAAACCTTAACCTATTCTCAAATCCCTAAACCTATAACCTATAACCTACCTATAACCTTAACCTACAACCTAAACCTTAACGTATTCTCAAATCCCTAAACCTAAACCTACACCTAATCATATTCTCAATTACCTAACCTAAACTTGAAAACCCAAAGCAAAACCCGATCCCGAACCCAAACCCGATTTCCTAAACCTAAACCTTAACCTATTCTCAAATCCCTAAACCTATAACCTATAACCTACCTATAACCATAACCTAAAACCTAAACCTTAACCTATTCTCAAATCCCAAAACCTATAACCTATAACCTACCTAAAACCTTAACCTAAAACCTAAACCTTAACCTATTCTCAAATCCCTAAACCTAAACCTACACCTAATCCTATTCTCAACTACCTAACCTAAAACGAAACCTAAACTTGAAAATCCAAAGCAAAACCCGATCCCAAACCGAAACCCGAATTCCTAAAATTAAAACTTAACCAATTCTCAAATCCCTAAACCTATAACCTATAACCTACCTATAACCTTAACCTACAACCTAAACCTTAACGTATTCTCAAATCCCTAAACCTAAACCTACACCTAATCATATTCTCAACTACCTAATCTAAAACTAAACCTAAATTTGAAAACCTAAAGCAAAACCCGATCCCAAATCCAAACCCGATTTCCTAAACCTAAACCTTAACCTATTCTCAATTCCCTAAACCTATAACCTATAACCTACCTATAACCTTAACCTAAAACCTAACCCTTAACCTATTCTCAATTCCCTTCAGCTATAACCTATAACCTACCTATAACCTTAACCTAAAACCTAAATGTGTTCTCAAATCCCTAAACCTAAACTTAGACCTAATCCTATTCTCAACTACCTAACCTAAACCTAAACCTAAACTTGAAAACCCAAAGCAAAACCCGATCCTGAACCCTCACCCGATTTCCTAAACCTAAACCTTAACCTATTCTCAATTCCCTAAACCTATAACCTATAACCTACCTATAACCTTAACCTAAAACCTAAACCTTTACCTATTCTCAATTTCCTACAGCTATAACCTATAACCTACCTAAAACCTAAACCTAAAACCTAAATGTGTTCTCAAATCCTAAAACCTAAACTTGAAAACCCAAAGCAAAACCCGATCCCGAACCCAAACCCGATTTCCTAAACCTAAACCTTAACCTATTCTCAAATCCCTAAACCTATAACCTATAACCTACCTATAACCTTAACCTAAAACCTAAACCTTAACCTATTCTCAATTCCCTATAGCTATAACCTATAACCTACCTAAAACCTAAATGTGTTCTCAAATCTATAAACCTAAACCTACACCTAATCCTATTCTCAACTACCTAACCTAAACCTAAATCTAAACTTGAAAACTCAAAGCAAAACCCGATCCCAAACCCAAACCCGATTTCCTAATCCTAAACCTTAACCTATTCTCAAATCCCTAAACCTTTAACATATAACCTACCTATAACCTTAACCTAAAACCTAAACCTTAACCTATTCTCAATTCCCTACAGCAATAACCTATAACCTACCTAAAACCTAAAACTAAAACCTAAATGTGTTCTCAAATCCCTAAACCTAAACCTGCACCTAATCCTATTCTCAACTGTCTAATCTAAACCTAAACATAAACTTGCAAACCCAAAGTAAAACCCTATCCCGAACCCAAACCCGATTTCCTAAACCTAAACCTTAAACTATTCTCAAATCCCTAAACCTATAACCTATAACCTATCTATAACCTTAACCTAAAACTTAAACCTTAACCTATTCTCAATTCCCTACAAGTATAACCTATAGCCTACCTATAACCTTAACCTAAAACCTAAATGTGTTCTCAAATTCCTAAACCTAAACCTACACCTAATCGTATTCTCTACTACCTAACCTAAACCTAAACCTAAATTTGAAAACCTAAACCTAAACCCAATCCCGAACCCGAATCCAATTTCCTATAACCTAAACCTAAAACCTAAATGTGTTCTCAAACCCCTAAACCTAAACCTACACCTATTGTTAATCTCAACTCCCTAACCTAATCCTAAACCTAAACTTGAAAACCCAAAGCAAAACCCGATCCCGAACCCGAACCCAAAGTTATAACTTATAAGCTATAACATATAACCTTAACCTAAACCTAACCAAAACCTATAACCTTTGCCGCACGCTTACCCATCAATGCCCCACCACCTCTGTCTCCATCTTTTTGATTTTTTATATTTTATTTATGATGTTAAACTTATATGTATTTATGCATGATGTAGTTTACGTGTGGATAGATTTATTTATGTACTTTGGAGTTAAATGGTTGTGAATGTGAATATGATGAAATATATTACATGACAGGTGTATATCAGGAATTATATTGTAACAGGTGTAATCAGGTGTATTTCAAGAATTTTGTGCTGGAATATATGGTGGGAAAAAAAAAAAAAAAAAAAAAACTTTTACCTACGAAAATTTTTGTAGGTAAAAAGTCTCCTCCAAGTTTTTACCTATGAAAATTTTCGTAGTTAAAAGTCTCACAAATGTTTTTACCTACGAAACTATTCGTAGCTAAACGTTTTATAAGGTATTTTTACCTACGATATCATTCGTAGTTAAACGTGTTTGTTTGGTAAATATTTTTACCTACGAAAATATGCGTAGGTAAAGGAATTTTTAGCTACAAAGTTGGTGGTAGGGAAACGTTTTGTAAGTATTTTTATCTACGAATATACGTTTGGGGAAAAATCATGTACCTTTTAGCTACGAAACTATTGGTAGGTAAAAGGTCTTGTTAATATTTTTAGCTACGAAATTTTTGGTAGCTAAAATGAGTTTAATATTTTTGGCTACGAAATTGTTGGTAGGTAAAAAAATTTGTAAATATGTTTAGCTACAAAATTTTTGGCAGGTAAAAAGTGTTTTTAATATTTTTGGCTACGAAAGTATTCGTAAGTAAAAAGTCTTGTAAATATTTTTAGCTACGAAATTGTTGGTAGGTGAAAAGTGTTTCAAATACTTTTGGCTACGAAAGTATTAGTAGGTAAAAAGTCATGTATATATTTTTAGCTAAGAAATTGTTGGTAGGTAAAGTGTTTTGTATGTATTTTTACCTGCAAAACTATTCGTAGGTAAAAAGTTTTGTCAATACTTTTACCAACGAAATTCAATGTTGGTAAAATGTTTTTCCTATGAAAACTTTCGTCGACAAAAGTCTTACCTTTGCCAATGAATTGTTTTTTTCGTGGGTAAAAGGTGTTCCCCAAGGGGTTTTAGCTAAAACTTTTTTGCTGCAAAATTAAGCCTTTTGCCTACAAAAATTTTCGTTGGTAAAAGTGGCATTTCTTGTAGTGATGGCTCAGTATAGGATGCCGCCATGTGAGATGGAAGAATCGCAAGTGTAGATCAATGAATTATTGGGGTAGGGTTTCATCCATCCTAGTGTATCACCATGGGGCGCGTCAGCATTATTCATGAAGAAGAAGGACGGATCACAGCACCTTTATATCAACTACAGAAGGTTGAATCAAGCTACAATGAAGAACAAGTATCCACTACCTCGTATCAATGACTTATTCGATCAGTTCAAAGGTGCCAAATATTTCTTGAAGATTGATCTTATGTCTAGGTATCATCAGTTGAGGGTCAGAGAAGAAGACATTCCCAAGACAGCATTCCGCACCAGATATAGGCATTACGAATTCTTGGTGATGTCGTTTGAACTCATTAATGCACCTGTGGTATTCATGGACTTGATGAATCAGGTCTTTTATGCCCTATCTAGACCAATTCGTCATAGTCTTCATTGATGACATCTTAGTTTACTCCAAGAGCCATGAAGAGCACGAGGAACACTTGAGAACCATGTTGAAGACCCTCCAGGAAAGGCAGTTATATGCAAAATTATCAAAGCGTGATTTCTGGAAGGAGGAAGTGAAGTTTTTAGGTCATGTGGTAAAGAAGGAAAGTATTGCAGTTAACCTAGCTGAGGTCGAAGCAATAGTGAAATGGGAACAACCTGACACTATCACTAAAGTCAGGAGCATTTTAAGGATGGCTGCATATTATCGGCGGTTCATAAAGGAATTCTCTCGTATCGCTCGACCTCTAACCTAGTTGACTAAGAAGAACGTGAAATTCAATTAGAGCACTGAAGCAGAGACGTCCTTCCAGGAGCTTAAGAAAAGACTCACCACGGCCCCCGTGCTTACACTTCCAGAAGAAGGGGCCAAGTACGTGGTCTATAGTGACACATCACAGACAGGGATAGGATGCGTACTCATGCAAAATGAGAAGGTGATTGCCTATGCTTCTAAACAGTTGAAGAAACATGAAGAAAATTATCCTACCCATGATCTGGAGCTCACTACAGTGGTCTTTGCCTTGAAGATTTTGAGAAATTACTTATATAGGGAAGAATTCGAACTATTCTGCGATCACAAGAGTCTGAAATATATCTTCACTCAGAAAGATTTGAACATGCGACAACCTCGATGGATGAAAACTGTAAGACCCGTATTCTAGACCGTACCGTTCCGTATGGTTCCGCGGTCCTCCCGGTCGAATTCTGGCGACCCGCGATCTGTTATCGACAGTTGCTTACAACCTTGAGTCATATTCTGTATTCCAGAGTCTGCTCGACCCAAGACCCATACCCTAGCGACCGCGCCGTCGCTGCGGTTCCGATGCCGCGACTCGCTCGCCGAGCGATACCCTGGTCAGGAGATGTAGGCCAATGTTCGGTTCGAGGTGTCACATCAATCCATCAATCCATCAATCCATCACATGTCAAGTACACATCACCTTTCACCCAATCCCAAGCAACCACAAAAGTCAAGAATCTCTTACAAAGCCCATACCTCTCTTACAACAAAAGCCCTCAAAGTCAAAAAGTTCTTATACTTCCCATGCCTTTCTTACACAAATGGCCACAAAAGTCAAGATTTTCTTACACACCCATCACTCACCACATCCATCCATCACCCATCTCTCTCTTTACAACTCTCTCTCTCTCTTTCTCATTTCTCATCTCATTTTCTCAAGCAACCAAAAATAAGAAAAAATCCATACGTATGAGCCTCTCCCTCTCTTTCAAAACTCCAAGTGTGGCCCACGTTTCCTACCCCATGATCTTCCATCCTAGCCATCCATTTCTCATCTACTCCATTGAAATCGAAGCTAAGGTGCTAAGGAACCTATAGGAGCAAGAAGATCGGACGGTGGGTGCTCCTCTAGATGTAAAAATCTGATTTCTATAGCCTAGATATTTTCTTTCTTTCATGAGGGAAGTGTAGGACCCACCAATCAATGGTGGAGATCCCACACAATCCCATAGTTGTGGCCTAATGACCTACCTTATGCATGCATGATCCATGCATGGGGCCTTTCTCTATGGGCCCTATTATGGTAGTTTTATTTCATATCATATTATGTTTTGGTCATCTAGACCTTATAACCATGGTGGGGATGGCATCCTCACCATGTATTTTAATTATAAGCCATGCATGTACAAAATCCATGTTGTAAATGTAGATATAGGTATGATGTGTGGGTGTGATTGATCTTGGGAGGGCTCAATAGTGGCGGAGCCCTTTCCCTATGGCCGAATTGTCCCTCTCTCTTTTTCCTCATTTTATTTTCTGATGTGTGTGGCCGATTTGGTGGGCCTAGGACATCCAGAAATTTCAGCAAGGTGGGATGCCCAAACTATCCATTGTTTGATTTTGGGTGTCCTACTTGCTACCTTAATGATGCATGCAAAGTGTGTCGGCTTTAGATTATGATATGGAAATTTGTGGGGCCCACTAAGGAAGGCCACACCATCCTCCATTAATGTATTTCCCTTTTTATTTAACTTATATATTAAATTTTATCTAAGTACATGTTGTTGTCCAGAATTTTCTGGACAGTTTCTAGTTATTTTTGGACCAGATTTTGGGACTGTTTCGGTGACTATTCATACCTATTAAATATACTTTTCTGAAAGGTGGGGATCTCATCTTGATGTCTCCCAAATTTTAGCCCCAACTGACCTTCATTGGGGTCCCAAAGGTGTGGTCCAAGTGAGGTGGACAGTCTAGATTTTCTGCAACTGTTCCAGCAACATTCCACCCTGCACAGGTTGGATTTATGGAATTTATTAAAATATTTTTGGGTGTTTAAAAATTATAAAAATTTATAAGGGGTTTCCCACTCATGGTAGGACCCACCTACAAAATTTTGGGGCCAATGGACGCCTGTACACACCATGGTGGTGGCTGGACCGGCCCATTATAATATGGTGTCCAGATCCGTCCGATTTTCAAGACAGATTGATTTATTTAAATGGATTAAAATATTTATAGATTTCTAAAAATTCTAAAATTTTTTAGGGGTGTGTTCTACTTATGGTAGAACCCACCTACTAAATTTTAGGGGCCAATGGACCCTAATACACACCGTGGCGAGGGTCGGACTGGCCCACCACGTTGGGACGTCTGGGTCTGTCCAATTTTTCTGGACAGTCTATTTTGTTTAAATTAATTAAAATACTTAGAGATATTTAGAAATTATGAAATTTTGTGAGGGTGTGGCCCACCTATGGAAGTATCACTCTGTATAATTTTAGCCTCAAGTGACCCCATTTGGGTATCCAAAAGAATGGGCCAAGATGGTTGGACTCCCAGATTTTTTCTGCTGTGCAGTCCAGAAATATGCCTTGATAAAAAATCATAATTTAAAAATATTTCTTCTAATGGTGGGCCACCTTTTGGGGTTTTCTCTCATTGTATGCATGATGAGGGACCTTGACCCTTAATTTTTAGAGTTTTAGAGGCCTTGGACCCACTCCAATGGAGTGCCCAAATTTAGGACAGCAACATGTTATAATTATGCTGGCCTTGGGCTGAAATTTTGAGGAGTGGGGCCCACCATATTATAAAGATCTTAGAGGAAATGATTTATACCTTTAGTTCCTTAAATGTTGGTCTTAATGAATACACTTTTGAGGCCCACCATAGTTGAATTTAATTGGGTCCATGAATGTAGCTAGTTGTTGAACTATTTAAGGCGCATAGAGTGGACCCATTTGATGTGTTCCAAGGCCCATGGGATTAGGCCCATTTGATGTAATTTAAGGTCCATAGAGTGGACCCATTTGATGTGTTCCAAGGTCCATGGGATTGGACCCATTTGATGTATTTTATAGCCCATGGGATTAGGCCCATTTGATATGTATAAGGCCCATGGGTCGAGAACCATTTGATGCAATCTAAGGCCTACGGGTTATAACCCATTGCAATGCACATAAGGCCCATTGGTGCGGCCCATTGATGTGGCCCATTTGATGAGTAAAAGGCCTATATGACATGGCACATTTGATGTATTTAAGGCCTAATGGGGTGTACCTAAGGTTTATTGTAATGTGTGATCCCAACCTGGTTTACGTAATGTTATTCACTACGGGCTACGCCTTGGGAGCAATGTTGGTTTGACGTCCACATTGCAAGTATAATGTTGGTTAAATGTCCGCATTGCGACTCTCCCTAGGGCCCATTGGTAGGCCCATACTTATTGTATGCAAGCCGTCTAGGCCAGCTGCATTGTAAGGATAGGGCATTACTTTATAACATGCTTAGTATAACTCTATGACGCACAGTCCATTTGTATCGGTCCATTTGATCGGCCTGCTCATATCGGCCATTTGATTGATTTAGCCCATACGATTGATTAGGCCCATCTTGGTATATTTGTGGCCTGTTGCTAGGGCCATATATGAGGCCCGTTGTTGAGACCCACCTTGATGTGTATGAGGCCCGTTGTTGAGGCCCACCTTGATGTGTATGAGGCCGGTTGTTGAGGCCCACCTTGTTGTGTATGAGGGAGGCCCGTTGTTGAGGCCCACCTTGATGTGTATGAGGGCGTTGTTGAGGCCCACCTTGATGTGTATGAGGCTCGTTGTTGAGGCCCACCTTGATGTGTATGAGGCCCGTTGTTGAGGCCCACCTTGATGTGTATGAGGCCCATTGTTGAGGCCCACCTTGATGTGTATGAGGCTCGTTGTTGAGGCCCACCTTAAATATATATGAGGCCCATGTTGCAAGGCCCATTGTGATGTATGCAAGGCCCATGGGTCATGGCCCATTGCAATATATGTAAGACCCAATTGGTGCGGCCTATTCGATATATTTGTGGGGTCCATGTCATGAGGCCCATCCTGTTGTATTGGTGACCTGTCCATTGAGGCTCACCCGTGGTATATATTTGAGGCCCATGTGTAGGGCCCACCTATTATGTATTTAAAGCCCATGGGTTGTGGCCATAGTGATGTATATTAGGCCTATGTGATGTAGCTCATACTTATGTGTATTAGACCCAGGTATTTGACTCACCTGCGAAGTATATTTGAGGCCCATTGTGATATATCTGAGGCCCATGGGTGCGACCCATCCAGATGTATTTGAGGCCTATGGGCAAGGCCCATTGTGATATGTGTTAGGCTCATGACCAAGGCCCACCTGTTTTGTATATTTGGCCCTTGTGTAAGGCCATGTGCCCATTATATATTTGATTTTATGTGGGTCATTCCTTGGGGGCAATGTTGGTTAAAAGTTCACATTGTCGACACCGGTTATTGATACCGTTTATGAGTATGTGACATCATAACATCATGATATATGCCCATTCGCATCATCTGCATATTTGTTATGAGATGTGATTGACCATTGCATATGTCATTGAGCAGGATGATGTGAGACTCCCTGATAGGTGGAGATTATCTCACATGAGTGCATTATATGCGCAGGATTGATGCATGATTAGATTGTATAACTCATGCATCTTGCATTGTGTTGTAATTACTGTACGCCCTAGTGACATCAGGGTCGTAGCCTCCACAGGCATATCGTGGATGGTCAGATGGGACACCGAAAATCTGTTCAAGCATTGGGCCGCCATAGATGGCCCTGGGTGAAAATCCCAAAACACCCTCTTAGTTCTAGAGGATGCTTCAACGTCTAGACCGAGTGGGTAGATGAGCGTTGAGTGCCGATTACCAGATGGCTGCGCTCTCCACTATGTCGTGGTCGGTTGGAAGGGGGTGCGGCCTTACTCGCCTGAGGGAGTAGGCATGGCTAGGCTGAGTTTGACCAGCTCAAGGAATGGGTCCGCTATCAGCGAGTCGGGTAGGTATTGGCAGACTACTGACAGGCGGATAGTGAGGTCTTTTCCACTTACCCAGTTGTGCGCTTGATTGGGGCGGCAGGTGGTGTGAAGTGTAATAAACCCCGATGATTTTCCCAGAGAGGAACCGTACTGATATGAGGACTAACATGATAATATGACATCCCGTCACTGTTGTGCATGTGGGCGGGCGTACGTGGGCGGACGCTGATGTGGGCGGGTGTGATGTGGGCGGGACTGAGGCCTGGGCGAGCTACCAACGGTTGGCAACCTACTGTGCTGACAGGCTACTGAGTAGGAGTCGCATACTCATTTATTCATCCATTCACTATCCACTCAGACTGGTAGTGCATAACTAATTGTTGTGTATCTTCGTTATGGCAAGGATTTCGGTTGGGTGCGCGACTAACCTGAGATCAGGAGTTTACCACATTGAGTCAGACTATCGAAATTTAGGTATGAGACTGGTTTGGATAGAGGTTCCTTCTGGTGGACCCCGTAGCCTGTGATACTATGTACTATCATCCCGACATCACACTCCAGCATGGTCATTCCATTAGCACCATATACTGCATATTCCATTACATCTTCGGCGTGTGGCATTGTGGGTTATTATGTTTCTGTATTCCTGTGACTTAGATGAGAGTGATGATATTTGTTAGCTCTTTCAAATTGTGTATTACATTATATCCTTGTCATTCGACATTTGATTATCTATGACTCATCATTTACATAGTTGTCCTATATTGCGTATTCTGATATTGATTAACTTATGGACTTGTTCATACTTCCGCTTATTCAGTTATCGCATGATTATAATCTTGTCAGTATTTCTGTTTACGCTGATAATTCCTGCTCTTATCAGTATTTCTGCTTATTCAGTCATTGTATGGTTTATGGATTAATAGCTTTCCGGTATTGTATGATTATGATATTGTATTGAATACTTGGCACTTATCTCGTGCACACACTTACACTACCCTCTAAGCTTTTTATAAGCTTATGCACGATAGATGCGTGCAGGTGATGTTAGGTTGCAGCAACATTGAGCTTGGAGCGTGCAGCTATTTTCTGGAGCTTTGATTTTGAGATATATATTTTCCTTTCAGCATTGTATTCAAATGATTATATTAGTGGATATGTGATGATGATGTTGCCTTTATGATTTGGGTAAACTTGTGGTTATGCTTATTACTAGTTAAATGTACATTGAAAAAAAAAATTTCTCCTTGTACGATCCCAGGATCAGAAATCTGGCATATGAATGCTAGGAGCCGAGAATAGGGTACTACGGAGGCTGTCGGCACCGGATTCGATGATCAGGATTCCTATGAATCCATTTTTTGGGTTTTGGGGCATGACAAAAACATTAAAGGACTTCAAATTTGAAGCGTCCTATCATCCTGGCAAGGCGAACCTTGTAGCAAATGCCTTAAGTCGAAAGAGGAATCACAAAGCTATGGCTGGTCTCATGATAAGGGAAGGAGAGATGCTAGATTTCATCCATGACTATGATACGTAATTTTCTTTCAGCAGACCGAGTATCCTAGCAGCTTCATTGGTTGTGGAACCAGCCTTGGTCTGTCATATCATTGAATCTCAAGATTAGAACAAATCACTGAAGAAGTTGAGGTTGAGTTACGAGAGTGAAGGAATGTAGGATTGGTGTGTCAATTCAAATGGCGACCCGAGATACCGAGGTCACATCTGTGTACCGAAAGTGCCAGAATTGAGACAGGAAATACTGGGCGAAGTGCATAAATCCCATCTCACTGTTTACCCTAGTAATACAAAAATGTACCGGGATGTTAGAAGTCAGTACTGGTGGGAGAATATGAAGCAGGATATTATAGAATACGTTGCAAAATGTCCCACCTACCAGCAAGTAAAGGCAGAACACCACAAGTCGCTAGGTCTTTTACATCCATTGCCCCTTGTTGAATGGAAATGGGACTGTATTAGCATGAACTTCATCTTAAGATTCCCAAAGACACGTGGGAACCACGACTCCATCTGGGTGATAGTTGACAGACTGACCAAGTTAACCCGGTACCTCCCTATGCGTGTAAGCAATTCAGTTGATGACTTAGCTAAGTTTTACATTCGGGAGATTGTTTGTGCATATGGCATTCCATGGGAAATTATGTCAGATTGTGAAACCAGGTTCACCTCCACCTTCTGGAAAAGGCTGCAAGAAGAATTGGGTATAGAGTTGAAATTTAGCACGACATTTCACCCACAGTCAGACAGTGAGACTAAAATGGTAAATCAAGTGCTGGAAGACATGTTGAGAGCTTGTATGCTGGACTTCAGAGGTAGTTGGGATGAGCATATCCATCTCACAGAATTTATATATAACAACAGCTTTCAAACCAGCATTGGCATGCACTGTTCAAAGCCCTATACGGATGACTTGTCGAGCTTCGCACTATTGGGCTGAAGTTGGAGAGAAGAGTTTACTCGGACCAGAGATAGTCCAAGAAACTATAGAGAAGATAAACATAATTCAAAGACGCCTGCGTATGGTATAGAGCAGACAGAAGAGTTATGCAGACAACTGTAGGCATGATCTGGAATTTGTTGTTGGGAATCATGTGTTCTTGAAGATCTCCCCTATGAAGGGCAATATGTGATTCAGGAAGAAGGGAAAGCTCTCTTCAGGGCATTTCGAGATCATGGACAGGATCGGACCCGTAGCCTATCGTCTTGCTCTTCTGCCAAAATTCACCAACGTTCATAACGTTTTCCACATATCCATGTTGAAGAAGTATGAACCAGACGCATCTCATATCATCAGCTGGGAAGAGGTCGAGTTGAACGACAACGCTAGCTATATTAAAACCCCGGTTTGCATAGTGGACCACAATGAGAAAATCCTGCACACCAAAACCATTCCATTAGTGAAGGTTCTTTGGTCACATCATGGAGTCGGGGAAGCAACATGGGAGCGTCAAGCGGAGATGTAAGAGAAGTACCCACAACTTTTCGACAACCTCACTCAGGTACAATTTCAAGGATGATTTTTTTTAAAATAGGGAAGATTGTAACGACTCTCAAATTTTTATCATGAATTTCAACTTGAAATGGTATAAACCACCCTAATTAAAACTAACAGTCCAACTAAAAGCAATCAACACTCATCAAGGATAAATCTTCAAGTACGATCCTTTACAAGAATAGAAGCGAGGTGATCTTCAGCCCAGGGTGATTTATAAACCCTGTAAGAGGAACAGTTAACTTAGATCACATCCACAAGCAATCAGGACTTACCAAAACTCCAACCATGGGTGTTTAACGACTTTTCAAAGCAAATAGACGGTGTTGATCAACCTAGATCATGACGTGGACCCCACATCTAATTTGTGTGTGTGCGCACACGCTATGCACAAGGTCTAAGTATCGGGTCAAACAAGCTTTGACCTGATAGAAAACTAATCCCAGCAAAAAAAAAACTCCCACCCATCTCGCATTTAAACAAACCGATTATCTGTTGCTAACGATGGCCCACCATCCGAGGACCTTTTCCCATAATCTGGACCGTCCATCGGGATCGTGGTGGGCCACCGACCGTAGCCACGGTCGTCTATCACGTGTTAGTACACATGCCTGTGCATGGTAGTCCGCCCCAAACAGTGTGGCACAAGAGCTTTGGCTGGAAGAAAATCCACGACATCGCGCTCATCTCAATGGCTCTTTGCTGGTAGATCCCTTCACCCAATGTCGCTGAAATATACAGCTATGCTTTGACGTGGAAGCCAAGTCACATCGGTTTCTGGAAATAGCTCCGCCCTGGGAAAGGCGGAAGAAATATTTCCAATTTCGGATAGGGCACAATCTCGACCCTTCCTTGGCTTCTAGAAGGATCACTCAAGAAATCCCGGATGTCAGCTTTAGGGCTCTACGAAAATCTCATAGCTAGTCGAGAAATCAAAGAGAATCTGACGAGATAACGAATCGGCGCAAACCGCCACTATGCAACTTATCATGTTTCATCAACGGCCCTTACTCACCGTTGGGTGGACCACACATACTCTCTTGACACCATCCAAACCTATTGAATGCACCAGATTAACAGACTACCTGACCATTTCAAAAGTACCATGATCAGTGGGTCATCTTCCCCGATCAGTCCGTGGGCGGCGCATTTCGAGCAGGTTCTCTTTTCCCTAATCCAAGCCAACCATCGTGTGGCCCACCCCATCTAATGTCCATCAAAAATGAATTTGGGGCCCATGCACGCGATCAATGGAATGGAAGAACGCTAATGATGGGTTTTCTCAACCACTTTATGTTAATAATATGCTAATCCCTGGGATTAGGTGTGGAAGGACCTAGAAATAGACACGACTATAAATAGTCAGGTTTTAGGGTGACTCCTAAGGCAAATCATCTAAAAGGAAAGAGATAAAAGAGGGAGAGAGAGAGAGAGAGAGAGAGAGAGAGAGAGAGGGAGAGTGAACGGCTATTGAGCGAGTGGCATGCCTTGTAGGAACTCAACTCAACGAGTCGTTTGTAGGTTGTGAAGTGGATTGAGAGAAGAAGAAGATAGTGAGGGAGAAAGAAAATGGGAGAGTGGTGCATTCAAGCGTGAGTCCTAACCGTCCAACCAAAATCGACCATCTCACTGCAAGCTCCATTCATTCGACTCGAATCGTTAACCCCAATTCAGGTAACGAAACCAAAACCACCCCCTATCTCAGCCTTATATCAGTCACGTTAATAACCCAACCTAATGCCCTATTAAAGAAGGTCTGATTCATTCTAAGGCAGCGACCGGGATCGAGTCAAGGAGTCATGGATTTGAGTTCCGATGAACTCGAAGCTTAGCACGCCACATCCAGACCCTGTTTTTCAGCGTTCAAACAACACCCCTGTTGTACCCACGCCCATTCTCCCTCTATTATTGACAACTTCACCCGCCAGCCAACTGTGTTCATAGTCACCCCAACTCGATCACGAGTTGAGTGACTCGATTATGTATTTTAAGGGGAGGCCCTAATCTGAACACATGGCTGTGATCAGTCTGCCTCGATAAAGGATCAGCGCCATCATAGATGCCTTCATGGCGCTGCATGCTACTAGGCAAAAAGACTCGACTGAGTCGAGTCACTACTGAGTCAATGACTCGGGTTCAGTTCAGGAAGGTAAAATCTGACTCAGCTGGGCCTGAGAAACAACTCATTACAGTGAGTTTAAAGCCCAATCCAGGGCAATCTAGAATTGCCCATTTGGGGGCTGACTCGGCCGGTTTTTCTACTGAGTCCACCTTACACTCGGTTGTGGGCTGACTTGGCCAGTCTCCCAACTAATTCAAGTTGACTCCCATGCTAGAAACATCTGAGGAGGATTTGGAAAGCATAAGAGCCAATATATCATTAACCTAACCTCGTAGTTAGTAGATCTCTTAAAACTAACTTCACTAGTCGTTGGTTGAAAACCCCGAGCAAGTCGACTCAGTTGTGACTCGCGGGTGTCTTATAACAGTTTCTCCAGGTACAACCAGCAACTGTTTCCCTTAAAAGACACTCCTTCCTTCAACCTATCTAATCAAGTAAGTAGAAATCAAGGTGTATGTGACTAGTAGACTATATTGTAAGTTATAATTAGAAGATTAATCCTATACTTGCTTGAATTTTAGGATCTTTACATCCACCTCATAAGGACACTCAAAAATAAGAGGAACTCTCAATCAAGGTGAGGGATATCCCACATGGCTTCCTCATTTCATTGAATTCTAAAATAGCTAAAGCTTAAAAGTTATAGTGCTACTAGTTGAATTGAGATACTTAGACTGTTCAATCCATTAATCTAGATTGTTCGTTAGGTCCAACGTGTGTTTCATGACATTTCATTGGCTATCATGTAATTCATTCATTGGTTCTCATGAAATTCATCATCAGTAATAGATATTAACCATTTGATCAATGGCCTTAAATATGGGCAATCAATATCATGTACATAAAATAAGGTCTAAATAATAATTTCATCCACCTATTTGTTAGGAATATTGATTTTTTCTTTGTCACCGTCCAAATGAAGGTGTTGCAATGGGGATCATCGTTTCTAAACAACCTTTGTGTTGATGATATATATATATATATATATATATATATATATATATATATATATATATATCTTTGATTGGTGGGATTCTTGTCATGTAGCACATCCATTGTGTCACAGATTTAGATGAATGGCCAAAATGCGAGAAAACTTATTAAGTTATTAAAATTTGTAATAATAGTGTGGGTTGTTGACTATGTTTACATTATAACTCTCATGAAATACACATACAAAATCAATGGTTGTGATCTCTCTGGATTCTTTAAGAGAGGAATTAAATGCACTATTTTCTAACATCTAGAATTCCATACACATGAGGACATGGCTCAGACTTCTAATTATGGTTCTATGATCCAAACAATAGGTTTGATGGGCCCCACTAATTATGGATGATAAACCAAACTTCTCTTAAACTGAAAATGGCACACTTTTCAATTAGTAGCCTACAAATAGACAGTTAAGGAAAAGAAATGCATCCATTTAGCTAAAAAAGTAGGAGTGAGGCCTATATATAGTATAAGTTAACAATACAAAGTTGTAGCAACAAAAAAAGTGCTTTGAGTGCTTTGATATTATCCTATAGTTGTAATTCATAGTACAAAAGAGCTAATAAGTTAGGGTTAGGGCTCACACACACACACACACACACACACACACACACACACACACACACACACACAGATGGGTTTTGGAGGTTTTGTGCATCGTCCACAAAGAGAGCGAGGGGGAGATAGAAGGAGGAGATAGAAGGAGGCGAGACGATTAAGGCAACTCTCTCACCCAATTTCTCTTTTTATACCCAAATTTAAAAGATCGACGGTATTTAATGTTGTCAGAAGTCTTCTCTAATGCTCGATTGGTCGAGGGTCCACTCGACCCGTTGAGACTCGCTCAACTCAAAGTCTAGCGAGCTCAGTTTTTGGGTGTCTAGGCTGCTCGACCATTTGAGGAGATGGCTCAACCGGTCGAGTAGGTTACTCAACCAGTCGAAGCCCTCCTTCGACCAGTCGAGGTTATGCCTATCCTACGCGGACTGCGTAAATCTAAGGTAATTTTCAGACTTTTTCGGACTAGGTGCGTAAGTGGAGTTTCCTAAACTATAAATAGGGGTCCCTAAGGCTATTCTAAAGTATTCTAAAGCATTCTAAAAGTTTTTCAAGGGTTCCAGAGTTATCAAAGGGTGTAGCGAGGATGAGATTCGAGGTTGCTCGAATTGAGTAAGTCCTCTCTCTTATAATTTCTTTTCATAGTGGATTTTTATCGCTTTATGCCCTAATTTTTTTCCTGTAAGGGTTTTCCACGTTAAAACTTTGTGTTCTCTTGTGATTGCTTGACGTTATTGGATTGTTATCCTACATCTATATCTGTGTGATTCCTGATTCCGCAGTACAAATCCCCAACAAGTGGTATCAGAGCAATCGTTGGGGCATAAATCTGAATCTACAGGATTAGTAGTATGGAAAACGGGAAGTTTGATATTGAGAAGTACTCTAGAAAAATAATTTTGAGTTATGGAAGGTTAAGATGATTAGCCTGTTAACTAAGCAAGGTGAGATTAAGGCTCTTGAGGAGCGTAACTCTACTATGAAAGATGATGAATGAGAAAACCTTAATAGTAATACTTTAGCCTCTATCCGTTTATGTCTCACAAATGAGGTTCTCTATAATGTTTTGAGGGAGAAAATTGCGGCTAGTTTGTGGGTGAAGTTAGAGAACATCTATGCATAGAAGTCTTCTGAAAATTACCTACACTTGAAGCTACAGTATTATACCTTCAAGATGGCAGAGGGTGGAGATCTAGAAGCCCATATCAGCAACTTTAATAAATTGATGCGCAAATTGCTGGATATGGAGGAAGTGGTCAAAGATGAGGAACAAGCATGTATATTGTTAAATTCTCTTCCTGCTTCATACGAGTCTTTCAGGGACACGATGTGCACCGCAAATAAAACCCTAAGTGTTGACACCGTTATCTCAGCCCTTCAAGAGAAGGCTATGCGAAAGCTAAACGGTGACATAGGGGCATCTTCTGATGCACTGATTACGAGGGACAAAGATTTTGAGCGAGGTACAGGATCCTTAAGACCTAGATCCAAATCCAAGGGCAAGGGCAAAAGAAAATTAAAGTGTTGGAATTGTGGGTTGTTTGGACATATGAAGAAGGACTGTAGAAATCCTAAAATAAAGAAAGAAAATTCAGTGGTTTCTTTAAAGGAGGCCAATGTGGTCACATCTGATGAAGAATTAAGTGGTGGTGATGTTCTATCTGTTTCCATGATTGATCACTTACACGACAAACATAAAGACGAGTGGATACTTGACACAGGAGCATCTTATCACATGACTCCTCATCGAAGTTGGTTTACCAGTTACAAGGAATGCGATGGTGGACATATTTTTATGGCCAATGACAATGCCTGTAATGTTGTGGCTATTGGTACGGTGAGCATCAAGATGTTTGATGGGATGGAGCGTACCTTGGCTGACGTTAGACACGTTCCTGGTATGAAGAAAACTCTGATTTTTCTCAGTGCATTCGAAGCTATAGGGTGCAAGTTCACTGGTATTGATGGTGTCCTTAAAGTTTTAAAAGGAGCACTCGTGGTTATGAGAGCGTAGATGCACGGAAGCCTTTACAAGTTGATTGGGAGCACTTTGGCAGGTGGAGCGAGCAAGGCATGAAGGTACTTTCTGATCGATGTTTGATTTCAGCTTTTAAAAATTATGATTTCAATATATGCGAGCATTGTATATATGGTAAACAATCTAAATTATCTTTTAAATCTGGAAACTATGTTTGTAAGGGAGTGCTTAATTATATACACTCTGACATATGGGGGTCATTGCTAGAAGTTTTCATTGGGGGGTTGTCATGGTTTGTTTCATTCATTAACAACTACTCCAAAAAAGTTTGAGTTTACTTCATGAAACCTAAATCTGAAGTTTTCACCATATTCAAGCAATGGAAGGTAACGGTGGAAAAATAGTTAGGGTGAAAAATAAAGGTTTTAATGACTAATAATGGTGGAGAATTTACTTCCACTGAGTTTAATGATTATTACAAGGATGAAAGGATCATCAGGCATAACACAGTGCGCCACCCCCGAGCAAAATGGTGTGGCTGAGCGAATGAATCAGACTCTCCTGGAGAGGGCCAGATGGATGTTAAGTAATGCTGTGTTGGGCAAGGACCTATGGACTGAGGCCATTAACACGGCTTGTTATTTGGTGAACCGGTCTCCTTCAGCGACAATTGAATGTAAAATCCTAGAGGAAGTATGGAGTGGTCAGAAAATTGACTACTCAGATCTACGCATATTTGGTTGTGAGGCTTACTCTCATGTACCGTCAGTTAAAAGAGATAAGTTAGATTATAGAGTCAAAAGGTATATCTTTGTTGACTATGGCATTAGTGTGAAAGCTTATAGGCTATTTTACAAGGCCACACGCATGGTCATCACTAGTTGTGACGTCAAATGCGATGAAAGCTCCCTATTTCACAAGAATGATCAAAAGGAGCAAGAGGAAGCAGAAAGGGTGATTGTAGACGTCTAGATTGACACAGATAATACTCAGGCAGAGACGGATATAAAGACAGAGGTACAGGGTCAGGTGAAGCATCCACCTGTGAGAAGGAATCTGTAACGCCCGTGAAAAATCCATACTTGGGCTCGAGTACCAACTCGACCCGAAATTGCGTAGAATTAATTCCTATGGAAATTAAGCGTAAGTTAGCTAGCGCAACGCTGGAGTAGCTGGGAAATAGTCCCTGATCACTTTAAATACGTTCTACAAGACCCAAATCGAGTAGAACAAACGACTCTATAATACTCTATAACCTCAGACCAAACTCTAAGCAGGTTTGTTCTCTGGACCACTTTGAATCTTTGTATTAGATCTAGACCGCGCGTCGAAAGTCCGATACCTCCTATCTTAGACCGTTAGAACTGCCTAGCTGGACTTGACAATCATTTCGAAAATCAAGTCAAACCGATAATCACAGGCTATTTCATTGAGCTCGGACCGAAGAGAGTGCGAATAGGGACAGAATTGGAATTTCAAATTCAAATCTGGCACATGACTTGACGCATCAGTATTAAGTGTTCTGACCATCAGAATTCAGCCAGATTACACCCTCGGATCAGGAAAAATTTTTATTTTATATCATGAGACTTTCAGCCCTGATCTACGTGCGGTGACCGCTGAACTGAAACTGGACTGCCACGTGCGATCTGCGAACCCTGCCGGACTGAAAACTTAATACGTGCTAGATCTGGTATGCATGAGCTTAAGTCCGATCGCATTCGGCTAGGGGACCACCAGAAAGCATCTTTTGAACCGAAACAGCCCCGAATTGGATATGCACTAAGTGAACTTTTTACCGGAGCCTATTTTTGGCATTTTTGGGCTTATAAAAGGGGTTGAAACCCTCACTCTTCCCTCCCATCCGAATTTGAGAGAAACCCTAGATTTGGAGGGAGAAAAGGTGAGAGTTTGAGAGAGAGTGTAGAAGAGATTTTTCCCGTCTTCGTGCAACCTGTTGCTAGTGCCTAAGCAACACCTCCTGATCACCAAGCCGGTGATTCTTCCATGTTTTCAGGTATGAAACAACCCTAGAAGTTGCTGATTTAAGGTTCACTAGGGTCCATAGCGTTTTAACCAATAGATCTTGTAAAACAGGTTCTCTTATCGCCGTATACGAAGCGTATACGCTCCGTTCAAATTCACGCATCCATAAGAGACAAGGTGAGGATTTTAGACGCTTTGATTGACGGTTTCTAACGCTTTCAATGTCGTTTAATAGTAGATTATCGACGGCATCACCGTTTGACATGTACAACATGCTATCCGTTTCCTGTTTCGTAAATCAACGAAGAATATGAGATTTAGGGCATTTTAGTCATTTGTAGGAAGTACAGATTACATTCATATTTTGCTGATGTGATTGATATGGTTTGTTGTCGCATTAGGAAGTTAAGAATACGTGCATAATTAGTTTGGCAAAGAGATTCGCCTAATTGCGCACTTCGGGTCGACATACTATATGTAGACTTAAGTTTGTAGTGTATGTGTTTGTATAAATGCTTGTATTAGTATGTATTGAATTAAATGATGTTATGAAATAGTTTGAGATTGATTTCTCAATTAATATGCTGACCTAAATGATTTCCTACATGTTGACAATATGCATGATTTCATTACATGCATGAAATATATGTGCTTGAAGATTTACTTAAGTTGTATGTTATAACATGTGTTAACATGCTCACATGATTGTATTTCAATTCCAATACTCCTACATAAATTGCTGATGTGATTCCATAATTTTTTGGGACTAGACTTAGTCCAGGCAGTCGGTAACCGAGCGAATTCGTGCTTGGCTAGTCTTGGCCACGAGCGACGCGTCGATGAACGCGAGCCGTGTTTGGAGTTGGCGGCAGTGGTTAGGCCACGTGAAGTGTTTTACGCACTTCATGTCGTTTGACTTGAGATGCAATCGCACTAGTCGAGCCCGTCAAGTAACCCGACTGGCTGATGTATGTTCACCTTGTATAAGTCATAACTGCTTGAACCTAGGATACTGAACTTACCATTGTAAACCCTGTTAACCATGGTACCTTGATCCACGAAGACTCATGAGCCGGGCATGGTGGTATGGGACACCGTGGTCGAGCTGTCGGCCTACGCTGGGGCCACAAACCTCCCCGTAGTGACCAATGAGCACCTAGTCTCGTGAGCAGATTATGGTGGTATGGGACACTATATTCTAGCTGTCGGCCTACACTGATCAGGCAACGAGTCCTTTGTAGTGACCGCGAGCGTATTCTGAGTCTACGGGAGGTGACGACCCTTCAGTAGCAGTAGAGTACAGTAGGCCTGTATTGATAAGGTGATGGGGGAGCGGTGCAACGAGTGCGAGCAACAGCCCTGGCAGCCCTTGCAGCGACCTACAAAATATATATCGTATGAGATTACTAAGAGTGACGACCCTAAACAGGATCTGTGTTGGGATTGATACAAGGGAAGTACCTTAGTTTCCCAATCCTGCTATTTGAATGGATTAATAACAACTCGAAAATCATATCACCATAACATTGCATGTGCCTGGAAGATGTGGAGCACTCTAGGGAGTGTGGCATGCCGCGGTCGTAAGATGTTGCCATATGAGGGAGATCGTCGGTGAGGGCATACATCACGTCATGTCATCTTGCATTAACAACAGTATTAGGATTGTCTGATTTACTGCTTTACTATTATCGCATGATTGATTTGTGAACATGCTAATCTTTGCTCTATGATTCCACTGAGTTGATCACTCACTCCCACGTTACGGGATGGTGTTTGTAACACCCACCAGACCTTGTTGTAGATGCAGGTGATGCTGAGATCTAGGAAGCAGAGCCAGACTTCGACGAGGACCAGGACGAGTTCTCGTACATGTAGTATCATGATGGCTTTGCGTAGGTGACCTGGGTTGATGGGACTTCAGTGGGACTATTTTGAACATTTGATTTTGTTCATTTATATGTATATGAGACTCAGAGATGTATTCATACTTTAGAGACAGTTGAGATCTACTTTGTTTTTCCTTACAGTGATATATATATTGTTTAGTCTTCCGCTTGCTTTTATCACTGGATATGGAGTATGAATTGCAGTTTTGGTATACTTTTACTCATGTGAATGCTTTAAATCAGACAACATTGAATCATAATCATTTTTGTTGCATAAGTGACGGTCTGGAACTCGGGAGTTGAGTTTATACACGACCCCCGATTTTCAGGGTGTTACAAGTTGGTATCAGAGCATGAATAAGATTATACTGGGCCTGGGTTATGGTCTCGCGATGTACGCTGTCGCTTCTTTTGCCTTAGGTGGGTGCGAGAAGGGTCTAAAAATATTTTTAGGATCGCAGATTCGCCAATAGGCGAAGTCTATTCGAATCGATCGCACGATCGAGTCTGTAACGCATCTCGGGTCGCGTGAAGCAACCCGAATAGCTCCTAAGTCGTAGGAAGTTAGGTTGAGATGTTCTTTGAATGATTTTAAACCTGTAAAAGTGAATCCTTGGGCCGTGGGATAACCACGACCCCTGTATTCAATCACCAGGGCTTAAAAACCCCGTTTCACCAAAAATCTTCAAAATTCTTCCTCTCACCACTCCAATATTCAATTATTTCTTATCCTTTTTATGTTAGGCATCAAAACTAATGTGAAAATAATATGAAATAATACTTTCACAAAAGTTTACAGTAAATAGTAAAATTTCATGAAAAATGGCCATAAGGCCATTCTAACTTCACTTTCTTTAGCAACTAATAGTCTAGATGGATGTACTAGCTCCTTCTACCCCAAAATGATATGCTGCATGATAGGGTTTTATATTCGATATTATAGATTGGTACCAGAAAGCCCTGAACACATGTTTGGGCCTATATAGGTCAAAATACAATGAACCAAGGTTGGGACCATACATATCTGGGGTCCTTGGACCATGGGGGACCAAACCCATATAGTCCCACCGACCGAATAGGTGGTCGGTCGGTGATGCCATCGCACCCTTGTCCGTTGGGGGTGGGCTTTGAGATGTGTGAGTATTTTGGGTACTACATACCCCCCATGTGCTTCCCGACCATAGAAAACCCCTAAAACTTACACTTCCTTCACAAACAGCCCTCCCCATAGCTCCATTTTCATTTTCCAGCAACTATCTCTAAAATTCATGATTTCAAACCACCCCTAGATCCATCCTTGGTCAAAAATGACCACCCTTCATCATTCCTTTGAAGTTGGCAGCCCTCCCTCTTGAAGATTTTGACTTTTGGAGCTCCAAAAACCCCCAAATCGAGCTGAAATCGTGAGGTGCTCCATTTCACTTTTTCATTTTCATTTCTCCTTAAAAATACATCCTTGGGAAGCTTGAAGCATCTCTCTACGACGCCTAGATCTCCCTTTTTCAGTTTGGACAGCCAATTCTCCGCATTTTCTTCGTTTTCCATGGCTTTCGTGGAAGCTATTTTAGGCCTTTTATCACTCTCCTCCATCTTATCTTTGATGGGTAAAAGGAAAACTGCAGCAGACGAGGCTGGGCCAAGTCACCCTGCTCAATCGAGAAGACCGCGGGGTGGTGCCGCAAGTTCAAGCGCCGCCACAAGTCCAGCTACAGCTCGAGAGCTTCGTACAAAGCGAGATTTGGATCCCCATACTCACCTTGGGCGAGTGATTCTAGTTAAGATGCCTCACGGCCAATACACTGATCGCAAAGTGTCGTTTGAGGCAAACGTGGAAGGGCGACTGTTCGGTGAATTTTTGTTGTTCGAGCGCATTGAAGCTGCGCATTGGGATCCGATCTTTGAAGCTCAGGCTCGTGCTAATGTGAGCACCGTTCGTGCCTTCTACGCCTGTATCCAGAATCCTACCTTAGAGCCATTGCAGTTCAAAATCCCTTTTGGTAGAGATCGGATGGCTACGATTGATGTGCGACTGATTGCGTGACTTCTGAACGTGCCTCTTGGTGATGTTCATCCTAGTGAGAAGAATCTGAGTAGGCGTGAACGAGATCGCCGCACCAGGTTTCTGTGTGGTAAGTTGGTTCCATGGCAGTCTAATAATATCCTCAAGGTGACGTATATGTCTGATGATTTGCGCCTGCTGCACCATATCTGCACGTTCAATGTTTATCCCAGGTCGACGAATCGCATTGAATGTACACGCCTTATGGTCGATTTCTTGTATCTGATGGCCCAGGGAGAGAACGTATGTATGGCCACTTTCATCTTGCGACAGATAATCCTCATAGCCAAGTCAAGAAGAACGTCCGAATCGCTTTCTTTTGGCCGACTGATATGCAAGATCGCGCTTGAGTTTGCTTACAGACTTGGGCCGAAATTGCCAGTTTCGATTCATAGCATTGATGAGTCGACTATGGTCAAGATGAAGATTGGGTCTCAGTACCGTGAAAATCAGCTTGAGGAGGATAGCGAGGATGACTTTGATGATGAGGAGGATCCAAGTGAAGGAGAAACTGGAGCAGAAGTTCAGGAAGAAGTCCAGGAAGAGGCAGAAGAGGAGGCTCAGGATACAGATGAGAGCCCTCCTCCTTCTGCGCAGGGTACTAGCGATGATCGCATTGCTCGGATTGAGGAGAGTCAGATCGCCTTGCGAAGGGAAGTTCAGGAACTTCGCGCTGAAGTCGAGGATATCAAGGCCGTTACAAAGAAGAAATTCAGCAAGGTGACTCGCACCTTGAAGGCGATCCTGTGTTACTTGCAGGATAAGGGTGCTCCTCCTCCGTCACCCGACTCAGACTAGCGATGCGACCGTTGATGTTGTTGTTAGTAGTTAGTCATTTCCTACTTTATGTTTTGTAAGCTTGTTAGGGCTAGTGCCTTGCTTATGTTGCTGTTGTAATTTTAACTGTCTTAGTTCCCATGTATTTCTCGTCATGATGCTTGTAAGGATATATCCCTTGTATTGTGACAATTTTAATTAAATGAAATGCATGGAATGCCTTTGACTCCTTGTGTGAATGATTACGGTGTATTTGTGCTATTGAGACTAACAAGGTTGCGTCCTATTTTGAATATAGGGAATGCCGCCTAAGGCTACGCGGAGCACGGCTTGGCTTGCATTGACTGAGCCTATGGATCAGGCTCCTTCACAGTCTGACACACATGCGGACCCTGCTGTGGGCCCAATTCCTGAGACAGTTCGTGCGTCTCAGCCTACTGCTGGTCCTACAGTTGGACCACCGCAATTCACACTGCCAGTCAGAGAGCCTTATCGTGCATCTACTTCGACGTAGCACACGCCACAGCCTGCTCCACCTCCTGACAGATTTGAGCAGATGATGGCTATGATGCAGCAGCAGTAGCAGCTTCTGACTACCATTGTGGGGACATTAGCCCAGGGTGGGGGTGTGGCTCCACCTGCACCACCTGCGCATCCAGCTGAGGATGCTTATACATATGCCCAGGATGAGGGCATGGCTCATCCTGTATCACCTGCTTATCCTGTGGGGAATGTCGCAGATACACTGGGCCTATTAGAGCGATTTCAGCGCTTACGACCTCCCACTTTTATGGGTTCTCACAGACCCGAGGAGTCCGAGTACTGGCTCGACCGTGTGTCGAAGATATTGCGGATGCTTCATTGCACAGAGGCCGAGCAGGTAGAGCTGGCTACATTCCTTTTTGAGTGAGAGGCCAGCCTGTGGTGGGATAGCGTATTGCGGACCGTTGCCGCCGACTTCATATGGACATGGGCAGTGTTTGAGTTCCACTTTCATGAGAAGTATTATCCCCAGACGTACAGGCATGACCGGGAGAATGAGTTTCTTCGCCTCCGACAGGGATCCATGACAGTCACGGAGTATGAGCATCAGTTTACGGAGTTGGGCAGATACGTCCCGACTATTTTGGCTAATGAGCAGATGCGCATACGGCACTTTTTGGAGGGTTTGCGACCGGATATTCGGTCGAAGATGTGCTGTGTGAGCATTCCCTCATATGCGGAGTTGATTCACATGTCTATGTGGGCAGAACAGGATGTGGATCGACTTGCGCGATCCCGTGGCCCTGTTACTTCTAAGCCACGACCAGACATGCAGGACGGGCCCTTCGCGGGCAAGAGGCCTCGCGTCGACCCTCCTACTAGGGCTACAGCGCCTGTACCACCGTTTCGGTGCCCTGATTTGACATGTACATACTGTAGGAGGTCAGGCCACTTGGTGCAGAGCTGTTTTTCTCGGATGCAGGACAGTAGGTTCTCGCCGCCGCAGAAGATTGACCGTGCACGTTCACAGGCGATATCAGCATCGCCTATACGGTTAGCTCCTGCGCACCCTTCTTTCAGACCTCCGGTATCGCAGATCAGACAGCCTCCACGGCCCATGACACAGCGGCCCAACCGGCCACATCAGGCATGGGTTCATGCATTGACAGCTGAGGCAACTGCGACACCGACTTTTCAGCATTCGGCCTTCGAGGTCACAGCCCATATTGGAAGTACTCCTATTCTCGTGATGGTAGACACTGGTTCCACGATTTCTTTAATATCACGTGCTGTAGTCAGGCGTCTTGGGTTACAGACTATTACTATGGATAGGGTGCGAGTCTTTGCAACTCATGGGGATTATTCAGATGTTACCCAGATGTGTGAGGGTTGTTTGGTTGATCTGGGAGGCAGGACGATGGCTCTTGATCTTATCGTCGATCCCTCTCTCGTTTATCTCGACGTCATTCTTGGCATGGACTGGTTGACTGCTGGGAGGGCCGAGATTGACTGCGAGACTCGTATGGTGACGGTGTACAAGCCAGAGGGCACGCCTTTCACATTTTCAGTCCGGGTAAATCTCCCTTTCCGCATACTTAGTTACGTCACTTTATTGCGAGACGCTGGTGCCCAGGTACTTGAGCATACGCCAGTCGTTTCTGAGTTCGAGGATCTGTTCAGGAAGATCCCTGGTTTGCCGCCTCGACGAGAGATCGATTTCACTATCGATCTGGTTCCTGGTTCTACGCCCGTCTCACTGCCGACGTATCGCATGATACCGTGTGAGATGGAGGATTTGAGGATGCAGATTGATGGTTTGCTAGAGCTTGGCCTTATACGGCCTAGTGTGTCTCCTTGGGGAGCACCGGTCCTATTCGTGAGGAAGAAGGATGGTTCGATGCAATTGTGTATTGATTATCGCAGGCTGAACCAGATCACGGTGAAGAACAAGTACCCTTTACCCAGGATCGATGACTTGTTTGATCAGTTGAGAGGAGCGCAGTACTTCTCGAAGATTGATCTTCAGTCAGGATATCATCAGTTGCGCGTCAGGGATGAGGACGTGTAGAAGACAGCATTCAGGACCAGTTTTGGCCACTACGAGTTCCTCGTGATGTCGTTCGATCTCACGAACACACCATCCGTGTTCATGGATCTGATGAACTGGGTATTTCGACCTTTCCTCTATCGATTCGTTATTGTATTCATTGACGACATTTTGGTGTACTCTAGGAGTCAAGAGGAGCATGAGGAGCACTTACGTTTGGTCTTGGATATGCTCAGACAGCATCAGTTGTTCGCACAGTACAAGAAGTGCGACTTCTGAAAGTAGGAAGTGAAGTTCCTGGGACACGTGGTGTCCAAGGATGGCATGGCAGTTGACCTGTCTAAGGTAGCTGCGGTGCAGGACTGGGAGCAGCCTGGTTCTGTCACTAAGGTGAGGAGTTTCTTGGGTCTCGCTGGCTACTATCGGCGCTTCATACAGGACTTCTTGAAGATCGCAAGACCCTTATCTCAGTTGACACGGAAGGACGTGAAGTTCACCTGGAATGACGAGGCGGAGTCAGCTTTTCAGGAGCTGAAGGACAGACTTACGTCCGCTCCTGTGCTAGTATTGCCAGAGCAAGGGGTTAGATACACTATATACACTGACACGTCTAGCGTTGGTTTGGGTTGTGTCCTTATGCAGAGGGACAGGATAATTTCGTATGCCTCGAGACAATTAAGGAAGCACGAGGAGAATTACCCTACAAAGGACCTAGAGTTGGCAGCCGTTATATTCGTACTGAGACTCTGGAGACATTACCTCTACGGAGAGGAGTTCGAGCTCTTTTGCGACCACAAGAGCCTCAAGTACATATTCACGCAGCGAGACTTGAATATGAGGCAACGGCGATGGATGGAGACGTTGAAGGACTTCAAGTTTGAAGTCTCTTACCATCCTGGGAAGGCGAACCTTGTGGCTGATGCGTTGAGCCACAAGAAGGCGATAGAGTTTGTGGCTCCGCTGATGGTTACTGAGTGGGATATGGTTGATTTTTTGAGAGACTTTGAGCAGAAACTCACCGTAGAGGAGCCGTTTGAGTTCATCGCACATGTACAGGTGCGATCTCAGATCGATGACCTAGTCATCAAGGCGTAGAGGGATGATGCGCATCTGACTGAGCTTCGAGAGCAGGCCAGTGATGATGCAGACGCCGACTGGCGAGTTGGTATGGATGGGGGCTTACGTTATCGTGACCGCCTATGCATCCCAGATGTCCCTGACTTGAGACGAGAGATTCTCGAGGCTGCGCATTGTACTAGACTCGCGATGCATCCAGGCAGTATGAAGATGTATCGTGACGTGAAGAGGATGTATTGGTGGGAAGGTATGAAGACCCACATAGCTGAGTTTGTGTCCCGTTGTCTCACTTGTCAGCAGGTGAAGGCAGAGCATCGCCGACCACCTGGACTTTTGCAGCCTATGCCGATCGCAGAGTGGAAGTGGGATTTCATTTCCATGGACTTCATTTCTGGGTTGCCGAAGACGAGGAAGGGACATGATTCCATTTGGGTGATCGTCGACCGTCTGACGAAGTCGGCGCACTTCCTACCGATCAGAGTTACGAACTCTGCAGACGAGCTGGCTAGACTGTACATCAGGGAGATTGTGTGCCTGCATGGAGTTCCGTTGGAGATCGTGTCGGACAGAGACACGCGGTTCACTTCTATTTTTTGGACTCGCATTCAGGAGGCTATGGGTGTGAAGTTGAAGTTCAGTACTTCCTTCCACCCACAGACAGACGGACAGACAGAGCGGGTGAACCAGATCTTAGAGGATATGTTGCGAGCTTGCGCATTGGATTTCAAGAACAGTTGGGATGATTGTCTTGCTTATGCGGAGTTTGCGTACAACAACAGCTTTCAGACGAGTATCGGTATGGCACCTTATGAGGCGCTGTATGGGCGACCTTGTCGCGCACCGCATTGCTGGGCAGAGGTTGGTGAGCGTAGCTTGATTGGCCCAGAGTTAGTGCAGGCGACGTCAGAGAAGATCGATATCATTAGGCGTCGGCTTCTCACAGCGCAGAGAAGACAGAAGAGTTATGCTGATACGAGACGGAGGCCACCAGAGTTCACAGTTGGGGATCATGTGTTTTTGCGAGTTTCCCCTATGAAGGGAGTCCTTCGGTTCGGGAAGAAGGGAAAGCTGGCACCGCGATTCATTGGTCCATTCCAGATCCTCGATCGTGTGGGAGCAGTTGCTTACCGATTGGCTTTACCCACGCCTCTCACGAGCGTTTACAACGTATTTCATGTTTCTATGCTGAAGAGTACGTTGCCGATCCTTCCCATATCATCAGATGGGAGCAGGTGCAGTTAGCAGAGGATGTTACTTATATCCTGCGACCGACACGTATCCTAGACAGGAAGGAGCAGGTACTGCGTAGCAAGGTGATTCCCCTTGTGAAGGTATTGTGGACGCATCACTCTGAGGAGGAGGCTACCTGGGAGACAGAAGCCGAGATCAGAAAGAACTACCCACAGCTTCTCGAGGAGTACGAAAAGGTACAAATTTCGAGGACGAAATTATTTGTTAAGGGGGGTAGATTGTAACGCCCGTGAAAAATTCATACTTGGGCTCGAGTACCAACTCTACCCGAAATTGCGTAAAATTAATTCCTATGGAAATTAAGCGTAAGTTAGCTAGCGCAACGCTGGAGTAGCTGGGAAATAGTCCCTGATCACTTTAAATACGTTCTACAAGACCCAAATCGAGTAGAACAAACGACTCTATAATACTCTATAACCTCGGACCAAACTCTAAGCAGGTTTGTTCTCTTGACCACTTTGAATCTTTGTATAGGATCTAGACCACGCGTCGAAAGTCCGATACCTCCTATCTTAGACCTTTAGAACCGCCTAACTGGACTTGACAATCATTTCGAAAATCAAGTCAAACCGATAATCACAGGCTATTTCATTGAGCCTGGACCGAAGAGAGTGCGAATAGGGACAGAATTGGAATTTTAAATTCAAATCTGGCACACGACTTGACGCGTCAGTATTAAGCGTTCTGACCGTCAGAATTCAGCAAGATTACACCCTCGGATCAGGAAAAATTTTTCTTTTATATCATAAGACTTTCAGCCCTGATCTACGTGCGGTGACCGCTGAACTGAAACAGGTCCGCCACGTGCGATCTGCGAACCCTGCCGGCTGAAAACTTAATACGTACTAGATCTGGTACACATGAGCTTAAGTCCGATCGCATTCCGCCAGGGGACCACCAGAAAGCATCTTTTGAACCGAAACAGCCCCGAATTGGATATGCACTAAGTGAACTTTGTACCAGAGCCTATTTTTGACATTTTTGGGCTTATAAAAGGGGTTGAAACCCTCACTCCTCTCTCCCATCCGAATTTGAGAGAAAACCTAGATTTGGAGGGAGAAAAGGTGAGAGTTTGAGAGAGAGTGTAGAAGAGATTTTTCCCGTCTTCATGCAACCTGTTGCTAGTGCCTAAGCAACACCTCCTGATCACCAAGCCGGTGATTCTTCCACATTTTCAGGTATGAAACAACCCTAGAAGTAACTGATTTAAGGTTCACTAGGGTCCATAGCTTTTTAACTAATAGATCTTGTAAAACAGGTTCTCTTATCGCCGTAGATGAAGCGTATACGCTCCGTTCAAATTCACGCATCCATAAGAGACAAGGTGAGGATTTTAGACGCTTTGATTGACGGTTTCCAACGCTTTCAATGTCGTTTAATAGTAGATTATCGACGGCATCGCCGTTTGACATGTACAACATGCTATCCGTTTCCTGTTTCTTAAATCAACGAAGAATATGAGATTTAGGGCATTTTAATCATTTGTAGGAAGTACAAATTACATTCATATTTTGCTGATGTGATTGACATGGTTTGTTGTCGCATTAGGAAGTTAAGAATACGTGCATAATTAGTTTGGCGAAGAGATTCGCCTAATTGCGCACTTCGGGTTAACATACTATATGTAGACTTAAGTGTGTAGTGTATGTGTTTATATAAATGCTTGTATTAGTATGTATTGAATTAAATGATGTTATGAAATACTTTGAGATTGATTTCTCAATTAATATGCTGACCTAAATGATTTCCTACATGTTGACTATATGCATGATTTCATTACATGCATGAAATATATGTGCTTGAAGATTTACTTAAGTTGTATGTTATAACATGTGTTAACATGCTCACATGATTGTATTTCAATTCCAATACTCCTACATAAATTGTTGATGTAATTCCATAATTGTTTAGGACTAGACTTAGTCCAGGCAGTCGGTAACCGAGCGAATTCGTGATTGGCTGGTCTTGGCCACGAACGACGCGTCGATGAACGCGAGCCGTGTTTGGAGTTGGCGGCAGTGGTTAGGCCACACGAAGTGTTTTACGCACTTCATGTCGTTCGACTTGAGATGCGATCGCACTAGTCGAGCCCGTCAAGTAACCCGACTGGCCGATGTATGTTCACCTTGTATGAGTCATAACTGCTTGAACCTAGGGTACTGAACTTACCATTGTAAACCCTATTAACCATGGTACCTTGATCCACAAAGACTCATGAGCCGGGCATGGTGGTATGGGACACCGTGGTCGAGCTGTCGGCCTACGCTGGGGCCACAAACCTCCCCGTAGTGACCAGTGAGCACCTAGTCTCGTAAGCAGATTATGGTGGTATGGGACACTATATTCTAGCTGTCGGCCTACACTGATCAAGCGACGAGTCCTTTGTAGTGACCGCGAGCGTATTCTAAGTCTACGGGAGGCGACGACCCTTCAGTAGCAGTAGAGTACAGTAGGCCTGTATTGATAAGGTGATGGGAGAGCGGTGCAACGAGTGCGAGCAACAGCCCTGACAGCCCTTACAACGACCTACAAAATATACATCGTATGAGATTACTAGGAGTGACGACCCTAGACAGGATCTGTGTTGGGATTGATACAAGGGAAGTACCTTAGTTTCCCAATCCTGCTGTTTGAATGGACTAATAACAACTCGGAAATCATATCACCATAACATTGCATGTTCCTGGAAGATGTGGAGCACTTTAGGGAATGTGGCATTCCGCGGTCGTAAGATGTTGCCGTATGAGGGAGATCGTCGATGAGGGCATACATCACGTCATGTCATCTTGCATTAACAACAGTATTAGGATTATCTGATTTACTGCTTTACTATTATCGCATGATTGATTTGTGAACATGCTAATCTTTGCTCTATGATTCCACTGAGTTGATTACTCACTCCCACGTTACGGGATGGTGTTTGCAACACCCACCAGACCCTGTTGTAGATGCAGGTGATGCTGAGATCCAGGAGGCAGACCCAGACTTCGACGAGGACCAGGACGAGTTCTCGTACATGCAGTATCATGATGGCTTTGCGTAGGCGACCTGGGTTGATGGGACTTCAGTTGGACTATTTTGAACATTTGATTTTGTTCATGTATATGTATATGAGACTCAGAGATGTATTCATACTTTAGAGACAGTTGAGATCTACTTTGTTTTTCCTTACAGTGATATATATATTGTTTAGTCTTCCGCTTGCTTTTATCACTGGATCTGGAGTATGAATTACAGTTTTGGTATACTTTTACTCATGTGAATGCTTTAAATCAGACAACATTGAATCATAATCATTTTTGTTGCATAAGTGACGGTCTGGAACTTGGGAGTTGAGTTTATACACGACCCCCGATTTTCAGGGTGTTGCAGAATCCACTGCGTGATCGCAAGTTACCGACAAGATACAGGGAAGACTCTAATATTACATATGCCCTCATAACAGATGAAAGAAACCTGTCTACTATTCAGGAGGCTCTTGATGAGCCTAATGCAGAAAAGTGGAAGGCGGCTATAGACGATGAGATGGACTCGTTGCCTAGAAATCACACAGGGGAGCTGACAGAGCTTCCCGTGGGCCGAAAAGCGATCAGATCTACGTGGTTATTCAAAAGAAAACATGATAGATATAAAGCAAGGTTGGTAGTGAAGGGTTATGCTCAGAGAGAAGGAATCGACTTCACAGAGATATTCGCGCCGATGGTTAAGCGAGTATCTATTAGATTCATGTTAGCGCTGGTTGCTCAATACGATCTTGAGCTGAAATAGATGGATGTGAAGATTGCATTCTTGCAAAGGAAATTGAAAGAGCAGATCTACATAAAGCAACTTGAGGGCTACGAAGTTAAAGGGAAAGAGAAAAAGGTTTGTAGGTTAATGAGGTCATTATACAGCCTGAACAATCACCTAGGCAGTGGTATAAAAATTTTGATTCTTTCATGGTAAGTTAGAAATTTACTCAAAGTGAATACGATTATTGTATCTATTATAAGACACTAAGTGATAAAAAATTCATCATCCTAGTACTGTATATTGATTATATGTTGATCTCCTGTCATGATAAGTCTGAAATCAATGCACTGAAGACTCAGTTATCAGGGACATTCGAGATGAAAGATCTGGGGGCGACAAAGAGGGTTCTTGGCATAGATATTCATAAAGACAGAAAGAGGAGCATGCTTTAGTTATCACAGGCAGAATACTTTGAAAAGGTATTAATCAAGTATGGGATGGATTAGGCAAAGCCGGTGAGTGTTCCCCACACAGCTCATTTTAAGATTTTCTCAGAACAATGTCTTAAATCCAATGAGAAAAAGCAGGCTTTGTCTCATATGCCCTATTTGAATGTGGTTGGCAGTTTAATGTATGTCATTGTCTGTACCAGATCAGATATTTCATAGGCAATCAGTGTTGTGAACAGATACATGTTAAACCTCGTTAAGCAACATTGAGAAGCAGTGAAATGGCTACTTTAATACATTCGAGGTACGAAATACGTCTTAACTTTTGAGAAAATATGGACAAAGTTGGTAGGGTATGTGGATTCCGACTACACAGGCAATATAAATTTCAGGAAGTTTACTTCAGGATACTCGTTTATACTAGCAGGTGGAGCAATTAGTTGGATGTCGAAGCTTTAGTTCGTGGTGGCTCTTTTCACGACCGAAGCTAAATATATGGCAATGACGGAACCGTTTAAAGAATTTATTTGGCTCAGAGGCATGATAATTCAGTTGGGACTTCAGCAGGAGGCCATGCCGGTTAACTGTGATAGCGAGAGTACTATCAATTTGGCTAAAAAATGTATTTATCACTCATGTACTAAACACATTGATGTTCATCACCACATTATCTGACAGGTGCTTCACTAGAGAAAATTCATACTAGCGTGAATCCAGCAGACATTCTCACCAAGGTCGTTCCTACATAAAAGTTAAAGTTTTGTGTAACTTCTTTGGGTTTAATAATGGAGTAAAAAAAGGACGGAGTACGCATGAGAAGTGTTGATTGAAGCTATGATGCAATGCAGAGATAAGAGAAGAGGTCAAGAAGCTACATGGTTAAAGATTAAAGACTTGGTGGAGATTGTTATTAGAAGTCTTCTTCGCTGCTCGACCGATCGAGGGTCCACTCGACCATCGAGACTCGCTCGACTCAAAGTCCAGCGAGCTCGATTTTTTGGTATCCGGCTACTCGACCAGTCAAGGGGATGGCTTGACCAATAGAGTGGGTTTCTTGACTAGTCGAGACCCTCCTTCTATCAGTCGAGGTTACGTAGATCCTACGCAGATTACGTAAATCTGAGGTGGTTTCTAGACTTTTTTGGACTAGGTGCATAAGTAGAGTTTTCTAAACTAATAATAGGAGTCCTTAGGGCTATTCTAAGGTATTTTAAAAGTTTTTCAAGGGTTCCAAGGTTATCAAAGGGTGTAGCAAGGGTGAGATTCGAGGTTGTTCGAATCGGGTAAGTCCTTTCTCTAGTAATTTCTATTCATAGTGGATTTTTGTCGCTTTGTGTCGTGGTTTTTTTTCCGTAAGGGTTTTTCACATTAAAACTTTGTGTTCTTTTATGATTGCTTGACGTTATTAGATTGTTATCCTAAATCTAAATTTGTGTGATTCCGTAGTACAAATCCCCAACATTTAACATCAATTAACTAAAATTGCATTTAATAGCAAATGCCATCAAATTTTCTCATTGTTTTTTGCCTGTTTTATGTGGTGTGCACACCATATTTCACGTTGGCATGAATGAGTCCACGCTAGCATGCCAACTAGCATGATATGTGACTTCAATGGTTAAAAAACTAAATGACTTGAATTGACTCGTTGAGTCTCGAATCAAGTCGGAACTCACCTAAGTGAAGAGGTGACTTATCTAAATCAGAATGCAATCAAGTCGATGAAACATTGGTCATATCAGACTGTCCCTAGTATTAAAACCCTCTCACTTCCACTAATTAGAAGCTTTCATTTGAAAAGAGACTCTTGATGTTCATTGCTAAGCCATCCATATGGATGACACCTACTTGGCTTGATAGTTTGGACCAATAATTGATCCATTTGGTGGGCTCTTCTATGGATTGACTAGCTCTTGGAACAACAATCTCAGTCCACTGATCTATGATTTTTACTGTTGAATGTGGACCATTGACACCCCCCCCCCCCCCCCCCAAGTGGATTGTCAACATCATTTGATTATGCGGCCACATGGCCATCCATGGATGGAACATGGATTAAGTAGTGATCCCTCTCGTTAGGGCTTTACGACGAGCCGAGTCGAGTCGAGGTGGGCTAAGCTCGGCTTGACTCATCCATGTTGTACTCGAGTTCAAGCTCAAGCTTGCCTTTATACACACACACACACACATATGTATGTATTTATTTAGGAGTCGCCAATTAGACAAGTTCCAGATATACGGTCAGTTGGAAATCATATAATAGATTTGGATTTAAGAATCGAAAGATATCTCATCTTGAGTGACTCCTACAATTTAGTTTGCGGACAAAAATTTTTAAGTAAAGTTCTTTGTCATGTAAAAGGAAGGACTTAGGCACCCTTTCTCACCTATCATTAGGAGGTTTATAGGTTTTTTGAGAATTTTAGCGGAACTTTAGTAACATCACATTTAGCATTACTTCCTAGGGTTTTAAATGTGTGTAATAAATATCTAAATGTGTGTATGAATTGTTTATTTCTTTTAGATGTGTGGAGTGGAACGTAGTTTAACTTTGGGATGCAAAAAAGAAAAATGAAAAATCAGATACTCCTTTTATGTAAAAGAAATGCTTGGATGTCCCTCGTTTTAGCCCTACCTCTGTCTTCAACTACTTCAATGACAAGTGTCTTGAATTCAATAGAACACTATCACAATCAGGATTTTGGCCAGCCCTGGGACCTACCCCCAACACTCCGAAAGGCCCTGGAGATTCTTCCCTTCATGCTTTTGCTCTCACAGCCTTCCCATAATCTCCTTAATAGCCACTGTTTGTCCCCCAGAGGCTTGTTGTAGGTTACCCTTTCAGCGCCACGATCAACTCTAACAAGTATAGGGTTAGAAAAGGGGTCTGTAGGCGAGGGCATGGATAGGTGGTCCTTAACTTCCCGTTGGATTTTTTCCTTTTACGTGCATCAATTGTTAGGGGTTTTTGGAGCTGGGATGTACGGCCATGACTTGTGTTGCATTGGGTTTGATTTCCGTCGATCAGATCCGATAGTTATGTCCGGTGGCTGCTGGGAATCTGGTCAATTAAATCTTCTTGGGTTTTGCTATTGATAGAGTCTGGAAATGTGTCTTGATTGAGGCTGTATATGGCCGATTTTTATAACTTGGACCGATGATTGTGATTAGGTGATTCGGTTTCAACCAGCTATGAACCCACCGATCTGGACCGTTGAGTACCCCCAGGTTGGGTTAAAGGTTCTTTCCAACCAATCCAACTGAGCTTTGGATGGCCCTCTGTATTAGTTTGGAAATGTTTTTTTTTTAATCTAGAGTGATATACGTTTCCACCACTTAAAGAACCGGGATAGTTTGATCAAGATCAGATCAGTCAAGCCCTTGATCTATTGATCTGGTCCATTAGGTATTTCTGTGATTGTCCCGAGAGTATTCTGTAATTTTTTAAAAATGGTTTTCAAAGTCTTCCCTCCAAGCTCAACCAAAACTAAAGAGTAACTTCCTCTCATTTTGGATAGGGTGCGAATGTTCTCATGCCCCAAACTCAGCTGTAAAAATGGATGGATGACATGGATAAGACGCTGATGTAGGGAAGGACGTGAGGTCGAGCACCGTCTTCCTCAAGATGATAACTACTCCGAATCCACGGAGCTTCTCTGGACTCCTCACAGAGACTTCTCGAATCCACGAGGAAAGAAAGCAGGAAAATAGAAATAAATTCTAATAAATTCGAAATTGATTAATGAATGAATAAAAACGAGTTTACATCCCTTTAAATAAGGGAACCAAGCAATAGGAAAGAAATCAGACTCAAACTACAACTAAAACTCCTAAAATCCACGACTTACTATAAATAGTAAACTTACTATTTACAGACGGTCGTGATGTCTACTAGTGCGCAAGGTTTTCGACCAAAAATAGTAAGTGTCCTATTTGGCTTTACCAAACCGTTCTCCTAATTATTCTAAGCACTTTTCATCTCGGACACAACTCCTAAAACCCAACGGATGAAGAGTTATAATAAAATTAAAACTTACTATTTATAGTAAAAATGAAAATAAAATAGGAAAACGACCGTCGATCAGGAGGTTTTTGGAAAATTCGGGCTGCGCAACCCGGCATAGCCGGGTTGGTTGGCTAAAGTAGCTCATTCTACCCCAAAATCATATATTTTATGTCAGATAACTCATCCCGGATTGCGAGATACGCCCGATCTAAGGTCTGATTGTTCGGATCACTTCTGTCGTCGATCGTGCCTTTTCTGATCCATCTTGGCCATGAAATTGTCCGCGACCCGCTTTACATCAGACACACATCACTGTGGGCCCTACAGAGTTTACTCAGTACACAATCCCTTTTTGCCTTGTTCTACTATTCAAAGGGCTAGGTGAACAAATAAATAAATAACCGAACCCAATGAATGGACAAAATCTTGTATTAGTTTCCACGCTCGATGATCGCTATGTATGATGAGAGATGCGCTGATGTCATGGAACTTTGGTTTAGCTATCCATGTTGTTGATCTGATGGTTCTCACAAATTCTCCCATTCAACAACCCTAGTGACACCATCCGTGGCATCAGCATAGATGGCTCCGCAAGAAAACTCAATGGTCCATGTTGATGCTAAAATCTGGTCGGCCCTCCCTCCACGTTGACCACCACGTATAATCCCTAGAACCTACACCAGGAAAGCAGGCAAAGGTGACCCTGGCTAAGCCGGGGGACCCTCCAATGCCTAAGTCAGGACAAGGGAATCAGGGTCTGAGTAGAGAGTAGAGGAGAGCTCAATTTTGCGTACCTGTAGATATGGCGATGCGTACTATTTATACATGCCCATGAGGCGGTCTGAGTTCGATAATCTCGGCACGATCAGAGGGATTTTAGGATCATGGAGATATTACCCGCAATCTACTGATCGCGCAGCGTATCTGGTGGATCGTGCGCTCCTGCGAGCGAAGTTACCGGCTACGTCTCGATATGGCAGTTTCCATATTGAACGAGTGGGATATGCACGTCGGAGAGTCTGCTTGGCCCGACTTATCTAAGGATACCACTAGTCCGATCCGCCTAGTCGGCTTAGTCGATTCCACCATGGCTGGCAGGGCTGACTTCAATAAACGGTGTGGTTAAGGCATCGAAGATCATCCGATTGGAGTATGATTCCGAGTCGCGCACCAACCGTGTCGTCTGCTTGGATGGATCACGTCCCGAAGCAGGTCAGATGGATCATGCCTCGGCTCGGATGGGCGCTTGGGGCAGTGTTGTACCGTGAGCTCGGATTTCCCATAACAGAAGCCCCCTACTCTTCGAGCTTGCTCGCTGGCTCGGAGAGTACTTAGGCAGGAAATCTCCCGCCCTCATCGTAATGATGGTAGATATCGAATCACGCGCGTGCTCGTTGCTTCGGTTAACACGTGGCGACGGTTACGATCCCGCATCCCTTCTCAGCCTGTGAGAAGCCTCCACGTAGACCTGAGTAGGCGTGCCCATAATGCTCCGACTGCTGTGGCGCTGCATCACGTATAAAGGCGCACTGCTCGATGTCAGGCGCAGTACCGACGGTTCGGTATGCGTCTAATGCAGTGTTGCCATGTGTGCTCGGAGATAGGCTCATGCCGATTCGGCTGCTGCCATTAAGGTTTGCCATCAATGCGAAAATCGTTCGCAGCCTATATAAGGGCGACCCAGACCTTCGCATAGCATTTTACATTCCGTTTCATAAGAGCATACCAGAGAGGCGATTTTCGACGAGAGGCAATTCCGACCGACTTCGAAGTTTTCGTTAGTAAGCGATTTTCGACAACCACCCGGTGAGTCTCGCTGACCTTCGCTCTTTTTTCTACCATGTCTTCCGATCTGAAAATGGTCCGTGGATACGGTGATGATTCCGAGCTATTTTACCAAGCCAAGTCGGACTTCATTTTGCATCCGAGTTGTTGCTTTGATTTTTACTTCAGTCGAAGTAACATTTCCTCCTTTTGCAGTTTTCCAAAAGGAGCTACCGCTCCTCGACTCGGACCAGAAAAATCAGGTTGCAAAGGCCAGGGCGCGGTCGGAGTCGCTTCGCTCCTGGGCCGATCTGATCACTGCAGCCAACCTCCATTAGTCTGGGCTCTACAAATCTCAGCCTCTGCTTTCATCCCTTAGTAAGTTTCCTTGATCTTTTCAATGAACTTTCTTTTGGTTATTTAGTAGTTGACATGAATTATTTTTTTTGCAGGTATGGCCGAGGCGTCCAGGGCTCGGAAGAGGAAAGTAGCTCCGACAGCGACGGAGTTGCTCAAAGAAGCCCCCCGATTGAAGATCACTCGGAAGAAGCCGACCCTCCCCCACATGGGGGAATCTTCTACTGCACCAACTCCATCAGCCCCAACCGTGAGAAAATCTTCTGCTGCACCAACTCCATCAGCCCCAACACTGAAGCCAGTTGGCTCGTCCTCCGTACCACCGACTCCGGCACACCCCGGCACCGTTGCGGTTCCCCCGGTAGTCTTGCGCCCGATGGTACGTCTTTCGCCCGGGCTCGTCCAGACGACTGTGATCGGTACCCCTGTCATGCCGAGCACCGTTGCTCCTCGATCTCCCGTCGCCGCCATTCCCCCCACAATGGAGGTACCTTCTGCGGTCCCTGAGGCCCCTATCGCTGTGCCTTCCTCCTCTGAACGGGAGGAGGCCAATAAAATAACTGATAATGCGCTTCCGCTCCCCCCCCCCCCCCCCGGGAGGTCTGGGGGGAGGTCCGTGCCGAGGGTCAAAACTCAGCCGGCAGTAGGGTAGGGGCCGAGGGGGCTGAGGCTTCGGCCCAGGCGGGCACAAGCAGCGGGAGGTTTGAACCCGGTTATCATATGCCTTGCTTGGCTCCGTGGGTTGCCAAGCATGCTAAGGAGGAGGATATCGCTCAGACTCTTGAGCGGTCGGAGGGCGGCTACTTGAACGACTTCGCCTCCATGTGCTACATGGTATGTCTCCTGAAAGACCCTCTTTTTTTTTCTTTTGTTGTTATGCACTGTAGATTCTGATCTTTATTTTCTGTTCAGGCCATCCCGATGCTCCTCTCCATTCGTCAGAGAGTGCAGGAGCGCAAGGAGACTGAGGCAGAGTTGGAGGCCCTACAGGCCAAGGGAGCGGCCATGAAGGCTAAGCAGACCAGCCTGTGCTAACAGCTCGCAGGCGAGAGGGCTAAGGTTAGGTGGCTGTAAGGTGTTATCATTAGCTTGGAGGCCAGGGAGCTACAGCTGCAGGACAAGGCAGATGACTTCAAGAAGACTGGCGATGCGGCGACCGCTGAGCTGACCCGTGCCAGGGCCCACGCGGACTCCTTGGCCATGGAGACCGCACGACTCGAAGAAGCTCTGAACCGCACCAAGGCCAAGGCGACTGAAGAACTGACACGAGCCGTGAATCAGACCGTGTAAGCCCAGCGAGTGAAGGATGAGGCTTCTTTGGCCGCAGCGTTTACTACTGCTATCGAAAGCTTCAAGACTTCCAAGGAGAGGGGCGCTGAAGCTGCAACGTTCTACAATCGCAGCTTCGACACTTGCCTCAAGGCAGTCCTGGGTTTATACCCAGACCTTGACCTTGATTCCCTCCTACCTGACGACTCTGAAGATGCCCCAGTCGAAGTCGTTCGTTCGAATCCAGCTCCTGATGCCCAGGCTCCTGATGCCCAAGCTCCTCCTCCGACCTGAAGACTATCATTTTACTTATTTTTTTTTTTGAAACTATCAATGTACTTTCAACCATGTACTTTTGTCCCTCCGAGGGGATTCAATGAAGAACATTCTTTTTACATTGTCCATTTGTATGTCGAGCTAGTTTCTTTATGGGTTTAGTCAGCTGCTGTTTAGTTAGTTTTTAGGGTTGGTTGTTCGATCCTTCTCGGTCCAAGTTTTAGTCGGGTCCGATCTCTTTAGATGCCCGGCTCGTCGCATTTATTTTTTTGTATGCCGAGCTGAACACTTAACCGGAGGGTCGAGTTATTATTAGGCTTTTTCCCTTGGAGGGGTGCCTTGTCGATCTTTCGTTAGGTTGGGTTCCGATTCCTTAAGGGATCGGACCATTTATTAGGCTTTTTTCCCTTGGAGGGATGATTTGTCGATCTTTCGTTAGGTTGGGTTCTGATTCCTTAAGGGATCGGACCATTTATTAGGCTTTTTCCCCTTGGAGGGATGCCTTGTCGATCTTTCACAAGGTTGGGTTCCGATTCCTTAAAGGATTGGACCATTTAACTCGTGCTTGTGTGGATAGGGCAATCGGACAAGCATTCAAAGGTAGAATCGATCTTTAAGAGCCTTAAAGGCCAGTCGATCGGAGGCATACATTTTATTATAAGCCTTAAAGGCTATTTCCTCACGGGTAGTGGATCTTCAAGTGCTAGGCGTTACAAGAATGAGGGAGATGACGGCCTTCGAGGTCTTCCAGGTGGTACGAGCCCGGTTTGGTAGATCTGACCACACGATATGGACCTTTTCAATTGGGTCCGAGCGCTCCTGCACCTGGCTCGGCCATGTTTTGGAAAACCCGCCGGAGGACTAAGTCCCCTGATCGGAAGCGCCTGACTCTGACTTTGAAATTATAGAAGCGCGCAACCTGCTAGTGTTGGAGTTCTTTGAGCAAATCCACATTAGTCGTCATCTGCTCGAAGTTCTGAGTTTCTTCGAAACCCCTAACCCGTGCCGTAGGGAGTCCGATTTCCACCGGCACCATTGCCTCTGAGTCGTAAGATAACGAAAATGGGGTTTCGCCCGTCCAAATCTGGGCTATTGTCCTGTAGGCCCAGAGGACGAAGGGGAGCTCTTCGGCCCAATTTCTTTTTGCTTTTTCTAGTCTCGTCTTGAGATGGTGTTTGATAATCTTGTTGACCGTCTCTACCTGTCCATTCGACTGTGGGTGCCGAGGTGATGAGTAGGCGTTCACAATGCCAAACCCTTGACACATACTACGAAACTTATCATTGTCGAATTGGCAGCTGTTATCAGAAACGATAGTTCTCGGAATCCCAAATCGGTAGATGATATTTTTCCACACAAAATCGATTACTTTATGCTCGATGATCTTTACGACTGACTCGGCCTCAGCCCACTTGATGAAGTAGTCGACCACGATTATAGCGAACTTGACCTGTCCCTTCCTAGTGGGCAAGGGACCGATGATGTCGATCCCCCATTGAGCAAACAGCCATGGCCCACTCATGGGGGTCATTTCTTCTGCCGGTTGCCTCGGCACAGCAGCAAAACGCTGGCACTTGTCGCACTTTCGAATAAAATTTTTGGAGTCTTGCTTAAGGGTTGGCGAGAAATACCCTTGACGAAGTATCTTCATGGCCAAGGCGCGACTGCCAGAATGGTTTCCGTAGATTCCCTCGTGAATCGCACGAATCACGTAGTCGGCTTCATCCGGTCAGAGACATCTAAGGTAAGGCTGAGAATGCCCCTTCTTGTATAGCACTCCATCCAATATGGCGTACCGAGCCACTCGGACCCTAAGTCACTTCGCCTCTAATTTATCCGAGGGGACCTCACCGTTTGATAGGTAATTGAAAATCGGGTCCATCTAACTAGGAATGGACTGGACAGGGTTAAATTTCTCTGACTGGCTAATGCTTGGGTGTTCAATGAACTCGACCGAAACAAAGCGTGGGACCTTCCCCTCGGAGGCCGAGGCGAGCCTCGCTAGGGCATCAGCCCATGAGTTCTCGGCTCTGGGGATCTGCCAGATGGTGCAACTCCAAAAATTCCCAATCAATTTCCTCGCTTCCTCAGGGTAGGCGATCATTCTGGCTTCCTTAGCTTCATACTCCGAGTAGATGTGGTTCACTACCAGCTGTGAATCACAGCAGACTTGCAGAATTTGAACGCCTAGGCTCGCTGCCAACCTGAGCCCAGCTAACAGTGCCTCATACTCGGCCTCGTTATTTGAAGCTTTGAACCCGAGCCTTATGGCGTATTGGATTGTTATTGAATCAGGTGCAACCAGGACAACACCGGTCCCAGCTCCTTTAATGTTGGAAGATCCATCAACATAAAGGACCCACCCCGAATCCGACGCTGCTTCTTGATTGTTCAGGGGGACAGATGGTGTCATTTCAACTTCCTTTCTGACTTGTTCTTCATCTAGAGTTGTGAATTCGGCGATAAAGTCAGCTACGGCTTGACCCTTGAGTGCTGTCCTGGGTTGAAATTGGATATCAAACTCTCCGAGTTCTACGGCCCATTTGGTCATCCGACCTAACACTTCGGGTCTCTGGAGGATCTGCCTCAGAGGAGAGTTTGTTAGCACAACTATGGAGTGGGCTTAGAAATATGGCCGCAGTCTTCTGGCTGAGACGACGAGGTACAGCGCCAATTTCTCCAAAGACTGGTACCTTATTTCGGATGGTACCATGGCTTTGCTTACATAATAGACGGGGTACTGTTTGCCTCCAACTTCTCTGATCAGAGCCAAACTGACAGCTGAGGCCGAGACGGTGAGGTAGAGGAACAAAGGTTCCCCTTCTTCAGGCTTGGTCAGTAGGGGTGGTGAACCCAAGTACTGTTTTAATTGCTGGAAGGCTTGCTCGCATTCCTACGTCCACTCCACCCTCTTGTGACCCTTCAGCTGCTGGAAGAAGGGAAGGCATTTATCCGTAGCCCTAAATATCAAGCGTCCGAGGGTTGCGACTCTTCCCATGAGACACTGTATTTTCTTGAGAGTCCGAGGCGAGTTCATGTCCAGGAGGGCTTTGATCTTGTCTGGGTTCGCCTCGATACCCCGCTGGCTAACTTGGAATCTCAGGAATTTCCCTAACTCAACCCCGAACACACACTTGGCGGGGTTAAGCTTCATCTGGTATTCATGGAGGACGTTGAATGTTTCTTCGAGATCAACAAGGTGGCCGGAGGCTTTGATACTCTTCACCAGCATGTCATCCACATACAACTCCATGGTGTGTCCGATCTGTTTGGCGAACATCTGATTCACCAGTCTCTGATACGTTGCCCCAGCATTTTTCAAGCCAAATAGCATGACCCGGTAACAGGAGAGTCCCCTGTCCGTGACAAAGGTGATCTTCTTCCTATCCGGGGAATGCATGACGATCTTGTTGTATCCGGAGTAAGCGTCCAGAAACGAGAGTAACTCGTGTCCGGCCGTGCTGTCCACCAGTTGGTTTATCCGAGGTAATGGGAAGCTGTCTTTGGGACGCGCCTTACTCAGATCGGAGTAGTCTACGCAAACCCGCCACTTCCCGTTTGACTTCCTGACGAGCACAACATTTGCTATCCAGTCAGGGTAGTATACTTCTTCTATAAAGCCCGCATCAAGAAAGACGGAGACCTCCTCGGCAATGGCTTCATATCGTTCAGCATCGAACGGCCTTCTTTTTTGCTTAACTGGCCGGTGGTCTGGGTCCACGTTCAGCATGTGGACTTGCACATCGGGTGAGATCCCCGGCATATCTGTATGTGACCATACGAAGACATCTCGATGTTGTCTCAAGAAGGCCAATAACTAGTTCCTCCGCTCGGGATTCAGTGATGATTCGAGCTGAACAGTTTTGCTCGGATCTGATTCATCGAGTGGCACTCTTATCAGATCTTTGACTGAGGAACTTTCTTCTGTCGATCCTCGAGGGTCCAAGGCGTACACTATGAGCGTTTGTTTGGTGGCCCCTTTCCTTATGGCTATTGCATAACACCTCCGGGCCTCGCATTGGTCACCTCGGAGATAACCGATCCCACCTTCGGCTGGGAACTTCATCATCAGATGATAGGTTAAGACGACCGCCGTCATCGCATTAAGGAAGGGTCAGCCCAGAATCACGTTGTGGACTGATGGAACATTGACAATTAAAAAGTCAACCAAAAGCGTGACTTGATGTTTCTCTTCTCCCGCTGTTACTGGGAGGGAGATGGCTCCTTCGGAGATGACTCTCTCTCCGGCAAAGCCTTGCAAGGGAGCCTTCATAGGTCGGAGCTTGGACCGTGGAATTTCCATCTTCTCGAGCGCCTCGGAATACATGACGTCAGCCAAACTCCCGGTGTCGACCAAGATACGGTACACTTTGTGATTAGCTATGGTCATAGTGACCACTAGCGCGTCATCGTGCGGATGATGGATCCCGCGTGCATCATCTTTTGTGAAGGTCAGGCTGCACGGAGTGACACGGAGTTCCTTGCTGGGACGTTCCGTCAGGTGAATGTGGTGTTCCGACTCGGAGCTCCGAGAATGGGCTTTCCGTGCCCTGTTCGAATCCCCTCCCCCAGCTGAGCCCCCGAAGATGGTGCGAATTTCGGTGGGCTCCTCTGGGGGGTTGTTCGAATGCTCTTGCGGCCGTTCTTCTCTCTGAGCAGATTTCTCCTTTTTGGCATAACGACGTAGATGTCCTTTGCGGATGAGGGACTCAATCTCTTCCTTCAGATCCACACAGTCGTTCGTGTTGTGACCATGGTCCCGGTGGAAGCGGCAGAATTTTCGCTTGTCCCTGTGTTCTGGATCAGCCCTCATGCAAACCGGCCAATTGAGTAGCCTTTCTCCTAGGATGTCTAGCAGGATTTGCTCGACGGATTTATTGAGCAGAGTGTAGGAACGGAATTTCCCTTCCGACCTACGGCTTGGACAATGATCGCGAAAAGCGCGGTCATCCGTCCCTTTGCTAGCCGGCTGGGAGTCTTCATTCCTGGATTTCTTCCCCTTGTTCGTCGAGTCAGACACCTGTGTGCCCTTTCAGGCATTGGTGAACTCCTCTGCGTTAGTGTACTTATGAGCTTTCGTCATGAAGTCCACTAGTGTCTTCGGTGGATTCTTTCCGATGGAGAAGGCAAACTTTCCTTCTTTCAGTCCGTTCAGAATGGCGACAAGGGCCATCTTATCATCGTAGTCCTCGACATGCAATGCTTCTTCATTGAAGCGGGTGATGTAATCCTTCAATGACTCCTTCGGGGTTTTCTTAATGATGAGCAGGTGGGTGTTGGGCTTCCGACTTCTCTTACTGCTTATGAATTGCGTGAGGAATAGTCGACTCAGTTCCGCGAATGAGCCTAAGGAATTTGGTTTCAGATTGCGATACCAAATCCGAGCAGATCCGGTGAGGGTAATAGAGAACCCTCTACACATCATCGCATCCGTTGCAGTCTGGATCTGCATCCATGATCTGTAAGACTCCAAGTGTTTGGATGGGTCCCCAGATCCTGAATACTGGATGACGGGAGGCATCCGAAACCTCTGCGGCATCACTTCAGCCATGATGGCTGAGGTGAAGGGAGGCTCGGTCTCTTCCATCTTTGCCTGGATCGTGGTCGGAACTGTCGATTGTTCTTTCTTTTCCTCCAATATCAGGAACTTATCCTTCAGTTCCGCAAAGCGCGCTTCCCAGGGATCCTTATTTTCAGCGACGACCTCTGGTGCATGTTCGACCTCCGACGTTCCTCTCTCTCTCTTTCGTTCTAGCTGATGACAGAGATCCGAGGACGGTAGGGTAGATGTTGCTGAATGAACGGTCGTCGGAGCCCGAGTAGTGGGGTTCCGCACGGATACCTCCGCGCGTGCCGTAGGAAGATTTTGACTCGAATACGGTACCCCCGAGTGTTGGGGGGCTTCGGGCCTCACACTCCTCCGTACGGAGCGAGTTTCTATGAACAGCCCTACCGGCTCGAGGACGGGTTGTTCTTGAGCAGGGTGTAGCTCTGGCTCTCTCTGTTTCATTCAATTTATCTCGTCGCGCAGGGCCTGGATCTCGTTCTGCATGGTGTGATACTTGCTCGACAGATTACGGGAACGCTGGGAAGGCCCTGGTGCGGACTCGGCATGAAGCGATGATGATGATCGAGTTTGCTCATTGGGTTGCGGCTGCACCGCTGCAGCTTTCTTCTTCTTCACCATTGCTTGGGAAAATGAGAACATAACTTCTAGTTTCAGGTTCCCACAGACGGCGTCAAAAAATATTGATGCCAAAATTCGGTCGGCCCTCCCTCCACGTCGATCACCACATATAATCCCTATAACCTGCACCAGGAAAGCAAGCAAAGGTGACCCTGGCTAAGCCGGGGGACCCTCTGATGCATAAGTCAGGACAAGGGAATCAGGGTCTGAGTAGAGAGTAGAGGAGAGCTCGATTTTGCGTACCTATAGATATGGCGATGTGTACTATTTACACCTGCCTATGAGGCGGTCTGAGTCCGATAATCTCGACACGATTAGAGGGATTCTAGGATCATGGAGATATTGCCCGCAATCTACTGATCGCGCAGCGTATCTGGTGGATCGTGCGCTCCTGCGATCGAAGTTACCGGCTATGTCTCGATATGGCAATTTTCATATTGAACGAGTGGGATATGCACGTAGGAGAGTCTGCTCGGCCCGACTTATCTAAGGATACCACTAGTCCGATCCGCCTAATTGGCTCAGTTGGTTCCACCATGGCTGGCAGGGCTGACTTCAATAAGCGGTGTGGTTAAGGCATCGGAGATCATCCGATCGGAGTATGATTCTGAGTCGCGCACCAACTGTGTCGTCTGCTCGGATGGATCAGGTCCTGAAGTAGGTCAGATGGATCATGCCTCGGCTCGGATGGGCGCTTGGGTCAGTGTTGTACAGTGAGCTCGGATTTTCCATAACAGTCCGAATTAAACATCCAAAAACATATATTGGATGACTGAGATACGTTGGGGATGCTCCTTGGACCGAACCTTGCACGAGAAGAAAAGACTTAACAGAAAAAACGCTAACCGACCGTTGACATGTTCAACATACATGCATGAACATTTCAAGAATACAAGTTGGCTGACGTCTAGGCCTTGCATACATGGGTTGTCGGGCGCGTGCAGATGGGCCCACCTGCAAATTGCAGTTCTTCACGGAAAGGTGCGTTAGCATACGAGAATGAGATAAGCAATTGAGAATAGATACTCAGCGAATATTATAGAGAAATTTCCGATTGTACGTCCCATTTATGGCCCATTTCTGAGACGAAGACCACCTCATTTTACCTTCCAAGAATAAGCCCCAGCTGTATGGACGCATTCCCAAAGGTGGAAAATGCTCCTGCTTTTCCTCCCACAAGAGGATCGGCCGCTGATGCTCCGCGAACTCCGAGTTGTACGAACGGTTCAAAAGATATCAAAGTTACATGGGCCCCACAGTTATGTATTTATTATATCCACAACGTTCGTCCATATTTCGAGATCATTTTAGAGCATTATCCAAAAAATAAAAAAATATCATACCTAAAGATCAACTGGACCACACCACAAAGAGCAGCGGGAAAATTGATTTTCAACGTTAAAAATTTTGTAGGGTCACAAAGACCTGGGTGAAGAGGAAAAACAAATTTCATAATGATCCAAAACTTCAGTGAGCCCTAAAAGGGTTTCAATGGTAGACGTTCGATCCTCCACTTCCTTTTACAGTGTGGTCCACTTGATAGCTAAATCTGTCTTATTTTTCGTCTCAAGACTTAATATGAGTTCGCCAAATAGATGGAAGGTTTGGATATAACACATACCTCATAAAAGGTCCCATAAAGGCAATGGAGATTACAACAGGGAAAAAAAAAAAACCTGGAACCTATGGCTACGGATTATAACCGTAGCCATAACCACAACCCATGCTTTTTTGATATGTCCTTTGCTATGTATCGAAGGCCTTTCGATATATACTTTGATGTATCGAAGGCCTTTCAATATGATTGAAAAAGGTTCAGAACTATCCAGCGAGTTTGCATAACAAATCTAGCAATTTTCGATACATATCGAAATGTATTCGATATGTATCGAAGCTATAGCTACGAATTATAGCCGTAGTTATAATTATAGTCCATAAAAGTCTATACAAATATTTTATTTTTTATTTTTTTTACCTGGAACATATATATATATATATATATATATATATATATATATATATATATATATATATAAGTATATAAAATTTTTATTCCCTCTTTTTTTCATTTCTTTCTTTATTCATTTAACAAGAATATCTTCTAAACCAAAATTAGTTACTTGACGTACCATATATGATTTTAGGGTATGAGAATCTATTTTAGCCAACTAACCTTGTTATTTTCCAAGATTCCATCAGGTAGGAGAAGCTACCTACCTAATGGAATCTTGGAAAATAACAAGGTTAGTTGGCTAAAGTAGCTTCTCCTACCCCAAAATCATATATGGTACGTCAAGTAATTAGTTTTGGTTTAGAAGATATTTTTGTAAAATGAATAAAGAAAGAAATGAAAAAAAAGAGGGAAATTTTTTTTATATGTTTATATATACATATTTATATAAATATGTATTAAAGAAAATTGTAGGTAGAATAAAGTTCTCCATGTAGAAAAAATAAATAAATAAATAAATAATTACATAGACTTTTACGGACTATAGTTATAGCTACGGCTATAATCCGTAACTAGAGCTATACACGAGCAGACTAAGGCTCGAGTACTCGCTCGACTCGACTCGGAATACTCGACTTGTACTCGACTCATCTGAGTTAGAGCCGAGTACGAGCGAGTTTTCACTACTCGTTTAGATTACGAGTAGAGTACGAGTCTAGAGGTACTCGACTCGTACTCGACTCGTTCCAGTGTATATAAGTCCGCCTGAAAAAAAAAACCCTAACCCCACCCCGCGCGTCATTTTCCAACAGCGCTACCCCGCCCTTCCTTTTCAAGAGCGCCCAAACCCTTCCCTCCCAGCGCCCGTCTGTTCGAAAAAAAACGGTCTCTCTCTCTCCCCTCCCTCTCACAGCGCCCGTCCAGCCGTCCCTCTTCTTCCCTCTCTCTCTCTCTCACTCGCCCTTGTCCCTTGTCCGGCAGTGCTAGAAGCCTAGACCCTACCGCTCGTCCCTGCGGCCTGTCCAGTGACAGAGCTCGCCCCTGCCACTCGTCCGGTGCCGCAGCTCGTCCCTGCCAGGCTGCCACTCGTCTCGTCGTCCGTCGTCGCCCTGCCCTGCACGCAGCTGCCGGTCGTCCCTCTTCTGCTCGCCCGGTAAGGTGTGGGGTTGATTTTTTTTATTTTTTATTGCTAATATATGTTAGAAATTGTTAATATAGTTTAAGATTAACCTGATATTTGTGTTTTCATACAATACCCAAGTCTAATATGCCATTGGTATTTGGTAACGAACATATACATATTGATAAATTGGTATTTGTGTTTTCATACAATATCCAAGTCTGATATTTGTGTTTTCATGCAATACCCAAGTCAGCATACCTAGTGTACAAAGTAAGTGTACATGAGCCAAACATCATAAGTGATAGGTGAGAATCTCAGATGAACTTTGATGTTTTGGCAGAGTTTGATGGATGATGTACAATCAGTGTATGGTTTTATGTATGTATTCCATATCTAGGTAGTTGATAATTTAGATGGTTTGAATTTGGGTAAATGGATGTTGCATCCACAGTTAACAAAACCAATAGTTTTGGAAAAAATTTTGCAAAAATAGTTCTATTATTTAGAACGGTACTTAAGAAGATATGAAAAAAAAAAGAAGAAGAAGAAGAAGAAGTCAATCTTATTTTTCTAGAAAAACTTATTTAAACATTTTTTTTCAAGAAATTTGAAGGTAATTTTAAAAATAGATATTAGTTGCAGTTAAATTTAATAAGATGGATTGTTAGTATAAAGATTACTTGGAAAATGAAAGATTTGAGAGGCAAAGATTGATATTAATCTACCATTTGATCACCTAAATATTACTCATATAAAATTTTTTCCATTTTAATCGAAATTTTGTATTTAAACTTATTTACATACAACACACGTACATATATACAAACATGTATAGTTGTTTTTTGAACTCCATACTTTAGCTGAAACAATAGTTTAAGAACTTGAAAACTAGACTCAACATCCAGCCAAGTTGCATTTATTTGAAGACTTATTCTTAGAATTTTTATTTTTAACTGTATTTTGGCCATCTTTTAATAATGAAAATCAAACTAATTAAATGCAAAGGCATGCTTACGGATGGTTGTATTATCCACTTGTGAATTTTAATTTGGAGGTCTGTCTAACTCTATTCTTCTAGAAGGTCACACATTCAATACTCGTATATTATTTATTCAAGGGTGAACATCTAACTCCCAATTGTTTACTTTAGTACTGTGTGGCCCACCTGAATTACAAGTCATCATTTTGTTTGTTTGTTTGTTTCTAAGCCTATCGTAGGTCTTCAATTAATATCATGGTGGGCCTATTAAAGTCAGAGTGGGCCTATCAATTAATAATTCCTAGTTAGCTAGATGATAAATGTCATTATGTCAATTTCAACATGCTCCTTTGTTTGCATAGATATGAATTATTTGTATTGTTTTAGTTGTAGACTTGTAGTATAGGATAATCAGTTACCCATTTGAGGATTTTTATGTTACCAGACATAAATTCAGTGTATTCTTGGATGTATAGAAATTGCTCAAATTGTCCCTTTTTGGACAGTTCAAGGTTAGATAGATTGTAATGTCTTCATTTATTCTAATTTAAATGCATATGTTTGTTCTGGTTACGTCTCTCCTTTTTCTCTCTGGATATATTTCATATATTTATTTCCGTCGTCAAATATCCACACTTTGTGTTGATGATTGACATGGGAATCAAATACAAGATTAATATATTCTGGAGAGATAAGGAGAGTTGCTGCCGAAATTTTGGTGTAACATTTAAATTGAAAAATGAAGCATTACAATCCATCTAACTTTGAATGGGTGACTGATTTAGACAGTTAAGTAATTATGCCTGTCTAGCGGTCTACCCATCTAGGACCCTAGGTATAGCCGTATAACATATCAAGAACTTTATTTTATAGATGGCTTGTCAAGATGAAAGCCCAAATACCCCTGGAATGGGTGCATCGACCACATCTCCTCTAATAGTAGAGGGAGACACAGACACGTCAACCGCATGCAAAAGAAAGAAGAAGAGATCAGCAGTGTGGGATGATTTCAAAGATGTGACAGTTAACGGTGTACAGAAGATAAAGTGTATTAACTGCAAAGGGTTATTCAGCAAGATTCCAGGAGGATCTAGGACACGTCTTCAACATCTAATTAGACATTCGAAGACGTGCCCTAAGAAAGTAAGACTCCCTCCTCCCGGCCAACAGACGCTGTCATTTACGAAATCAGAAGGGGACGACTCCCAAGGCGTAGTGTCCACTCATAAGTTTGACAAGGAGAAGCTGAATGATTGGTTTGCTAGATTAGTGATTTTGGAAGAAAAACCTTTCAGAATGATTGAAAGTAAAGGGTTTAGGGATTTCTGTCAATTCCTTAACCCTCGGGCCGAGAATGTCTCCCGTGTCACAGTGCAAGAGAAAGCATGAAAATGTACACAAAGGAGAAGATGAAACTGGAAGAAGTTTTGGCTCCAATGACCAGAATAGCTTTGACTTCTGATTTATGGACGGCGTCCAATCAAAGAAAAAGATACATTTCATTAATCGCTCACTATGTCGATAAGGATTGGAAACTATGCAAGAGAATTTTGAACTTCAAACACCTTCCTCCTCCACATACTGGTTTACTTATTTCAAATTGCATTTACAGTTGTCCAGAAGGCTGGGGCATTGAGAAGAAAATTTCAGCAATAACTTTAGACAATTCTTCAGCAAATAACAGTGTCATTTCATGCTTACGTAACCAGTTCAGGGCTAAGAAAATTTATTTTTTGAAGGAAAAATATTCCAGGTCAGATGTTGTGCCCATATCGTAAATTTGATTGTACAAGAAGTGCTGAAAGAAATCGACGATACTATAGAAAACATAAGAGAAAGTGTGAAATATATAAGAGGGTTGCCATCGAGACTGAGTGTATGGAATGACATCATCCAACGTTTGAATGTACCATCTAAAAAAATGTTGAAGTTGGATGTCTGTACACGTTGGAACTTGACCTATGAAATGTTAGATGCGGCAATGGAATTACAGCTTGCATTTCCTGAATATGTGACGCGTGACAGAACGTATTCTTGGTTTCCGAGCACAGATGATTGGGCCAAAGCACAACAAGTTCACACATTTCTCCAAGTTTTCTACGATTGCACGAAGATTTTTTCTAGGAATCAGTATCCAACCGCGAATCTGTTTCTTCCGTCTCTTTGTAAGATTAAGGATGCTCTGCAAAAAAATGTCAGTGCGGGTCCAAATTTCATACGCCAGATGACAGTTGGTATAAAGACGAAGTTCGATAAATACTGGGACGAATATCATTTGTTGATATCCTTGACAGTTGTTCTTGATCCCCGTTGTAATATGAGATTGGTTAGCTTTATTTTCATGAAGCTTTATCCTACTGAAAGAGCGACAGCAGAGGCATCTAAGGTTCATCAAGCCCTTGAAGATCTATACAAATCGTATGTTAATACTTTACCTGCAGCGAGTGTTGAAGAAAGTAGAGATGCGAATATTTCTTTACCTGGTAATCCGGATGTACTAAATGAATACATATCATATTTGGCAGAAGCACGAATGAGAGTTGATACTAAGGAATTAGAGTTAGAAATGTACCTCAAGGAGCCAATCGTAGTGCGAGCTGAATTTGATGTGTTGGAATGGTGGAAGATGAGGGTTAATGAATCAAAATACCCTACATTATCTGTAATGGCACGGGACATATTATCAATACCAATTTCAACAGTGGCATCAGAATCCGCATTCAGCACAGGGAGCAGAGTTGTGAACAAGTATCGAAGCTCACTTTCGCCAAACACAGTTGAAGCGTTGATTTGTACGCGAGATTGGTTGCGCCCGATATGGGGAGGAGATATGAATGATGATGATGTAGAAGAGGAGATTGAGATTTGTGACGAGTCTCTAACTACAGATCAGTAATTATTTTCAGTTTTTCAATTTTTTTGGCTGAATGTTGAATGATCTGTAATATTATTTCACTGCAACTGCAAACACGAAAGTATTGGTCCTTTTGGAATGTGGTTTGGAAGACTTTGAATCTTTGATATTTATTTACATATGTCTGTTCATTTTCTTTTATTTTTGAATTTTGATACATTTATATTGCTTTCTTTTGTTCTTATATCAAGTTCAATTTATTTAACAATTTTTTAATTTTTTTATTAAAAATTGAATGTAGATATGTCGTCATCTGAGCCATCGACAAACATTTGGGACTATGTTTCCCTAGTTGAATCACCACCACGGTCTGAAAAAATAAAGATTAAGTGTGGTTTGTGTGGCGCAAAGTTTGTACACAAGACTAATCGCTTTCGCTTACACTTGTCATGTCGAGGTGGTGATGCAAAACCATACCCCAATACCCCTAAGGATGTCCAAATTCTTTTTCAAGCCTTGTTAGATTCGAATAGAAAGCCTTTCACTCCATCCAAACCTTCTGCTTCTGGATCTAGTACACAAATGACATCCACAAAAGATGCAGAGGAGGAAGTCAGATTAAAAGCTTTGGAAGAAGAACAATTCCAACTCGCGTTAAAATGCAGTATAGAAGATGTTTCTAGACTTCAACGATATTCGAGTCAAAGACAACACGATGTTCGAGTTACTCGTCGAGTACGACAAACAAGAAGAAGAAAAAGAGTAACAAATTCAAATTCCTGACTCGTCTCGGTAAATTTTATAGGGCATTGGGTACTACATACAATTCTTCACATAAAACAAGTTTAAAAAATCTAGTTCAAAGTATAGAAGAGCACAAAGGAAAAATCTCTTCGCCTTCTGACTCAGAGGAAGTGAACCAATTTGTATATGAAAAAATAGATAGCAGTTCCGATGGATCAGATGACAATACAGGAACAGGAAGTATAAAACCCGTATCCTAATTCGTACTGTTCCTTAGACTTTCGCGGTCATTCCGATCGATTTCCGGTGACTCGGGATCTGTAACCGGCGTTGCGCGAAATCCTGAAACGGATTCTGTCAGTCTGAGTCAGTTCGACATGAGACTTGTACCAGTGCGACCGCGCTGTCGCCGCGGTTCCGATGCCGCATCTCACGCACCGAGGCGATACCCAGGCCAGGAGATGTGGGCCCGCGTTCAGTTCGAGAAAACACCACGCGTTGCGGATTACGAGGAAATCTCTACAAGATGTCCCATCAATCAATCAATCACTCATGTCAAGTACAAGTCAAGTCACTCCATACCCAAGTACAACTAACCCATGTCATGCCCATACCTTTCTCTTACACAAGCAACCCAAAGTCCACTCTCACATCACTTCATCTATCACCAAACCCATCACACATCACTCCATCACCCTTTTTCACCCATCACTCCCCTCTCTCTCTCATTCATTCTCAAAAAAAATCTCTCCAAGCAAAAATTTCACACGTCCAAGCATTCCCAAGCTTTTCCAAAGGCCAAGTGTGGCCCACCCTCTCATCTCTCATCCACACCATCAAAGGTCCATCATCCACCGTCCAAGGCGAAGGCAAGGAGCATTGGAGGCCAAGGGAGCAAGGAGGAGGCTTAGAGGTGGGTGATCCACCGTTAAATTCTTTTTAGGGACCACTTATTGGTGGGACCCATTTTTTTATGTATGATTTGTATTATGTGGGGCCCATAGTGGCAGGGCCCCACCATCACCGTCTATTGCTCTCTCTCTCTCTCTCTCTCTCTCTCTCTCTCTCTCTCTCTCTCTCTCTCCTTATCCTTTTCCTAAAATGAAGTGGGCCCCACCAATTCATGATAAATCTACTCCATTCATCAAATGGTGTGGCCCACCACACTTTAGGTGATATGATACGTGTATATATATATATATATATATATATATATATATATATATATATATACATATACATATACATATATATTATATTATATTAATATTACACACACATATATATATATATGTATATGGTGGGCCATGTATATGTGGGACCCACCATGATGATGTATTTATCCATGTCGTCCAGCGTCCCTGGACGCTGGACGGGCGTGTTAGCCATCATGGAATATGTGTACAGGCGGCATGGGCGTGTACTGACAAGAAAGAAAAAAGAAAAGAAAAGAAAAAGGGGTTGCTTTGGGATGGACCTTGCATGCAGGCCCCACTTTGATGTATGTATGCAATCCACGCCATCCATTCCATTTTTCATATCATTTTAGGCGTTGAGCCGAAAAATGAGACCGATCCAATCATCTGGCGGGCCGTGGTATTAAGAATGGTAGTATTTTCCGTTGAAAACTTGGAAGAATGATTTCTGGGGTCCACCAGAAGCTTGAACCCACCTGAAACTTGGTTTGGACCCTTAATTTTGTGAGACACATGCAATGGATGGGGTAGATCTGTTTAATGTGGGTCTCACCTAGGAAAATAAAAATAAAGAAAATCCATGCATGCATTTGCGTACTTGACGTCCAGAGAAAGAAAGGAAAAGAAGGGAAATGGTGGGCCACTCTTGCAAGCCCCAACTTAATGCATGTATTTAATCCAAGCCTTCCACCATCTTCCTCAGATTAATTTAGGCATTGAGCCAAAATTTGGGACCAATCCAGAACTCAGGTGGGCCATACCATCTAAAATCATGTGAAGACATGCCTGAAACATACAAAAGCATTTGGTGGGGCCTATCTAAAATTTGGACGTGGTTGAAACTTGGTTTGGATGCCTAATTTTGTGGAACACATGCAATGGATGGGGTAGATCTGGTTAATGTGGGTCCCACCTAAGATAAAAAAATAATTTTCTTTTTTGGCATGACTTTGTGCCATGACGTCCAGAGACGTCCATGTTAAAAAGGGTGGCCGCATTGGCCCACTTGTAGACTCCACCATGATGTATGTTTTACATCTATACCGTTCATTTAATAGGTCCCCTTGAATGGTGCGTTGACTCAAAAAAAAATCATCCACAAACTGAACTCAGGTGGGCCATACCATCCAAATCATGTGAAGACATGCCTAAATCATATAAAAACACTTGGTGGGGCCTACCTGAATTTTTAATGTGGCTGAAATTTGGTGTGAACCCTCAAACAGGTGGGACACACGTAATGGACGGGTTGGATTGCAAATAAACACTTTGGTGGGTCCTGCATGGGACCTACTGTGGTATGTGTGGCTTACCACACCGTCAAAACAGTGGGTGATGACACCCACTGTGATGCAAGTGTTTCACTCACGCCGTTCGTCCACGGTAGTGGACGGTGGCCCCTACTCAGATGTATGTATTGTGTCCACGCCGTCCATCACGTCGGCCCCTGGCCACGTGACGTTATGAATAGGTTTGGATGGCAATAAACATTACAGTGGGCCCTAGGCCATGTGATTCTATGAACAGTTTGGATGCAAATAAATAGTACAGTGGACCCAGGTTGGGTAGAAAATATACATTACGGTGGGCCCTGGGTCTATATGACCTTATCAACAGGTTTGAATGGAAAATAAACATTTTGGTGGGCCCCTTGCTACATGGCCTTATCAACAGTTGGGATGTAAAATAAACATTTTGATGGGCCCCTTGCCACACGGCCTTAACAACAGGTTGGGTGACAAATACGCATTTCAGTGGGCCCAGGATTGGATGGAAAACAAATGTCATAGTGGGCCCACATGGGAGTCTACCATGATGCATGAGTTTCATCCAAACTGTCTAACCATTTTGAGATCATTTTAAGGCCAATGTTGAGGCCCACTTTGTTATATATGGGCCCATGTGTGTAGGCCCATTTGATGTATTTGTGGCCTAATGTTGAGGCCCACTTTGGTATATATAAGGCCTATGTGATTAGGCCCATTTGATGCACATAAAGCTTATGTGATTGGGCTCATTTTAATGCATTTTAAGGCCCATGGGTGATGGCCCATTGCAAAGTACCTAAGGTCGATTGGTGAGACCCATTGAGGTGTCCCACTTGATGAATATAAGGCCCATGAGATACGGCCCATTTGATCTATTTGAGGCCCAATGGGATGTACCTAAGGTACATTGCAATGTGTGATTCCGCCATGATTTATTTAATGATATTTAAGGCGAACCGAGCCTTGGGAGCAATGATGGTTTGATGTCCACATTGTAAGGTTAATGTTGGTTAAATGTCCGCATTGTCACTCTCCCTAGGGCCTACTGATAGGCCTAACTCTTTGTGTATGAGGCCCATGTGCAGGGCCCACCTGTGACGTATATTAGGCTCAGGTGTAGGGCCCACCCATTAAGTATTGGGGCCTGTGGATTGTGATGTATCTTCGGCCCAGATGGCAAGACCTAATGTTATGTATGAGAGACCTAAGGGATGTGGCCCATTACGATGTGTTTGGGGCCTATGGATATGGTTCATTATACTGTACATGCGGCCCGTATATGGGGACCATTATAATGTTACATATGGCCTTATGTGAGGACTAATGTGGTACATGTCAGGCTTAGGTGATAAGGTCCACTTTGATATACTTGTGGCCCAGTAGTGCGCTCCATTGATGTGACTCACTTAATGTGTATGAGGCCCATTAGTGCGGCTCGTTGATGCAGCCCACCTGTTGTGTACATGTAACCCTTGAGTAAGGCCCATTGTGTTGTATATTAGGCCCTTGTGTGAGGCCGTGGGCCCATTATATGTTTGGATCTGTGAGGGTCACTTCTTGGGGCAATGTTGGTTAGATGCCACATTGTCGAGGTCGATTGTTGATGCCGGATATTGATACCAATTATGAGTATGTGACTGCATAGTATCATGATTCATGCCCATACGCATCATCTGCATGTATGTTATGAGATATGATTGACCATTGCATATGTCATAGTGCTGGTTGTTACGAGACTCCCTGATAGGCAGAGATTGTCTCACATGAGCGCACGGTTTGCGTAGGATTGATGCATGATTGGATTGTATGACTCATGCATCTTGCATTGTGTGCTGTGATTACTGTATGCCCTAGCGACATCAGGGTCGTAGCCTCCACAGGCATATCGTGGATGGCCAGATGGGACACCGAAAATCTGTTCTACATGGGATGCTATAGATATCCCTGGGTGAAAGTCCCTAAACCCTCTTGGTTCCAGAGGATGCTCCAACGTCTAAACCGAGTGGGTAGATAGGCGCCGAGTGCCGATTACCAGATGGCTGCGCTCTCCACTGTGTCGCTGTCGGTTGGAAGGGGGTGTAGCTTTACCTGCATGAGAGGAGGGGGCAATGCTAGGCTGAGTCTGACCAGCTCGAGGAATTGGTCTGCTATTGACGAGCCGGGCCCGATATTGGCAGACGGATAGTGAGGTCTCTTCCACTCACCTGTTGCGCGCGATGGGACGGCAATCTGGTATGGAGTGTAATATACCCCGGTGATTTTTCAGAGAGAAATCGTACTAATATGTGGACTTATTGAGTAGGAATTGCATGTTCATTCATTCATTCGTTCATTCACTATCCACTCGGCTTGGTGGTGCACAATTAATTATTGTGTACCTTCGTTATGGCAAGAATTTCGGTTGGGCGCGCGACTAACCTGAGATCAGGAGTCTACCATATTAAGTCTGACTATCCAAATTTAGGTATGGGACTGATTTAGATAGAAGTCCTTGTGGTGGACCCCGTAGCCTGCGATACTACGTACTATCATCCCGACTTCACACTCCAGCATGGTCATTTCATTCGCATCGCATATTGCATTACATCCGCAGGTATATGGTATTTTGGATTGCTATATTTCTGTACTTATATGGCTTCGACAGACTTAGCAGGCTTTGTATATTGCATTACATCCTCGGCATCTGATATTTGACTCTTTATGACTCCTTAGTGCATATCTGTTTTATATTACGTTTCTGATAATTGACTGACTTATGAACTTGTCCATACTTTCGCTTACTCTGTCATTGTATGATTTATGATCTTGTCAGTATTTCAGGTTATTCCGATAATGTACGATTTATAAATTACCAGTAATTTCGGTATTGTATGATGATGGTATTGTATTGAACATTTGATACTTACCTTGTGCACACACTTACACCACCCTCTATGCTTTCTATAAGCTTATGCACGATAGATGCGTGCAGGTGATGTTAGGTTGCAGCAGTGTTGAGCTTGGAGCGTGCAGTGGTCTTCTGGAGCTTGATTTTTCTTTATTAATGTATTCCCTTTCAGCATTGTACTCAAATGATTATATTAGTGGATATGTGATGATGATGTTTCCTTTATAATTTGGGTAAACTTGTGGTTATGCTTATTACAAGACAAGTGTACGTTCGAAAAATCCTCCTTGTAGGATCCCAGGATCGGAATCTGGCATATGTTGCAGTGGGAACCGAGAATGAGGTACTAAGGAGGCTGTCGGCACCGGATTCGGCGATCGAGATTCTTGCGAATCTGATTTCTGGGTTTGGGGCGTGACAAGAAGGCACTCATCTTATGGAGGTTATTAGTTATAAATTATCATTTTGAACAATGTAATGTAATTATGTAAATATGTTAATGTAATTATCGAAGTTTTTTAATCATAAATTATGTGCATTTTATATATTTTATTGTTTTGTTTAAAGCTCGAACTCATTACTCGAAAATCCTGCTCGAATTGGGCTCAAATCCAGACTCGTACTCGAACTCGCCTCGAAAACTCGCACTCGACTTGACTCGATTTCTGCTCATACTCGAACTCGTCTCGAAAACTCGGACTCGACTCGACTCGTTTACTACTCGTACTCGGGCGAGTAGAGTTCGAGCAGGGGGTCATGCTCGTTGGCCGAGTAGAGCCCGAGTACGAGCCGCGCTCGGTCGTTAAGAGTCGAGTACGAGTAGGGCAATACTTGACTCGACTCGACTCATGTACAGCTCTATCCGTAACTATAACTTCAATACACATCAAATACACTTCGATATGTATCTAAAATTACTAGATTTTTTTATGCAAACTCACTGGACAGTTCTGGACCTTTTTCGATCATATTGAAAGACCTTCAATACATCAAAGTATATATCGAAAGGACTTGGATACATAGCAAAGGATATATCGAAAAAGCATGGGTTATGGTTATGGCTACGATTATAATCCGTAGCCATAGGTTCCAAGGTTTTTTTTTTTTTTTTTCCAGTTGTAATCCCCACCCCCTTTGTGGATCCTTTTATTAGGTATGTGTTATATCCAAACCGTCCATCTATTTGGCAAATTCGTATTAATTCTTGAGAAAAAAAATAAGATAGATTTAGCTATCAAGTGGACCACACTGTAAAAGGTAGTGGAAGATTGAACATCTACCGTTGAAACCCTTTTAGGGGTTGCTGAAGTTTTGGATCATTATGAAATTTGTTTTTCCTCTTCACCCATGTCTTTGTGACCTTATGAATAGATTGGATGGAAAATAAATATTGTGGTGGGCCCTACAAAATTTTTAACGTTGAAAATTAATTTTCCCGCTGCTCTTTGTGGTGTGGGCTGCTCTTTGTGGTGTGGTCCAGTTGATCTTTGGGTATGAATTTTTTTTTCAATAATGCTATGAAATGATCTCAAAATATGGATGAATGTTGTGGATATAATAAATACATAACTGTGGGGCTCATGTAACTTTGATATCTTTTGAACCGTTCGTACAACTTGGAGTTCGAGGAGCGTCAGTGGCCGATCCTCCCGCAGAAGGAAAAGCAGGGGCATTTTGCACCTTTGGGAAGCGTCCGTACAGATGGGGCTTATTCTTGGAAGGTAAAATGAGGTGGGTTTTGTCTCGGAAATGGACCATAAACGGGTCCTACAGTCGGAAATTTCTCAATATTACAGGTTCTGTTCATCCGCAACCGGACAGGTGTGGACCGTTTACATTGGTCGATTTTTCTTGACCATTTACACGTGCGCCGCACCTGGTGATGACCGTTTCAGTTTCACTTTCGAGACAGATCTACTCACTGGGAAGCACCAGATGAACGGATTTGATCTGGCAAACACGCTCCTCTCTTCCACGTGTAGGGCACTGATCTCCCCTCCTCATGCTTGTGTCCCAAGCAAGAATGGTGCTTATTATTATTATTATTATTATTATTATTATTTAAAACGTTGTATTACACATTCTCCATTGATATTCAAAATCCTTTTGACTACCGCAAAACCTACCTTCTTCACATAACACCCACTATCCATCAATGGCTGCTCAAATCATTATCCAATCCCTCCATCACCCATCCCATTATAGAATAGCCGTCCATCGCTCATGACACACCAACGAAGATGAACGGCACCAACACCTCTGATTGATTGATGAACAATGACATGATGAGCAGTAGCGGGTTCTACGGCCTTGGCTTCACCATTGCCATTTTCTTTCTCCTCGTCACCACCATCGCCGTTGTTTCCTACCTCTGTACCCGGCCCTCCTCATCCCCAACCCACCAGTCTCGAGAGCTCCACGGGCCCACTCAACATCAACCGCCTGTAGCTGACAATGAAGTGGGCCTTGATGAAGCCACCCTCTTGAGCTACCCCATGTTACTTTACTCGCACGCCAAGATCCACAACAAGGACACCACTTCATCTTGCTGCCCCATCTGCCTCGCGGATTACAAGGACACAGACATGCTGCGGCTACTGCCTGACTGCAGGCACCTATTCCATGTTAAGTGCGTGGACGCCTGGCTGCTGCTGCACCCAACATGCCCTGTTTGCCGCACGTCGCCTTTGCCGACCCCTCTTGCAAAGGTTGTCCCGTTAGCAAGCCAGGTATGAAGCGGCCATTCGTATTGGATCTGCTTCCTTTATGTAGAATGTAAAACAAATAGCATCACTACAGAGTTTGTGTTTGAAGCTCATAGCCTTCGAAAATTCGCTGGGTTTGCATTCAGAAAAGTTGTACATGTAAAATAGAATCTGATTGCCACTGGGATTAGAGAGTGTCCATTTGATTTTAGCTCCTCTAAATAACGGGGAACGTGTCAGAGGTCTGAACCATTCATCGGTTGGGCCTCTGGACTCGGATGGAGTAGTGTAGCATACAGCAACCACGTCCCTACCTTATGCTACTGAAAATTTCTGTGGGTCCATATTTGTTTTATCCAAGCCGTCTATTCATTTTTTTTCGAGCTCATTTTAGGGAATGCACGAGTGACCCACACTACAAGAAACAGTAATGAATGAACGGCCACCTTTAGAAACTTCACAGGTCCCCGTAACGTTTATTTGCGAGCCAATGTGTTGATAAGGCCATCGAGACTTGGATAAAGAGAAAATACAAATATCAGCTTTATCGAAAACTTATGTAGCTCCGACGAAATTTTTAATGGTGCTGGGCGTTCAAACGCCACTGCTTCCTATGGTGTGGTCCACCTGAGATTTGGATCTGCCTCACTTTTGGGCTCATGTCCTGAAATAAGCTGGAAAAATGGATGTACTACATGGATAAAACACATACATCGTGGTGGACACGGATTGGCTGGTGTACCTCACACCAGTTGTATAGCTGTTGTATTGATGTGAGTAACTTATGTAGGTCTGATCATGAGGTACGTGTTATATCCAAACCGTCCACCCATTTGGCGAGCTAGTCTTAACTCCTGAGATGAAAAATAAGTTAGATATAATTATCAAGTGGACCACGCTATAAAAAGCACTGAAGGATTGAATGTCTACCATTGAAATTCTTTTTGGGGTCACCGAAGTTTTGGATGAATATGAAATTTTTCTTTTTCATTCAGGTCTTTGTGATCTCATGAACAAATTGGATGGTCTTTGTGATCTCATGAACAAATTAGATGAAAGATAAACATTATGGTGGGCCGTACGTTTTTTTTTTAACAGTGAAAATTATTTGCTAAAATCATTATCTCCACTGCTATTTGCGGTGTGTCTCAGATGATTTTTTTGATATGATTCATTTTCTGTATAATGCTTTAAAATGATCTCTAAAAATAGATAAACCGACACCGTGGGATGTAACTTTGACCTCCTTTGAACCATTCGTACAACTCGCGTTCGAGGAGCGTCAGTGCTCTCTTCGCACGAGTCACGACACGTACCTACAGCAGCTATATAGCTGGTGTGTGGTACACCAGCCAATCCGCTTCCCATCGTTGTGGGGCTTAGAGAGCTATTCCAGCAGTACACAGTACAGACGTGGGTGCTGTGTGCGGCACTACACTATCCCAGTCCCTCAACACATGGATCATCTGGCCCAAAAATGAGGCCGACCCATTCATCCAGCGGGTGCTATGTGCAGAATAAATGGTCAGCTAAATCATTTTCTTTTGTATTCCCCTTTTGCCCACGTTGATGAGTGGAGCAGTGATTTTTCATCATTATTGCATCTTTATGGTTGAGCCTGCCTGATGGTGCCGGTAGACTTGTGTGGGCCGGAGTAGTAAATCTTGCGCATATATAGAAAATTATCACTGCCTCTTGGTAGCTTTAATGCAAAGTGGTGAAGTCCACGGTACAATTACCGCCTATAAGTCCTGATTAATCAGATCTAGGAATTTTATCATATATATTGTCATATTAAAAAATAAAAGCAGTGTTTTATATTGTGGGGCCCAACACTAACAGAGATCTATATTCAATAGTCCATCCTCCTCTGATGTGGCATGGGACAGTTTTGTCTACCCCACATCAGACTGTGTGGCCCACCTGATCAGATTTTAGGGAGGTGTGGACGTCCACATCTCTACCCTAGAGATAAGGTATAACAAATCTTTCCCCTTCATGTGTAGGGTCCAATTACATAAACCCTATATTCTAACTCTTATCTTGATCGGATAGATATCTAGCCCACAGTCACTATAAGGTCCACCAATCTTATTGATATTATATTACACTAGCTTAAAATTTTCAGAATTTGCAACATATCTCTACTGGATGGAAAGAGAGCGATTTAACGGTCTAGTTCTAGAGTTGGGATGTGGGGCCCACCTAGATATAAGTTTGTCTACAAAGAGGTAGTTGGTGCAAGCTTAAGGGAGGAGCGCTCGTTCCTTTCCGAAGAGTTTCCATATTTGAAACGCACTTGATATTTCAATTTTCTTCCGTGCAATCAAGGAGAGAAAAGATGTCTGGGTGTATTTTAGGGTGTGAACACGCACCGCCAACATGGGCCCACATTCATAGATCATACAACCCACTCCATCCAATCACTTCACATGATAGCTTTATGGTTCGGAAAATTACTCTTTTCGTCAGGGGATGATCAAATTAGATTAAATAGATCTTGGCCCTTTACATGTCTAAGGGCGTATCTAGGTTGGGTACTGTACAATTATCCAGGATGAGGGTGCACATATGAGTGCATATGTGCCATGCATGCATGTCACAAATGGCTATGAAATATTGAATTCTAACCATACATAGAGTCATAGATCATAATGTGCATGTATAGGAAAAATAGCATCGATGTTCAAATATGTATGATAGACAAGATAATTGATGGTCAGGATGATGTCTTAGACGTATGCGCATGATCTAATGAGATCTAAGTATATGATTCGATCAAATTTGATAACATAATAGGCCTACTCAAAATGAATCATATAAATGTAGTTTGACGACATAAATAAGATTGCTAGATTGGTCAATTTCTTCAATAAACCATAGTCATCCATTCATTTGGCCTCATATTTAAAGTTCTACTCAAGGAAAACTCATTATATTTATATTATTTTAAAGGTTATAACATGATTAACAAGATGACGGGCACACATTGGATGAATTATTTTCTACGATGATTGAATTGGAGGATTTAAGCCATCCATCCATTAATTAACCATTTATAGCATTTGAACTAGCAATTCAAAGATAAGTTTACGTTTAATATGACATTGACATATGATCCATAGTTCGAATAGGGTTTCGTTGGACAAATTAACTTATATTCATAGCCAAGAGTCATATTATCCACTCAATGGTCAAATTTTATTTCATTTTTTGAAGAAAAAAAAATTATACCCCTAAAATTTGTTTAGAGTATTACATGAGTTCTGAAATTAAGTGTTCTAACAGATTTTAAAAGATTTAAACAATAATTAAAATGCAACTAAGGATTCAGGAATCCCCAATTAATAAATTCTCAAGCAAATCGTCTCATTTAACTTAATATCTCAACTAAAATCAAATAAAGATTTGTTCTAGTCGGAAGATGAATTAATTAATTCAAATACAATTCCCAAATAATAGAAATGAAACGACATAGGTCAATCCCTCATGAAGATTTGGGCAATTGATCATCAGGAATTAAAAGCATATATTGTACTCGAAATTAAGAATAAATCAATCAATTTTATATATCAATCCCTTCTCCAAACTAGGAATTCAATAAACACAATCACAATTCAACTTTTAAAATACATGAAATTAAATTTAAAATGAATTAAGTATAAAAAAAATTCATCAAAGGGTTTATCCCTTAGCCTTGGTTAACAGATTAGCCTAACATAACTAACATATTAAACAAAAACAAAAGCAGAAAGTAGAACTAGAACCGAAGGATTAAGGAAGAGGAACGACATCGTAGAACTCAGCCCTAACTTTATATCTCTAAAACCTAAACATGTCTAAGAACATCCTAAACAACTCCTTTCATAGAGAGGAGTTTCATAATTTCGCACCAACTTTGGAAATTCATGAACTTATGTACTTGCCACCACTGTTGTTTGAACCACTCGATCGGTCGAACATCCATCGAATTCTTGCGATCGATTAAAACTCACCACTTAATAGCATCGAAGAAGTGCAAAATAATCCAATAACCTTTTTAAAAAATCCGTTGCATTGTTGATTGATCGAACAAACCTCCTTCGATCAATCGAAAGTAGCAAAAACAGTTCAGAGAGTTCAACCGAAAATTCAAATTTTCTCGACATGATGCTCAATCAATTAAGCTTGATCGATGGTCGATTGATCGAATCAAAGCTCTGTTCAATCGATCAAAAGTTGATGTTTTACTTCAATTCCTCTCAGTGCAATTTCCACTTCAATATTCATCTTTCGTACTTGATTTCCTTGGATCTTTGTCACTTTAATTCTTCAACTTTAACACTCAATTTTCTAATTCTTCAAACATAACTCCTTTTGAGCTTTAAATCATTACTTTATACACGCATTCACCTTACACTTTATAATTCTTTTGTAAGTTGAAAACGCACCCAATTAGTTCACTTTAACACTTTAATGCAGACAAAATGATGTGATATAAGAGATAAATATGTAATATTTAGGTCTTATTGGGCACCATAAGAATTAGGATTTAAAAAATGTTGTGCTTGTTTGGATTGCAAGTGAAGTTCTCAAATTTATTAGACAAGCCACCTCATTTCTTGTGTTAAAAAATTCTGATCATGGACAAGAGTATATTGATTACTATGTGGAATCCACATATTCATACAACCCAATTGTCTAGTCAGTGGAAAAAAATCATTTTCATATGGATTCCATGCATCTGTTAAAAACAACCTTCGACGAATTGTAAATTCACCGACAACGAAAGATGGTGGAGAATATGTTGGACTTACAAGAAGTATCTCACGTCGTTGGAAATGGGTTTACTTGCTTCACAGGTGAAGGATGGGTTTATTAGAAAATATCCTCTTCAACTGGAACTTCACACAAAAAATTGTATGGATAACAATCCAATGTCTAAACTCTCTCAGCCTTCTCAATTTATGGAGATAAAATATGGTAATTTCTATAACTCCATTAAAGTAAGCTGGTAGTTACCAACCACTGAATTCCCATTTAATCGTAGCTTAAACATGGGTTGAGCTCACTAGGATGTTTCACCCTTTATCTCCCACTCAGACAAGTTGGGTACCAACCCAATGAAAGCGCACCCATTCCTGCAACCCTATTTGTCAATCACGTGACCTGTTGTGTCAAGTAAGTTTGGTGAGCCCTTGGAAAATGAAGATCGAAGATGTGACTAAAGTTGAAGAATCAAGCAACAAAAAGATGCTCATATCCTCAACAAACCTATATACCTCTTGGATGATCCTAAACCAAATAGGAAACTTAGTTAGATCATCCCATGAAACCACAAAAAGCTCTATTTCATATCCCCTTAAAATTTTGTTTCAAAAAGTTGGAAACTACTAAAACGAATAATGAAAAACAACAACTTTCAGTTCGACCGAAGATACCTTTGATCCGACCGAAATTGCTCAAAACAGTTCAAGTTTCTAAGATAATTTAGTCTGATTGAGCTGTAATTCGATCCAACCGACTACAACCGAAGGCAGTCTCGGTCCGACCGAAAATGAGCAAATCTAAACAGCAAGGTTTGGAGTTAATTCGGTCCAACCGAATGCAACCGAAGAGAATCATTGATCTGACCGAAAAGTGAACAAAAAATCCAGGAACCTAAGGACTTAATTCGGTCTAACTGAATATAAATTCGGTCCGACTAAAGACAGTTCGGTTTGATCAAAGGACTGCTCGATAGGATCGAAATATAGTCGTTATAGATCCGTTGGAACCTTTTTCCTATAAATATAGCACCCGGATCTTTGCAAAAACGATGAATTAGAGCATCGTAGAGTCCCTAGTGCATCACAAGCTTACCCTAGCCATCATATACTCTATCCATATGAGATTCATGTTCTTTTCATTGTGATTCATCATCTCAATGAGCATTCAAAGCTCTTATTAATGAAGAACCTGAACTCTAGTTTTCACTAGAGTATTGAGACCAAACCTATTGGTATATTCTTAGCCTCAATTATACTCTAGTGCATCCATCAGTTGAATCCCCTAGGAAATTCATTTTCCATCAAGTTATAGGAGATTTAACCCACTCCCATTACCTTATTTACCCAAAAAGGAACATCATAAGCAAGGAAACCAATCGTGAAGCTAAAACACCAGATCAACCATAGCATCGAGATTGGGGGAGCATTAGGGAGCTGATTGAAGCTTAACAAAGTAGAGATCAAGCAACCTACCAGCTACATCAAGAAGGGCTCATCCACTTATAAAGTAAGTATAAAAGTCCAAAGAGTCTGAAACCTATTTCTTGTGTGGGATGTGGTTTTAGAGTTTGTTCGCAAACTCAATAAGACCTTCATAGGCCTCCGACAGGAGAATATGTTAAGTCCTTGTATAGGACTAGTTAGCCTTGTGTAGGCTTCACCTTGTGTAGGCTAAGGTTTCCTTTCGTAGGCTCTTTGTTATGTCCTTATGTAGGACTTGTTAAGTCTTTGTGTAAGACTTGTTGCCTTATATAGGCTTCTAAGGTTGCCTTTCGTAGGCTCCTTGTTATGTCCTTGTGTAGGACTTGTTATGTCCTTGTGTAGAACTTATTGCATTGTGTAGGCTTCTAAGGTTGCCTTTCGTAGGCTCCTTGTTATGTCCCTGTGTAGGACTTGTTGCCTTGTATAGGCATTTAAGGTTGCCTTGTGCAGGCTCATTTGTTAACCTTGTGTACGTTGTGAAGGTTTATGATTAACCTAATTTAAAACCATTTAATAGAGAAATTCGGTACACTTTAGGAGAGAGTGCATCCGCCGAGAATGAAGTAGGCATGTAGCTAAACCACTACACATGCCTGTGTTTGGATTTGTAATTTGCGCATCTGTTTAATTATGCTTATATTTTTTAATGTTTAATTATATATGCATGAATAGATGAATGCCTAAGATTGATAGGTACCTTATTCCATACACACATGTTCAGTATGCAATATGCTTGTTGCTTAATTTGCATATCTTAAGTAGCCTATGTGATTGGACCCTCTATTGGCTTGGAAGCCTTCAAAGTTATATTGACTTTTCTTAGTTTAATTGCTAAGTAGCTTGTATTAGGTAATTAAGATTTTTAAATTGGCATATTTATTGAAAAGTCCTATTCACCCCCCTCTAGGACCTTTGTCGTACATTCATACTTCAAGAGAAGCGGTCTAAACCCCAATTTTAATTGGTATCAAAGTAGGTTCCTCTAGAAAGGTTTAACAACCTAAATGTAGATCTTGACTAAAGTTAGAATTATGGGGCAAAGGAGAGGGACCATCAGTCATTCTTAATCCAAAGGAAAATGAGGAAATAGATGAGCAAAAAGCCAAAGAGTAACCTTTCTCATATAATGAGAAAGAAGAAGAAGAACAAGAAAATATACATGAGGTTTATGATCAACTTTATATTCATAACATTAGTGTTCATAAAAGACTTGGCATTGCTAAAAGTAAGAACAAACAAGTACAAAAAGATTTGGAGAAAACACTAGAAATAAATACTCACTTGATAAATGATCTTCAGCAATATCATACGGACAATGACAAGCTTGAAAGGACATCATCATCCCTTACATCTGAAATACATAAATTAAACAAATAGATTGAACATTTGGAATATGAAAATATGTGTCTAAAAACTGAAAATCATAAACTGAGATTAGATGCTGAAAAATCTAAACAATCTGATGAACTTAGTCATATGTTCTCCCAAAGCAGTGAAAAACTAGAAAGACTTCTAGGAATGGGAAGAAATCAGAAAAATAGGAAAGGTTTGAGATATGAAGATTGCAAATCAAGTTCCATTCATGCACCACCTGGGATTAAGAAAAATGTTTCATCTAGAAGCAACATAAGCAACACTCCTATTTATCATTCATGTGGCGACTTGGGACATTACAAGTTTGAATGTCTTACATATGGTAGGTCTTACTCCACTTCGGATTGAACTTTTCTGGTAAATTCAAACCAATCGGAAGAACAATGCAGAAAACAAGGAGTCCTTCAAAATACATACCATATGAAGGAAGAAAATATCCTACTCCACCTAAGATGACAAAAAGGATGGAAGAGTTACTAAAAGAGGTGAATCAACTGAATTGGAAAACCAAAAAATTGATGAGACAAGGGAATCTAGTTTAGTTGCTCGAAAACTCCAAACTGGCCCATGGTGAAAACAAAACATCATCCCCAAAGAAAATTATCACCAAATGGGTTATTAAACATCAGAACTAATGCCTTGTAATTCATACCGTTCTTAAAGCAAGCAAATCATTCTAAGTGGTATCTTAATAGTGGTTGCTCCAAACACATGACAGGTAACAAAACCCACTTTTGTAATTATTCAGAATTTAATGGTAGGTCAGTTACATTTGGAGATAGGAGGTCTACAAATATAATTTGGCAAGGTACAATAGTTGGCCCTGGATTACTTAAGATTAAAGATGTTCTTTTTGTGGAAGGGTTAAAACACAATCTCCTTAGTATATCACAAATCCGTCACAAAGAACACTTGGTCACATTCTCCAAAGATCTATGCAAGATCTTAGATCTTATAGGAAAACTCATTATGAAAGGTCTTCGCACCCGTGACAACTACTACGCAATTGAAACTAGTGGGGAGAATGATTCGTTTAAAAAATGCCACATGGCATTGAATGATGAATCTAGGCTATGGCACTAAAGACTTGGACATGTACACTACTGGAACTTGGCTAAGCTAAGCTCTCAAAAATTAGTAAGAGGACTCCCTAAGATAGGGAAAAAAGAAAAAAATTGTATGTGGTGATTGTCTCAAAGGAAAAAAAATTAAAGTGGGATATAAAAAGACAACCATGCACCATAACAACTTCCAAACCACTTGACATATTTCATATGGATCTGGTGGGTCCTACTAAAGTTGAGAGTCATAGTAGAAAAAGATAATTTTTAATAGTAGTGGATGATTACTCCAGATTCACTTGGGTCGCCTTTCTTAGGAAAAAATCCGATGCTTTTGAAGAATTTCAGAAGATGGCAAAATGACTTTTGTAAGTGCTAAAGTGTATAAAGCACACTTTTGTTTGTCAAATTTTGTTTAGAAAAAATAACTTAAGTGGTCCACCTAATGTGGATCAAGATGGAAAGTTCAAGAAGATAGAAAGTTCACCTTCAAGAGAATCAAGATGGAAAGTTCACCTTAAAGAGATTAAAAATGGATGAAAAAAGTTCAAGTTCTACTAAAGACTAGTAGAAGTTCAAACTCTTACTTCAAGCTCTATTAAATATTCAAGAACAAGTTCTGAAAAGTTCAAGATACTTCAATGTTCAATCTTTTCAAGTATAATAGACCCTAAAAAGACCTCAGGCTTAGATCGTTTCAAAACATAATCATATATGGGTTTTTATACTTTATATAGGCTCAACTTCGACTAGCCCAAGTTGTGGCTCGAACCGTTTAAGAAAATCTTCGATCAATCTAAGTTTAAATTCTAAAAAATGAATTTTTTTGTTACTTCCTCAACCAGTCGAGCAGACTGCTCGACCAGTCAAAGAGTGGCTCTCGACCAGTCATGCAGTGCTTAACTCAAAGTCCAGCAACCAAAATTTGGCACCCTCGACCAGTTGAAGCCCATGCTCAACCAGTCGAGCAGGGCCCTCAACCAGTTGAATAGGGCCTTCGACTAGTCGAAGAACCTTTTTATTTAATCGTGCTCAAAATTTGAAAATTTGTTGAACCTTAGACAAGTTGAAGAAAACCTTAGACGAGTCGAAGCAACAACCTTTCAGCTAGAGGTCTTCTTTCAATCCGAAATTTCCAATTTAAGCTAAGAAAAGCCTTCATTGAGAGAGAGAGAGAGAGAGAGAGAGAGAGAGAGAGAGAGAGAGAGAGAGAGAGAACTCCCCATTATTGTCAAGCTACTACATGGTATTTTTAATTCTTTAATAGCTTCTTCTTTTCTTTTTTTTTAATTCATTGATTTCCTTTTATGAATCTCATTTTATAAAGAGAGTAGATACTCTTCTTTAAAATCTTGAGGAATTTAAACAAGTAACTATTGGTTTGAATCGATTTAAAATCTATTTAGAACCTAGAACCCACATTCACATGATTGGATATTGAACATTCTACCATAAGAGAAGCGGTTCTACAGGTTACATTAAGAGATATGTCTTTAAGATGAAGATAAGTATATCTCTATCTTTTGTATTTTAGTTTCTTTGAGATATCAAGAAAATCTCAATTGTTGGTTTGTCTAAGATAGCCAGAAAATCTCAGTGTGGGGTTTTTATTTGTGATAACCCTTTAAAATCACAATTGTATCAAGTTTTAAAGTGACTCTATGAAAACTTTGTTTATAGTGAAAGCCAATATCATATGGGTTGTAATTATTATGAGTGGAGTAGGTGTAGCTGTTTGAGAATAGTTGGCATACACTCTGAACCACTATAATTCTTATTATGGTAAATGTTTACTTTTTACATTTGTGGTGCATGATTGTTAGTTTATTTATATAAATGTGGTGAATGCTTGTAATAGATAGCTCTTTTGGATCTTACTTGGTTTGAGATCTTGATCCTTACAAATGTTCTTAAAATAAGGTTGTCCTACCTAAAAGTTTATTTTTGGTAAAGGTTGTCCCACAAACTAAGTTTAAATCAAATTTTCAATACTAGTACTATTAAGTTTTTTGATTTATTTATTATTCAATACTAGTAATATTAATTTTTCTGATTTATTTATTATTTCTGTAAGTTAATTTTTTATTTGGTATAGTGTCCCCTGAGCTTGCTTATTTCAAGTGGTATCAAAGCTAAGTTTTTTTATTTTTGTGGATTAATTTTCTTAAGTAACAAGGGTTAGAGCTTTCATTATGTTAAATTTCGATAGCTTGTCTATTGCCAGGCCGCAGCACCTTTTGATGACTCTAACTATGCGTATTGGAAAGTCGTAATGAGGTTTTTCTAAAATCCTTAGCTGAAAGCGTGTGTCGAGCCACTGTAACCAAATGGAAACTTCCTATATCTGAAGTTCTAAGCAGTGATGAAACTAAATATATGAAAGAAACTGCATTCTTTTATGGACTACACCTCAAAAAAGTGAAAGTAGTGCAAATGTTAAGGCCTTAAATGGCATAACTTGTGCTCTATCACATGATGAGTTCAAGAGAATTATTTCATTTGATACAGTCAAACAAGCTTGGGATATTCGTGAAATGACACATGAAATAATTTCTATAGCAAGAAATCAAAAGTTCAAATCCTTACTACAAAATTCGAGAAAATTCGTATGGAAGAAAATGAAACTTTTATAGACTTCTATACGAAACTAAATGATATAGTAAACTCCATGTGGGGTCTAGGAGATGAAACCAGGTCTGTGCAAAAATACTGCGATCTCTTCCTGAGAGATTCAATTCTAAATTAACTGTCATTCAGGAATTAAGAGATACTGATCAAATGAAGGTTGGGGAGTTAGTCAGTTCTCTTCAAACATATGAGCTAAATTTTAAAGCTCCTAAAAGAAAGTTCATAGCTCTTAAATTGTCTAAATCTGTTTTAAAAGAAAATGGTGTTAATTTTGATATTGAAGATACAGAAGATAATATAGCTTTACTTGCTAAGAAATTTTACAGAAATTTTAAAAATAAGAAAAGATCATATTTTCAAAACCATCTAACGAAATAAAAGAAAAATCTAAATCTTGGAAATTTGTAAAGGACAGTCAATGTTTCAATTACTATGAATACAGGCATTTGGTGAATAAATGTCCTAAAAGGAATAAGTCAAAAAGAAAGAGTATGTTAGCTACTTGAGATAAATTATCCGGCTCTGAAAATTCTTCCGAGTCTGATAAATCAGAGTAAGAAAATTCAAATGATGTAAAAACTCTAATGACTATAGCCAGAGTCACCTCCTCAGATAGCTGTAACTTATCGGATTATGAAAATCTTAGGAGTGACCCTAAAAATAAATATGATCTTCAAGACACCTACAATGCCTCATACAGAGAAAGTTGCAAAAAAAATTTCAAACTAAAAATTCAAAAAGAAAAATATCTTAAATTAAAAGAAGAAATTGAAAACAATATTCTGAAAAATTCTCATCTTTCAGATTGTTTTGAAAAAACAAAACTAGATTTAAATTTCAAAACTTCTTAGTTAGAAAAACTCAGAATAGAAAATAAGAACCTAAAACTCGAAGTTTCTTCTCTTTTGAGTTCTAAGGATACTTGAAGATATGCCCATTGAGACCCAAAGCTGGAAAAACTATTAATCGCATCCAGAAAATGTGGCAACAAGTCAGGTCTGAGCTATATCAAAGATAATTTTTTGAAAAATAAAAATGCATTTCGTATATTTGTAAAAGGAGAAACCTCAAACTCAAAAGGTAAGAATTTGAGAAACTATTATCAAAATGATTTAAAAAATTCAAATCTTTTCAAGTTTCTAAGATTAATTCTAATGTCATCAGCTATAGAAATCAAAGATATAACAAACCTCCTTTAGTTGAAAAATAGTGGACTTACTCAAAGAGCTTTTAAAATCCAACTCAGATGGAATTAGAGTTAATAGAAAATAGAGAAATTTCAACTCCCTGAAACAGAGAAAAACTAATGGAACTCCTAAACCCATAACCATAATGAAATGGGTTACAAAGGTTACATGTCTTATTACCCATACAGCCTTTAAAGCCATTAACCATTCAAAATGGTACCTGGATAAGGGATGTTCACAAGACATATGACAGGTGATAAAAAAATATTCACTAACTTTAAGGAAGTAAACAACGGATCAGTTACTTTCGATGATGGAAGCAATTGTAGAATCATAGGCCAAGGTACTGTTCAACTCTTTAATCTTCCTCCATTTGAGAATGTTTTGTATGTTAAAGGTCTTAAACATAATCTCTTAAGTATTTCTCAAATCTGTGATAAGAAATATAGTGTAAAATTTACAAATCACGGATGTAAGATTTCAAATGAGAAGTGATATGTGATATTAAATGGTCGTAGGACTTCTGAGAATTGCTACATTATAAATGACTCGTACTCTTCTGACTTCTCATGTTACATGGTCCAAACAGATGAAATAGAACTATGGCATAAACGTCTTGGACATGTTAACTTTAGAAATCTTTATAATTTGAGCAAAAGAGATCATATTCATGGGTTACCCAAATTGAAAAAGATATAAAAGATCTGTGGCACATGTCAAATTGGCAAGCAAACCAGGAGCAGTTATAAGAAAGTAAATTCCTTAGCCACAACCAAACCTCTTGAACTACTCCATATGGATTTGGTTGGACAAACGAGAATGGAGAGTAGAAGTGAAAAGAAGTATTTTTTGGTTATTGTTGATGATTTTACCAGATATATATAAGTAGCTTTCTTAAGAGAGAAATCAGAGGCTTTCGATGAAGTTAAAATAATTCTAAAATAAATTCAAACTGAAAAATAAGTACATGTGATCAAAATCAGAAGTGATCATGGTACTGAGTTTGAAAATAGCAGTTTTGAGAAGTATTATAAAGACCATGATATATCACATGAGTTCTCTGCTCCTAAAATACCTTAATAGAATGGGGATGTTAAAAGAAAGAACAGAGTGTTAAAGGAAATGACCAATGTAATGCTAAATAGCATGAACTTATCGAAAAACTTATGAGCTGAAGCTGTTAATACTGTGTACTACATTATAAATCGCGTGTATGTTAGAAAAGTAAAAGATAAAACAACCTATGAGTTATGGTTCAATAAGATGCCAACAGTCAAATACTATTGAATTTTTGGAAGTAAATGTTTCATTTTATGTGATCGGAAAAGTTCGAAGCAAAGAGTGATAAGGGTATATTTTTAGGTTATTCTCTGAATAGTTGAGCATATCGTGTTTTTAATAAAAGAACAGGAGTGATTCAAGAATCTATTAATGTTGTAATTGACGATCACCTGATCACACCCATACCAAGTCAAGATGATGATGAAATCAACATTATTGACAAATCTGATTCTCCATCTAAATCAGATAATTTTGAATTAAGATCAGTTAAAGGCCATTCGACTAATCAGATATTAGGTAACTGTTTAGGGTCAAATATTGCATATTGGACCCCATTTATATCTTGGTTTTATGAATACAATAATGGTTAATATTATATTATAATCATGTATATGTTGCAAGGTAAATTTAAGAGCTTGTATTGAAAAGGATGCTAAAAGCATGGATTTAACACTTAAGAATCACAAAAGCAAGGATGGATCTTATAAGACAAAGAATGAATAATTCACATGCTAAAAAGTCAAGAAAACCAAGTGAGGAATGCAGAGCATTGAAGACTTGAAGTAAAGAAAATGAACCTAAAAATCTGCCTCCTTCGACTAGTCGCTTGACTAGTTGAAGATTCCTCGACTCAAACTCCAGCAACAAAATCCTCTAAATTCCTGGCATCCTTGACCAGTCAAAGTAGACCCTTGACAAATTGAAGGTTGTCCTCGACCAGTCTAATGTTACGCAGACAGCACATGAATTACGAAAATTTGAGGTTGTTCCAAGGTTGGTTTGTGAAAATTCAAGATCGGTTTTCAAGAGGGTGTTGCACAACTATAAATAGGAGTTCCTACGATGTTCCAAGGCATCTTCTAGGATTTGAGGAGTGGAGCAAAAGGGTAGAGAAACTGTCGCCAAGATTTTCTCTTCATTTTCTTTACTTGTTTTTATGCTTTTTTTAAGAGTTTTTAGTTCAATCATGTCTATGGTTAGCTAAACCTCTTAGCCCTTATAGCGCGATTGTAATATTTTCTTTATTTTGATACATGTTTTGTTGAACTCTCTTGGATTCTAGTTTGATTATAAGGAATATTTTTAGTTTTTAATGGTTTGTTGTGACAAATTACAATGGATCTGCGATAACTTTGAATATCTTCTTTTTTTTTATTTGAGATTGTGAAATTAGTAAGTTCCGTTGTTCACCATCATCCCTTGGGCATGGTAGGATGACGGAATTCTTTATAACCTTCACAATTCTCTTAAGAATGGTTGTGGGAATTGTAAATCCTGTTGTTTGCCTTGTCTCCTGGGCATGGTTAGGTGATGGAATCACTTCCAAATCCTCACAACTCTCATATATTGACGATTAACTACCAAAAAATAAGGCAACATTAATGGCTAAAAACTAGCAGCGATGATGGCGGTCCGTGGGAAAGGAGGCATCGGCGTTGCTCACCAACGGATTCAAACGGTCGGCGTCTTCAGTCGGAATTTTCGACGGCTGTGGGCGACGGTTTTAGCTGTTGGCGTTTTCATACGAGGACCCTTAGCCAAGAGTTTTTCATGAATTAAAAAAAACAAAATAATGAAAATTAGTTGCCTAAAGTTTTTCTATCAACATCTTTATAAACACAAATCCGAATCACCAACAAATAAGTTTCATAAATTTTACAGCTACCAATTCAACAATGCAATGAAGTTCCTACCTGAAATATAAATTGATCCATCAAAAAAGAAAAGCGAGAAACTGAATGAAGTTCAAGAGAACCCTTATACATGAAAAAAATGCAATACTACCTTCTTGACCAATGATACGTTGATGTTTGTATGACTAGCCCCAATATCTTTGGGGTAATCCACTTTAAAAACACAACCTGTGAATATAACAATGTGGCATAGAAACTATTTGAGAAACAAAACAGCCTATGAAACGAATAGAAAAGTGAGCTAATAAAGTTTAAAGTGGATGTTGTCACCTTCTTTTAGTTATTAGAGAATCTATCTTGGATGCTTACTGTGGATGAGGGTCTATTATGTTGATTCTGCAACATTTACTGTGGATGTTTCATAGAACAAAAACTCACACTGATTGGATAGTCATAGCCCTTCAAACAAATAAACCAGGATGTTGCTGATGGCACAATAGATTTTAAAGCTCTTTCAATACCTGCATGACCAAGATTTTTTTTATATATAAAAAAAAAAAAAAACAAATGGGTTACATCTGTTAGGAAAAATTGGTTTTGACATAAAAATGGCACAAAAAATCATAAAAAAAAAATGCAAAATGAATGCTTAAATGGGTTTCTTTTTTAGCTCAGAATAAGAAAGGAAGAAAAGGAAGCAAGCCTTGAGCTCCGACACATCCATTTAAGCATTGATTGGCTAGGGCCCAGCCAACTAACAAACCTATAGTGAGGGGAAGTGGATTCACTTGCTTGGTATGGTGTTTTCAGACCTTTCCTCGTTGGGTATTCTTTCCTCTAGTAAATATTCAGCATATCAGCAATTCAGATTGATTGAAAGAAGAAAAAAAATCTGAAATTATTGGGTGACAATTTAATCATCAAAATTTCATTAAAACCAAGTATAACAGAACAAACAACTATTGATTAAAACCTTTTTGGTATATAATGATATATGCACTAGACAATGGTCTCAAGAATTACCAATGATTCCGTCTACACTACAAGAAGAAGGAGCTTTAGCAGCGCTTTTGAAGTACCGCTAAAACACAGAAGCGCCGCTGGTTAATAATAGCGGCGCTAGTCAAGCGCCGCCATAGGATGTTAAAAAGATTTAGCGGCGCTTGTTTACTTTAGCTCGTTTGTATGAGCGCCGCTAATTTTGTATTATTTTGCGGCGCTCATTTTTCTTATAGCGGCGCTTTTGGTGAGCCCGGTATTTCTCACGGAAGCGCCGCGAGAAGTTAATACGCGCCGCAATATATCTATACAAGCGCCGGTAGATGTAGATGTTCTGAACACTTTTCACAGAAAAGCGCCGGTCTTTGTATATATTTGAAATGTCCCATTAGGCCAATAATTCAATTGAAAACCCTGCAGTTTTTTTAATATTCGAAACATTAAAAATGACACAATACAATTAAAACTGAATATTAATTAAAATTTATATTACTTCATAATAAAAAAATATAGCATTTATTACAATATTGGCCCTACATTGATGCATGTGTGGCCACAATAACAAATGTACAGAGCTCAAACAAGGACTTTGGGCAGCTTTCATCATCCCACGAATTTTCAATTGTTTTATGGTTGTGCGGAGTTAGATGGATCCATCTGCGCATTGTGCACTATGCTAAGTTAATATACATATATACAAACATGCATAAGCTCATTTTATGAGGAAAATATAGGCTTATCTTGTAAATCATGAGATATATTGTCATAATCACATCATTCACAAATTCAAGGGATATATTTACCTGTAAAGTATTTCTGCAGAGGTAGCTTTCAGGCATAACAACTTTGGCAAGATGTGACGGTTGATATATGTGGCATACGAGTAACTCAAATTAATCTGTCAGCACCAACTTAGATGCATCATAATCTTCTAAAAGAAATAATCAATGCATCTCTAAGAGATAATCAATCAAAGAGCTGTTAATTCTAAAAGAAACAATGGTATGATATAAATCAAGCTCAGTGCAGGGGACAGTCAACAGACTACAAACCAAATGTTGATTCAGCAGGTTGCTGAGATTTCAAACAGTTGCAGTATGCCACAAGAGTTCCATGTACATAGCATGAGTGGCGTCAAAAGGCTGAAGTGCTTGTAAGCCTAAATTTAGGCGCAATTGATTAAAATCCTGCACACATGCCAAAAAAAAAAAGCCAAAAAGTAGCATTCAACAAATTGATGCATGGAAAACAATCAATCCTTTTCATCCTTTGTCCTTAAAAAGTCAAAAACTATCAAGTGATAGAAATGCCCTGTGGGAAAAGAAGCCTGGGGGAGAATATCTAACTTTAGGAATTGGTCCTCAACCCCCTGAATTCAAGTGATAGAAGTGTAGTTGAACTTAATTGCAAAATGTCAACCAAATGACAGACACAAGCTGAAGTCTGTTGCATACATATGAAGGAATGTGTACGTGCACTATTGGATTAGTGCTCTCATTCCTCTCTGTGATAAAGAAAACATCTACAACATTCCATGTCAAAAACATAACAGAAACTTCGGGTTTGTATTCCTGGAGCTTGGACCATCAAGGATTCACCCCTGCATAAAGTTTGAGCCAAATGATAAATTAAATTAGATGTGTGCGCAAATGAATACCAAATGGCTCCTCCATTCCAGGAGACTACGAATGATGCATTAAAGCAATAACATAATGAAAAGACATGAAAAGACAAATTAGGAATTAAAGGCATGGGCTCTTAGAGAAGATTTAAGTATTTATTCTAGAAATTTATTGGGGCCAGTAACTGTTGAAGGGGCCTCTACAAATATTGTTTCTTAAGTGAACAATAGCCATTCAGAGCCACCTCTAGAAACAAAGTTATCTTTTTTGTATGATGAAATCTAACAGAGAGCCTCTAAGGTAATGATTTCATTTGTCCACGCACAGAGGTAGTAATGGCTTGGTTGAACAATCCTAACCTTTGATACATGAACACTTGTTAGTTATAATGGACCATTGGGTATTTTTTATTTTATTTTCAACCATCTAATAAATGCCAGCCAATCTGATAGTTAGATAATCAAATGAGTATACTTTTTTCTTTTTTTTTGGGTTCATAATACATTTAAATTGGGGCCCATAATTGTGCAATTTAATTTAAATTATTGGAATGCCATTTATGCAATTTTTAGCAATTTCTATGGGCTCTTATTATTATTATTTATTATTGAAAGAGAATGCCTTCTTTCATGAAAAGACCATTAATTGTAAATGTTTTGAGGGTGATTGAAGATCTTTGTTTATATATCAATACATTCGTTTATATATCAATAGAGAAATATCATTTCACAAACAACTTAACAGAAGCATCACAGCTTTTTTTGCAAAAACACAAGGAACAGTGATATCTTTTACCTATGCCATGTTGCCTGTGACAATCAAACATCAGAGTCTCTGCTACACGCTTCCCTTCATCATAGCAACTCCTAACTCCTGCAATACATGCAACATCATTCAACACGAGAGTGTTACATCCCAAATTCTAATAATTAATCATTAAAGAATCAACAAGGCATCCACACGGAAAAAAAAAAAAAAAAAAAACAGAAAATTGATTGCTAGAAAGAAGAGTAAACATACCAATTGGGTTAACATTTCCCCAATACTCCTCCTTTTGGGGATGTTCAAGAGGATCGCCATACACCTCTGAAGTAGATGTCAGCAAAATCCTGTTGAAATTAAAAGTTCTTTCGTAAGAAACAAGCATACTCAAAACAATGCAAACATCTTCTGGCAGTACTTCATGGTTCCCTGACATTAAATACATTATTTGAGAAGGGTCCCACAGATTCCTTGCTTGCATGTGCAAGCATTTTGGTTTATCTCAACTGGGTTTCAGTGTCCAACTTCACGGCTTCAGTCTGTTAAGGCTGATACTAGGAAAAAAAGAATCTGAGGGAAACTGAACCTCACCCATTCAGAAGGAAAAGCAGGAACAAAAAAACATGAGAAGGTTGCTGACCTGCATAATTAAGAAACCATGAGAACAATCAATTGGATATAAACAAAGGCAACAGAAGAGGGGGGAAATCCAAATACTTCTGATGACACAAATTAACAGACAATCTTTCAAAGAGAAATGAAATAAAATCAGCTAAAAGGCCCATCAACTAATAGCCATAAACCATCACACAAAATTTTTGAAATAAATAATAAAAAAACAAGATCTGTCATAGAGCCAGTTCGCAGAAATAGAAATAAAATAAAATAAAATAAGAAAAGAAAAGGAAATCCTTCTGCAACAGCAACAACAATGATGATGATAATGACCACATAAAGTAGTGCTTTAAAAGCAGGACCAGGATTCAGCCCATTTTTTATGGGCAGTTCAGTCCAACGAATGGTCAATGAGTCAGACCTGGTCTGACTCATTTCAGCCCCACTTGGGTCAAGCTCAACCCAAACCAAACAATTCCCTTTAGTTTTAATAAAGTTGCAAACCTGTATACATTCATTAAATGAATCCAACATGCTCACACAAATCTCAGTCTCGGGCTCCTGCATGCCAGTTGCAGTCCATGGAATATATACTTCAGTAAGCATGAAAGATTGGATATCAATATATATTAGACAATGAACACAAAATACAGAGCTAAAGATGTTGAGTAGCTGTAAATGTGAGGATTACCTTATGTAAAGCTTCAACTAGAGCAGGAATTATGTAATCCGATAGCTGCTTGACATAGGGACTCATCACGACCTTGTGCTTGCCCCTTCTCTACAGCTAACTTCGCTGAGCGTAATAGCTCCAGCATGGCTGGGTATAAATATATGGACCATATCAGAAACCCAAGGAAATTTAAAACAAATCCTGCTTCATGAAACCTTAGCAATTCCATTGCATAGCTAGCAATACAAGGTCATGCATTTAGTGCATGTCAGGCTCAAAAAAACATGACCAGCCACTAACCTCAAACGAATTCCTATGTATCAATAGAAAGAGAAATGAAAACATCTTTAAAACTATACTCACGGTTTGGCAATCTCCATAATGTCAAATCTTTTAGAGAAATGAAAACATCTTTAAAACTGTCCTTAGTTTGATGGATGTTTCAATAGACTGGCATTACCTGACATGCTTATACAGCGGCCCAACACGGTTGTCATCCACAATCACGATATCATTGGTTTTGAGAAAAGGGAAATTATACTTGTACCTGAGAACAAATAACAAATGGGATTTGTTGTATTTAAAAATATTCCACATGGTTAATGAGAATTGATGGGAGCCAAACAAGCTCAGACTTCCAGCTGCCAAAAGTTAACATTAGGATGTGTTTGGATGGACCCCAAATTGCAAGTGATGCCATCAATAAATTGGGCAAATAGAGGAGTTGGCCAACGGTAATTAAGAAAAATAAATCAAAGTGAAAGGATGCAAAGGTAATCAAAGGGACAGACCCTGAACATTTTCTTTACTTCTGACTTATTCTAATCCTAATGCCGCCCTAAAGCTGAATTAATCTAGATAGACCAAAGAGTATGAGAAGATTAAAGATTCATTTGAGACACAGTAATACCCTGTGCAGTGCAGAATGATCTCGGCCAAAACAGAACTTCCATCCCAGAATACCACTGTACCATCTTCATGGGTACTTCGTATCTGCATGAATGTTTAGCTGAAATTAGCATTTCTTACTAATCTGGCAATCCTGGCGCCAATTTCAGCAATTTTCTTAGTGGGTTTTCATGAGACTACCGGACGCTCACTCACCAGGTAAGAATGCCTTTACCATAGAATGAAGCCACATATTATCATAGCTAGGATGCTTTGCTGTTGGTCCATCCGGTGCAGATCTTGATGATATATGAACTTCCTTAGCAACACTCCCTATCAATACCACAACCGGTCCACAGCAGAAAGATGATAGCATATTGAGGAGACCCAAATTGGATTTATATATTTTTGACATACACTTGATTTGTATCCTTCCACTTTTGGTAATTACATATTGAGGAGACCCAAATTGGATTTGTTAACTTAGTTGTCTTTTAGTTGTCTTTTAGTTATAGACTTTTAGATTAGTAATTCATCTTTCTCTTGTTCCAGTTTAAACTAGAAGGCTGTTGCATTATCCTGCATTCAATATTTTAGTCTTGAATATTAATTTTATAGCCATATTTGTGCTCTCATATTCAATTTAGTTTGGTTTCCTACAAATTTTCCCATCTATTTGACATCAAAGCAAGTTCTTCCGTCCTGTTTTTATTTTCTTTTTTCCTTTTTACTTTTCTCGAAACCCAAAACTGTACAATTTTATTCTTCTTTTTCTTTTAACCAGGCCCTGAAAACAGTCCCTAAAATCCACACAGCCCCTGTTTACACAAATAATCAGGCACATCCCATCATCAAATCTAATCCCTAAATATCTTGGCATGGTTTATATAAAACACCAAAATACCCAAATCCAACCAAACACCCAAAGCTCAATTCTACAGTCCAGTCCTTAAACCTGTCCAGTAATGCTCTTCATCTGCTCATGCTTAACCTATAAACCAGCTCATTTTCAACCAAACATGCCCATTCATTTCAGATCTAACCCAGTCCAAAAAATGTCCTCAATCTGCTCCCTTCAGCCTACAAACCAATATTCCTAAAACCCATTACCACAGTTGCCCATAAAAATAGAAAATAGAAAGTTCCAGACTCTGCCCTTTTCAGCTATATAACTGGAGTTGGCTATAATTGAATGGTTATAATCACCCCACTGGAGTTGGTTACATCAAATGGATTGTCCAGATTGTTTGATCAAACTCTCCACATGTTCAAGAGCACCACATAATGCTAGACCATTGCATCATTTCTTTACCTGTTTGGAATTAGAGAAATGAGATTATGAATTTTCTAAATCCATAAATTTTTTAAATACATGGATTTGCATTGGATTTGGATTTAGCAAGTCTCAAAGTTCATAACTGGCCAAGCTAGGAATCCTTTGGAAGAGAATTATTGCAATTGTAGGGCATTTATTTGCCAAGTTTTAGTTTTTTTTTTTCCTCCTTTAACTGTGGTGCAATTTGGGAAATTTATGGATATCTCCAATGAAAAACAAACATGAGAGATTAGACTAGTATTAACCGAGGTGCATGCGCATGCTATCTAACCTTTCAACTCATTAACTTCTTTGATTAGATATCAAACTGAGTTGCAGTAAGCATGTGTTGTTTGCCCCTCCCAACATATGCAAATTACCAAAATCATCCACAAAGAAGGCTTCAAGGTCTTTTGAAGAGCTCCTCTGAATTTAACTTGTTCCAAGCTTCCTGCTATCATGTTTCAAGGATTAAATAATAATATACATGCCCATTAATTGAACTGATGATATTTATCCAACAATAACAAAAAGCACAACCACTATGAATCTTGCATTTCTTAATGTTTATAACGCCAAAGCATGTAGAACACTTCATGGACATCTTGTTTGAAGAAAGCTTTGTTTAACAAGATTTTCTTGTTTTGCTGCTTTCATGGGTTAAAGTACAAAAGAGGATAAAATACAATAAAGATGACGAAGAATCATTAGATCACTACAAAGAAGAATTATCCCCAACTACTCCGGAAGGCCTCAACATGACAGCTAGCAATGGCGTCTGAGGCCCTGGCCCACTCTACTACCAACCACTTCACATTTAGAATGATATGCTCCAGAGCATATAATCTATCACTAAAAATCCATAAAGATTCGATACATAAGAATATCAGCATACATGTTAAAAAATAGCAATGATATCAGGAAAATGTCCTGATATTTTCAAAATCTCTTTTCTTTAGAGATTCTCAAAACATCTCTGATACTCCAATGATTGGGGTGCATGGTTTGGTGATCCAGGCCATTGATCTTTGGGCACCAATGTAGATGGGACACGCCTGAAAAATCTCCTGTATTAGAAGATACTAACTCTTTGATCAGTGGCAAATATGGCCATATACAAAAGAAGGGGTAAAAAAAAAAAAAAAAAAACACATCAACAGTCCAAGAAAAAAATGACAGAAATCAGATGCTTAAGATCCTCAGATCTTAAAGACGTTCAGGAATTCCTCATTCACATTGGTCCCCATCAGGTCTACAGTCCCAATCACCAGAACTGATAATTCCTACTGCATTATATCCTCCTGTCACTTCCATTTGTTAGTTTCTCAAAAGATGGCAGATTCAAGCCCCAGATCTTTATCAAACAGTCCTATCAATGCAATTTCTGATAATATGAGTAAGAAATAGCTGAAATTACCTTATGACTAGATGTGGTCATAGATAATCTGCTAATTGCTCCAGAGAAAACCCCAGATCTATATCGAAAATCTATTCTAGCTTGAGAGAAAAATCCAAATCCGTTTTGGAAAGATCGAGAGAGAAAAACCTAGATCTGGTCTATAAAAGACAGAGAGAGAGAGAGAGAGAGAGAGAGAGAGAGAGAGAGAGAGAGAGAGAGAGAGAGAGAGACAACCCCTAGAGGAGTAGATGTGGATTGAGAAAGGGGAAACAAAGAGAGATGGTCGATTGAGAGAGGGAAAAGGGGAAATAGAGAGAGAGGGTCGATTGAGAAAGGGATGGTAGAGGTGGAGATGGCGATGGCTGTCGCTGCATCTAAAGGGAGAGAGAGAGAGAGTCGGGACGGAATGAGTGAGAGAGAGAGAGAGACAGAGAGAGAGAGAGTGTCGGGAGAAGGGAGAAGGGAGAAGGGAGAAAAAACAGGGTTACGGCTTTAGGTACGGTATTTATACCTGATCCTTAATCGTCGCCCATTTTAATTAGCGCCGATAAATTAGCCACATAAATCGTCGGCTAATCCCCTTTTTGTTGTAGTGCGAGTAGTAAAGAATACGAGGTAAACCAAGTATGGTTGTTGCAACCCAATCAACGATTGCATCCACTTGGAGATCTCCTTGGTACCTGATACCAGAATTTAAAGCAAAAAAGACCACAGTAGAAAGATCCAACTTAGCAGGAAAAGAAATTTAGGTATGTAAAATGAAGCATACATTTAGCAACATGGTCGTGGACCTTTTTGTATCATTCTCAAGTGAAGAAATTTCAGGCACTAAGAAGCTTCAATGGGATGCAGGAATAATAACATTGGTTTGCTAAAATAACAAATAAACTGTGGAAACTCACCTAACAAGATAATCTGAACTTCTACAAGCAGGAGGCAATGCAACAAGACCTGCATGCATCATTATGAATCAGAAACTATGAGCACTCTTTACAAACTCACGTCCCTTGATCTATCTGCAAATAATCTTTCTGGCATTTTACCACTTTCAATGGCTAATCTTAGTAGCATTTCAGAGCTTGAAATCTCATCTTAATGAAATAAGAGGTGAACTAGATCCCATTTTCTTCACCAATTGGACCAAACTCATCTCCCTTCAGTTCCAATACAATCAACTCACTGGAAACATTCCATCTGAAATCAGCCTGCTTACAAATCTCCAAATCTTGTACCTCTGGGGAAGTAAAATAAATGGATCAATACCTCTGCAAATAGGGAATCTTGTGAATTTGAATGAGTTAGTCTTGTCCATTAACCATATAGATGGTTCCATTCCTTCCACTTTAGGAAACATAACAAAGATTTCCACCTTGTTACTGGACCAAAATCAAATCTCAGGCTCCATTCCTCCACAAATCGGGAATCTAAAAGATCTAGTCCAGTTGAAATTGTTCCAAAACAAGCTGACTAGTTCAATCTAGTCCACCTCTTATGTGGTCTCCTAAAGCTTGTAAATCTAACAAGGTGGTTTTGCATCTTCTAACTCCAATCAACATTTTGAAACTCTGATAACTCATGAAGAAAATGGATTTGAAAGAAAATGATGGCATGTCACAACATAATAAGGAAACAAAGCACAACAACTCATAGTCAAACACAACCATCTCTTTCTCTAAATCCTGGCATGACAAAAGATTAGTGAAATAAAATACTCCCAAGCCACCTGCAGAATCAAATTCTCTCCACTTCTCAATACCATTGAAAATCTTAAATGCCCAAATCACATGTTGCATGCATGTAAAAACAAGGATCAAGGGAAAACCTAATTTATGTTTTTCATTATTATTATTATATATTATGCATGCCGGCCCCAATTAATTGAAATAAGGCTTAGATTATGATGATTTATATATTATGCATACAATTGTGAAGGGTTTCTATTTCTTTGGAGAGGAGTTATATGATACATGACCCACATCTTTTGTACAGTATAAAACTACAAATAGGTTCTTATTTCTGAAAGCAGACACATCAGGACATGAATACTACCAAGATGCACCCATGTTTCAAAGATCCTGACCACTGATCTGATGGGAACTGTAGTTCATAAAGAATGTCCCAAAAGTGCTACAGATTGGAAGATCCTACCAATGCAATCTTTGGACTTTCCTCCATTGCATTGCTGTAATTTTCAGAAGTGCCTGTGTACTGATCAAATGGTTGGGATCTTCCTACTTGGAAATTTTTTGAGGGATGCTCCATTCACTATGAAGCCATAACTGATTTGAAATATCAACACCTGAAATAACTCCTCAAGGAAAGTAAGGGATGTTCTTACCCATAATGAGGATTGATCCCACTTGTCCCAAGACCAAGCTCGTGCATGTTGGTTTTCCCAATGATTATTGCACCGCATGACCTCAGGCGGGAGACACAACATGCATCATTTTTACAATTTTTCATCTTGTGCAACCACTTGGTACTACCTACAAGAACCATTGCATTGAATATCAAAATGAGAATAAATAAATCTCCTACACAAAACATAGTTTTAAAACTCAAAAAACTTGATTCAAAAGTCTAGCCGGTCAATTAAAGATCAAGTTTTTTGACTCTTGAATAACAAAACATGGTAATATTTATGACTTAAAAAGTTATAAATATGGTAAATCTAGGCAATATGTTTTTTGAGTTTTGTAGAGTCAAATCAACTTGACCAAGTCACCTGTCCTGACAGAGTCAAGTTTTTTTTTTTTTTTCCCCTTTCTTTCTTGAGTCTTGATGAACTGATCAAATTGACTAGAGATTTTTCTAGTTTCCAAATAGAGGTACAAAGAAATGTTTACAAGTGAGGCCCACCTAATGGTTGTGATGGTCCATCTGCACCCTTAATTTACAGGGCCATTGCTCCAGCTGGCCCTAACCGTCAAACCTTGTGATAATCCGAAGCAACAAATCAAAGCTCTATTGGAGAATTGGTTGAACTCAACCAAGAGATTGTCAGATTAGATCCCCTCCGTCCATTTTCAAATCCATTATCGGTTGGTCCATCTGAGCATGGGAAATTGGACCACATCCTCTCTGTTAAACACAGCTAGTTTTTTATACAGAGGAGACCTTCGATATCACAATAATTAATACACAACCAATATGAGATTGCACATGTACCATAGAACTAAAATTAAACCATTCAAATTTTTAGTCATAATTTAAGTGAAGCATATACCAAAAATTATACTGATTTGATTATATAAATAATTGATTGGTGCATTTAATCCACAGTTAAATGAAAACATCTGATGGCCTGCATTTACAAGCACATACCTTTTCTTGAAGTCAATTCTATGACCACCAGGAGGAAAAGCTGTTGCAATTGAAAATGTAATTTTAACTGCATGGTCTTGTACCCTACTACAGTTAGAAATATCAAGACAGATGTAATTGGTAAACACCAAAGTGAACCAATTGGGTCCAGCTTTGCATATTATATCTACTTCTGTTCTGGATAAACAAATCATGATTCTAGAGGTGAAACAAGCTAAGTCAACTAGCAGTCCAGTGGACAAACCCTAAATTTTATGTTCTGCTTTGCTCATTTTTCTAGGATGATCACTCATCATCACTCGTTGATCAGGGGCTAATGATCCACTTCTTTCCTTTCTAACAAAATTCATTTGCCAAACAAGAAAAAAAATACTTCACAATAGCTAAAATATCATGCAGACCATCAGTCAGTCCAAGGTCAGTTATCAATACATTACCGTCCAATATTATGAAAATATGGTCTGCAGTGTAATATTGATTCCCATGCATGAAAAGACCATCAGGATGAAAAAGAAATAGCCAGCAAAGTTACCGCTCGAGAGGAGTACATCCCATAGCTGAGAGCAAAGGCCACAAGCAGTTCGCAAGTGTCAACTGAGAACTTCCTCTGCTCATCTGATATCTTTAGCTTGAGGAGAGCAAGAAGCAATGCCTGAGGATGCCAAGCTTGAGGTATTAATCTAAATCAGGTCGAAAGGTCCCATAAAGGAGTCAAAAGGAACACAGAGAAACTACTTATGAAGTCTCATATGGTTTGCGGCCTATGGAGCGGAGGCTTCAGCTTCAAAATTGCATATTCGATGGTGGCTGCATTGAATGAAACCCCCAATGGTCTATGCAGCCTGAAAAGAAACAGAAAGCAGCATTCAGTTTATTCAATGCACAAAAATCACTAAAGAATCATGACATGAGAATCTTCTTTTGTTTCATGTTTCATTAATGAAACAGGAATACAGCCCAAAATGTCCAAAGCTTTATGGGCCATCCTCAATTCTTTCAAATATTCTATTCTCAAGAAAAACTAACAAGCAACGTATTATTCAATTAGGATTTCTTAGATAGAGCCAGAACCACTCCAGTCCACATGGTTTGATCAGTCTCTGAACAACGAATACAAGCACCTGCATTTATCTGGCAGACTGAGTGGAGATACCTCGTTTCAACACTTGAGGTCTTGGTATCGATCCCAATGGGGGTGGCTAACATGGAGTGTGTGTACTGACATGGGTGTGTACTAACAAGCTAACCCAAAAAAAAAAAAAGCACCTGCATTTATGCATTATTGTACATGATTATAGTGTCTAGTAAGGATAACAAATTCAGAAGGCTAGCGACCTATGTAGTCAACAAGCACTCTGCAAAGGGATGCCCATTCATATAAGAACCATCAATTGAATAAACGCAAATTCAATCATAGAAAACTGCGAAAAAATTTATACATCAATTATGCCACTGAGATCTACAAAAGCACATGCATATGAACTGATAATTACAGGACAGGCACAAAACCACACCATTCTCTAAAGAGAACTATTTATAGAATTAACATAAAATAACTCCTAGACCAGGAGAACAATCGAAAGTAATGTTATGTAAGAGCCAAACCTTTTGCATCAAAGAGAAAAGCTACAAGTCGGTTCTTAGAACACCATACGCCAAGTAAGGCTAAAATAAATCCCGATATCAGAATATTGAAATTGATGATCAGTCATCACCTTTTCTTTTTCCATTTTGCTTCTCTAATGAGGTGTATCTTTATACTTCATAGTGAGTTGCCTTAACAATCCACATAAATAAGAACTAAATTGAGAAACATACATGCATGATCAGAGCATTGTATAAGTTGATCCAGAAATCCAGAAAGCTAGCTTCTCGTCGTTGCTCAAGTTGATGGGGTTGACTTTTGCCAATTGCTCAACAAGCAATCTGTACCTGAAACAGAACAACATGTCAGTGTCAATAGACTGTCCCCATCGAAGGACTTATTAAGAATTTACATTTCAAGCATTCCACAAAAAAAAAAAAAAAGAAAGAAAAAAAAGAGCGGAACATGTTACTTGAACCTCTGCAGTGCTCCAGAAGCATACTCTAGTTGCTTCTTCCCAACTGACATCCAAGAAACCTCAATTGATGAACCATAGTTTCCAATGTCTGCCCAACTTAGTTTTCCACAAACTTTGTAGGGATCAAAGACATTTTCAGAGGCTAACACCTCACAGTTACGCTGTAAATCAACTTGCAGGCTCTGCACCCATGACGCAATTGTTGAGGGTTCAGATAGTGACCAAATCGATAAACTGGAAAGATGACCATTGGGAGACACGGGAGAGTAGAGGTCCTCATCAGGCAATCCACACATGCCCGTTGAATGTGAACCACTTGACACCAATCCATTGCTCAAGCGGTAGATTGAGTGAAGATAGCATCGTTTCAACACTAAGGTCTTGGTATCGATTCCCAAGTGGGGTGTACTAACAATGGGGTGTGTACTAACAAGCTAACAAAAACAAAAAAGAAAAGAATGTGAACCACTAGCAATTTCTTGAACCAGCAAATGAGTACAACCAGAGCCATGATATCTTTGGCTAACTAAAAAAAGAATGTGAACCAGATGATGATCTTTGGCTAACTAAAACAACAGCAACAATCTATTTTCGGTGGGAAAATTTATGAGAAGGTTGGAGTCATCCAATCTCTACATTTCCAGCCTTTGGTGCATCCATGTGCCGGTCTGCCCGCTAAACGGTCCTGATCACCACCATACACATTTCCCTGTATATGTTGGGATGACACTACATGGAACTTCTATGAAGCACATCATGGTTGTGTTTCCCTTAAACAAATAGACATTCTTGTTTAAGAGAAACACTACCAAATCCTTACCTCAGTGGTAGACTCTGAGGAGTTTCAACATGAGGTCACGGGTTGGATACCCATAGGTGGTGAAATCCCACTACGGCGTGCATGGGTGTGTGTGTCAGGTGTGTGTGTGTGTGTGTGTGTGTGTGTGTGTGTGTGTGTGTGTGTATATAAATTAGACATTCTAAATATCAAAAGACCACGCCTCCATATAAAGATCGGAAGTATGGAACATCTTTTGTAGCATCCACTCAATCTAATGTTAGGTCAGTTCTATTTTTGTGTACAATTGGTAACTGATCTATTTCTCTATTTTGTTAGTTGGGCCACAACATCGTTAGTTAATAGAAACCAAAGAGCATCATAAATTGTCCGCCAAGTTGAAGATGCTGAAGAAAGAGCTAAAAGAGTGGCATAAGAATGAACAACAAAACAGTTATCTTGAAACATCCAAGCTCCTAACTGACCTATCTCTCTTAGATGCGCAAATGGAATCAGGTGCCTCCTCTCCAGATTTGCAGGCCACAAGGATACATCTGATTCAGGAAATCACCAATAGAATAATCCAAAAAGAAATCTCTTGGAAACAAAAGGTGTGCCTAACTTGGCTAAAGGAAGGAGATAGCAACACTCGTTTCTTCCATAGGATGGCAAACTGGCATGCATCAAACAATAGGATCAACAGTATTGTGGTGGATGGGGTTTGAATTGAGGATAAAGATGAAATCTCAAATCTCATGATATCGTATTTCAGGTCGCTTCTTAATGGGAAACAGTGGTGCAGACCTAAGCTTGATGGAATCCTTTTCAATGCTATCTTAGAAGAAGTGGCGGTTTCTCTCGAAGCGCCTTTTACCGAAGAGGAGATAAAGCGAGCTATAGATGATCTTGGAGCTGATAAGGCTCCAGGACCGGATGGCTTCCCAATCACGTTCTATGTTCAATTTTGGGAAGTGATTAAAACCGACGTCATAGACTTCTTCAATGAATTCCATGTCCAAGGCAAGATCTCTTCCTACCTGGAGGCAACTTTTATTACATTGATTCCGAAGATGGCAGGTGCCACGTCTCCCAAGGACTTCAAGCCCATCAGCTTGGTGAGGGGCCCATACAAGATTCTGGCCAAGGTTTTGGCTTCTCGTCTGGCGAAGGTCATAGGGAAGCTAATTTTAGAAAATCAGTATGCTTTCATTGCGGGAAGGCAGATTGTAGATGCAGCTTTAAGTGCTAATGAAATTTTGAATTCCAGTGCTACATCAGGTCGAAAATATATAGCTTGCAAGTTAGATATTGAAAAAGCCTACGATCACGTTGATCAAGGCTTCCTTCAATATTTGTTACAGCATATGGGATTCGGGAACAAGTGGAGACATTGGATGCGTGAATGCACAGGATCAACACATTTTTCAATTCTTCTGAACGGATCTCCTAAAGGTTTTTTCAAAAGTAATCGAGGCCTTAGGCAGGGTGATCCCCTCTCCCCCTTTTTATTTCTATTGGCAGCAGAGGCTTTATCCAGAATGCTTTCAAAAGGGCAAGAGGAAGGTTTGTTTGGCGGGATCGAGATTAAAGGATTACCACGCCCTATCACTCACATCCAATATGCAGACGACTCCCTTATTTTTTTTGAAGCATTGAAAGAGAAGGTTGATAACTTAGGCACAACCATCTGCTGCTTTCAAGTTATCTCCGGGCTCAAGGTGAATATGGCTAAATCGAAGATTTTTGGGATCAACATGGAAAGTGAGTAGGTGAACAGTTTTGCTCAATCTCTTAGCTGCTCAGCAGACTCACTCCCGTCCTCTTTTGTCGGCTTACCGCTCTGTACCGGAAAACCTCCTATTTCTTCTTGAGACAAGGTCATTTGCAGGTTCTAGTCGGTTCTCTCGAGATGGAAGAGCCGTTATTTATCTCTCGATGGTCGTCTAACATTAATTAAAGCCGCTCTCTCAAACCTGCATGTTTATTACATGTCTCTTCTGAGATGCCCAACCTCGGTAAGAAAGTCAATAGGCAAATTGCGACGTGATTTCCTTTGGCAAGGAAAGGAAATAGGTAAGAAATTTCATCTCCTTAACTGGTTGGAGATCTGCACCCAGTTATCTCATGGCGGCGCAGGGGTTAAAGATCTTAAAGATATGAATACAGCTCTCCTTGGAAAGTGGATTTGGAGGCTCGTGGCGGAAGACGGCAGTCTCTGGCGTTCTATAATAAGGGTAAATATGGCAGCTGTTCTGATGGCTGGTGGCTAAAAGAATTACCGTCCATCAAAGTCACCCACATATGGAAGGAGATTATGAGAACAAAAAAGGACGTTCTGCCTAACATAGGCTTCATCCTCGACAATGGTGAAAAAATTTGCTTTTGGGACGATGTCTAGATAGGAGATCAACAATTAAAACTTAGATTCCCTCTCTCCTACCAGATCACAACGTCAAGAACAGGGTTTGTTGCTGATTTCCTTCATATTGTTAGAGGTAAGGTTGTCTGGAATGTGAACTGCAAAAGAAATTTAGAAGATTGGGAGGCCCCGAACTAGACAGGCTTATTGGAATGTCTCTACTCCTCATCTCCCTCAACCTCAGAAGATGAATTTTATTGGAAACCAAAAAAGTCGTCCCTCTTCTCAGTCCACTCCCTATACATTCAGCTGCATAAGCAAGAACCTGCGCCTAATTCCAATCACTCTTTTATTTGGAAGTATGTTGCCCCTCCGAAAATCATCATCTTTGGCTGGCTGGTAGGAAAAAAGAAAATTCTGACCATAGACAACCTCATCAAGAAAGGTATAATCCTCCCCAATATATATCTATGTTGTATGCGTTTGGAAGAGACCGTCAATCATCTTATGCTTCACTATCAGTTTGTCCACTCCATTTGGGCCGAGTTCATGAACAATTTTAATATAAGTTGGTGCTTCCCGGCAACGACAGATCTATTCTTGCTAGCGTGGCACGGGACTCATTTGGGTAAGACGAAAACTACTATCTGGAGAATGGTAATCCTAGCAGTGTGGTGGTCTGTTTGGGGGGAAAGAAACAACAGATGCTTTAGAAATCTCTCCAATTCAGTTAGGTCTGTGGCGTCTACGGCTAAGCGGGTCATCATAGAACGGACTATCCATGTTAAGGATCTATCGGGCCCTGACTTCTTTTTTTTGGGCATGTAATTTGGTGGCCTGCTTTCTCAGCAGCCTCCCCTCTTTCTTAATGAAATCTTTTCATCTTTCGAAAAAAAGAAGAAGAGCATCATAAATTCATAAATACAAGTTGTGGCAAATGTGGGCCAAATCACTACTTTTTCCACGAGTTTTGATTAATTCCAATATGTAAGTACTAAAACAGCCTAAGCACTTCAAGAACAATTTATCACCAAACCAATGAAAATTACACAATTTATAAACAAAGATGAAAGAGCACTTCTAACAGGTCCCTAACAATCTGATCAAAGACTTTTTCATGGTCGCAACAGATGAATTCAAGAGCAAGTCTCTTGAAACTCTTTTTATAGCAAAGAAACCTGCAGTTCCTCACCTGAATGGAGGACATCTACATTTAAGAAAGCATCAAATAAATGAAAACTGCTTGCAAGAATCTAACAAAAGCATGATCTCTGGGAATCACACAGGCAAAAGACTAAGAGAAGAAGGAAAGACATGTACCAACGGTGGACAAATGCCTTATGGAACTATGGACGAACTTGATAGACCAAATACCATGTAGATATAGCAGCATGTTGATACCCACTGACATCAGCTTCTGAAGTAATGGCACTGCTCGAGCTCGGGTCTCCATCTTCACTTACCAAATCCAACATCTGCTCAGATCCGTCACCATCTCTGATCTGCCTGTGTTACAGATTCAGCATCAACTCAGACCTATCATCTCCACTCATCGAAACCCACTGCCATCCCCTCATTGAAAATTGAAAACCCATCTCTCCTTAACCGCAACCGCCAAAAAGCTCTGTCCTCATCCAACCTTCGACCATAGATGTCGCCCATTGCAACCCGATCAGGCCGAATCCACCCTCATTGTAGTCCCCTCAAACCCATCAGGTCAGGCCATCGCCCAAATCTGACAGCCCCAAAATCGATGAATAGTTGTGTGAGATTAATAGTGTCGCGATAAATAGCACCGTGATGAATAGTTGAAGGTGATGAATAGTTACGTGGGATGAATAGTGTTGTGCGGGTGAATAGTGTTGCGTGATCAGAAGTTCCTGAGAGGGAAAGAACCGTGTGAATAGTGTTGCGTGATCAGAAGTTTTAGAGAGTGAAAGAACCGTGTGAATAGTCTTGCGTGGGTGAATACTATTGCAAGGATTTAATGGGTCTGTTGCACGGTCATGCAACAGTTTTGAGGGCTCCCTTCGCAGTTCGATTTTCGATATATAAACTTCTCAAGTGTCAACTCGAGACAAAGGATTTTGGATCCGCATAACCCCTCCGTCACTCATACGGACACCAAATATGCCGAAATGCTATCGAAATCGCTATTGAATTGTTTATCATTTCTTTCATTATACAATTCATTGTACTTTGTTTCAGAATAAAGGAAAACACGAGGATGTAATTAAAACTCAGAATTAATAAAATTTATGATGATGAATGTTCTTTTATTTTCTTCGTTAATTATTGAATGATAATTTCCCTATTAAAATACCTTCGTTTATGGTTAAAACAATGAATACAAATCAATAGGTCAATTACCATGAGATCCACAATTGACCATCCAATGACTCATTTATGTTCATTGAGTACTTTGAATTAGCTCAAGTTTTTAGTCCTTTTTTAGATGTGAGGAAATAACCACATGAAATGTGTCATCTGGACCTAAATAGGCATCTTTTAGCTTGGATGGTAAAGGTTTTAGGTCAAGCTTTGATGCCTTGATGCTAGATGGTAGAGGCTTTAAGTCGGCTATGGGCAATTTTTTAAAACATGGCCTCCACTGGTTAGTTTTGAGTACCAATGCAGAATCTAACAATGCGCTCACTGTATCTAATATCATGCGATTCTCAAAATTCATGAAGTGAGTGAGACAAGCTTTTAAGGGATTTGAGATTGTAGTCAAAATAACCCCATCTTTCATGAGTGTGCCATTCATATTTATCTCATAGATCTCATCTACATCCCCTAGTTGTTTGCAAATGTTAAACACATTCACCTCCAATGTCACCTTTCAAAAGGACAACTTCATCACTCCATTCTAGCAATTAATTATTACATTTGAAGTAACCAGGAATGGACGTCTTAGAATGACCAAATTTTGAGTACTAGCATTGATAATCGGCTATATCCAAGATAATAAAGTCTACCGTGTAGCAGAACTTATTGACTTTGACTAACACATCCTCAACTACTCCCATCGGTATATGAATGGATCGATTAGAAAGTTGTAGGGTCATCGTGGTAGGTTTAAACTCGCCAAGCCCCAATTATTCATACACTGAGTAGGGAATAAGGTTAACGCTTGCCCCTAAGTCTAGCGAAGCTTGTTCAATCCAAAAATTCCCTATAATGCATGAGACCATATGACTAACTGGGTTTAATGATGGCACTTACTTGTTCTGTCAAGGACTTCTTTTACACATTTAATTTGTGTTTTACCATGCATAGGTCCTTAAGAAACTTGGCATAGAATGAAATTTTCTTAATCGCATCCAACAAGGTAATATTGATTTTTACTTATTGAAAAATCTTTAAAATGCCTTGATTTATGAATGGATGCTTGATGAGAGAAGGCGTTGGGGAAAAGGGGCTTCAAATTTATGACCAAGCCTCGATTGTTTTTCGAGTTGAGTAATTCTAGGTTCATCATCATCTTTTGATTTTTCAGATTCCTTGTGTGTTTTAATCTTCTTAGGAATCATCTTATCGATTTGTTTTCCACTCTTAAGAGTGGTAATGGACTTAGCATGTTCAACATGAGAGGTTGGAGGATTAGAATCAACCACTTCATATTGACCATTAGGGTTAGAATGATGTTAGGTCAGAAAGGTTCTTTCTCCCTAATTGTCAAGTGAGATTCAATCCTTGTAACTGACGTTTTCAGATCATTTATAGCCTGCATAGTAGTTTGATTGAATTACATTTGGCCTTGCATAAACACATGCAACATGTCCTCAAGGGTCCTCTTTTTTTGTTACAGTTGTGGTGCTCTTTGAGGTGTGGGAGGAGGCCTTTGAGGAAGAGATCTGCATTGGCAGTTTGCCCAATTTTCCAACCTAGGCACTATCTTGGCTCAATATCCCCGATGGAGGTTAAGCCTGGTAAGATGGATGTTATTTTATTGTTTCGACTCTAGCGGAACACAAATGTATGGTTTAAACCTAATTTGGTTAATTGAGGCATTTTCAGGATAAGTTAACCCTCGAGGTTTCTCGTGAGCGACGACTAGTGTCGGGATTAGCTCAGTTCGCGATGCTAACCATACGCGATTAGTAGAAATGGGTCTTCGACTCTAATCATCCTAAACCCATCAATTTTAGAATAATTAGGGCATTTAGTTGGACTATTACAACCCTCTAACAGTTCTGCTCCGATGTACTAGTGTTTTATTATAGAATTTTACAGGATGCTGCATAATATGATGAAGAATTTGTTACTTTCTCCATAAATAATTAGGACATGACACTATGTCTTGTTTTGGCATAAAGATGTACATATTTTTTAGATGGTCATTGTGGAAGGTATCCCCTATGATGAAGAAAACTAGGTCCATGTACATGATGCTAGTCGAAGAATTATATGTGCAGAAGATCCAACGGAATGAAACTCTAAACCTTTGATATGGTCAGTCATGGGGCATGTAGGATACGAAAAGCTCCATGAGATTGCAAAACATGGACTTAACAGAGGAAAGCTAAAGTTTTGTTTATATATAGTATGTTTAAGATGTCAATTTGGCAAGTTATCCCGACCGCCCTTTGAAGAGTTAAAGTTTAAACAAAAAGAACCCTTGATCGGAGCTGGTACATACAAATGTATTTTGGAAAACTAAGGTACCTATCAATATATAGCAAGCACTACATGATCATTTTTATTAATGACTTCTCAAGATAGTTTGGGTGTATTTTTTAAAAGAAACTTTTGAAGCAATTGAAAAGTTCGAGGAGTCTCATACAGAGGCAGAGGCATTGGTTAGGAAAAACATCCATTGGGTTTGATCTAACAATGATGGAGAATACACTTCAGAAGAGTGTGACTACTTAAAGGAAATAGAATTTGAAGGCAACTCACTTGGGCGAAGACTGTAGAAAAATGGAGTGGCAAAATGAAAGAATTGGCATTTTCAAGACGTGTCAATGCATGTTGCACGACAAAAATTTGTAATCACAATTTTAAGCTCAGTGTATGGAAACAACGGCATATGTGATCAACCAGCCATTGCAACCTCAATTAGGATTTGTCTCTCAAATGAGAAGCTACTTGGAGACAAGCCAACAGTTAAGCATTTTCATGCTTTCGAGTGTGCCTATAATCTTTTTTTATGAAAAACCTTGAGACAAAACTTTAAAAAAGGCATTAAGATACATCTTCATGAGTTTTGATGCTACTAGAAAAGGTCAAAGGCGTTGTTACTGATAACGCCTAAATATGGCATAGTTATCCCTTATATTGCATTATTTTCTCTTGCATTCAAGTGTTAAATTGATCCAATTAAATATGTTTTCAACATGCAGGATGATTTCAAAGTTTAAAGTGAATTTGTGCTTAAAAAGATAAATTAAAGCTCAAAGGAATTAGGATGGAAGAATTATAGAATTGTAGGACATATTTAAAGACTTAAATATCCAAAGATTAAGGAAAATAAGCACCAAAAGTGAAGAAATATATTGAAGAATAAGTGTAAACAAAAGTAAAAAAAGACAAGAAAAAAGTCATGAAATTTCATGCTAGAAAGACAAAGTTCTGAAACTGTAAGGTCGGATTGACAAATCTTATCGATCGATCGATAGAGTCACCGATCAATCGACAGAGCCATCAATCGATCAACAGCCAGGGTCCGATCGATCGAAACTCCCTTGATTTAGTTAGATTTCTTGTTGGACAAATTTTACCAACTTTGATCAATCAATCAAAAGTTTTTTTTTTTTTTTAAATTCTAGTCACTAGAAGTTATTGGGATCGATCAATCAATCAATGGTGGTAGTGACTATGTAAGTTTGCAAAATTTCCAATTCATTGTGAAAGTTTGAGTTCCAAAACTATAAATTATAGTGTTTTTGATATCCCAAATCATCTTCTAGGGTTTCGGGTGAGAGAGAAGGCTCGGGTGGTGCACCGACAACGCCCTTCCTCTCTAATTTCCTTTTGATTTCTGATAGATGTTTTGTTTTTCTTTTCTTTTAGAGATAGCTATGAGTAAGTAATCTCTTAGCTAAGGCTAAGGGGTGAACGTTGCAGTTAATTATGAAGTTTTAGTTTATTTGATTCATACTTGGGATTTGAATCATGATTATTTAATTTATTTTATTTGAATTTAGTTCAAATCCTTTAAGTTATTTATTTCTAGATCCATTGTGAACTTCGGGTATATTGGATGCTTTAAAATATAATTACTTAGCTTGATTAGAGAATGAATTAATTTCTAAAATTCATTGATCTATTGTAGACTCTGGGCACAATAGTTGCTTTGAATTCTCTTTAATAGATTACTAAGTGCTTCATGTGTAACATCTCAGATGTTATCGTTATAGCCTAAGTTCATCATATTATTTGATATATGTATCTCCCCTTAATTAATGAGAATTTTAACTTATTTGGTGAATAAATATTAATTTATTTATACTGATTTAGATATGATTTCTTTTTTAAGAACTGCTTAGAAATGTGACTCTAAACAAGTAGAATCGTTAGATTTTCCAAAATTCTCAGATCAACAATAATAAAAAAAATGTCATTAACCTGGACCATTGAATTTGAGATCACATGGTTCTCATGATTCGTTTCATGTGAAATTTTATAACATGTCTATTTATTATAAATTAACTATATATGTCAAATTTCATCCCTTAAATAATTATAGAAGTGGCTCAATTGATATATCATCCCCTTTAATCCTTGATTTTGATGTCCATAAGTGAGGAAATTTTATAGGCAGTTATACTAGAATATTTTCCTTCAAACGAATAACTTGAATTTCATATCATATGGCTCGAGTGTGAAATATGAAAATCCCACCTTAGTAGGCTTTTCCTTAGGTGCAAATATTAGGCTTATCAACTCTTTCTAAATCTGGCCATTCCGATTTACCCACTTTGTACTGTCCATTACAACTCAAATTTAGAACATGCATTTGCCCTATATGACTATGAGATCATATAAAAATTAAACCCTGATTTATGATCCTAAACCGTTGAGTGATGGCCGCCTTAAAGCCAGTTTCTTCCTTTTGACGCAACATATGAAATTTCATATTTATGTTTTTTCTACTATCAATCAACCACCAAATTTTGCCCATCATTTTCCTATCTTGACTACACATTTTTTTCAAAATTGAGTTCTGATCATTAAGCGTGGACTATTAATTGATATCAAATTTATTTTGGCACTCACTATGAAAAATTTCAAAATAAGCTAATCTAAATTTCGAATCACCAAAAAAATCCATATACCTATGCTCTATTGGATGACCCTGACACCGTGAATGATTTAGATTTGAAGAAATATTTCTGTTTTAAGGAGAATTAGGAAACCCAATCCAAGTCGGATGTTATACACATGCTCATGCCCACCCCTTATTATATAAGTGATTTCTCATCCCTCTCTCTTCCCCTATTACACGCGCCATCACTCCATCCCCTCATCCTTAATACACCGGTCCTCTTCACATGGATGAGAGAGAGAGAGAGAGAGAGAGAGAGAGAGAGAGAGAGAGGGCATTCCCTTCTTCAAGCACGCCCAAGTCACCATCTTCTTCCTTCCCCCACACATGTGGTGTCTCCCTCTTACTCGAGCGATGTCATGTTTCATGTAGAAGCCTTCTTACAATGAGATCTACCTAGGAATTATATATAAGGCTAAGATGATGGATTCCTTTAAACTTACACCAATTTAAGTTGAATTTATACATAATTCTCTTATTTTCGCATTAAAATTATATATAGTTTAATTTTTACTATAATTTTCATGCAAACAAGTTACTGAATTATTATAAATTGTTAATTCATGTTAGAATTATATCTAAGATATGATTTTAATCAGGCTGGAGTTATTTTATGGGTTGGATTACAAAATTATGCCTTAAATCGTGAAACTACACGCGTTCAGGTCTCAAATGGTGCATAGTTTGTGCATCCAATGGACCGGATAGTTATGTCAGTAAACATTATGATTTTACTAGTATTAATCTGACCTAATATTCATATTTTAGACCTTAAGGCAGTGGGACTCACTTTTGAAGTAATTTGGACTCATTGGGTGATCCATCTGACATGAAGTCGCAATGTTGTACTTATGAATTCACTTTAAAAAATATGGATTATTTTCTACTATATCATGGTTTATTTTATTGTAATTCTAAATTAATTAGTTCATCAAAACAGTGCTAGACTTTTTATAAATTCATGAGGAGTGATTGATACAAGTCTTGCCCTTCATCGATTTTGAGAGCGATGTGTGTTTCCACTCTGTATTGATTTGGCTTTTGCTCATCTCTTTTATTTTGTTGAGTTAGCCTATTGCTATTCTTCCCTTTCATGGAGTTAGTGAAAATGCCCTTATTTGTTAATATATGTGAATGTTGAGTCCTAGTGTCAAGTGAGCCCCATATAAAGACTACAAGACCGAAGACTCACCAAGTTGAAGAAGTTCGAGTGCACTATATAGGTATATTAAGCCTCATTCCCAACCAAATCCTATCCAGTAAAAGACCTACCTAAAATAAATCTAAACTTGCCTAAAACCATATTTGTAAAAACCTTGGTAAGCTTAGATTAGAGGTTGTTTGAAGTTTATGGAGATATAAGTAAATAGGTAAATTTCATGTTCTGTCAATTGCAATCGAAGTGCAATCAAGCAACTTTTATGGCATCGAACACCTATTCAATGGCATTGAAATAGAGGCCTAACAGTCTAGCAACCAAACTGTGAAAAATCTTGGATAAGTTCAATGGCATCGAACACACTTTGATGACATCGATCTAAGGCCATTTTTCTCCAATAAACTTCGAAAAACTCTGAGTATACTTGATGTAATCGAACCTCTTTTGATGGCATCAAAGTAAGTTATCAATAGTATCGTATACAGTTCGATAGTATAGAAAATGAGACCAGTTTGCCCAGCAGACTTACAACAAAAATCATATGTTCTCAGTGGCATTGAAAGTCGTTCGATGACATCGTAATTCAAATTTCGATGACACTGAAAGGTTGTTCGATCGCAACAAAATACGTATATTGCTCCCCACCCTTTAGCCCAACATTGAATCAATCGATCATCTGTTCTCTTTTGGCGTTTCTGCTATGAAGATTTAAGACTATTTTCAGCCTTTCTTTAAAATCCACGTTGTTGCCCAAACCTCGGCAGTTGGTAGGGCTAGCTTGTGGTGGGCCTCTCCGTCCCCTATGGGCCGCCTCCATAGCTTATGTGCCCTCAGTCCCTCCTTCATCTTCTGGGAGATCTGGATGGAGAGAAATAGAGATTGCTTCGACAATTCAGCATTCAACACTTCCAGGATCATTCTTCAGGTCCACTGCTGGATTGAAAGGGTAAGTTCATCCCTGCCCCTCCCTAAAATCTTGTCTTGGCTCTCAGCTTCCACCCTCACTGATCTTCGCATTGACAGCCCGGTGACAACTCCTAAAATCCCCCAAGTAGTGAAATGGGTCAGGCCCCAGAGGGGCTGAATTACGATAAACGTTGATGGCTCGGTTCTAGGGAACCCAGGCCCTTCCAGGGGTGGGGGTGTTGGGAGATGTTTTGAGGGTGCCTTCATTTTTGGCTTCTCTTTGGGCTATGGCAACAGCTCCAGCACGCGAGCCGAATTTAGAGCAATTTGTGAGGGCCTTGCAAAGTGTGCTGAGTTAGGGTTTTCTAAGGTTGAGGTGGTGAGCAACTCCATATTGATTGTGGCGATTCTCTCAAAGAACTCGTGTCCAGCGTGGTCCATGTGCCACTGGTATGTGAGGGTGAGGGGAATGAGGGAGGTGTTGGATATTTCCTTCGCCCATACCCCCAGGGAGGCAAATGCGGTAGCAAATGACCTAGCAAGGAGAGGTAGCGCATCTTAGGCCAATTCTTTTTACGACTTTCTTGCTTCTCTCCCTACCATCACTAGAGGCCTTCTATTTTTGGATAGGGTAGGCTTGGGCTACTTGAGGGAGATTTAGTTTCTTTTCCTTCTTTAGTATATGATAGGTGTGGCATTGGCCTTTTTGTGATGTCAGCGATGTAAATCTAGTTTTTTACTATATATGAAAGTGCTTTCCTTAAATTAAAAAATAAAAAATAAATAAATAACCAGATGTTGTTAGGAAAGCGAACAACGCAAGTTGGATCACCTGAGAATTCATGAGCTATATGATTTGAGTTGAATTGTGAACCGCTACGCATTATCCTTTATTTACACTATTATCCTGTAGAAAAGATTTTTGGAGCATGACCTAGCATGCAACCCGATGAATAGCTTAGATCAAAGAATGTTGGGGCCACCTTACCACTGCTGGTCTATAAAATAAATAATAAAAAAAAATAATAAAAAAAAGATAGAAAGAAAGAAAGAAACAAGTTTAAAAGGGACCATGGTATCCAAATTCGTAACAATCATAGATTTCTCAAAAAAAAAAAATCATTATGTGATTAGTACCCGTTGGGCACCCAAACAAGTCAAATTGTGACCTTCTGAGTGAGGATTACTTTTGAAGTTCTTTATAATAAATAACTATGTATATAATTAATAAAATTATAGGTATAAAAAATAAGACGTATTGAAATATAATAGATTAATGTAATAACAAAATATTAACATGTATCTATACGACTGTTGCGACTAACTGGACCGAGCCCACTTGGATTGAGTTTGGGTTGAGAATTCCTAATCTAAGGTTGAATTGGGTTAGGTTAGGATTGAATTATAGGAACCTTGGGTTAGGCTAGGGTTGAGCACCAAACCAACCCAACCCGCCCAACTTTCAGCCACAGTACCCACCTAATGAATTTCCCAGATCTTGCACATATGGGTTGCCGGTTGCTTGCAGATGGGCCCACCTGCAAATAGCATTTCTTCACAGAAAAGTGCCTAGCTTACGAGAGTAAGAGAAGCAATTGAGAGCGGGAATTCAGTAAGAATACGGTACCGCTTATCCACAACCGGACATGAAACAGAAGGACAGTCATCTGTACATTTATGCCCATGGTTTGAAGATCCTCATCGTGGATGGAGAATCTCCTGAAATTTTCTAAAATTGGAAAATCCCAACACTTGGATCCTTCGGAATGTTTTACAGTGAATGTGTCAGTATTTTCACCTTCATCTCTTTCTTCCTCTCTTTTAATAGGCTAGAGATGATGGGTTTAAAACCTCCAACCAGAATATCTTTAGACAGATACCCCATTTACAATGGGGCTGATCCAATCCACGGTTTGGATGACCGTCACTTAGTCCCAGTGTAACGGAATCTGACATAGCTAACACCCGCACATTGCATTATGAGCATGAACCAATAATCCATTATAATAAATAGTCCAGAACATTAAACTCAAAATAATAATAACAACGCCAGCAACACCACCAACAATAATATAAAAACAGTTGACTCCAAACACCTCCCTGGAAGTTTCCATTGTGTAAATCCAATGAAAAAAGCCGAGTGCAGTCTCACACGTTGTGTATATCCAATAAAAAAAGCAAGTGCAGTCTCATGCGTGTGGACCATTGGAACCGTCCATTAGGAAATCCCCACCTTATAGATACCATGTCTCGCGGCTCAGGCGGACCTGATCATGAGATGGGCCACATGTGTGCATAGACTTTGAGGGCGCGCCTTCGGCGGATACCCGGATCCACAGAGGTGTGTGGGACCATGTGGGGCCACGTTGATGTATGTGACTACATCCATGCCGTCCATCTGTATTGAAAACTCATTTTACGGAATCTTCCAAAAAATTAAGCAGATTCAAATCTCAGATGGACCATAGTATAGGAAATAATAGTAATTGACCGTTAAAAGCTTCTGGTGGGACACAGGAGCTTTAGATCAAGATGATATTTGTGTGATCTCTTCATATAGGTATTTATGACCTTATCAAGAGGTTGGATGGAAAATAAACATTCCCGTTGACTCCATGAATTTTTTAATGGTGAGGATTTAATCACAACGGTTTCCTGTGGTGTGGTCCACCAAAGATTTGGGCATGCTTCAATTTTGGCATTATGCACTAAATTTGAGCTCTGAAAATGGTTAGACGGTGTGGATTTAAAGCACGTTCATCACTGTGAGCCGCACAGTCGAGTGCGGATCATCTGTTTCCAAGAGCACAGGGGATCCAGTGTCCTTGAATTTAATGGTCCACATCATCTGTGCTGACATCAGCATATATAGCACTCTAGTGAAATAGAAAATTATTTACAAAATACTACCTGATTAACCTATAAGGTAACGGCCGAGCTCGGTATCCGAAGGACGCGTTCAGCCACGACTCAGGATCCAATGATGTTTTGGACCCTGGGCCTACTTCCAGCACCTTATTCGAGGACCGGTCTTAGCTGTCACCAGGATCCAGTGACATCGGTGGGAACCTGGCCAAGTGACGCCACTAAGTTATGTGAGCCCACCATGATGTATTTGTTGTTTCCTTAGTGATCATCGATTGGGAAAGATCATTTCAAGAATAAGTCGGATTCAAAGCTCGAATGGACCCAAACACAGAAAGCAGTGGAGACTGATCGCTAGCGGATCTTACAAAAATATAACGATGGGCCTTATTTAAATGATTAGAAAATATCTTTTTCAAAAACCCCTTGTACAGTAAAAGAGATTCAACTTGATAAAGTGATGGATGACTAGATTGCTGAATAAAGTAATGGAGTTCTACTAGACAAAGTGATAGGGTTGTCGAATAAAATGACAACATTCCACTAGATAAAGTGACGGAATTTTATAAGACAAATTGAGGAGATTGTTAGACAAAGTGATGAGGTTCTATTAGACAAAGTAATAGAATTATAAGGCAAAGTGATGGAATTCTAATAGACAAAGTGATAGGGGTTCTCAAACAAAGTAATGTGGTTTAACCAGTCAAAGTGATGGGGTCTTACTTAACAAAGTGATGAGATGACGGGACAAAGTGACATGATTCACTAGACAAAGTGATGGAGTTGTTGGACAAAGAGATAAGATTCTACTATACAAAGTGATGAGATTGTGCAATAAAGTGACGTGGTTGCGGTAGACAAAGTGATGGGTTTTATTAGACAAAGTGATCGGGTTGTTCGACAAATGGCGAGGTTCTACTAAGTAAAGTGATTGGATTACCAGAAAAAATATGGTGGTTTTCATAAGATAAAGTGATGAGGTTATCTGATTAAGTGATGAGATTTAACTAGACAAAGTGGTGTTGCGCAACATGTCAACAACGCAGTGAACCGAGATCCAATCTCCGATCTCACCTACAAACGATAAACAAGAAGAAATATAAACTAGAAGAAGAATTAAATCATTCCAAACAAACCACAAACAGGATATACGTGGAAAACCCCAACAAGGGTAAAAAAAAAAAAACATGGATGTAAACTTCTGCTATAAAGTAAAACGAAGATTACAAAGCAATATACTAACCTCTTCCCTTAAAAGTACAGAGAAAATCATTTGCACACACCTTAGAATAACTCTCACAATCTTTAGAAAAGCCCTAGGGACCCCTATTTATAGTTTAGACAACTTTCCTTTTACACCCTTTTACACCCTTGTGAAAACTGACTCAAAAATTCGCAGTCCGCATCAAATCTAGAAACAAATCTGCGAAACTTCGACTGGTTGAGCAGGCTGCTCGACCGATTGAGCGGACCCTCGACTGATCGAGCATGGGCCTCGACCAGTTGAGTACCGCGGAACTAAAAAACCGATGCTCGTTGGACTTTGACTCAAGCCAGTCCACGACTGGTCGAGTGGGCCACAGGGCACTCGACCGGTCGAGCGGGCCACAGGGCACTCGACCGGTCGAGCGACCATCTAGATGTGGCTCCACATATCAACAATCTTCCACTTGAAGACACATCGCCATAAACCTTCGTCTTCTTCACCTGGAATACACCACCTCTCCATCTTCAAGCCCGAAGACCAATGAAAGCTGAACAGAGCTTCAACTTCTCCCGTGTGTTCGCTTTGGTCAGCATATCCGCAAGATTCTCACTTGTATGGATCTTCTCTAGAGCAATCGATCCATCTTCCAGTAATGAACGTATGAGGTGATATCTGATGTCAATATGCTTGGTCTTTAAATGAAAGGCTGAATTCTTAGTCAAGTGTATTGCACTCTGACTGTCACTGTATAGCTTGCAATCTGATTGCTTCTTACCCAATTCTTCCATGAAACCTTGCATCCACACCATCTCCTTGCATGTTTCTGTAGCTGCAACATATTCTGCTTTCGTCATACTGATAGATACTATCTTCTGTAACTAAGAGACCCAACTGACTGCAGCACTGCCCAAAGTAAAGATATAACTTATAGTACTTGTTTTGTTGTCAATATCTCCTGTCAAATCTGAATCTACGTAGTCTTGTAACTTAATTTTCGATTCACCATAGTACAACCCTATATCCACAGTACTTGCCAGGTATCCGAGGATCCACTTCACAGCTTCCCAATGTTCCTTCCCGAGGTTGTTCATGAACCTGCTAACAACTCCCACTGCCTGAGCAATGTTTAGCCTTGTGCTCACCATATCATACATGAGACTCTCAATAGCTAACGGTATGAGACTTTAACATATAGTCTCGTTCCGCCTGCGTCTTTGTACCTTGCTCCTTAGAAAGCTTGAAGTGGTTGGCTAATGGAGTACTAACCGGCTTAACACTTCCCATATTGAATCGATTAAGTACCTTGGCTATATACTCTGCCTGTGACAAAATCAGTTTCTTGTTTTTCTTGTTACACTTTATCTTCATTCATAAGATTTGTTTTGCAGCTCCTAAATCCTTCATGGCAAATTCTTTACACAATTGTCTTTTGATATCTAAGATGTCCTTTATACTTGAACCAGACACAAGCATTTCATTAATGTATAGAAAAAGGATGATGTACGATGTATCAAACTTCTTCAAATAGTAATAGTGGTCTGCATGACATCTCCTAAAATCGTTTCCCGATATGAAACTGTCGAACTTCTTATACTACAGCCTCGGGGCCTGCTTTAGGCCATATAGAATCTTCTTCAGTCTACACACCTTGTTCTCCTTTCCTGGTGCCACGTATTCTGTCGACTGATGCATATATATATCTCTTCTTCAAGGTCCCCATGAAGAAAGGTTGTCTTAACATGTAGCTGCTCTAGATGTAAGTCCTCTGTAGCCACTATACTCAAGACCATGCGAATCGTAGACATTTTCACTACCGATGAAAATATTTCAGTGAAATCGATACCTGCCTTTTATTGAAACCCTTTCACGACCAATCTGGCCTTATACCTTTTTAAACCATTGTGCTCCTCCTTTGGTCTGTAAACCCACTTATTATGAAGAGCTTTCTTATCCTTGGGTAGAGAGACTAGCTCTCATGTACGATTAGATTCAAGAGAGTCCATCTCATCATCCATGATCTGCTCCTACTTAACTCGTTTATCTAACTGTAATGCTTATTCAAAATACTCTAGTTCACCATTATCTGTTAGCAGTAGATAATGTAAGGAGGGTGAGTATCAGACCGTGGGTCTCTTCTCCCGAGTAGACCTCCTCACAACTGATGTCTGTGGCTCTGCCTCATATGCTCCTGTGCATGATCATCCTGTGACGCTGTAACACTCATGTCCGGTAACTCTTCTGACTCTATGAATTCTTTCTCCTCGACCTTATTTTCCTACACATTGTCCTTATGCATCACATTTTCATTGAATACTACGTCGTTGCTTCTGATGATTTTTCTATTTTCTACATCCCATAAATTGTAACTAAAATCATGCTGCCCGTCGCCTATAAACGTGCACCTCCTGGACTTCACATTCAGTTTATTTTTGTACTCTGCATTAATGTAAACGTATAAAGTGCAACCGAATACTCCGAGTTGTGCAAGGTTCACTTCTTTCTCAGTCCATATTTCTTCTGATAGCCAACCATCCAATGGTGTTGAGAGACTTTTATTGATGAGATATGCGTCAGTATTTATAGTATCTGTCCAAAAGGTCTTGGACAACTCTGCATGTAACCTCATGCTCCTGACGCGCTCAAGGATGGTCCTGTTAATGTGCTTAGTCACACCATTCTGTTGAGGTGTCCCTGGAATCATTTTTTAATGTTTGATTTCATTTGCTGCACAATACTCCTCAAATCTCTTATTACAGTATTCTCTCCCATTATTAAATCTGAGACATTTTACTGTTTTACCTGTTTTACTTTCTACCATTACTTTTCACTTCTTAAATACATCAAATACATCAGATTTGTGCTTTAAGAATAAATTCACAGTTTTCTACTAGCATCATCAATAAAGGAAACAAAATAACGTGAACCACCAAGAGATGATACCTGTGCCGATCCCCACACATCAGTGTGTACAAGCTCCAACAGATGCGTCTTTGGAGCGCATCATGTCTTCTTGAAGTTTACCCTATTCTTCTTATCATACACGCAGTCCTCGCAGAATTTCAAGTTAATAGACTTCAGCCCTGGTAGCTTCCCTTTTGACAATACAACTTTCATCTCCTTCTCACTCATATGTCCTAACCTCTGATACCATAATTACCCATTCACTCCAATTGATGCGACTGTGAATGAACTATACGATCTTGAAGTCACGTACAAAGTACCTTCCTTCTTTCCTCGAGATATTAACAAAGCACCTTTTGTGATCTTCCAAGAATCACTAGTGAATGTCATCACATATCCAGTATTGGCCAACTATCCCACTAAGATCAAGTTTTGTTTCAGACTCGGTACATATCTGACATCCTTCAATTTCAAAGTCATTCCGTCTTTCTGATTTATATAAATGTCTCCCTTTCCAACAATATTGCACGGCTCATCATCACCCAGGTAGACTTTCTCAAAGTTACCTGATACATAATTCGCAGAACTTCTTTATATGAAGTGGCATGAAACGAAGCATCTGAGTCTATAACCCAAGATTCATTTCTCGCATCAAGAGAGAAGATCAACGCCTCTGTGTCACTCTCTTCAAATAGATTCACTGAATCCTTCCCGCCTTGAGAGCTTCCTTCTTGTTTCTTGAGCACTCTGCAATCACGTTTCATGTGTCTCTTCTTCCCGTAATGCCAACATCAGTCTTTTTCTTTTGGTCCCTTGGACTTCTTCCTCGACTTAGAACGTCCGTGTTTATTGCTTCCTTTGTTCAGCAATTTTTCTCTTCCTTCAACGTTTAAAGCATTCTCTGAATCCCCTGAAACTCTTAATGCTTTTATTCTAGATTCTTCGTTGAGAATTAGACCGGCCACATCATCAAATTTTAACTTTGTTGATCCTGAAGAATTGCTCACAACAATCACCAAACCATCCCAACTGTCTGGCAAACTAGACAAGATCAATAACGCCCTGACCTCGTCCTTAAAAATAATGTCAACAGATTTCAACTGGCTCATGACTATATTGAACTCATTTAGATATTTAGCCACGCTCCCACCATCTGACATCTTCATGTTGAATAGTTGTTTCATAAGATAAACTTTGTTGGACACTGAGGATTTTTCATGCATAGTGGCTAAGGCTTCTATTAATTCTTTTGTGATTTTCATCTTGGATATATTGAAGGCGACGCTCTTAGACAAAGAGAGTCGGATCGTTCCTATAGTATTCCGATCTAATAAAAATTATTCATCATCTGTCATCTTTTCTAGTTTCTTCTTTTTTTCTCCTAGAGGAATATAGAGGTCATTCTGATACAGATAATCCTCCATCTATATCTTCTAGAAGGCAAAGTTTGAACCATCAAACTTCTCAATTCTAATCTTCCCTTCTTCTATCATCGCTCCCAATAGAACTAAAAACCAATAGCTCTGATACTAGTTATTCGCAGCACGCCAACAATGCAGTGAACCGAGATCCAATCTCCGGTCTCACCCATAAATGATAAATAAAAAGAAATATAAACTAAAAGAAGAATTAAAGCATTTCAAAAAATCACAAGACAAGATATACGTGGAAAAACTCCAACAAGGGTAAAAATCCTCTGAAGCAAACTTCCACTATGAAGTAAAACGAAGATTACAAGGAAATATACTAACCTCTTCCTTTGAAAGTACAGAGAAAATCCTTTGTGCACACATCGAAATAACTCTCACAATCCTAGAAAAGCCCTAGGGACCCCTATTTATAGCTTAAACAACTTTCCTTTCGCACCCTTGCGAAAACTGACTCAAAAATCCGCAGTCTGCATCAAATTCGGAAACAAATTTGCATAACCTCGATTGGTTGAGCATGGGCCTCGACTGGTCGAGTACCGTACAACTAAAAAACCGATGCTCGCTGGACTTTGAGTCGAGCCAGTTCACGATTGGTTGAGTGGGCCACTCAACCGGTTAAGTAGGGCACTTGATTGGTCGAGCGACTGTTTAGATGTAGCTCTACATCTCAACAAGTGATGGGTTTACTAGACATAATGACGAGTTTCACTAAACAAAGTGATGGAATTGCTAGACAAAATAGTATGGTTACCCTAGCCAAGTAACTAGGTTCTATTAGATAAAATGACAAGGTTTTACTAAATAATTTGATGGGGTTCTATTGGGTAAAGTGATAGGGTTGCCGGATAAAGTGACGGAGTTCCACAAGATAAAATGGCAGGGTTGCAGGACAAAGTGACAGGGTTATCAATGACATGATAATCAGACAAAGTGATGAGATTCTACTAGACAAAGTATGAGATTACTAGACAATGTGACATAGTTCCATTAAACAAATTGGTAAAGTTATATTAAACAAAGTGACAAGGACTCCTGAATAAAGTGATAGCGTTCTATGATACTTATATATATGAAATCCATTCCAACACTTAGATTACTTTTTTTTTTTTTTTTTTTTTCTAAAAAGGCATGTCACCAATTTTTTTTTACCAATACATGAATTACTTTCGCCATGCTAATGAAACCGTTCAAGAGGTGAGCATTGCCTTATGCACGGTTTCCAATCAAGTGGTCAGCCTAAATAATAGATGGAACTGATTTTTGGGCTCGTAACTTGACATAGAGTGATGCACATGGTGGTCAAAGTTGATACGTATCATGGGGGAGCCCACCCAAGCCAATGACCTATTTGCTCATACAGGCTGTGTCAGAAGAGACCCAAATTGCATGGGGACAATACTACTATGTGCTATTGGAAAAGCTCTATGGGCCCCATCATGTTATATGTGTTTTATCGATGCCATCCATCCATTTTTAGAGATCATTTTATCACATGAGCACAAAATTGAGGCAGATCCAAATTTCAAGTAGACCACACCACAGGATATAATGGTTAACAGAGACCCATCATTAAAAACTTCTTGGGGGCCACAAAAGTTTTGGATCAAGTTGAGATTTGTATTTTTTTTTCTTCATTCATGTCTTTATGACCTTATCAATGGTTGGATGGCAAATAAACATTGCAGTGAGCCTTAGACATTCATTAATGATGGCAAATTCAATCACTATTTCCAATGATGTGCTCCACTTGGGATTGGATCTACCTCATTTTTGGGCTCATGCCCTAATATGGGGTGGCAAACTGAATAGACAACATGGATAAAACACATCCACCATGGTGGACCCACACATTTTTTTTAGTAGCATACCGTACTAACATGGGTGTTGTGTGTTGCCTTAGGCAATCTTAAGTCTCGAAAAGGGATCGGGCCTTTTTTGGAACCCATGTCCCGCCATGCGAGTGGAACATGACGGTGGGGCCCACCTTCATACATTGTATATCTTGGCCATTTATCCTTTTTGCCAATTTATTTTAGGAAATGTTGAAAAATATATCAGAAAACTGAAAAAAATAAAATTATTTATTTTTTAGCCTCAGGCTGAATCATAATTTTTTTAGCATTAGGCTGAATCACATATAAATAAACCGACTTTTATCTCTAGCAGAAATTTTTACTATTTATTTTAAAAACTAAGTGGGAGATTGTTGAAATTTTGGTTCTAAAAATCAAAATATTTCGAAAATTTCATTTTCCCGCCAAAACAATCTCGAAATTTTCAAATGAAAAAACTACGGTTTCTTTAATTAGTCCCACGTCAAAAAGGATGAAATAAGTTTTGTGCTTTATAAGTGGATGTGCGTATAGTATTTTTCTTAGAGAATTAAAGGTTGAGATGCTCGAGTAGCGTGTTCCAGTGCGTAACACGCATTGGAACGGACGCAAGCATGCATGCTCACTCTCGGACAAGGGCGTGGGTAGTGTGGTTGTAGTGGCACTAGATGACACACTTTTCACTTTTACGTGAACCGTTGCGAGGTGTTGCGATGACGGTACGAGGGGTGTGAGATGAGCCTGGGTTTTATAGGCTACTGAGAACAATCATATATATGGATCCAAAACAATCAACTATTTTGAGAACAACTAGTAGCCTTAAAATTCAAAACGGTCCGAAAATGGATGAGCTTTGATGATCCAATGGTCATATTATTTGATCCAAAGATTTAAAAAGCCCCAAATTAAGTATCAACGATCAGAAATGTTTTACAAAAGTTTATAAACATTTATGAACACGTAGCAATGGTCATCTCCTTTGGTGCCTATATAAACTAGACCATTCTGGTCCGGAATCAATCAACTCACACGGATCTCATCCAAATTCAACAGGTCTCATCCGAAGTCATCAGATCTCACCAAAAACTTTCTCCTTCTAAGAATATTACTAGATAACCACTAATCCGGTCCATTAGACGAACAACTATGCTTAAAGAGTTCATAAAGAAAATCCCTTCGTGATTGCTACATGCATGATTAAGAAAAAAGTCTTGTTTTACATTGGAAGCAATTTGCTTGTAACCCATCAATTATCGACAAGGGGGCGAATCAAGTTTTAAGGACAACATATTTATACTCAATTCAACCTAGTGCTTATATATATATATATATATATATATATATATATATATATATATATATATATATATATTGGTTTTTCGATATATTTTCCAACATGGAATGGCAAAAAATTGAAATTCATCGAAATCTCAGGTTGACCACATCACAGGTAACACTAGTGATTGCTCGTTAAAATCTCTTTTGAGCCACATGTTTTGGATCAAGCTGATATTTGTGTTTTCCCTTCATTGGTTTCGTATTACTTTATCAACAACAAGTTGGGTGACAAATAAAAATTAACAGTAGGAGGCTTCTAATGGTGGCCTTTCAATGACCACTTTCCAATGGTATGGTCTACCTAAGAATTGTATCAACTTTTTTGGATAATGTGTTAAAATCATTTGGGAAAAAGGACAGATGGAAAGGACGGATGCGGATTAGCTACTGACAGTTTGAGTAGCGAGACCGGCTAGTGAATTGATGTCACCATATTATGTGGGCCCCTCATTCTGTGAGCCCCACCATGTTGTATGTGTTATTTCCACATTATCTATCACTACAAGAAAAATAACCTTTACCGGTGGCTAAAACCGCCCCTAAAAGTCTAAAAAACCGCTGGTAGAAGAATTACCGGTGGTCGGGCACGTGCCACTAAAAGGGGGCCTTGCTGTATCTATTACCGGTGATCTCATCTTTTAACTGCGTTTTCAACAGCCGCCGCCAAAAGTAACTTTTAGCGGCGCTTACTATACTTTACCGGCGCTTCTGTGACTGCAGATAAAACAATAAAAGCGCCGCTAAAAATTCCATGAAGCGCAGGTAAATTGTACAAACGCTGCTAAAACACCCACAAACGTCGGTTAAAAGTGATAGAAAACGCCGCTAGAAGTGATGAGAAACAAATGTAAATTTTGTTAGAAACGCCACTAAAAGTTACTACAAACGTCGCAAAAAGATGTTTCAAGTGCTGCTAATAGTTTTAGAAACGCCGGTATAATCTTTGAAAAACGCCGATAGGTGCCAATTATAGAACTTCCAGCTAATTCTTTACTAATCCTTTCACACAAATTCCTGTTGATTCTGACTAATCCTTTCCTATAATTTTGCTGTCCTACAATCAAATCTCCATCGATCTAACTATCAAAAACCTATGATTGAATGACAAGAATTTGAATTACCCAAAAATCTAACATTCATCAAGACAACAATTAACACAATATCAACAAAACAATTAATTGTCTATTTAAAGTTTTCAAAACAAACTATAAATGTCTTCCTTTCCTAGCTACATCTTCTAGCAAAATGTCTACAACAACCTCACTGGCCATAATCACGAGTCCACTATGTGTGATGTGGGCCCTTTTCTTACAATGAGCCTAAATTCCTCCCTTGGAAGTTTCCCTGCAATGGGCTGAGAAGCATAGTTGATTCAGTAAGTGGCACAACATTGAGATTATACTACTTGGAGCTGTAGAGTGTTGCAAAACCAGGCCCTCTATTTGTTGAAGACTTGAACCTTTATAAACAATCAAGGCCTATGATAAACAAGAAAATAAAAGGACAATCAGCTTCACAAGGCACCTCTATAGTTGGGAAAGTGTCACAGTAAAAAAAAAAAATGCCATTGTATTAATTGGAACTTTTCTTCTCTTTTCTTTCTTTTTTCATTTCCTTTTTTCTTAATGATTTGCCTTCAATTGGAACTTCAATCACATTAATAAATTGTCATTGTGTCAAACTATACGATGCTACAAGGCTTATAAGAACCACAATATAACCCCTACTCAATTGCTTGCTGGCAGGTATTGCAAATCATAAGCAACAAAGGAAAAAATTGGCCTTGTAAAAGAAAACCAATAAGAAAAACACACTAAGTATGAAAAAATTTAGAAAGAAAAAGCAAACAAAAGTCACCACCTGATATTCTTGAAGTGGATTTCGTTACTAGTTAGGCATGTACAGGAAGCATCTAAAACCTGAAGAAATAGGAAAACTCAACAGTCAGAATGTAGATGATAAATATGATTGATTCGGTTCATTCATATTCGTAAGATTCCATTAATTTACCTTAGGGCCCGTTTGGCTGGTTGGATTGGAAGGGATTGGAAGTTAAATCCCAGGATTGGTCGGCGTGCCAAACAGAGTCGGTAATCTGATCCCAATCCCATGGATCTTAAGACAATCCACTAACAACACCATCATTACCTTTAAATCCCATCCAATCCACCCTAATCCATTCAAATTTTCCTGGGACATGTTTGGTTCGTGGGATTGGAAGGGATGGGAAGGTATAATCCCTGGATTGGCCAGACGTGCCAAACAGACTGGATATAGCAATCCAGGGATACAAACTGGATGCATGTATGCTTGCACGGATGGATGGATGAGGTGTGTTTGTGAATGTGTGTATGCACGCATCATGATGGATGGATGGATCCACAATTTTCTCCATTTTTCCCTGAGTCAACGATATGTGAGAATTTATTATTCCTAAATATGCAAACATGCATCTTAATATTCAGTTAGAACAAAATCTAGGCTTGTTTTTTGAAAGGTCAAAAGATATTAGCACCTAGATGTATGGTGTAAAAACAATTGTCTAACTGGCACTCATTGGATTTGATGCACCAGGGCTGAAGATATATTTTGACAACTCAAAATGGGTGGAAAAGATCAGGGCCAAATTGCCTTGTTGGACCATGCATGTGCAACAGAAAACTGAGATTGGTCGTTGATGACAGGGAATGAAGAATCGCCAATGCAATCCTTGTTCTAAGACAAATAAGAAACTTAAGCATCATGCAGTCCATGCAGATTCACAAACTATTAAAAGAAAGCCAGCTATTGACTGTTTTGAGGAGAGGCATTTGATCAGTACAAGTGAAATGGTGAGGATTGATTTCAATAGAGATTTACTACAGTCATCATTCACAAAGATTGTTACTTCTATTCTTGACAAGAAGGGAATATAAGAGGTTGTTAAGTTCTTTAATATGTTGCAGCCATTGCGGATGGAGATTCTCTTTTTATAAAGATATAGTGTTGGCTTGAATGATCTTGACATTCCCAAGGCTGTTACTGAAGATATAAAGAAGAAGATTCAGGACATTCCCACACTTAGAGATGTCATTATCTGTTATGCTGGGATAGTGGGAAACCTTTGCAGCAAATCTATAATTCAATCTGAGTATGGACAGGTGGACGAAAATAGTCCTGGAAGTTCTCTTGCTGGTGAACCGGTTGGTGTATTAGCTGCTACTGCAGTATCAAATCCTGCATAGCAAGTAGTTCTTAATTCTTCTCAGAGCAACAAATCTTCAAGGGAATCGATGAAGGAAATACTGCTGGCGGTGATGCTTGGAGGGTAGCCATGGATTCATGCCTACCTATGATGCACTTAATTGACACGAGGAGATCTACACCATATGGTGTTCAACAAATTCAAAAACTGCTTGGAATTTCATGTGCTTTTGGTCAGTCAGTTCAGCGACTGTCAACATCTATAAAAATGGTTGCAAAAGGCGTGCTAAAAGAACATCTGATGCTTATGGCAAATAGCATGACATGCAGTGGAAGTATTATTGGTTTCAATACTGCTGGCTACAAGGCCCTGTTTCACTATTTGAATGTTCAAGTCCCATTTAAAGCAACCACATTATTTAGGCTAGTTAAATGTTTTGAGAGAGTAGCTGAGAAAGCAGCCGCATTTATTTATTTATGGGGACTGGACTGCCAATGCCAACAAGGGACCAACAATTAGAGGGAAACAGCGCATCAACTTAACTCGCAGACACAGTCCAACAACTGTTGCCATGCTACAATATCTTAGCTGGATGGTTGGAGAATGGGATTGGTTTTTGATACTGAAATCAAAACTTGTACAGTGAAATCAACATATATATGCACCCATCAACCACTCTTTGAACTGCTAAACACACCCTGGAACCTACATTTCATGAATAGTTTCTAACATCTTACATCAGAAAGTCATTCAAGCTGCATTTGGCTCATGAGCATTTCACAGGCATAGAAAAACAAATTTATGACTTTGGAATTTCTACTCTTAGGCTCTTAGTAGGTTTCTGTAAATTATGAAATATGAAGAAAAACTCTTCAGTGGCAACCGAATGTACTCTAAACTATTAACCATTAAAGAAGAATAAAATTATATACAAACAAATACGAATAGGCATTATAGGATGATTAACAGAAGAAACATCATGTCAACAGAAAGCCCACTAATGGTATAAGTGTGGCCTGCCTTTTTAGTAACCTAAACATCATGTCATTGTCCACCAATGGTATAAGTGTGGCCATCCATTCAGTTCAGTTAAGCATCCAAAAAGCTCCCTAAGCTCATCTAACAGAGGAATGAAGATGCAGATTTGGGGGGGGGGGGGGGGGGGGGGGGGGGGGGGAGAATTCCAGAGGAAAAGGGGAGCTTGACATTACCTGTTGCATTATTTTGGCAAATTCGGAGCATAGAGCTTTCTGTCCAGATTCATCAAATATCATAACCAGGAATTTTGTTTAAAAATCTAATGGCCACACTTAGATATGTCGTTATCTGTTATGATGGGACAGTGAGAAACCTCTGCAGCAATTCTATAATTCAATTTGAGTATGGACGGGTGGACGAAAATAGTCCTGGAAGTTCTCTTGCTGGTGAACCGGTTGGTGTATTAGCTGCTATTGCAGTATCAACTCCTGCATAAAAAGCACTTCTTGATTCTTCTCAGAGAAATAACTCTTCATGGGAATCGATGAAGGAAATACTTTTGTACAAAGTTAACTTCAAGAATGATATTATTGATCGGAGAGTTATTCTATATTTGAATGGGTGCTTCTGTGGAAAAGTGCATTGCAAGAAGAATACAACATATTTAGTTCAGAATCGTTTGAAAAAAGTCACTTTAAAGTATGTTATTTTTGACTTCTCCATTGAATACCAAAGGCATCGACAAATACCTGAAAGTTCGGATGCGGATACAGGCCTTGTTGGCCACATTCACCTTGATAAGATGCACTTGAAAGGACTCGACTAGAGCATGGATGGGATCCTGTACTCTTGTCAAGAGGTTATAAATTGCTTTGGGAGAAAGAAGCACACTCTTTTACCTTTTTTTAAGAAGATTTATTTGTTTTCCTACGAATGTTGCACACTTCAACAACAATGTGATGAGAAGTGGTCTCAGCTGCCATGCCTGCAGTTCTTCTACAAACAGCAGGAACATTCATATTAAACAACACTGAGTAGATTGTATCTTTTAGTTGTCTTCTAGATGCTTGGCAAATTCAGTATTTGAAGAAAATGAAAAATAAAAAAAAATAAAAAATTGATGGACTGTCTTCCTGATGCCTTAGCAGATTCAGTTGTCTTCAATCCATTACTATTGCCCCTATCAAGGAGAGATGATACCATTACCAGTTAAACTTCCGATTCCCACTGGGACACTATGCTAACCACACTTTGGGCATAACTTCCTCAATTGGGTCGGGACCACATTCTCCTTTTTTTTTTTGCACATAAATAACTAACTTTGCATATGCATTCCATGTTAGCACTAATGCCATTAATATCTTTCTCAATCAAGTGCGGATTTTAGAACTTGATTATGCTCTCGTACCGATAGAAGACTTTATTTATGTCAGATCTCTCCAATTAGTAGCACTCCACACTTGCTTTGAAACAGCATTTATAATTATAGAGATGATATCCTGTCAGCTGAACGAAGCAAATGGAGCACAACAACAGTAGCAGCAAAAAAAAACAAAAAACAAAAGTCCATGCACTCTGGGAGTATCCAATTCAGGCCCTCCTAAGGCATAATAGTAGTGATCTATTGGTAAAACATCAATTTCAACAATCTGTGTACTGTTAACCTCTGGTTCTCATTTTTTTTTGGAATTGTATAATCATAAAGCAATGGAAATATATTGAAATTAGATGATATTTTTTTTGGAATTGTACCTTTTGATCACGCATAGGTTGCAAATTAAACACATTCCAGAATTTCTTACCTGCATCAGTTCAAACAACTTGGAATTTCAGCATAAGCTACCATGCGATACTTGGAATTTCTCCATCATTACAATTTTCACTGCCCATAAATTTAAAAAGAAAAAAGAAAAAAAGAAGAAGTGGGAATCTATTAATCGATTGGTCCAATCAACCAAACCTATGACTTTCAAGTCACAACTTTTGAAGACTGTCATGGGACCTTTTGAAGAAATGTGGGTGTGAAAATCACCCTGTTTTAGAGCATTAAAAGAGCTTCCAGCCCAAGAATCCCAAGTTCTATATTCAAGTAGGAAGTTAAGGCCAAAGCATGCTCACCTAAACTAAAACATCAATAGTTCAAGCTAAGCATTGTAAAAGTCGAGTCCAAATAGGAAGCTATAGCCAAAATATTTTAAAATATAAAAAAGCCAAAGCTTACATATATAGCAATCATGGTACTCATGCTTAGAAGGTTGCATTACTCAATGCTCAGGTCAACATTAAAATCAGATATCAAGTACATGTTTCAGAAAATCAGAATTCTATTTTTCCCCTTTTTCAATAACTCACCTTGGTCAAAGATTCAAAGGATTACGTACTTTACATTGCATCAAACCTGAGGCATACAATGGCAGTAACGATGCATGCAAAAATCGGGATCAACATGTAGCACCGGCACCTGAATTATATGTCACTGTATATAACTGCATAAATGGTTCTAGAGAGCTAATTCAAATAAATCATGGTTACAGCTGTAGGATTGGTCCCAAGTAACATTTAGTTTAGTTATTATGCTGATTTCCATTTTAGAAGTTGTACAATTCCATGTGCATGAGCAATACCAGTGTATGCATGGTTTCAGTTGGAGCAGAGCAGCAAGTCCATTTTACAAATTCCAGGTTGGCATGGAAAACATGACTGTTTCTATGGTGGAGAATCATGAACTGCATAGTCTTATGCATAGCGGTTAAATTGCAGACCTATCATGGATATAACATGGCCTAACAATCATTTAACTGATAAAATAGACAGTGGTAGTTTTTTGTGGTCGCCTGTGCTAAAAACGCCCCTAATAGCCATTTTTCTTGTAGTGATGAGGTTTGGCTCATCATTTCAATTGAGAGTCAATACTTTTATTAGCAAGAAGCCATCTAAGAATTTCTCTTAAATAAATGTGCTTGGAAAGGGGAAACAAGACATCCCATCACCTCTTCAATCTACACAAAATGGTTTTAGCCAAGATTATTAAGTAACCCTAGCCAAAATAACTGGAGAAATGTTTAATCTGCACAACTAAAAGTACTGAGAACACAAGTACCTCTCTTGTTGAATTACTTCAAGAACGCCATAACCAAGTTAAGTCTTGCACACTAGTGGAATGTTTCTTGGAAGAATTTTACTCCACTACCATTATATGAGCATCAAAAATCACGAAAGGCAAACATTTCTACAGAAATCCACCCAATAGTGAAAATTGATGTCCTGAAACCAAAAATGGATCAAACCATAAAAACCAAAGCATAGACTCCAAATGTCTTTGTAAATTTCCTCATTTATTGCATAAACAACACCAAATGATAGTTCCAAGTATGAGATCTTTGTAAATTTTCTCATTGTAAATGATAGTTCCAGGTAGGCCATACAATTCATGGTCAGGTGTTCTCCCAAGCTGGCAATCCTAAGAAGGGAAAAAAAAAAAACAGCTTAAAACTAGGGAATAAGAAAAAATTACATTAATGTAAGTGAGGGGCCTCGACCTTTATGATACCATGTGCAATAGGAGGTAAGAATGTCAAGTTTTTTTTTTTTTTTTTTCACAAAAATTATCTATCCATTCAAAAAAGGAAAAGCTATACAGCGCACTGCACAAAGAAAGCAAAACACCCCTCACAATAACACCGAGAGGCCAAAACTGAAAAGAGGGGGCACAGGCGACCACCAAACAACTAGAAAAGGCCAAAGAAAAGTCAAGAGAGAACCGGGGGCTGAGTTAGGTAACAAATCTGAGCGATCCCATGCCGGCCCTATCCAAGAATATCATCCCTCGAATGAGAGGAGGAAGGGATGACAAGTGCAGGGAGATCGAGGAGTGCTGACGGAGGCTCCCTTCTTTCGCCAAACCATCGGCAGGGCCGTTACGCTCCCTGAAAATATGAGTGAACGAAAATTCTCCATGCCGGCGAAGGCAGTTGATTCACGACAACCAATTTTTCCATTTCCAAGGGGGCTTAGATTGGTGAGTGAGGCAGAGGAATACCAATTGAAAGTCCGTTTCAATAATTACTCTGTCCAAACCTTTATCCAAACAGAGTGACGTCCCATCATGAACTGCACGAAGTTCCGCCATATTATTTGAACCGACCCCGTAGGCTGTGGTGAAGCTAAAAAGAAAGGAACCACTGTCATTTTTGCAGACGCCACCCCCACCAGAGGGCCCGAGATTTCCTAGAGCCTAGCCATTAACATTTTCTTTGACCCAACCTGGGGGTGGCCGCCTCCATTTCACCAGAATAGAGGGAGAGTGAGGCTGACGCACCACCGGTTTCATCGACCTGGGCTCAAGAGCCCACCCAAAGCTGGCCATTATATCCGTTCCAATGATCCGGTTTGCCCACCATCTAATTCGGGCACAGGAATTCCTAATAGCCATAGGAGAGGAGCCATAGGTTGCATTGTTTCTAGAACGCCAGGTTTCCCAAAGAATGAGGATAGGCAACAAACTTCTGACAGAGATCGAAACAGAACCTGGCACCTCCGTGCTCCTCCAATGGTTGAGTTTGGCGTTCAATGAGATGTGGAGTAGAGGGGGAATACCGCACAACGAACCAAAATAGTTCCAAAGAGCAGTAGCGTGACGCCCGAATAGAAACAAATGAGAGATTGATTCTGATTGGGGGTTTGTGTGCAATCCTTCCAGACAACATCTACACCTGGAGGCTAACGCTACTCCCTTGGCTTGAACATTGAGGTCGACGAGGAGCGCATTTTGCAGAGAATGCCACATGAAGATGGAAAATTTTGGCGGGAGGTGGCGGAGCCAGATCCACTTAGCCCAATGGATGGGGGGGGCATGGAGATTGAAGTAGCCTCCATGCAGTCCGAACAGAAAATCTGCCTGACGGATCGTACGGCCAAATGCACTCAGGGGGATCATCCGAAATTGAGAAACCCCATTAAAAATTTCATCAGTGAGCTGTTGGGGCAGGAGGACGAAAACTCGGGCTGGAGGGAGTGGACCGGAACAACCAAAAACATCTCTCAATAGCAGGCCCTGAAGATCAGGAGGGATAGGATCTACCAACAGGCGCTGCAGGGGACCCTTACCCAACCAGTTCGCAGTCTAAAAGTTAAGATTACCATTGTTAATCAGCCACTGCACGGAGTCAAAAAGAATTGAAAAAATGAATCTTACATGCTTCCATAAGGGAGAAGGATTTGGTAAGGCAGGCACCTGTGCAAAGGACTGAAAGTCCCGACAGTATTTACTGCGCATCAATTTTACCCAAGGACCTGCAGGATTCTCATGTTTAGCTTTCTAAGCTAACTTCAGGCGATGAGCTTCTAAAACTTCTTTTAATTTTCTGATACCCAGCCCTCCTTCCTCAGTGAGTCTTGCAATCTTATTCCAATTCAGCCAGTGATGTTTCCTGCTCCCATCGGACCAACCACCAAAAAAATTTGAGAAGCTTCTTTCAATCTTTTTGATTACTTGACGCGGGGTATGCATTGCTGACATGATGTGGATGGGGATACTGCTCAGGACATGATGAAGAAGTGTGACTCTACCAGCCTGGGAAATCAGACGACCCGCCCAACCTGACATCTTTTTGTCCATTTTGTCCACCAGAAACTGGAATGCAGATGAATTAATTCTACCTAGGCAGAGAGGGGCTCCCAAGTAGATGATATCTTCCCTAGCTCTTTAAAACCCGAGAGTTCGCTCAATTGTTTTGATCTTGGCTGGTGACTAAGCACTGAAGCAAATGAATCTACTTTTACGACAACTGATTTTCTGGCCAGTAACTGCCTGAAATGATTCGAGAAAGTGGTTGAGAAGCAGGAGCGATTCCTTTTTATAGTTGGTGAAGAGCAGGATATCGTCGGCGAAGAGTAAATGGGAGGGGATGGAGCAACCCCTACGCATGGAAAACTGATGGCAACCGCCACTCACAATCATCAGGTTAAGATTCACCAAGAAAGTTTCCATAGCGATGATGAAAAGCGCAGGGGAGAGTGGGTCCCCTTGCCTTAGGCCCCTGTGAGATTTGAAGAAACCTGTCGGTTCGTCGTTGATAAGAATGGAGAACTAGTTGTTCCCCCAACAACTCTCCATGATCCTGACCCATCTCAGGCTGAAACTGAATTTTTGGAGCACTTACTTCAGATAATCCCAATTGACCCTATCGTAGGCTTTTTCTAGGTCAAGCTTGACATTGAGATTACCCCCTCGAACTTTTCTGTTAATATCTCGAATCATCTCGTGGGCAAGAGCAATGTTGTCGACAATCGATCTCCCCTAAACAAAGGCTCCTTGTTCCTGAGAAATCATCTTTAGTAAAAGCAAGGATAATCTGTTAGCTAGAAGCTTTGCAAAAATTTTATAGATTACATTACATAAGCTAATTGGGTGAAAATCTGAAAAAGAAACCGCAGAAGGAGCCTTAGGAATAAGGCAAATGATATTAGAAGTAAAGGCTCGAGGAAGGGTGTTCCCGTCCAAGAATGCTCTTGCCACTTGGAGAATGTCATTTCCTACTATGTCCCAACAGGAAGTATAGAAGGCCACTGAGAATCCATCAGGACCCGCAACCCCGTCAGTGGGAATAGAAAAAGCCGCCGCTTTGACCTCTTCCAAGGTAGGGAGAGCCAGTAAAGAATCATTGTCCATCTGATTAATAACATGGGGAATAGGCTGGATGAAGTCAGGGTTGAAGGATGTGGGCTTGGCTTGGAAAAGGCCTTTAAAGAAACTGACTACTTCCAACTTTATGTCTTGGATAGAAGAGACAGACTCCCCATCCTCCTTTCTAATCGAGGTAATGGCCGCCCTTCTAAGTCTTTCATTAATAGATGAATGAAAGAACTTTATATTTTTATCCCCTTCAAGAAGCCAGGAATTCCTGGATTTTTGCTTCCAAAACACCTCCTCTATGAGTTGAAGGTGTCTAAGTTTTTGATTTGCTTCTAGATATCGATGGGAGAGCTCATCAGAGGGGTCGGATTGCATGCTGAAATCAATTCCTTCCAGCTCCTCTTCTGTCTTCTGGATTTAGGAAAATATATTACCGAAAGTTTCCTTGTTCCACATTTTTAACAATTGCTTCATTTTTTTCAACTTCAATTGAATATTGATCAGTGGAAGGGGAAAGCATTCTCCCATCCAAGCCTTTTGGATGAGATGACGGAAGGAGTCATGCATGGTCCACATCCGGAGGAATTTGAAGGGCCTTACCTTTGTGGGAGCTTGGGAAGGGACAACCAGGCAATGGAGCATGATCGGAGTTGGTACGGGGGAGATGCTCGACATGAAATAGTGGGAGAGCAGAAACCCAGCTGGCATTTAGGAGTACTCTGTCCAGCCTTGCCCAAACTCGATTGGTGCCTCGCGATTGTTGCACCAAGTAAATCGGTTGCCCGCAAAACCAACGTCAATCAGCCTGGCGTTTTGAATCATTCCAGCAAAATCAGCCATACTAGAAGCATCAGTAGCATGGTTACCTCTCCTTTCTGTAACATTTTCTACCACATTAAAGTCTCTAGCAATGGCCCATGCCCCCTGGATCGAATTGCTGAGAGCTTCGATCTCGTTCCAAAGCGATCGTCGTTGAATTTTGCAGCACTTAGTGTATACTACCGATAGAGAAAGGGGGCTCGCACCTGGCAAGGGGTGAAGGAAAGCATCAATAACTGATTAGAAGTCATGGATGTCGACACATTTAGCTGATTTTTATAAAACACCCAGATTTTCCCCCCCTGCTCACTGTTTAAAAACGAACAATGATAACCTAGCTTCAGGCCCAGCGCAACTCTTTTGTCATCGGAAAGCATAGGTTCCAATATTGCCAACAAACAGGGATTGGATTGCTTTACCATATGTTTGAGAGATTTTATCATAGGAACGTTGGCGACTCCGCTCGCATTCCATATAATAGCGTTATCCATCCGTAACATTTTCAGAGTTCACTGCCCGACGTTTCAGTTTGCGCAAGCGACTGTACCATTCAGTTGAAGATAACACTATAGATTGAGGTCTTCTAGTCTGCTTCCTGGAATATCTGAATATGGTGGCAGGAGCTGGAATCTGAATAGAGGACAAAGGATCATTCTGCACCATTGACAGTTGGATACCTGAGCGTGCGGTGTCGACATGAGGAGAAGACTCTCATTGGTCTATTTCGAAGAAAGAGGATAGGTCCACCATGATATCACCCGGCTTGCCCTTCAGGAGGAGGTTACTAGGACCAGGTTCCTCAATTCCATTCCAGCATTCAAGGGGAGGCCTAGTATTGATTTGACTGTTGAGATTGGGAGTAGCCATAAGGGGCAAACACCCCTCCGATCGAGCCTTGTTTCGTCTTAGAAAACACCTGGAGGCTGGGGAAGAGTCTCTCGGATTCACTTGAAAGGAGTGAGAAGTGGAGCAACTACCTGCTGTTATTGGAGGGGCCAACAGTGATGCAGCACGGGGGGAGTAGGTAGAGGTAACTGGGACATTTCACAGTTGATAGGGTGAATAACAGGGGAGAGGAGGATACAGGAGGAAGGAGACGGGTTAAGGGAAGGTGAAGGGAGTGAGGATTCAGTAGGTGAGGGAGGAGTTGGGTTAAGGGAAGGAGACGGGTTAAGGGAAGGTGAAGGGAGTGAGGATTCAGTAGGTGAGGGAGGAGTCGGGTTAAGGGAAGGAGACGGGTTAAGGGAAGGTGAAGGGAGTGAGGATTCGGTAGGTGAGGGAGGAGTCGGGTTAAGGGAAGGTGAAGGGAGAGGGGATTCATTAAGTGGGGTTGAGGCAGGGAATCCTAGAGGCAGGGGTGGATGATAAGCAGGTAAGGGAGGTAATGAGGTAATGGGTTGAGGATCTGAGACCGAAGGATCCTGCGGGGTGGCGGGGTTATCAGAAGGGGAGTAGGAGTCCCTAACACGCGGGAACCCAACTCTGTTGACATCCCACACAAGCAACTCAAACTACTTGCATGTATACTCAATTTCAGATGCAGGCGGGATATTTTCCTTGCCACCTACCTGATACATAGCCTGATTTAGGTCCTGGCAGAAAATGAGGTTACTGGAGCACAAAGGTGAGACCCGTGCCACTTGGAGATCGGCAAAACTATCCTTGAAGGCATCAGGATGAATCATCTTCGGGTGGGTAGTAATTTGCACTTTACACTGATGTTGCTGAAAATAAGGTGGCAACCCTCCCAGCAGGTCTACCTCGCCCTAAAGGACAATTGAGACCAGGTGGAATCTCAAACTGAAGACACACTTGGCGCAATGACGTGCAGTCAGCTCTACCCCGCGTAGGAGAAGCCAACAAAGAACCTCCCAGCGAGTCCTGGTCAGCATCTACTTGATCTCCCTAAGAACCGTGAGTGATATTTGGGGCACCCACCGAGGAAACCTGAGCAACGACGCTTTCGGTGATACCATTTACCGTCGGTTTGACAATTTCGCAAACACTTGATGTATCTCTCCCGCCAACAGGGTCTCTTTTGCACAAGGCCGCGACTGGCATGACACCAACAAGGGTAGAAATAGCCCTCCCAACACCCAGATCTATCGTAGCAACATCATCCGAAATGGCATCAATACACTCATCAGACTGCCTGCATAAAGATTTATTGTTAGTAACTACTGCTCCGACTGCGGCATTATCGCAAATAGCTGCTGGGGGTCCTGAGAGACCTTGAAACCTTTTGAGGACCCATTGGTTGGTGCTCTCATTAGATGAATGTTTGATGGGTGCCACAGGACCGCATTTGAATAGAGGTTCCATTTCCGCAAAAATGGGATATTCCTGCTCCAAAACTCTTAACCTCAGGACCTGATTGAACGACACTCTTGGCCGAGGAGTAAGTTTTATCCTTGCAAATGCTTGAAAGGATCCGCTCCTCGCGTTAGAATCAATTTGAATGATCTTTCCGAAAAAACTCGCCAGATCTACGATGACGGACTCGATCCAAGCATGGGTAGGGATACCGAACAGGTGAATCCAAACACCCTCCTAAGCCCCTTTAGGAATATGTAATAAAGCATATGTATTTACTCTTGTCAATAGCATCAAAGTTAACTTATGTCATCAAAGTAATCACATAATTAAACCTTATGCATTTATTAAGCTCCACACCTAAACAACCTGTACTTCGCCTATAGAAAGCATTTGGAAATTGGCTCCACAACAAACAAAGATGCCAGATTCATCAATTTTTAAATTGTGGACTATTCATAATTCAGAAAACATCCTGAATAATTCAAAACACTCTTGAATTTCTGAAAGGGGGCATTGGCCAGAGGATGAACGGCTGAGATCTCCCTGGATTCATAGCAGAGTGTACTAATAAGACTCACCAGCCACCAGGGGATTCGGTGATGAAAAGCTTGGTGATTTTTTCTTTTTACCAGATGCATCACAAACAAAATATATGTAGACACATGTAGATACAATAACTATTTTTTGTGTTTTATCAAATAATCCCTAAATGCAAACTTAAAATTTTATCTGATTGAGAAGTTTCACTACATGGGCTATGAAAATTGTGATCAAGATGATAAAAACATAACAATTCAAACCATAAGGACTAACCACTTCAGCCTCTCTGAGGACATCTTCCATGGTACCATAGGTTGCTCACCATTGGATTTCAACAACTGCCCATAAGCTGCAAAGGAATTACAGGGAGGGACCAATAAAGAAATTCAATTTTCAGTTTGACCTTAAAAAGAAATGGCAGGCAACAGTAAAATGGTAGGGAAAAAAAAACTAAAAATAAAAATAAAAAAAGAAGAGGAAGAAGAAGAAAGGAAGACATGCCTGTTACAAACTTATCAAGTCGAGTGGCCTGATACAGATCATAGTATATGAGGTTCATCTTGAAACCCTCAATCTGTTAAAGAAGAACAAATCATAGTCAAAGACTGTCTTTAATGACCTGAACAGATTCATGAAATGATAATCATGAAGCAGTAATAATGTGTAGAACTTTTCTCTTTTCAGAAAACCCATCTCAAATCCAAACTTTTTTTTCCCTTCCATGCAACAAACCAATCCATCCTTAATCCACATAAAAAATCTATGCACACAGTTTATGCCTCTGTAACTGCTAACAAATGAGAGTAGCAACCTTTGGCGGAAGTCGTTTGATGAGGAGCAGTGACAACTTGTAGCCCATATCTATCAAGTTCAGGCCAGTGGCAGCTAGGGATGTCACTGTCAGGTTTAGATTAGTTACTGGTGTTCCCATATCCGGATGGTAACACACATGAGGTACACAATCCAAATCTGATCTAATTTTTTATTTATAAATTTAAAATAAAAAAAAAACACCCACAGTAATTAATAGGAAACTTCACATTCATTTGTAAAAATATGAATCCGCACAAGGAAAATAGAACAAAAAGAAAAAAGAAAATGTGAACTTGTGAAGATGTCAAGACATGATACACATGATTGATCCACACATGATTGAGATCCTGACTGTTCATCGGGTGGAGCCACAACTAAGATGTGTTGGTCCAAAACTCCGGTCTATGGGCTAATCATGTGCTCCTCACGTCTAGACAAGAATAGATAGTTAAGAAAACTTGATTCATAGCATATTTGATGTATACATGTGTTCCACCAGATAGCATATCCATTTTACAAATTCCAGGTTGGCATGGAAAACATAACTATTTCTATGGTGGAGAATGATGAACTGCATAGTCTTATGCATAACGATTAAATTGCAGACATATTATGGATATAGCATGGCCTAACAATCATTTAACTGATAAAATAGACAAAGGGCCTCTGTTTTAGAGAAAACCCAAATCAAACCACTTGAAAATAAAAATTAAAAAATAAAATAAACCTCTGTTTTGCAGCCTTCTTTTGCAACAATCCAAAAACCAAAAAGAAGAAGAAGAAGCAAAAATCCAAATCAAATTGCTTCTTTACTAACGAGTTATTTATATGACATGCAGTGAAAATCTTATTGGTTTCAATATTACTGGCTACAAGGCCCTTTTGTTGCTGTGATGACATTAACAGAACTAGTAAAAAATGAAATGGGCACCAAAGAAATAATAGAAAGTAAATGCACCAAAAGGTAGAGACAATCCATTGAATGAGACAGTTACCAATCCAATAGTTCTCTAATCCAACCAATGGATGCCCCAGTCATTAAAACTTGCATATGGAAAAAATCCTAACCCTTCAATTGATAGTCTCTAATGAACCTTTAGGGAAAAAAAGAAGAAGAAGAAGAAGAAGCAACAGTCAAACGTTTAGCTGAAAATTTGTCCAATTGCTCTATCTTTGTTTCAATTTGAAGGGTTTAAAAGAGTAAGGAGCAGGCCCAAAAAAGGAGTTGCAAAGTCAGTAATAAATGACATGAAGAATTATGTTCTAACTAATGTTATAACCTTTCATGGAGTGGAATGGCTCAACATGATTCATGATAAGGTTTAAATGACGACAATGATGATGATGCTCTATTATTGCAATCCAGGAGATTTCTGGCACACTGGTTAACCACGTTAGGGCCATAATATCAGTGGTCTTGATCAGTAGAACATAAGCCCCGATCATACAAATCGAAATAAGAGCATGATAAGGATATTCACAGTCAATCAGCATTGTGTAGCCCAAAAAATTATATTACACAAAGTCAAAACATGTGTAAGTATCGATCCCATGGAAGATCTAATTCAAACAGCCAATACATGCATGAGATATGAGGTGGAGTGTCCCACCATTATGAAAATGCTCCGCTCCTTAAAGAAACTCGTCTGCCTCTTTAAAAATGATATGTACATGCATATATTAGATAGTGGAGAGTGCTAGTTACACACACCATGTCTTCTTCAATAAAAAATGATACCTACATGCATATATTAGATAGTGGGGAGTGCTCGTTACACATACCATGTCTTCTTCAGTCACCAAATAAGAATGCAACACACGTGCTAAGGTTGAAAATGCTTAAGATCCAGACATTCATAGGGTGGTTTCCTCTCAATGCATATCTTTCTATCATGAAAATGATACCTAAATGCATATACTAGAAGGCCACAACCATCATTTCATTACAGGGAGGTTTGGGTAACAATGTTTCCACATCTACTGTTGAGATAATGAAAATGTGGTGTGCACCTCAAATTACGGGTATGATATGCAGGTGCTGAGAGCTTCTAGAAACCAATTTTCTAATCCATGACTGTCTGCTTCATGTTAAATTATAAGAGTTTTCTAGGTAAAATAATAGGATTCTACATGAATATGGGTTGCAAGGATCATATGAATATGACTTCAGTACAATGCCTCTTTCATTTACTTCACCATAGAACATTAACAAATTCTTAGAGACAATTGATGCTTGGACATTTCCCCAGTTGTATAAAGGAAAAAAAAAAAAAGAAAAAAAAGAGGCATATAGGAGCACCTAGGCACAAGAAAGCTCGCCAAAGAAGAATTAAGACATCAATCCACAAATAATGGTAGTCACGCGATACCTCAAGTCAGGCACAATCTGAGAGGCTGATTGATGAGAAACACCTTCGCTTTTTATAGGGACAGATTTCTCTGCTGGTGAATTATTTGTATCCACCTTCAGAGTAGGAAGGTCAGACGGAACAGAAGGGCCTCGCGGGAACAGTACCTGCGCACACTGGAGAAAACTAAATGTCAATTACAACAGCTTTTGCATTTGTAGTACAGTTATATTCACTAAACTAAAAATATACTCCAGCAAAAGGGTATTTATTTTCAAGCTAATTAAAACAGTAGTCTTATTATAAATTTCTATGTTCAGCCTTTTTCTGTCTAGCCATTTCCAAGTATTGTTTATTGTCTTCAGTCATTTCCATATGGTTGTGGCCATATGGAAATACCACCAATCTAACCAGTCATTTTCCATATGGTTGTGGCCATATGGAAATACCATGCTCGAGGGCAATCACAAGCACCTCCTTAACTGAAGTGAGAGGAGTCATAACAGGGGATAGATCAAATATTTATGCATTTTTTTTTAAAAAAACTTTTAAATAATAATACTAATAATAATGTGGGAGCATCGTCATGTGGTTGTTGGGAGTGGCATAAAAATTCAGCCAAACCCATCACAGAAACAGTACTCAAACTTTAAAATTAAAAAAAAATCTCAAAAATAAAATCTTTTGAATTTCCAATCAGCAACACCAAAAATTAGTTTCAAACAGTAGTTGAGAAATAGCAGGTGTTTTTCCCTACAGGTTAGAGAAATGCTTTACACAGGTCCAGGTGAAACAATTTGAGAACAAGGCAACAACATCATTATAGGTTCCTGAACACGGTAAATATCCTCGTGAGGCTAAACCTTTGAAACAATACTACAAATGAAGCCAACTACTGCATTCATTAAAACAAAGAAAAATCACATCAAAAATTAAATGATTTCCGAACTGTCACTCTCTTTCCAATATGCCAGCTTCTCACAACCACTCAATCCCTACCTCAAGGAAAGAGATGATGAGTTTCAAAAGCCCTTCCTAATGAGGTGAATCTATGTTGATTGTTCTCCTCCCATATATCAGGTTAGTCCACTCATGGATGAGACAAAAAAGTATGAAAGAAAGAGAGAGATTAAATGTACAACAGTGGTACACGTTATTGGTTGAAGCATTTCTTCAAACAACTAAACAGCAGATGTCAGCGGCCATGGACAACTGCAGATATGGTTGCCGCTGCTTGATAATCGAAAGGGGAAGTGAGTGAGAGAGAGAGAGAGAGAGAGAGAGAGAGAGAGAGAGAGAGAGAGAGAGAGAGAGAGAGAGAGAGAGAGAGAGAGTACCTTCGATTTTCTCTTCTTTCAAGAGAGGCCGGAGTGGAGGGACGTTGGAGAGAGAGAGACTTTCGGAATTTGGGGATGGGGCGCGCGATTTGGGGATGGAGCGATTTGGGAGAGAAGAAGGAAGAAGGATTTTTGGGAGAGAAATATTTGGTGCGCGCGATTCGAAGATGGGGCGATCTGGGAGAGGAGGGAAAAACGCTTTTTGGAGAGAAAGAAGGTGGGCGCAATTTGGGGATGAAAATAGGGAGGCAAAAGACTTTTTTAATTTTTGTTTTAAATCCAGCGGCGGTGGCTTATCCGTACACAGGTGGCCACGTAAAAACACCGCATATTTAGTGTCTACACGGGCGTTTCGTTTGGGCTGCCGATGAGAATCCGCTGCTGATTATGATATTTCTTGTAGTGTATCCACCTGGAGATATCATTTTAGGACATAAGCAAAGAATTAGGTAGATCCAAAGCTTGAGAGGACCCCACCACAGAAAATAGTAGGGAGAGTAACGCCCACAGTTGAAACCTTACTAGGTCTACCCTGATGTACCGTGATGTTTATTAATTTAAGATCCAACCTATTCATAAGTTAACATAGACATAAAAGAAGGCAAAACACAAATGTCAGCTTGATTGAAAACCTCTGTAGCCCTAAAAGTTTTTGATGGTAAGCATTCAATCTCCACTGTTTTCTTTGATTGGGTCCACTTGAGCTTTGGATCAGACTTATTCTTAAAATGAATTTTCCAGATGGATGACCGGTGTAGATACAGCAAATACATTATGATAGGCCCGCAGAACTTGGTGACTTCACTTATTCACAACACTAGATCCCGGTCACAGCTATGACGGGTCCTTGAATAAGGTGCTGGAAGTTGGCCCAGGGTCCAAAAGCATCACTGGATCCTGGATCATAGCTAAACGCGTATTTAAGATAACGTGCTCCATCGGTCATCTTATAGGTTAATCAGGCTGATTTTGTAAGTAATTTTTTATTTCATTGGAGTTCTAAGCTGATGTCAAGCACTATTTTTGTGGACCAATCAACTTCCAGGACACGACACTGGATACCCTGTGCACTTGGAAACTGATGATCCGCATTCAACCTATTGGTGATGACCATTTCAGCTTCACTTTCAAGACATGGAATCTACTCGTTGGCGATTGCCAAATGGTGGATTTGTTCCGGCACACAGGCTCCTCTTTTCCACACGTGGCATACAAAGAGATACTTTTTCGAGGAACCAAATTCCGGCACACATGCTCCTCTTTCCCACACGTGGCATACAAAGAGATACTTTTTTGAGGAACCAAATTACAATAATACCTTAGCGAAAGTCCAAAGTTATGAGGGCCATCTGGTATGCATATAACATCCAATCCATCCACTATACATAATCCATTATATTGATCCATGAATAAAACTTGAGCCAATGGAATCATTAGATGTACCATATTATATGACTTTGGATATTTTAAACGGTGAATATTATTATTTATGAATTGACCCACCTTGGGGTTGAATCCCTATTATTTTTTGTTCACCTAATACATTGTTCACCTTTTTGGACCGTTGGATGTCTAACACGTATAACACTGGCCAAATAATTTTGGATTCTCAACTTTGTTAAAAAAAAAAAAAAACCAAAGGCACTAACGTAACTTCTCCTTTCAAAACTCACTGCCCTACCTCCTTCACATAACACCCACCCAAACTACCTCCTTCACATAACACCCCCACCAAAAAAACTACCGTCTTCACATAACATCACCCACCCATCAATGGCGGATCACATCCTCATCTAAACCCCCCATCACCCACTCCATTATCGAGCAACTGTACATTACTGACGACAGCCCCACAAAGATGGACGGCACCAGCACCTCCAGTGGAAGCATCGGCATCACCATTGGCATTCTCCTCTTCATAATCACCACCCTCACCATCGCTTCCTACTTCTGCACCCGAGCCTGCTCATCCCCACCCCGCCAGCCTCGAGACCTTCACGGAACCACTCATCATCAGCTATCTGTATATGACAATGAAGTCGGTCTCGATGAAGCTATCCTCTTGAGCTACCCCACGCTACTTTACTCCCACGCCAAGATCCACAACAAGGACATCACCTCGTCTTGCTGCTCCATCTGCCTCGCAGATTACAAGGACACAGACATGCTGCGGCTGCTACCTGACTGCAACCACATCTTCCACGCTAAGTGCGTGGACGCCTGGCTGCGGCTTCACCCAACATGCCCTGTTTGCCGTACGTCGCCCCTGCCGACCCCTCTTGCAGAGGTTGTCCCGTTGGCAAGCCGGGTATGAAGCAGGCATTCATATTGGATCTGCTTCCTTTTTATAGAATGTAAAACGAACAGTATCAGTACAGGATTCTCTTAATAGTAAAAATTCGGTGTGTTTTCATTTAGAAAAGTTCTGTTCTGCATAAAAACGGAATCTGATTGCCCCAGAGATTAGAGATAGTGACCACGTGTTTTAGCTCCTCTAAATGATGAGAGAATATGAAAGGTTTGAACCGTCCATCAGTTGGGCCTCTCACTACATGAATGATATCAGGAGCGATGGTGAAGTTTGATGGGTTCAACAATGGCAGCAGTGGGGTGTGTAACGAGAATGTCCCGTTGGCAATGGCGGACGCTGGATGATGTGATAAGGGAAATGGGAAGTTGCTGGAGATGGGTTTCGGGTGTCCGAGGGTGCTGTGGATTCGAGAGAGATGGACTACACGATCTGGAATGTGGTCCTTAGCACCGTAAGCGGCTGGACTGTGGCCCAGTGGTGATTTGGATGAGCTGCAACAATGGGGTCGCGAGGCTGAAATATGGGAGTGGGTGACGGAGATCGAAATCGAGATCTGGTTATGGATGGGTCTGGAAGGTTGCAGGATTTGAGGTTTGGGAATTTTGAGAGGTTGCTGGAGACTGAAATAAGTGTCAGATATGAAGATGGGGGCAGAGATGGGGTTGACGGATCTGTTGCGGTGGTGGGTTTGAATGGGGTTCTGCTGATGTGGTGGTGGGTTAAGGGGCTGCGGAGTTCTAACAATGGCCTGCGGCAATGAGGGAGGAATCTAAATGGTGGCTGCAGTAGGCAATGGAGTTTTTATTTTTTTACACACACCCCCACACACTCACGCCACACGCACACACACCCTACACACGCACACCGTGGGATTTCACCACCATGGGTACTCGAACCCTTGACCCGGTGTTGAAACTCTAGAGAGTCTACCACCCGGGTAAGGACCCCAGTAGGCATTGGAGTTGGGCAGGTATGGCGGAGCTGCGATTCCGGTGGCCACAACACTGCAGGTCGCTGCGCAAGCTGTGAAACGCACTAGATGCAGGGATGTGCCGCTGAGATGGTTGCTGTGTCTGTGGAAGAAGGGGACCGGGTGCGGTGTCTGTAGATCGAAGTCGCAGGTAAATATGGTTGAAAATATAATTTGAAATAAAGAGTATTTTGAAAAATATCTCAAATGTATCATAGCATAATTTAGGAAGTTGGCTTTTGGCTTTCAGTCCTGTAGGTAGATTCTTCATTAAGAGTTTATAAAAAGGGAATGCAGGATAAATCCTCCCTTACAACCATACAAAGCATTGTAATATTTACTTTCATGGTTTAAAATATACAAAAATATCGTATTTGTAATATTCCTTGCTATAAATTATTAATTTTTTCATCTTTTATTATTCAACAAATTTTGTATCAAAGAAAAGTCCAAGATGTATATATGGCAGCAAGTTCCAACAACACCACCTTCAACTATTAATAAAATATGGTGCCAGTATTTGAACGAGAAAGCTAGGACTATTGGAGCATTCAAATGAAAACTCCTTTTGTCTCACAAGACCTGTGGGAGGTGGTGGAAGATAGCTATATGAAGTACCAGAAAATGCAGCAGCATTAGCAAAATGTACAAATGCAAGACAACAAGCATTAAAAGAGAACAAAAAGGACGCCAAAGCTCTACTTTATATCCAATAAGGAGTGAGCAAAAACATCTTTCTCAAACTTATGCTTGAAATAACTTTAAAAAAAGCTGCTTGAAATAACTTTAAAAAAAGCATAGGAGATTTTGAAGAAAGAATTTTAAGGATCAGAAAAGGTGATCACTATCAAACTTTAATCTCTTTAGAGAGATTTAGATAATTTACAAATGAAGGAAGGTGAGTCAATTCTAACTTACTTCTCACGTGTTTTTTGCATCATTAATCAAATTAAAGGTTACAAAGATACTATCTAAGATAATAAAAAAAATCATGAAAAAGATTTTAAGAACTCTTTTGATAAAATTTGATCATATAGTAGTTGCCATAGAAGAATCTAAATATTTATATAAGTTAAATTTATATGAGTTAATGGGTTCTCTTCAAGCACATGAACAAAGGATGAGCAGATTCATAGAGTAAAGCGTAGAACAAGCTTTTCAGACCAAAATGAATATATCAAAAAAGAAGGATATTAAAGTAGATAAATAAAGTCAAGAGGCATATCCAAATCAAAGATGACGATTTAGAAGAGGTCGAGGGAGGACAAACCTTAACCATGACCGTGGAAGAGGCAGATGAAAGTCTGATTTCAACAACCAAATAAATTCAATAGGTAATAAGAAAAATAATTCTCAATTCTCTATTTGTAAAAAGTTTATTCATGTTGAGAAGGATTGTTGGTACAACAAATGCAACATATGCAAAAAATAAAAAATAAAAACATAAAAAATAAAGCCACAAATAAAGATTGTTGGTATAAAACAAAATGAAGGCAAAATTTTCTAAAAAGATAGAAAAATAAGAAAATTTATTTTATTCCTATTTGAATACTCAAGAAGAATCGAATGATATTTGTCATTTGGATAGCGGTTGCAGTAACCATATGATGGAAAATTAGAATTGTTTTGTTGATTTGAATAAAGAAGTACATTCTCAAGTAAAGCTTGGAGATGAAAAGCTTCAAAATATTAGAGGAAATGGAATTATAGTAGTACGAACAAAATGAAGTAATTATAAACTTATCCATGATATTTTTTATGTTTTTGTCTTAGCTTAAAAATTGCTAAGTCTTGGACAATTAATTCAAAAAGGATATTCCGTCAATTTTGATAGAGATGAATGCATGATCTTTGATAAGAAGAATACGAAAATTGTGGTGAAAGTGAAAATGAAATCAAACAAGGTCTTCCCTCTTAATATGCCTACTAAAAAGAATTTTTACATTAAAATCTGAATATGTTAATGAAACCTTGGATATGGTATTTGAGATACATGCATTTAAATTTTGAAGGCCTAAAATACCTAAAGCAAAAGAACATGATGATTGGTCTAGCTTTTATTAACAAAAAAGATAAAGTTTGCGAAGGTTACATCTATGATAAATTTCATAGGCTTCCATTTACAAGTTTATTATAGAGAGCAAAAAGCTCATCTTGAACTTGTACATGTTAATATTTGTGACCCTATGCAAACACCATCTCTTAACAAGAAGAGATATTTTCTACTCTTTGTTGATGATTATAGTAGAATGATATTGATATTTATTTTTTTTATGAACAAAAGCTAGAGGCTTTCACTATTTTCTTCAATTCAAAGCATTTGTAGAAAAAACTAAGTGGCCAAGAATTCATATCAAAAGAATTTTGGAATTTTTGAAAGCCAAATAGCATCAAAAGAGAGCTAACAGCTAGATACACTTCGCAACAAAACGGCGTGGTAAAAAGAAAGAACGGAACAATTATAGAAATGGCTTGAAGCATTTTAAAAGGCAAATGACTTCCAAATAATTTACTAGGCGGAAGCTGTGCATACAACGATTAATATCTTCAATAGATCTCCAATAAAAGCAATAAAGAACATGACTCCATATGAAGCATGACATTAGAAAAAACTATCAATAAAATATTTTAAAACTTTTGGATGCATTGAATATGCTCACATTCCATCACAAAAAGTAAATGAAAAGTTTGATGAAAAGGGAGAAAATTGTATATTTATTGGCTACAGTGAGGACTCCAAAGCCTACCACCTTTATAATCCCACTTTTGGTAAATTGGTGATTTCTAAAGATGTGGTATTTGATGAAATGACAGCATGGAAATGGGAAGAGAAACAAAATAATATTCCAAAGACATTTGAAGGACTTGAAATTATACCAAATGTAACTACAGTTCCATGTTCTCCTCCACAAATCCCCACTACACCAAATTCAAGCTCGAGAAATTCCTCAAACCCATTAAGCAGTTCTTCATCAGATTTTGATTCACCTTTAAGGAAGGTACGTTCTCTAAGAGAATTTTATGATAAATGTGATGTTGCCTTGTTTACATGTGAGCCACAGATATTTGAAAAAGAAGTAAAACAAGAAGCTTGGATTAAGACAATGAATGAAGAAATTGCAATTATTGAGAAGAATCTCACATGGGAGCTCTGAAAAGGCTAAGCTATGTCCTGGGGGGTGGTGAATAGGACTATGCCAAATTTAAAATGATAACAGTGAAATTTAAATAATTAAAGGAAAGATAGCACTTCAAACAATCCACAATACGGAAATGTAAAGCAACCTCAAAATTCTAGTATTGAGAGGTTGATACCAATGTTATTTTAAGGACAACCTTACAATATAAAAACCAAGGGTTTATAGCAGGACAACCTTACTAGAATGATTTGAGTATCAAAAACTCAAACTGAAGAAGAATAAAAAGGAAATAACTAGAAATGAAATATAAGCTATTACAACATTCACCACAATGCTTGAAATGTAAAAGATTACAACATTCACATTCACAAATACATCCCACAAACTTAAATGATAAAATATATAAATAATAAACCACACATTCACAAAACATAAAGAATTATAGTGGTTCACCTATGTGTATACCAACTGTTAAACAACAGCCACACAGCTACTCTACTCATAATATCCTCACACAGTGGATATTAGTGTTCATTATGAAAATAGGTTTTTCCAGGTTCACCTAAAACTGTCACAATTGTGTCTTTCAAATGGGCTTACACAATTCAAAAAATTCCATACTCTGAGTTTTCTGGATCACCTCAGACAAACCACAATTAAGAGATTTTTCTAGCTCAATCTCAAAGAAATCAAAAACAAAAGATTTACACAAATGTAAAATACCTGGATATTCTCTTTTTTTTTGCAGTTTAGAAGAACCAAATCGAAGTAGAAGTTCAAATATAGAAGTTTAATTTCCACACTCACTTATGAAATGGTTTTAGATTCTAAATTGATTTTAAATTAAATCAAGTTAGGCTAGCTCTATGTAACACCTGAAAATCGGGGGTCGTGTATAAACTCAACTCTCGAGTTCCAGACCGTCACTTATGCAACAAAAATGATTATGATTCAATGTTGTCCGAGTTAAAGCATTCACATGAGTAAAAGTATGCCAAAACTGCAATTCATACTCCAGATTCAGTGATAAAAACAAGCGGAAGACTAAAGAATATACATATCACTGTATGGAAAACAAAGTAGATCTCAACTGTCTCCAAAGTATGAATACATCTCTGAGTCTCATATACATGTAAATAAACAGAAATCAAATGTCCAAAAAGAGTCCCACTGAGAAGTCCCGTCAATCCAGGCCCCCTAAGCAAAGCCGTCGTGGTACTGCATATATGAGAACTCGTCCTGGTCCTCATCATAGTCCGGCTCTACCTCCTGAATCACTGCCTCACCTTCATCTAAGACAGGGTCTGGTGGGTGTTGCAAATACCATCCCGTAACGTGGGAGTGAGTAGCTAACTCAGTGGAATAATAGAGCAAAGATTAGCATGTTCTCAAATCAATCATGTGATAATAGTAAAGCAGTAAATCAAACATTCCTAATACTGTTGTTAATGCAATATGACATGACATGACATGATGGATGCCCTCACCAACATTCTCCCTCATACGGCACCATCTGCGTCCGTGGCATGCTTGCGTACCGCTCAGTACTCCACATCTTCCAGGCACATGCAATGTGATGTTGATATGATTACCGAGTTATTATTAATCCTTTTCATACAGCAATATTGGGAAACTAAGGTACTTCCCTTATGTCAATCCCACAAAGATCCTGTCTAGGGTCGTCACTCCTAGTAAGCTCATACGATGTATATTTTGTAGGTCGCTGCAAGGGCTGCCAGGGCTGTTGCTTGCACTTGTTGCACCGCTCCCCCATCACCTTATCAATACAGGCCTACTTGTACTCTCGTTGCTACGAAAGGGTCGTCGCCTCCCGTAGACTCAGATTACACTCGAAGTCACTATAAAGGGCTGCCAGGGCTGTTGCTCACACTCGTTGCACCGCTCCCCCATCACCTTATCAATGTAGGCCGACAACAAAAATATAGTGTCCTATACCACCATAATCTGCTCACGAGTCATAGGTGCTCACTGGTCAGTACGGGGAGATTTGTGGCCCCAGCGTAGGCCGACAGCTCGACCACAGTGTCCCATACCACCATGCTCGGCTCATGAGTCTTTATGGATCAAGGTACCATGGTTAATAGGGTTTACAGTGGTAAGTTCAGTACCCTAGGTTCAAGCAGTTATGACTCATATAAGGTGAACATACAATGGCCAGTCGGGTTACTTGACGGGCTCGACTAGCACGAGCGCATCTCAAGTCGAACGACATGAAGTGCATAAAACACCTCGTGTGGCCTAACCACTGCCGCCAACTCCAAAACACGACTCGCGTTCATCGACGCGTCGTTCGTGGCAAAGATAAGTTAACCACGAATTTACTCAGTTACCGACTGCCTGGACTAGGTATAGTCCCAAACATTTATGAATTCACATCAGAAATCATAAAAGAGTAATAGAAATGAAATACAACAATGTGAGCATGTTAACACATGTTATAACATACGACTTAAGTAAATCATCTAACATATGTATTTCATACATACAATGAAATCATGCATATAGTCAACATGTAGGAAATCATTTACATCAGCATATCATTTGAGAATTCAATCTCAAACTAATTCATAACACCATTTAATTCAATACATACTAATACAAACATTTATACAAACACTTAGACTACACACTTAAGTCTACATATAGTATGTTGACTCAAAGTGCGCATTTAGGCGAATCTCTTCGCCAAACTGATTATGCACGCATTCCTAATATCCTAATGCGACAAGAATCCATGTTAATCATCTCAGCAAAATATGGATGGAAACAGTATTTCCTACAAATGACTAAAATGCCCTAAATCTCATATTTTTCGTCTGCTTACGAAACAGGAAATAGACAGCATGTTGTACATGTCAAATGGCATTGCCGTCGATAATCTACTATTAAATGACATTGAAAGCATTGAAAACAGTCAATCAAAGCGTCTAAAATCTGCACATTTTATCCTAGAAGTGTATTGATTCGAACGGAGTGTATACGCTTCGTCTACGGCGAACTGGGAACCTAATACACAGGATCTATAAGCTACCATACTAAGAAACCAGAGAAACCTTAAATTAGCAAGTGTTTGGAGTATTTTCTTACCTAGAAACGCTGCAAAATCGTCGGGAAAGTGATTGAGGCGCGTTGCTTAAGCACGTGCAACAGGTAGTGCAAGCAGCAGGAAATTCTCTCCTACTCTCTCTCACAATCTCTCACCTTTTCTCTCACACAAGCTAGGGTTTCTAGCAAATTCGGATGGGTGAGAGAAGTGAGGGTTTAAGGCCCTTTTATAACATAAAACATGCCCAAAATAGGCTTGGGAACAATGTTTACTTGATACCTAACCAAATCGGGGCTATTTCGGTCCAACAAGACATTTCTGGAGGTCCCCTGTCCGAACGCGATCGGACTTAAGTTCATGCACGTTGGATGTCGCTCACATTCCATTTTCAAACCAGTAGTGTTCGTAAATCGCACGTGGCGGTCCAGTTTCAGTTCAGCGGTCACCGCACGTAGATCAGGTTTACAAGTCTCATGATATGAAATAGAAATTTTTCCTGATCCAAGGGTGTAATTTGGCTGAATTCTGACGGTCAGAACGCTTAATACTGACGCGTTAAGTCGTGTGCCAAATTTGAATTTCAAATTCCAAATCTAACCCTATTCTCACTCTCTTCACTTCAGGCTCAATGAAATAACCTCTGAACGTCGGTTGGACTTGATTTTCGAAATGATTGTCAAGTCCAGCTAGGCGGTTATAACGGTCTAAGATTGTAGGTATCGGACTTTCGACGCGCGGTCTAGATCTAATACAAAGTTTCAAAGAGGTCCTGAGAACAAACCGGTTTAGAGTTTGATCCGAGATTTTAGAGTATTATAGCGTCATTGGTTCTACTCGCTTTGGGTCTTGTAGAATGTATTTAAAGTGATCAGAGACTATTTTCCAGCTACTCTAGCGTTGTGCTAGCTAACTTACACTTATTTTCCAAAGGAATTAATCCTACGCAATTTCTGGTCGAGTTGGTACTCGAGTCCAAGTACGGAATTTTCCAGGGCGTTACACTCTATTTGATTTTGATTCCAAGAAGTGAGAATGATTCAATCCCTCTTTCAAATCAGATTGGAATGCAGAATACAAAATTAGGACTGGTCATGCACTATTCACACGACCGGTCGAGTAGTCTCCAGGACTGGTCATGGATCAACAAAAAATTCTAAAAATCTACAACAAACTTAGGACTGGTCTTGAAATTTCTTAGACTGGTCGAGCTAGTGCTAGGATTAGTCGAATAAAGTCTAGGACTAGTCGAAGAATAGACCAAACACTTATAAAAAGATTCAATTTGAATTATGAATTCAAAATGACTTACCCTAAAGTCAATCTAAGGTCTTTCATTCCCTGAACATGATGTATAAACATTGAATCTTCTTTTCTTCAGATGATTTACGATCTTTTTCATGAAGCTTGATATCTCGTCACATAATGAAGCTTGACCTAGAGATCTTTTGAAGCTTGAATTTGTAATACTTGAGATGTACTTCACTTTGAGTCTTGATTATGAACAGTTCACTTGTCTTTCGATGTCTTGCATTTCTTTGAAGTAGATCTTGTTCTTGACTTAAAGCATTGTCCTTGTACATGTGATGTATTTCCTTGACCATATATATATATATATATATATATATATATATATATGCTACACAAGACATAAATTGTGGTTTTGACACTACAAAAATATTACAATCAAAAGAGCAAGAAACCATAACACTTACAATCTCCTCCTTTGTCAAATTTGTGACAAAACACACTCCATAGAACATAACCAATATATGCATAAAAAATCATGCACCAGTTATCAAAAGAAACCAGTTATAACCTGGTTATAGAATCATGCACCATTTATCATCAACTAGCATCAACACTACTCGCCCTTACTTAACTCCTCCCCCTTTCACAAAGAAAGAAAAAGCTACATATCCACAATCCATGCTAATAATCCATTGACCATATATATACCACAATCACCATATTCTCCATATATTAAGCATGTCAAACTTCTCCCTCCTTTTGTCACAATATGACAAAGGAAGGAATCAAGATATGGAAGAGGAAAATAAACAAAAGAGGAATATGGGAGCAAACTAGTCAAGATATAAGTAAATAATGTGCACATATAAGCAACATAAACCTAGCTCATCCAAAGTCAATCCCACAAAATGAAAGAAAGCAAAGTATCATAAGAGTAATTATAGGCCATATGAAATGAAAATACTTAATTGGATCCAGAAGAGGGAGCAGGAATAGATGGATTAATTTGGTGTAAACCCTTGTTAATACGCCTCATATATTTGCGCATATAAACAAATTGAGAATCCTAGGTTACACGTATTTAAGCCACTTGTTTCTTGAGAGAATGTAACCTCTCAACAAAATCGGAAGGTTGATAGTTAGGGTCAGCCTAAGAATCTGATTCAATCCCAATAAAGATATCATTCATATTTATATCATCAGCAGGTAAATCGCCACCTTCTTTTTCATTCACTGCTTCAGCTCCACCACCACCCTCATTCACTTGGTCCTTAGCCAATCTCAAATTCATCTTGTTTATATTTTTATTGTTGAAGATGAGGTGTTGAATGAGTGTCTCTCCAATAGGCATAGCCACTAACATATGAGTGGCTGACACAGTCATAAGATATGCAGATGGAATATCATTGTGACTAGGATGGAGACAAAATTGAATGATAGAGTGACAAATTAGAGAAGGAAGACATACATTGGTTCCAGAGACATACATTAGAGAGGTGAGTTCAGTTTTGTTACTAGACCTAAGATCAAGATTTGAAATAAAAATCCTATGAAGGACTCTGCATCTAGGTAACATGTACCTTAAAGTAAGTGCATTCTCATTCTGACTCCATTGCGCAAATATGTTGCATAATGCTCTAGTAAGCATACATTTTTCTGATTCAAACAGTTTATCAACTAGAGTACCAATAGGAATACCTTCCTTATTGACAAGTATGTACATAAGGCCAGATATCAGATGGCGATCAACTTCAAATGTACCTTCTCTAGTAGCTATTATAAATGTTAAATTTTCTACTGAAAAATTAGAAAAAAAAAAAAAGAAAACATATCCTACACAATAGACCGGTGTGTCGGCCCACCTCAATGTAGAATGTTAGCCCATCCTACAAATTGGAGAAGTGGAAGGAGATCAAAAGGAGCAAGATGTGCAACATCTACAGGTCGCTCAACTATCACATTGCGCAACTGCAAATCCCACACTAAGGGGGATCATCTTTGGGTGACCGAAGGTAGCGCCGTGTGATAAGTGATGATCTGAATGTTGACAAACCACGAGTGTTTTTCTTTCAACCTTTAGTATCCATTTGCAACAAAGAATATAAAAAAAATTAAGAGATTACAAAAGATGTAGAGTGGGGTTTTGCTAGATCAGATTTTACAAAAGAAAACCCCAAAAACCTCAATAAATCACACCAAGAGTGAAAATGAAGTGATATGGACTTGAATCTATAAGAAAAATGTAAATAACGCACTAACGTTGAATTTTTAGGAAGGTGGGTACAACCGGTCGAGCTTAGGCTCGTTGGAGAGAAAGAACAAATGAGGAAGAGAGTTTTTTTTCCAAATTAAATGCACCAACGCGTTACACGACTGGTTGTGGGATGTCCTCGACTGGTCGTTCTACGATGGGTCGTGCACACCCAAAAACATGCATTTTTTTTCATAAATTTGAAGTTTAAACAAATAAATTAACAAATATATATACTATAATACAGACATGCATACATAATCAATTTAAATTGCACATTTCAAGATCAAATTTTAATTTATTAAACCTGCTTTTGTTAAGTGGTTTAGTGAAAATGTCAGCAAGTTGAGTCTCAGTCGGAATGTATTTCAAAGAAATTGTCTTTTCTTCCACTAATTCACAAATGTAGTAATATCTAATGTCAATGTGCTTGGTTCGTGAATGCTAGATTGGATTTTTAGATATATTTATTACACTGAAATTATCACAATATAAAACCATTGAATCCCGTGCAATTTTGTAATTGCTTAACATTCTTTTTATCCATACAAGATGAGTACATGCATTTCCAGGTGCAATGTATTCAGCCTTAGTAGTTTAGAGCAATATAGAACTTTGTTTCTTACTTTGCCAGGAAACTAGATAGTTCCTAACATAGAAACAACTACCACTAGTTGATTTCTTATCATCAATGTTACCAGCCCAATCAGCATCAGTGTACCCAGTCAACTGAACACTAGTATCAAATGGATACCAAAGACCCAAATTTGTTATGCTTGCGACATATCGCATAATCTGCTTAACAACAGTTAAATGTGACTCTTTAGGGTCAGATTAATATCTAGCATAAATTCGAATGCTAAAATCAATATCATGTCTACTTACATTAAATAAAGTAAACTACCAATCATACTACGATAAAATTTAAAATCCACACTTTTACCTGTAGAGTCCTTTGAGAGTCTTAATGTAGTACTTATAGGAGTATCAAATTTTTTCTCATTCTCAAATCTGAACTTTTTAACTAAGTTCAAAGCATATTTAGTTTGAGAAATAAAGATACCATTAAGTTGCTATTTAACTTACAACCCTAAGAAATAATTCAATTCCCCAACCATGTTCATTTGAAACTTAGATTTCATAAGATCTGTAAACTTAACAGTCAAGTTAGTATAGGTAGATCCATAAATAATATCATCAACATGGATCTGCACTATTAAGATATGATTATTATATTTCTTAACAAAAAGAGTCTTTTTATAACCTTGGGTTTAGTGGCCCACTTGTGATGGACGTCAAGCCCACTAAGATGAATGTCTTTTTATAACCTTGGGTTTAGTGGCCCACTAATGTGTGGTTTAGAACCTATTCGAATAATCAGGGCATTTCTAGAATGAATTGGGCATGAAGATTTTTTATGTGCAATGATTAGGGTTTGAATTAGCTAAGTTCATAAGGTGGCCTATTCACAATTAGTGAAAATAACGATTCAGTCATAATCACTCTAAACAGTTGGTTCTTAGGCCAAAAGGATAATTGGATTACTTTAGTTTCTTAATTAAGATCCCACCCTTGGTTGTCTCAACTTTGGGTAGATCTTTAAGTGATCGAGCGAATTCATTGGCTCCCTATGATTGTTTAATTAGATTTGTGCAGTTCTTTACTGGCACCACCCGTGTATAGGCTCACTTCGAGCGTCAAGGGTTATTAAGTGATAATATAGGCTAGTCATATTGAAAATTTTTCAAGGATTTTTTTTTTTTTAAAATCTATAATAGAAAAAATCCTAGACGTTACAGAGCCACTGGTGGAACTACTGCTTTCACTTAGTGAATAGAATAAGCCCCAATATTGTTATTTGGATAAACAACTAGATTTTGATCTTTTACTCTATTCCCATATGCTTCTTGAAATGGATATGCTAAGCAGTTTGGTACCTCTCCCACTACTATTAGTGGGGTTTAAATATGGCATAGGAGTTGTTAACTTCATTTACATGGTTACTGATGTCTCAATCAAATATCTAAGGCTGACCATTCCCTCCTAGTCATTCGCAGCAAAAGAGACCAATCCTCCCAGAACCTGTCATTTTTATTTTCTTTTTCTTTTTCCTAAACCTATAATATGGTCCCGAAAATTTTGTTTCTCAATGGTGAAGTAAGACCATGCTCATGAGCTTATTATCCTATGTTGGAACAAGTTAATAGGATCCCCTTTTTAAGTCCCCATACCCCTCCCACGGGGAAGGCCACAAGGTCTATTAGCTTAGTGGTGGAGAGCCCCTTAATAATTATGTCGTTGTGCTAGGCTATGGGCTGTGAGGGTTCTTAGCCACATGGATAGTCAATGTGCTCATCAACACCTGACCGGGAGATATGGATCATCCAAGGCATATTGGCTTGGCGTACTCCTATCCAAATCAGAGTTTAAAGCCAAACTTCTCCTCGAGAGGATAGATGGGGAAAGAAAAGAGGTTTAAGCACTTTCAATTATGTAATAGCTAATAAGACAGTTTGCTCTTATCATACCACTTTTTTGGTCTTTCCCTAGCTCATCCTCTTTATGATAAATGGTCTTCTTGCCCCGAAATGACTTGGCCCAATAGAGAAATACCAATTCACTGGTCCTTTTGATACAATCAAGTAGATTGTATAGTTGGTTGGATGGATGGATAGTTAAAAGGGTTGATGCATGGAAGGTCCAAATAAATATATGGTTGTATGGTTAAAATAAATGTTTGGTTTGATGGTTGAATGACTAGATATACAGATGTCTTAATGAATGCATGGCTTAAATGAATGAATTGCATAAATTGATGATTTGGGGTTTGGATGGTTAGATGGGTGCATGGTTGGATTTATGGATGAATGGACGGTTGGATTTAGGTTTATTGCACACGTAATTCAATAGATGGTTTGAATGAAGAAAGCAACTCCTATGTAATGCCCCTTAACTTTCTCATTTCAAGAGATTCAAAATCCCGAAGATGACGAGAGATAGAAGAAGAGCTCCTTCTAAGAGCAGAAGGTGGGACGCATCTAGGAAATCCAACATACCTGGTCAGGAAAGAGAGACCAGTAGAGGTAGATCTCCTAGGAGGGTGAAGTTTGACAAACGGAAAAAATTTGGAGGTAAGGAAATGGGATTTAGCGTGTTTGTAGGCAACCTTCCTTTCGATTGCACCCAAGAAGACCTATTTGCTATATTTTAAAAATATGGTAAAGTTGTAGACGTTTTCACTCCAACATTCCTTGATTTGAGCCGCCCTAAGGGATACACATTTATAAGGTTCTTATATGAATTTGAGGGTAGGGCGGCCATGAGAATGCTGGATGGTCAACAGATTAATGGGAGGATAGCTATGGTTAAAGAAGCTAGACCTAGGGCATACATGTAGAAAGCTTCATAGCAATCAGAGACCGCACCCCAGGCAATGTGTCAAGGAAATCAGGGATCCTATGTGGGAGTGCTAATGAATGGGGGTAAGAAAAAGGCCTTTCATGTTGGTGTAAGGGTAGGCCCTGTTTTTTGAAATGAGGAAGAGATTTTACAGTGGTAGATATGGGGGCAGTTGCTGCCAAGCTAGAGCAGTTGAAATGGGGATTAGTTGGGGTTATGGAAGATAGCTCCATTTCCATTCTTCAACTAATGGCATCGATTAAGGATTCTAAATTCGTGGCGTCAGCCATTGATGTTGTGAGGTTAACACCTATTAAGTTTCTAATCATCATCAAAATGGAAGAGTAATTGAAAGAATTCAAAGAAGATGGTCCGTTACATATGCAGATGGGCCTAGAGGAGCGGTTTCCATGGTCTCCTCAAGAAGTGGAGGTGAGTGAAGGAACCTGGGTTCGCTTGTTTGGGATTTCGCCACATGCTTGGCTAAGGTCTGTTATCATTGATCTAGGCAGCTACTTCGGTAAGGTGCTTCAAATTGATGTTACTTGTAGTTTTGGGCTATTTCAGATATTCGCCAGAATCAAGATCAAACTACACCCTGGAATCAATCTCAAATAGGTACTAAAGCTAAAGTTCGGGAAAGTCACATTCCCAATTCATGTTTAAGTAGAAGAAGGACCCCACATTGTTGTGGGAGGTACAAAAACTCAAGACCAATACACAGAAACGACCAAAGAGTGGGTATCTAGGAGCTTTAGGCAACAAGTTAAGCCAAGAGAAGAATGCACTCCAATTGTTTGTCAATATGAGGAAGAGGGGAGAATTGTTAGCACACATCCTAATTGTAATGATGTCGACTCCAGAAATACCAGCATTCAAGATGAGGAAAATATAGTTGTCAAATAAGGGTTACCTCTATCAGTAGCAATCCCTAATCAAGGAGTCTCTAAACTCATCAATACTTCATCCCAACAATGTGTGATCTAGTAGAATGGATGTAATCTAAGAGGTTACAGACTAGGGGAAGGCCTCCTATTTGGAAAGGATCTCAGTATGGTTGAAGTAGGTTCACCTATCCAAACCTAGTGCTCTAGTGATAGAGATGATAGGGCAAGAAGGGATCTCATTAGAAGACCAAATCTAACACAAATAGAGAATCAACATGGAATTAATTTCAGGTCTCCCAGGGAAGGAGATGGAAAATCGTCCAACAATGATATCACCATGGTGGCGTACTGTTCCCCCCCTCCAGCCTAGTATTTTAGTGATAGAGTTTTCGAGTCTAATAGGGGATCATTCAGAAAAACAACCAGCTCACCTACCTCGACCCTGGGCAATCATGGGAGTGGTACCTGTTCTATAAAAATTCCAAGAAGATCAAGGTCTATGGGTTCATCTCCAATGGAACCTGATCTGACATGTATCAAAGAAAAGCCTTAGTGCGAAAGCTCTATGCCCAAATCAGATCTAAGGAGGGAGAGGCCCCTATCCAAGACCCCATGAGAGATGGCAGAGAAGCCAGTAGGAGGTTGGACTTGGAGGTGGATCTCTCTCCACTTTGCCCAGGAGTCAAAATTCAGAGAGGAAGACAGTCAGCATCAAAATTCAGTGGATATGTAAGAAATTCTGATCAGTCCCTTGAAATCTAATAATTGTGTTGGGAGGCCAATGGGGTGGGACTCCCCAACCAAGGTTCAGTCAGAAATAGAAATAGGAAATCCAGATATTAGTCTCAATTTCCAGATTGTAGAGGAGTTGGAAGAAGAATCCGATCCTAGCCAAGCTAGGCTAAGTCTTAAGATCTAGGGGCAGGCATCCAAGAGGAAGAATGTGAGAAGGAAAATTCTAGTGAAGACTTTAGATAGTGAATGGTATAATAGATTGAGGAGACTAAATAGAAGGGCTACGAACTCAGGCTGTGTAACAGATGGATAAGGTCCTAGTTTGGAACACTCAAGGGTTTGGAAATGTGCTGATGTTGAGGACAACTGGGAGATTAATCAAGAAATTCAACCCCTGGATTGTGGTGATTCTCGAACTGATGGTTAGAGAAGACCGTAGAGTGGGAATTGGTTTGAAGTTGGGATTCCACTCTTCTTTCTCCAATGGCACAGAGGGAGGAAAAATCTGGGTCTTCTTCAAGAATCAGATTGAGGTAATTGTGTTATTTGCATCTAACCAAATGATCTCTTTAGAAATTTCTTTGTAGGTCAATACCCTTCTTATTCTGCTGTCTATTATATATGATAGTTGTGGTAAAATAGCTTGGAGATCATTGTGGGGTGAGTTGGCAAATGGGCTATTTTAGAGGTGACTTTAACCAGGCAGATAAATCTTGGCAGGGTTCATGGGCGGCTTATGGTGACTTTAATGCTGTTTTAAAGGTGGCAGATAGGCTGAGCAGAAGAAGAACTGTGGATCTAAGCTCGGTTGAGTTTGTGGCAACGGTTGATGATGTAGGGCTCCAAGATGTGGGCTTCTCGGGTAACAGGTTCACCTAGAGCAATAACCAGGCTGACAATAATAGATTTTGGGCTAGGTTGGATAGGGTATTAATCAATGGGGAGTGAACCAACAGTTTTAGGTAAGTCAGAGTCAATCATCTGCCTAGGGTGAACTCGGATCATTCCCCCCTCATTTTAGTATTCCCTAGGCCCACCTCCTTGGTTACTTTTACTTTTAGGTTCCAAAAAATGTGGACGCTCTATGCATCCTTCATGCAAGTGGTAAAGGTGGCTTGGGAGAGTCAATCCTACCCCCAGCCCATGTTGAACCTTCAAATGAATCTGAATGTTAAAAAGGCCCTAAATTTTTGGAATAAGGTGGAGTTTAGAAACATTTTCCAGAAAGTCAGTTTCACTGAGAAAGCTGTCGAAGATAATGAGAAGTGTATGCAGGCAGCGCAGGGCCTAGGCTTCGAATCCAAGCTAGCTTCAGTGCATTAGTAATTAGCCCAAGTGAAGCCGATGGAGAAGATATTTTGGAAGAAAAAAGCAAGAAACTCCTGGCACCAGGAAGGGGATAGAAACATGAAGTATTTTCACACCTTAGTCCATGATAAAATTAGAAGAGTGGATATTTTATCAATTGTTTCAGATGGAGGAACTGTCCTATTGGATCAACAAGAAATTAAAGAGGAAGTGGCTAGATTTTTCGAAGCCTCCTTTAAGGAGGTGCAGTCCACTATCGATCTGTCCATTCTTTCCTCCATTCCTCTTCTAGTTTTAGCTCGTAATAATGATGACCTGCTCGCTCCTCCATCGCTCCAAGAAGTGTATCAGGCCATTTCTTCTCTTCCGAAGGATGGCGCCCAGGCCCGGATGGGTTTTCTGGGGCATTCTTTGCTGCTTGCTGGTCTGTGTTGGGGCAGGATCTGCATAAGGCAGTATTGTTTTTCTTTGCTCGGGGGCTGCCCAGAGCATTCATGTCCTCCCTTATCTGTCTAATCCCAAAGTCATCGGCGAGCTCCTCCTTTCCATATTTTAGGCCAGTAAGCCTGTGTAACTATGTTTATAAGATATTCTCCAAGATTCTAGCTGCTAGGTTGAGTCATCTCTTGCCTAAGATAATTTCAGCCGAGTAAGGGGCCTTTACTTGGGGCAGGTCCATAGTAAAAAATGTTGTCATTGCCTAGGAGATAATTAGGGAGATCAGTTAAAAAGTCAGGGGAGCAATCTGGTTCTGAAGATTGATATGGAGAAGGCCTATGACAGGGTTGATTAGAAGTTCCTAAAGCTGGTGTTAAGTGGGTTTGGCATCAACGATTAGTGGATTAGTTTGGTAGAAAGGTGTTGGTCTAATAGCTGGTTTTCAATCTTAGTAAATGGTAAGGCTTCAAGGTTTTTCAAATCCTCTAGGGTCCTACACAAGGGCGACCCTATTTCGCCCAGTCTTTTTATCATTGAAGTGAAAATTTTGAGTAGAGGCTTTAAATGATTGATGGAGAGGGGTCCTAACAAGGCATTTCAGCTCAAGAAAGGGTGCCTGATCATCTCACACTTGTTGTTTATAGACGACATGCTTCTCTTTCTCAACGAGAGTCGTTCTTCGATTCAAGCTACGATGAAGTTCCTCATGCTTTTCCAAGATGCATTTGGTCAAAATAAACCTCCTTAAAAGCTCCTTCTTCTGCTCAAATAGAATCCCAGTCAGCAGGACCAGGAGCATTGAGCGTCTATTGGGCTTCCCAAGAGCCAATTCAGGGTTAAAATACTAGGGCGTTCCAATTATAATGAGTAGAATTAAGAAAGCGAACTTCCAATTCTTGCTGAAAAAAGTCCAAAATAGAATAAATGGTTGGTCTGTGAGATACTTATTGCAAGTGGGGAGAGTCATGTTGATTAAGCACGTTTTGGGAAGCATCCCAATCCACATCCTCGCTGTGGCCAAGGTCCCAGTAAGTGTTCTAGCAGATCTGGAAAGGAAAATTTCCAATTTTCTTTGGGGATGGGCTGATGGAAAGAAGAAACTACATTGGATCAGCTAGGGGAAAATTTGCAAGCTGACTTGTGAGTTGGGGGGGGGGGGGGGGGGGGGGGACTAGGAATTAGAGCCCTTCAAGAAGTCATGAACATTTTCAAATTAAAATTAGCGTGATAAGAAAAATTTAGTGGGGTGACCAGCCAGTGGGCAGCGTTGATGAGGGCTAAGCACCGCCACGACTTCTCTTCTGCAGTTAAAATAGGGGCGTCATCAGGAGCCTTTCAAATTTGGAAATCGATGAAGCATCTCTTTTATATGATGGAGGAGAATGCCCAATGGTTGATCGGTAAGGGTGAGAGAAGCTTGTGGGAGGATAATTGGTCCAGGATGGGGCCACTAATCCTTCAGTCAAAAGTGCAGATCCCTAATACAATTAGAGGGATGAAAGTGAAGGACATGCTCAGTAAGGGTGGTCCTCTTGCTCCTCCTGCTCTCTCCTATTTACCATTACAGGTGATGGATTTTATTTTTCAGGGGGGATTTGCTACGTCTAGCGAGGAGGACCACTGCTTCTGGCCCCTTGACCCCTCCAAATTTTTTTCTGTTAAATCGGTATGGAACCTTTGTAGATCAGCTGCTCGACGTAGGAGTTGGGAAAAAGGTGTTTAGCAAGGGAAACTGCCTCCTAAATTTTCTATCTTTGTTTGGAGGCTATTACAAAGTGCGATAACGATGGAGGAAAGGGTACAATCCAGGGGAGTTTCGTTGGCATCATCCTGCGAGTGTTGCGGGGAAGTCGATAATGGTAATCCCCAGGTAGAATCCCTTCCACATATATTCATTCATGGTGGGTTGGCCTATAAGGTTTGGAATCATTTTGGTAATCATATCAGGGATCCCCCCCTTGATGGCTCATTCAGTGGAAGCAAGGCTGAAGCAGTGGTGGATGGTAGATTCTGGAGGCAGTAATCCTCTCTTTAAAAAGTTGGTCCCTAGTCTAATCCTCTGGGAGATTTGGAGAGCTAGGAACTCCATGAAGATGGATGGAAAGTATTGGTCTAGTGCAGTCACTATTCATCGACAGACAAGATTAGTTCCTCGAAGCAAGTTCACCTTCAGGTTGTAAGGTGGAAAGTGCCGAATGAGGGTCGGGCCAAGTTGAATATGGATGGGTCTACGCGAGGCAACCCAGGCCCATTAGGTGGAGGTAGAATTTGTAGAGATTCTAAAGGAAACCTCATCTTTGTGTTCACAGTGGGATTTGGTGAGGGCTCCAGCAACAGAGTGGAGCTTCGTGTGATTTGGAATGGATTATTTACTTGTCTAGCCCTGGGCTTGTGCAAGGTGGAGGTCGAGTCTGACTCCAGTTTTGTGATTAATCTCCTTTATGGTAACTCGAATCCAAGTTGGGTCTGGATGCATTGGCTAAGAAGGATTGAGGAGATTAGGAGTAAAGGGGCGTTTATCTTTCGTCATATCTCAAGGGAACAGAATGCTCGGGCTGATGCTTTGGCCTGCATTGGTAGTGTCTCCTAGTTTTCCTCCTCGTTCAAGTGCTTGGCTAAGCTCCCGATGCATATTAAGGGTCTTTTAGTACAATATAAAATGAGCCTAGGTACCCTTAAAAAAAACTTTTGGAAGCTTGGGTTAGGTGCTTTGTAAATGCCTAGCATACGATAGGTGGCCCTCTGTTTTCTAGTAGGGTGCTCAAAATGTCCAGATATTCAGTGTGTAGTTTCTCTTGATGAAATGAAATGCTCTATTTTCCAAAAAAAAAAAAAAAACTCTTATGCCATATTCAAACCCACCGATAGTAGTGTGAGAGGAACCACCACGTTCTCTTCCCCCTAGGTGCACAATGGCTTCTTTGAAAATGGCTAACCCAAATGCCCCTATCACATGATGGCTCCCATCGTCCCCCCAGACCCCCTGAGGCTCACGTGCCTTCTGTGCGTGCAACTATGTTTTTCTAATAGTCTTTCCAGCTGGGCTTTTTAGTATTGGCATTGATTCGTCCCCCTCATATAATATGATAAGACCCATTAGAGTCTATCAATTGGCATCATTGCCCCATCTAGCGACGATAAAAAATTTTAAAAAAATAAAAATAAAAAAAATAAATTATCACTATATCCAAGGTGAAAGCAGTTCTAAAATGAGAAAGTTTATAGTGATGCATCATGAACAGGCTTAGAATGTGTAATAATATAAAACAAGAGGGTAATTTCTTACACCTTAAGAAAATTGAAGAACAATCAAGAAAATTAACCTACACATGATCTGGAGCTCATACTGGTTGTTTTCACACTTAAGACCGAGAGGCATCATTTATATGGAGAAGATTTTGAGCTGTACTATGATCATAAGAGTTTAAAATACATATTCACTCAGAAGAATCTGAGCATGTGCTAAGGCAGATGTATGGAGTTCTTGTAGCACTTTAATTTTAAGGTATCTTATAATCCAAGGAAGGCCAACCTGGTAGTAGATGCGCTAAGCCGAAAGAGAACCTATGAGTTTGTGGCCCCGCTCATGATCGAAGAGTGGGAGATGTTGGATTTTATACACGATTTTGACCTCCAGCTTTGACTAAATGAGCCACATGCATGCCTGACCCATATCCTTATGGAGCAGACATTGGTACGATGAATCATTGAAGCGTAGGGATAAGATGATTAACTCAAGAAGATGAAAAAAAGGGAAGAGAAAGGAGAATCGCCAGAGTGGAGTGTTGGTGCGAATGATAGGCTTAGCTATCATGATCGTTAATGTTTACCCAATGATCTTGAATTGAAGTAAGCCATTATGGATGATTCGTAATCTCAGAATGTTCACGGGAGGAAAGTAACCTTTCAAAAATTTGGATACTTAATGCATCGTGCTATAAAGAGTCAAAGGCTACTACCTGACAAATGTTCTTCTAAATATAAATGCTAAAGTGAAACTAAAACATCACCTTCAAGAATTTATTAATTGTATTCAATTTTATTTTATTTGAAAAAGAAAAAAGAAAAGTGGACTATTGATTTTAGATTATATAAAATGTGTTTATCAAGTGTTTTGAGGATCATATATTTTATATTATATAAAATGTGTTTAACAAGTGTATGGAGGATTATAGTGATTTTACATTATGTAAAATGTGCTTATAAGGCATACGAGCATAGTCATAGCCCAGAGGCTCCAAATTCAGCAAATCTTCTTTTTTTTTCAATAGCAAAACATAATTCGATCGCTTTGAGATATTGAATGTTGAAAATTTTCAGTCCAAAATGATAACACCAAGGCATCGAATTGTATCTTAGAACGGAGGTTTCAGAGCGTTAAATTTACTCTCCATTAAGATTCTCACTTCACGGCTCCTCTGGATTGACGAAAATAATTAGACGATTTCGATCCATCGAATTTTGTTTTCGATTACAAAATATTCGACAACCATTTTTTACAGCAACATCCATCAATTTTTATTTTTTTTTATTACAAAATATTCAATAGCCATTTTTATGGCAACATCCATCGAAATTTTCAAAATTCGACAGCTTTGGGCCATCAAATTTTGAAGTTTTTCACATAATAATTAGATGGTAAAGATCTGACCTTTTGTGATCAGATCTATCCAAAGCAGATTATGGACCATTGAATCAATTATGAATGGATCTTACTTGTTTGAGGTAAGATTGGGTTGAAACCTGATAGGCGGCCTAATGTCGATGTGCAAACCACATCTATTAGTCCTAAATAAGTAGTCGGAGGCCCAACACATACTTTTGACAGGTCAAACCCTTTACTGTGCATACTTATTAGTTTGCATGTCTTAAAGGCCCATATATGGTAATCCCATGTATGTTGATGTGAATTGTTTCATGAGCACTCACAAACATCAATGACGCCCTTGTCACATACGTGGATGTAATAAAATAGTCTAAACAGACGCCTTATAGTTTGTGCATGTAATTATGTTACATGCTAGTTGGTTTAAGCTATGAGATGTATATGAGCCAAGTTTCACATAGAGTGTCGTATTAGCACTGACCATCCTAATGCACACTCTACATTGATTGTCAGCTTATGGATGGATATTACGAGGCTTAATTATATTACCCTTAGTTGCTTCATGTAGTAGGAGTCAATGGTCATGCTCAGGACATGATGTGACAGACTCCTCATCTGTGTACCTAAAATATATATTCCTTAACATAAGATAAAAGAACACCCAATTTTGTTCTAAAGTTTAATGGCTATGTAGTCATGTTGAAGCTTAACGTGATATATGAGATCATCACTTCTGAGAAGCTCACTAGGAGGAACTTTATTAATTAGACCTAGAAACTTTAACTACAACTAACTATTGAGCAAGTACTGAGATCATTCATGAGCTTTCACTGCATGAACCCAACCCTGCTTTTGATAATGAGCCCTTAGTTGTTTTCTCCAAATACACTATGGGAAAGGGGCATTGATCTGGCCAAGGTGTATATATTGGCTTCCTACGACCAAGGGGTAAGTTTGATGCTAAAGTTAATGCCCAAATCTAGACCCTCTAAAGGCAACTATACTCCCTAAAACTAAGGAAGGTGCCTCAATCAGTGAACATGCCATGAAAATACTAGAAATAGCCAATGAACTAAAGTTAAGTGGACACCAAAGAAGAGAAGACCATTATAAACACCATTTTTACGTCTCTCTTTTTTTTTAAAAAAAAAATTTTAAATTTTATTTTATTATTATTTTTTTAAATGTCATTAACACCTATGTATGAAAACTTTATCGACAAGTACAAGATAATGGAGCTCAAATATGATAAAGAAAAACTTCACATGCAATTAGTCCTTAATAAGGCCAACAATTTATGACTTCAAAATGAGTGTGGTATAAATGGTAGAAGGTAACTCTAACAAAAGTTCAATTCTCAAAAGCATATTTGAGATGATGAAAAAAAAGGATAATAATAACAACCATCAATGTATAGGCAATCCTATTAGCAATAGAGGCAAAGGAATAGGAAAGAGTAAAGGCTAGAAGGGATGTTGGCATTGCAGAAAGTCAGGCCACTTTAAGGCCAAATGTCATGCCTACTAAAAGCAACTTCCTTGGGAGGCCAATATGGAAATGGCTCTCTCCTCTCTCCTTTCATAGATCCTAAGAAATGATACTTAACATATTATTTAACAAACTGTTGACTTCCTTTTGCGGAAGTCAAAAGGGATAGGAGGGGAAATAAGACATAGGATGACCATGCATTAGCTAAGAGTGGAAGAACATTATAGGCAAAGTATAATTGGAGTAAAGTAGTGTTTGAGGAGGACTTTGTGTTAAGACTTAAATATTGCATATTTGTCCTCTCATATGTATTAGTTTCCCATGCATTTAAGTGTTTAATTAATCTAATTAGATATGTTTTTTACATGCGATGTGATTTTGGAATTAAAGCTGAATGTATGCACAAAATGGTGATTTAAAGCTCAAAATAAATAGAGATTGAAGAATGAAAGAATGGAGCATGAAAAGGAAGATTTAAAGAGCTAAAGATCCAAGGAAACAAAGTATTAGGGTAAGGAATTGAAGATTGAAAGCATCAAAAGAGATTTGAAGAAAATCAGTATTCACTGATCCCATCAATAGGAGTGTCGATCCCATCGATAGGACTCGATGCAGTTGAGCCACGTATCGAGAAATTTTGGATTTTCCAAAAAGCTTGCTAGATTGTTCCTTCGATGTGATTGAGAAAATCATGAATTTTAAAAGTTCATTTCTAGATAGTTTTTTTTGCATATTACTTGATGCCATTGAGCGCATCTTTGATCATATCGACAGGTCTTCAATAGGTCTTGATCCTATCGAATGAGGTGTTGATTACGCAAGTTCATGAAATTTCTGAGGTGGCATGAAAGTTGGGTTGTTAAAACTATTAATAAGGATCTCTAAGACATTCCTAATTGTCATCCTAGGGTTTAGAAGGGAGAGATTGTGAAAATGAAGCTCTTTCGGTACCATTATTTCATCTAATCTTCAATTCTAGTTTGATTTTCTACTTTCTTCTTTTGTTTTATGTTTTAAATGTTGGTCATGCTAGGCTAATCTCATAGTTAAGGCTAAGGGATGAATCTCTTAATGGATTTTGATATTTAATGTATTTTTAATTCAAGTTACAGTTTTTTAAGTTGAATTTCTAATTGTGTGTAATTGAATTTGTGGATTTGAGAAGGAATTAATCTGTAAAATTAATTAATCTATTATTACCTATCTCTTCATGAGAGATCACTCCATCTTAATTCTTTCCTTATTGGATAATTGTTAATCGATTTCACTAACTTATCTTTCGATTAAAATGGATTGGAATCTGATTCTTGTTGAGTTATCAACTTGAGAATATGAATTAAGTTTATATTATATTAATTGCGGATTCTTAGATCCTTAGTTGTTTTTAATTAATTATTTAAACCCTTTTTTTTTACTCTGTCGGATTAAAACCCAAAAATCTTGTTTAGTTCCAATTATGCTTTTAACTTAATTCCCTATATAATGATCTTGGTCTTATCAGTTATTACTAGCATAGCCCTATACTTAGGATTGTTGCAACAAGTTTTTAACATCATTTCTAAGAATTTGTTGCACTGATAATACATTAGGTTTATATTAGGGTTTAGTATAGTTACGATATTTATTTATTTTAACCTAGGATTTTATTTTTATGTTTTTAGTTTTAGAATTTTCAGTTAGGGTTTTTGCAGAATTTTTTCTAGAATGCTAATAGTTTTTTATTTTCTATTTTGTAGCACCTATAACCTTAGATCTTCTAATTGGGTAACTTCGTTCTTTTCTTTTTCTAGTTGTTTCCTAGTTCTTAACTTGATATCTAGTTAAAGTATTATTGTTGTAGGATTTTATTTTCTAGATTTAGGTTTAGAAGTTGTTTATGTGTGTGTGGTTTATGCCCAAGTGGGTAAGGGATCACACACTTCAACTTCTAAATGAGGGAAGTTTGGTTGGAGGTTGTCCATTCACAAACATGGAAGAAAACACCTGAGTGCGTTTAGTGACTCGACCGGTACAAAGGCTGCACAAAATCAAACTGAGCATGTGCCAATCTTTGATGAACAAGAAGTTAAGAATACACTACCGACTAGGTTGGTGCGTGATGAGAATGAAGTGCACAATGTTCCTCTAAAAAGAACTTTGCACGATTACTTACAACCGGCAAGAACGTTCATACTATCTTGCATGGTTTTTTAGTTAATATTGCTAATATAGACTTTAAACCAGGGTTGATCCAACTTCTTGCTAAGTTTCATAGACTTGATTCTGAAAGTCCATATCCATATCTCAAGAAATTTGATGAGATTATAGTGACATTGCACTTTAACAATGTCTCTCAAGATGTTATTTGATTGAAATAATTTCCATTCTCTCTAAAGGAGTGAGTTAAGTCATTACTACACTCTTTGAGGCTGAAATCAATAGTGACATGGGTTGAGATGAACTAAGGAAATTTTAAAAAGTTTTTCTCAAATCATAAAATAAACACATTGAGGCGTGCCATTATGAATTTCTCTTAAAAAGGAAGATTAAATATTTTCCCAATGTTGGGAGAGTTTCAAGAAAATTTTACTCACTTTCCCACATCAGGGTTACGAAATTTTACATGTAATAAGTTTTTTCTATAAGGGGCTAAGCTCAAGTATGCGCCAATTCGTAGAAATGATGCGTAATGTTGAATTCATGAGCAATGATCCTGATGAGGCATAAGATTACTTTAAGATTGTTCACAACCCCAAGTGTAGGGTCGCAATGTAGTAATAATCTTGGTAAGACTGAGGTCAAATCCATAGGGACTAATGTCGTACGTTTCCAAAAGTAACTAGAACTAGAAGAAGATGTAAATCTAAATCTGAATAATTGAACAGAGTAATTGTGAATGATGTAATTGAAACTTGTTAATTTAAAGGTGAGAACTAAGTTGCCAAGGATGCACTTGTAGCAATTAAGATGTTACCTTACTTGATTCAAGTAAGACAATTGGAATTAGAGTCCTATCATATCCAATTGGAAAATATAACACTTATATCAAATTTAAACTTTCATTGACCTAATTCTCAATGGATGAGGATTGTGAGGATTGAAAGAGATTCCATCACCCTACCATGCCCAAGAGACGATAGTGCACAACAGGATTTACCAATCCCACAATCTCAAAATAAGAAAAGAAAATATTTAAAGCTATCGCATTGTTTATTGTAATTTGAGTCACAATAAACTGTAGAAAACCGAAAATATTTCTTAAAATCAAATTAGAAATCAATAAAGTTCAACATAAATAAGAATTAAAGCAAAGTAACATCATAATCATGCTACTAGCTTCACCTCTTAACCCCAACTAGGAGATTTATTTAACCATAACATGATTAAACAAAAATCTCATATGGAAAGCATAAAACTAAACTAAGGAAGAAGAAGAAAACTCTTGGACGTGGCTCTCCACCCTTTTGATCCATTCCTTAAACCCTCTAAGATGCTTTGGAGCATCTTAGAAACTCCTATTTATAGTTGGAGAACTCCAACTTTCACACCAAGTTATAAAAGTTTAAAAACCGCCTCAAATTTACAAAGTTCGCGCAAAATCTGTATAACCTTCGACTAGTCGAGGAAAATCCTCAACTAGTCGAGAGTCACCTTCGACTGGTCGAGGACAATATTTGACTGGCTGAGAATCGCATGAATTTAGAAGATAATGTTGCTAGAGTTTGAGCTGAAGTTTCCTAGGCTAGTCGAACCAGAGCTTGGGCCAGTCGAGATTCACGTAAATTCTTTTTCTTCACTTCAAATCTTCAAGTCTCTTCATTCCTCACTTGGTTTCCTTAGATCTTTGGCATGTGAATTCTTCAATCTTGGTCTCCTAAGATCCATCATTTGCCTTGGTAATTCTTGAGCTTTAAATTCATGCTTTTAACATTTATTTTTTCAAATTAAGCTCTTAGATTCACCTTGCAACACAAGCATGTATAAAATAAAATATTTACTAGTATCATGTTCATAAAATGAAGATATAAATAGGGAAAAATATACAATATTTAACACTCAACTCACTCCCCAAACAACATTTTGCTAGTCCCAAGCAAAACATGCGTGAAATAATCTTCAATTCTTGATGTTTAAACCTTTTTCAGAAATCGTTCTTTTATGCAATTAAGTATGAATGAGTTGAATTAAGGCAAGAAAGTGAAATTTTCAAAACCTAGAGCCGAATCACATAAGCAATCAATCAAGTAGGTTCTTTTATTATTTAATTCAGAGCATAAGTTCATATATCAAGTTTTCCAATGTGCTCAATGCAAATCAACTTACTTCTCATAAAAATACTATCTTTTCATAATGTTAGTGATGCTCATTATTTCAAGATTAGTTCAAAACTCAAGTATTGATTCTGAACTTTTCCTATTTTTCATCTTTTTCTTATTTTTTTTATTTTATATCGACGGTCACTTTTTATTTATTCATTCTTTTCAGTCTTTTAAAAACTTTTCATTCTTTTTCAAACTTTACATTCTTTCATTCTTTTCACCATACATGACCTTGTTGTCGATCTCCTGTTTTTTAGCTGGTTCCTTTCATCTTTAAGGTGGATAAAATTCTCCAGGCTCAATTCTCATCATCTTTCTATGATCATCATACTAATAATCAGAAATTTTAGTATCATTTACAAAAGGCAAATTGAACGTGTCTTGTGATTTAGATTAACATGATATTCAAACTTCCTCTTAATTAATTGAGTGTGAGAACCGTAAGTGATAGCCTACTTAGTTGATCAAAATTAACAATTCAAAATTATATTTCTATATTATCATTATACTCAAAGCATTCCTAAATACACAAATTATCAATTTTCAAACAGGTTTTATCTTGAAAATTTTAAAAAAATTCACAATTTTTACTTAAAAATAAGAAAATGCTAATTAGTTTACCTAATCCATACCACCAACATAAAATCTACATTACCCTCAATGTAAAAGATATGAGCATATAATGCATATGAGGCAACGAAAAGAAAGAAGTAATCAAGGAAAGGTAGTACTTGAAGAAGGAAAATTGCAGCTTTTCAAGGCTCTCAAAATGAAGATGGGTTAGCACACAGACTAAACAATGGAAAACAAACTATCCTAGTCCTAAATCTTATGAAGGTAATAGACCTAACTACACCTCCATCAGATTATGAGGTCAATCCTTGTAAACAGGATCAATTAGAGGTATGGACATATCTTTTGAATCAAACTTCTTAAAAAATTTCTTTAAAGGATGCCCATTTACTTTAAAATCATTGTCATTATTTTAATTATTTATCTCAACAACCCTATGAGGATAAACATTAGTAACTGTGAAAGGGTTGGTCCAACGAGATCAGAGTTTACCTGGAAAAAGATGTAATCGAGAATTGTATGAAAAGACTTTTTGAATAGTAAAGAATGATTTTCAAAGGATGTTCCTCTCGTGAAATACCTTCATCTTGTCATTGTAAATTCTCGAGTTCTCGTATACGTCATTCGGAATTTTCTCAAGTTCGTTTAATTAGAGTTTGTACAGTGAGCCAACGTTATCCAGGTTAAAATTTAGGTTTTTGATAGCCCAGTAGGCTTTATGTTCCAATTCCATAGGTAATTGACAAGTTTTTCCATAGACCAGTTTAAAGGGAAACATTCCAATGGGGGTCTTAAAGGCTGTACGATACTTACATAAAGCTTCGTTCAAGCGGATTGACCAATCTTTACGATCATGGTTAACCATTTTTTCTAAAATGTGTTTGATTTTCCTATTGAAAATCTTAGCTTGCCCACTTGTCTGCGAGTGATATGGAGTGCCCACTTTATGAGAAATGACATATTTCTTCATTAAGTTCTCAAATGGTCGATTATAGAAATGTAAACTTCCATCACTAATTATGGCCCAAGGTGTTCCGAACCAGGAAAAAGGACGTTTTCTTTTAAGAATCCAATGACTGTCCGATGGTCATTATTCTGACACAGGATCACTTCGACCCATTTAGTGACATAGTCTACTACTAGTAAAATGTACAAATTTTCAAAAGATTGGGGGAATGATCTTATGAAATTGATGCCCTAGTAATCAAATACTTTAATGATTAGTATGAAATTCAGAGGCATCATATTTCAACTAGACAACGCTCATAAGCTTTGTAGAACTCATGAGTGTCCTTGAACATAGTGGGCTAGTAAAAGCCATATTGTAAAATTTTGGCCGTGGTCTTTTTAGCAGAAGAGTGACCACCATGGGCTTGAAATTGATAGAAGAAGATGACACTTTAGTGTTCATTGTCTAGCACACATCTCCTAAGAATTTGGTCTAGGCAATATTTGAACAAATATTAATTATGCTAGAAGAACTTATGTACCTTAGCAAAGAATTTTTTCTTATCTTGCATAGTCCAATTTGTCAGCGTGAAACTCGTAGCAAGAAAATTTGTAATGTCAACAAACAAAGGTAGGTGGGATAGTTTAAAAATTTGTTCATCAAGGAACATGTCGTTTATGGGTGCCATCTCCACGGAATCAGGGAGATCAAGTCTTGAAGGATGGTTAGCCACTATGTTCTCTACTCTCTTTTTATCTTTTATTTCTAAATCAAATTCTTGGAGTAGGAGGATCCATCTTATTAAGCGGGGCTTAACATCATTCTTAGAAAGAAGATACTTTATCGTCGCATGATTAGTGTAGATGATGATCTTGTATCTAATCAAGTAGGACCTAAATTTGTCCAAAGCGAACACTACGGTTAAGAGTTTCTTCTCTATAGTAGAGTAGTTTACTTGGGCAAGATTTAGAGTTCTACTTGCATAATGAATAATGTAGGGCTTCTTCTCTTTTCTCTGGCCTAACATCACCCCAATAGCATAGTCAGATACGTCGCGCATATTTTCAAAAGAGATGCTCCAATCAGGTGGCTACATTATAGATGCGGTTGTTAACATGCCCTTGAGCTTAGTGAAAACTTCCTGACGTTGCTCAGTCCACTTGTATGGTACATCCTTTTGAAGTAGATTGCATAAAGGATGACTAAAGGGGTTTGAATCCTTACCTCAGTGGTAGAATTTGAGGAGTTTCAACACAAGGTCTTGGGTTCGATACCCATAGGTGTGGGTGTGTGTGTTGGGTGCATGTGTAAAAGAAAAAAAAGATGACTATAGTCCTTTATGAATCTTCTGTAAAATCTGTCATGTCTTAAGAAGGATCACACTTCTCGTATACTCTTGGGTGGAGGGAGGTTACAAATAAGATCAATTTTAACCTTATCCACCTCAATTCCCTTAGACGATATGATATGTCTTAGAACAATTTCCTTACAAACCATGAAATGACACTTCTCTCACTTTAGTACTAAATTCTTTTCCTCGCATCGCTTCAACATGTGTTTTAGATTTTCCAAACATTCACTCAAGGATAGACTAAAGATAGAGAAATAATCCATGATGACATCCAAATATTATTCCACCACGTCAAAAAAAAAAAAATACTCAACATGCATCACTAAGAAGTAGCAGGGGTGCTCGAATGGCATCCTTCAGTAAGCAAAGGTGCCATAAGGGCATGTGAATGTAGTTTTCTCTTGATCTTCAGGGGCTATATCTATTTGATTGTACCCTGAATACCCATCAAGGAAGCAATAGTAAGAGTGACCAACTAGCTTTTTAAAGATTTGATCGTTGAAGGGCAAAGGGAAGTGGTCCTTCTTAGTGACGGTATTCAATTTCCTGTAGTCAATGCACTTTCTCTAACCAGTGGTAACTTTAATTAGCAAAAGTTCATTGTCAGCATTGGATATGGTGGTGATTCCCGACATCTTGCGAACCACCTGAGTTAGACTCACCCATTGACTATCGGATATAAGATATATGATACCCACATCCAATAACTTCAGAACCTTTAACCATTTCTTTCATGTTTGAATTTAATCGACATTGTGGTTGTCAGGAGGTCTTTGTATTATCCTCAAGATAAATGCAGCAAATACAAATCAATGGATCAATTTCCCAAAGGTCTGCAATTGACCATCCAAGGGCCCCTTTGTGCTCAATGAGAGTGGAAATAAGCACTCTCCTGTTCTTTCTAAAGGTAGAATGAAATCACCACTAAGTATATCACATCTTGACTTAAGTAAACATATTTGAGATCAGTGGCAAAGGTTTTAGGTCAAGCTTCGGTGCCTTGAGGCTAGATGGTAAAGGCATTATATCAGTTTGGAGTAATTTCTCAAATTATGGCCTCCACCGATTAACTTCAAGTACCTGTACAGCTTCAAGCATGACAGCCACTCCCTCATCGTGGTGTCATCTAAATTAGGAGAGTGGGCTAAGCACATCTCTAGAGGGTCAGAGTATAGAGTTAGAAGTGTTCTATCTTCCACGAAAGAATTGATCAAATTAATGTCGTAGGTATCGTCCTCATCCTCTGCCTGTTCGCTCATGTTGAAAAAGATATTGAACTCCAATATCATATTTCTAACAGATAAATTCATGATTCCATTCCTACAATTAATGATAACATTTGATGCAACAAGGAATGAACGGCCTAGAACGATAAGAATTTAAGTGCTTATATCCACGATGGGTTGAGTATTTAAGATGATAAAATCTATTGGATAGTAGAATTTTTTAACCTAGACTAACACATCCTCAATGATCCCTCTCGGTACACGAACTAATCGATCGATAAGTTGTAATGTGGTTCAGGTGGGTTTTAATTCTCCTAGATCCAATTATTCATATACTGAGTAGAGAATCAGATTCACACTTGCCCCCAAGTCAAGAAGTACGTGCTCAATCTGGTAGTTCCTAATTACAAAAGTGATAATTGGGTTATCAGGATCCTTGTATTTATGTGGCACATCTTGCTTGAGGATGACACTCACTTTTTCTATCAAAAATATTTTCTTTTGAATACTCTGTCGCCTCTTAGTAGTGCATAGGTCTTTTAAAAATTTGGCATATGAAGGAATTTGTTTAATGGCATCCAGTAGAGGGATGTTGACCTTCACTTATTTAAGCACCTTTAGAATATTCTAAGAGTTGGATAGAGATTTTGGTGCACTCAATCGCTAAGGGAATGGAGCAATCAGCTTGCCTTAAGGTTCCGGTTCTAACCCATGTGGAAAAGTGCTAGGTCCATCATTCTCGTCTTCTTTTGGGTCCTTAGGTTTTTCAACCCTTATCTGAATAGACTTGTCAATTGTCTTTCCACTCTTAAGAGTGGTGATAGACTTAGCCTGCTCAATATGATTTGAAGAGTTTGGATCACTTATTTCGTATTACGGTTTAAGATTATGGAGAGGTTGGACTGGAAGCATCCCTTTCTCCGCACTCGCTAAGTGTGATTCCATCCTTTACATAGACGTTGCAAGCATTCCCAATGTGGTTTTGATATCTTGGAATGTTTGTTCCATCTTCTGATTGTATAGCTCTTGGTCTTGAATATGTTTTAGGATCAAATCCTCTTAAGGTTTGCATTAATTTAAAAACTGGTTAGGGAATCCTTGAGGAATAGCAGTTTGTCCATTCCTCTAACTGAAGTTTGGATGATTTCTCCAACTAGGATTGTAAGTATTGGAGGTGGGTCCCTTGAAATATTTTTGGTAATTGTTTATGGCATTTGATTGCTCATTCAATACCTCTTGAAAAGTAGGTATTGTTGGACAATTTTCAGTTGTATGTATGTTGTAAGCACAAATACCGTAAACAACTTCCTTAGCCTTATCCTTCTTAAGTTCCATAGCCATGAGTTTCCTTGTGAGACTGGCCACTTTAGCATTTATATTATCTTCCTCTTTTAAAAGATACAATCCACCCTTCTCCTTTGATTGAGTAAGCTTAAAAGTGGTGCTATGTTTTGGGGAGACGTCCCATGATTGTGTGTTTTTAACAAGCTTGTCAAAATAATCTCACACATGATTGACACCTTTGTTCATGAATTCCCCATTGTATATTGTCTCGACCATTTGACACATGGAAGATGTCAGCCCATCGTAGAAGAAACTTGTTATGCGTCATGTTTCAAAACCATGTTGTAGGCATAAACTGACAAGATCCTTGAACCACTCCCAACATCAGAAGAATTTTTCATCTTCCTTTTGGGCGAAGTTCATGATTGACTTTTTGAGTGTATTCGTTTTATGATATCGGAAGAATTTCTTAATGAAGTCCCTTGTTATGTCGTTCTATCCACCAATCGATCGTATACATAGTGAGTGCAACCACGTCTTAGCCTTTTCTTTTAAGGAGAAGGGAAAGAGTTTCAGCCTGATCATGTCTTTAAACACATTAGGAAAGTATAAAGTGACTATTATCTCATCAAATTCTTTCATGTGTAGATATGGATTTTCATATTCAAGTCTATGAAACTTTGGAAGGAGTTGGGTCACTCCTGGCTTGATATCCATATGTCACGTATTCTTTGAAAAGATCATGTAGGTCGGTGTGCTCACCCCCGCTGGTTGTAGATAATCTCATAAAGTATGAGGTGGGGATGCATGATGCACCTCATTCACATCCTCGGCTTCCTCAACCGAAGGTTGAGGTTGATTCACAGCCACCACTTCTATTAACTCAGAGGACCTCAAGTGGTGTCTAATCCTATGATGGATAAGCATCCCTTCGACTAATCATCCTTCACTCAAGAGACAGAGTATTATCATGGATCTTCCTGGGCATGAAATACTCTCAACCTTCAAGTTCAGAATCTAACATAAACCTAAAGAGAAAACTAGAGAGAGACTAAAGCAATTAAGAAATATATTTTTTTTTTTAAAAAGAAGAGTGAGATTTGAAAAGTGGTTACCGTATTGAAGATTGCTAGATTAAGATCCTACAAGATAGAAAAAGAAGTTTCTAAAAACAAATCCAAACAGACACTACAAGAAATAGGATTTTTACCAACGAAACTTTTACCGACGATTTTTTTTTTCATAGGTAAAAAGGACTTTTACCAATGTAAATTATTTTCGTTAGTAAAAGTTTACTTTTACCAATGAAATTTTAATTTCATAGGTAAAAGTCTACTTTTACCAATGAAAACTATAATTTCGTAGGTAAAAGTACTTTTACCAACGTCAATTTTTGTTGGTAATAGTTATTTTTATTTTTTGAAAAAAAAATTCAAAAAATTTACTTTTACCAACGAAATTTCCTCATTCATAGGTAAAAGTGTTTTTCCCGACGGACATGAACTGTCGGAAAAAATCCGGTACAACGTAATTACCTACTATATCTTCATTGGCAAAAGTGTTTTTCCCGATGGACATTACACATCGGCACAAATCCGCTACTCTGTTAGTACCAATGAAATACAGTTTTGTTGGTAAATGTGTTTTTACCGACGAACATCAATTGTCGGAAAAAATCCAATAACATGTTTTTGCCGATGAAAACTTGTTATCGGTAAAAGTGCTTTCCCCGACGGACTTGAAGCGTCGAAAAACTCTGGTAGGTTATTAATACCAATAAACACCATCATCGTCGATAAATTTATTTTTCCGACGAACATCAACTGTCGGCGTAAATCCTGTACAATGTTATAACCAACGAAAACTAATTTTTGTTGTTAAGTGTGTCGGCAATATTGTTTTTGCCAATGAACTAAAACCGTCGGTAAAGGGTTACCGCCAAAGCATCAGTTTTTCCTACGAACTAAAACTGTTGTGAAATGGTTCCCGCCAAAGCAAGTCAGTTTTTCTGACGAACTAAAACCGTCGAAAAAATGTTCCTGCCAAAGCATGTCCGTTTTTCCAATGAACTTAAACCATTGGGAAATGGTTCCCACCAGGCTTCATAGATCCCTGCCTTGAGCGAAAGCAAGATAGTTTTTTTGTTGAACTAAAACCGTCGGGAAAAGGTTCCCACCAGGTACCAAAAATTCCCGCCATGACTGAACACACATTTTCCGAAAAGTGTTTTTCCAACGATTAATTTCGTAGGTAAAAATATATATATAAATTTTTTCCGACGGCAGATAACCGTCGCTATTTGGTTTTACTGACGAACAAAAGCCGATGGTAATAATCCTCTATTTTTCTGTATATATATATATATAGTTTTTATATCATCTGAGTGGGAATTTTTAAATTTTTTGTTATTAAAAAGTAATATTTTAATGATGAGTAATGCTCACACAACTAGTTGGATCGTGAGTTTTGGTCCAACTAGCTGGGCATTTAATGAAAAAATTCCTCCTTCTATATAATGCATACACCTATATCGAGGGGATTTTAGAATGCATGTCATAGTTATGTAAAGTAGCATATTTGTTAAGATCCAAGTCATTCATCAGTTAGGATCCACTAAGGAGAACTTATATAGGGACAAAATTCAGATCCATTTATCTTTCAAGTAGGCCATGCCAATGTAAATAGTTTGGAAGGTGAACTTTTCTTTATCAACTATTTCCAGTTGTGTAGTCCACCCGAAGTATGGATGGGCCTGAAATTTGAGCCCTAGGTGTAAAGTGAGGTGACCCATCAGATATTCGAGATAGATTTAAAATTAACACCATATTTGTCCTACACAATGCGGCCACTCTTTTTCAAAGCTGCTTCTAAATCACTCATGGATCGGCATTACGAGGATTAATTACCAAAACAACGGACCCTGATTTCCTGCAAAAGCCTTTCACAGGAAGTTCCTGCACAAGGATGTTGGGTGGGCCCCACCGATATGTTTGCGTGAAATCTATCCCATCCATCCTTTTTTAAAGATAATTTTAGGATGTGAGACCAAAAAATAGATATATCAAGCACTAAAATAGGCCACACGAGAGGAAATAGTTGTTATTCAGTGACCACCGTTGAAACATTTTTATAGCCATAAAATTTCTGTATCAAGCTATATTTTTAGTGTTTTCACTTCATCCAATTTGGAATGACCTTATAAAGGGTTTGGATTGCATATAAACATCAAGGTGGGGTCAAGGAAGGTTTCAATGGTGGGAATTTCTTTCCCCAATTTCCCCTCTCGTGTGACCCCTTTGAGTCTTTATCCACCTCATTTTTGGTATAACGTCCTAAAATGTGCTCGCAAAATGGATGGACGACATTTTGAAATTATTGAGAAAAAAATTGAAATATGAGAAAATATTTAGAAATTTTGAAAATAAAAATTCAGAATTTGTATTTTTTTAAGAAATAATTTATAATAAAAATGTTATTTTGTTAAAATGTTTTAAAAAATATACATTTTATAAAAGAATGTCATTTTTAAATGGAAATTGAAATTTATGTTTGAAAAAAAAATTACTAAATTAATAGGCACATCCACTAATTGTACCTTTAACCGTTTTTGGACAATCTAATCAATCCGGATTGAAGAGTAAATAACTTCAAATGTTTAAATCAAATTTCACTAAAATTGTTGATTAATCTTGTATGCCCAATATCTTTTTCATATGTAACCTGATCAGGACGAATAACTAGTGAAATTGAGTATTGATCAGAAAAATAGGGTGAATGGACCAGACAGGTAAAATGGGGTAAATATTTTGGTCAAAATTGTGACCCAACTTTATTGACCTCGTGAGAACCTAAGTGTTGATGTAAGTTTTGTGGGCCCCATCATAATGTGTGTCAAACATCAACACCATGAATTTAATGTCTCCCCTTCAGGTTATGAGATATGAAAAATATCATCCGTATACGAAACTCAGGTGAGCTATGCCATCTAAAGCCATGTGAAGACATCCTAAAAAATATAAAAGAACTTGGTGGGGCCCACTTGAGTTTTGGATGCGGCTGAAACTTGGTCTGACCCCTCATCCAAGCGGGATGCACATAATGAGTGGGTTGGATATCTAAATCACATTTAGGCAAACCTAATATATGATTATGAAAGGAAACCCCTCTCCACTCCATTTAGGTGATTTACTAATTACCCTGTGTTAACTTTGTGTGGTCTACCATTAATTATTTATTTTATCCACTCCGTTCATCCATGTTAACAGATGATTTGGGGTCTAAAGAACAAAAAGGAATCATGTCCAAAGCTCAAGTGGACCACACCACAGGAAATAGTGTGATTGAACCTCTGCCATTGAAAAATTCTTGGAGGCCATAGAATTTTTGGATCAAGCCGATGTTTGTGTTTTCTCTTCATTCATATCTTTTTGATATTATGAACAGGTTGGATGATAAATAAACATTAATGTGGGCCCAAGGAAGGTATATATCAACGGTGGAAATCATTATTTCACATTGATTCGTGTAGCATGGTCCACTCGAGTTTTGGATTTATTAAAAATTTGGGATCAACCCACACCGTTCATCCATTTTTTGAGATCAATTTAGAGAATTATCCAAAAAAGTGAATCACATTCAAAGATTAAATGGACCGCACCACAAATAAGGGGAACAAATTGGCTACTTCTCCTAACACTAGCCAATGGCTAGTGGTTGGTGCTACGTGGGCCCCACCATGATGTATGTGTTTAATCCATGTTGTCCATCTATTTTTAAAGATCATGTTACGGCATGAGACCAAAAATGAGGTATATCCCAATCTGAAATGGACCACATTACAGGAAACAGTGTTGAATGAGCATCAACTATTAAAAACATTTCGGGGGCCATAAAAGTTATGGATCGAGATGATTTTTGTTTTGCCCCTTCATTTAGGCTTGTATGACTTAATAAACAGATTGGATGCCAAATAAATGGTACAGTGGACCTTACGAGGATTTTAATGAAGGATATCCAATCACTATTGTTTTCATGTGGTGTGGTCCACCTGATATTTATATACCTCTCATTTTTGGGCCCCACCATGATGTATGTTTTATATCCACACCTTCCATCCATTTGTAGAGATCATTTTAGGGTAATATCCAAAGAACGAGTTAAATCTAAAGCTCTAGTGGACCCCAGCATAGAAAACAGTGGGACAGTGACGCCCACCATTAAAAACTTCTAAAGGCAATAAAAGTTTTATATGAAGATGATATTTGTGTTTTCTCATATTTCATGTATTTTTTAACTTTTGAACAGGTTGGATTTCAAATAAACATTATGGTGGGCCTTAAGATAGTTTCAACGGTGGAAATCACTATCCCCGTTGTTTTCTATGGTGGGGTCCACTACAAATTTTTATTTGCCTCATTCTTCGGCTCATGACTTAAAATGATATCCCAAAATGGATGGACGGTGTGGATATAACAAATACATCATAGTGGGGCCCACAAAACTTCGTGACGTCACTGACCGTAGGGCGTCCAAGAGACGCCCTATGTCAGCGACGTAAACAGATTGGCTACTCCCCCCCCCCCCCCCCCAGCAATTGGCTGGTTGTCGGTGCTCTGTGGGCCCCATGATGATTTATGTATTTCATCCATTCTGTACATCTATTTTTATAAATCATTTTATGGTATGAAATAAAAAATGAGGTATATCTCAATCTCAAGTGGACCACGTTACAGGAAACGATGTTGAATAAATGTTGAACATTAAAAATGTTTTGGGGGCCATAAAAGTTTTGGATTAGGCCGATATTTATTGTTTCCCTTCATTTGGGTCTGTACGACCTAATCAACATATTGGATGTCAAATAAATAGTATAGTGGGCCTTAGGAGGATTTTAATGGTGGATATCCAATCGTTATTTTTTTTCCTGTGGTGTGGTCCACCAAAGATTTGTATTCCTATCATTTTTTGTATAAAGCCATAAAATGCTATGTAAAAATGGATGAATGGAATAGATGAAACACATACATTATGGTGGGTCCCACCGAGCACTGACCACTAGCGACAGGGCCGATGCCAGGGGGAGTCCTAGATCTGCTCGGACGCAGATTTCATGCAAAGGCCTTTCGCATGACCTTCCAGCGCAAGGATTCTAGGTGGGGCCCGTTGCTATGTTTGTGAGAAATCAAAGCGGTCCATCCATTTTTTGACCTCATTTTAAGATATTCTACCAAAAACGAGTAGGATCCAAAACTAAAGTGGGCCACATGAGATGAAACAGTGGGGAAAGGAATGCCTACCGTTGAAACCTTCCTAGGCTCTACCTTGCTGTTTATATTCCATCTAAACCATTTATAAGGTCATTTTCACTTAAAGTGAAAAAAAAAAAAAAAAAAATTCAATAACTTTAAAGGACATATAAATATTTCAACGGTGGTCACTAAATCTCCATTGTTTCCTCTCGTGTGGCCCATTTGAGTTTTTGATCCTCCTCGATTTTGGTCCCACGTCATAAAATGAGCCTAAAAAAAGGATAGAGGGGTTATATTTCACACAAACAACTAAGTAGGACCCACATAAAATTTTGTGTGTAAAACTTTCCGCCAAAGTCTTCCTTAGGAAATCTGCATCCATCTGTCTCCCTCTCTCACCCTCTCTTTCTCACGCATCCTCTCCCTCTCTCGCCCTCTCTTTCTCACACATCCTCTCCCTCTCTCAGTCTCTCTCGCATCCTCTCTCTCTCTCTCTCTCTCTCTCTCTCTCTCTCTCTCTCTCTCTCTCTCTCTCTCCCTCAGAGATCGAGAACCCAATTTTTGATTGGGGCTCCAACTCAAACTCTTCTTGTTCTCTTCCTCAAAGCTCAAAAGGTAAAAACCCTAACCTTTCATCTAAGTGGGACACATATGGCGGATGGGTTAGATGTTTGAAACACATCTCAGTTGACCCTACCACATAAAATAGCAGGGTTGGAACGTCCACCATTGGAAACTTTGTGAGGCCACATAAGTTATGGATCTGGATGATATTTATTCCTACAGTTTATCGGAGTGGTGATAACCCTATGAACGGTTTGGATTTCATATAAACACCATGATCGGGTCTAGGAAGGTTTCAACAGTGGACGTTTTTGTTCCAACTCTCTAGTTTTGTGTGGCCCACCTCAGTTTTAAATGTGCTTAGTTTTTAAAGATCTGTCCTATTTTTCTCTTTGAAAAACTGATGAATGGAGATTAGGTTAAGGGGTGTTAATCTCAGATAGTAGCTAGTTGTTGAACTTTTGCCAAAATCATGAGAATGCTTGTCTGGGAAACAATGAATGTTGAGTGTGGCATATGAGTTTTCTATGCCTTCTCCAATTAATGAATGTTGAGGGTGGCACAAAAATCAAACCGATGCATTATGGCATGCAAAGGCTGAAATAAAACATCCTTATAGAAAAAGAGCATTATGTCAGCTTGTGTATCTTTCTTTCATATCTCAAGAAAAACTGCCTAATGTTTCGATCAAAATCCCCATAGTGGCATCTGGGATACATTTTCCTAGAACTATAACCATTCGAGGGCTTCATTTAAACCCTTTTGTTGCATGAATTTCAATAGACCTCATGCCTCATAGAAAAATATCACCAACACTACTTAGCTTTGGTCATAACCCTCAAATAAAACATCCTTTTCCTTCATATGATCTTTGAATGCACAACAGCTATAGTAAGTTGAATACTTCTAGTATGTTCTAATAAATTCATGCATGACTAGTAAAAGGTTTACTAGTCCTACTCTTGGACATGGTTTTGAATCTATTCTTGCTAAATAGCAGCTACCTTTCCTTCTAGGAGAGTTGGCAAATGGAAATGACTCTAAAACCAATTAAACTAGGAATCTAGGTTCTCTCACCATGCTTACAATGCGTACCTACAATGCCTTCTTCATGTTACATATGCATCTCACATCCTTGAACCCTATTGGTTGCTAGGTGAGTGCTACCTGCTATGGAATACACTCTTCATCATGTCCATCTCCTTTAGCTGTGGTGACTTATTTTTCTTGGGGAAGTACTTAGATGCTATGTTATCTTTACTTTCTATAAATCAATCCAATGTTGTTATAAATCCCTTATCAATGATTTGAACCATGTTCCTGCTTGACCTTATCATTGTGATCTTGCCTATGAGCCTTATATCAAATTCACTTGCACCAAAACTGTCTTAACTTATTCGTGCAAAGACAGATGTTCACTTATTCTCTTCTTCCTTCAAGCGGTTTTATTTTAATAATAATTTGTGATCCCATGCATGGTTTAAAAGAAGGGTAATGATATGGTTATATTTCCTGTATTGTATCCTTATTGGCCATTCCCAAATGATATAGGGTGAACTGATCCATTAATTTTTTTATTTTATTATTTTAAAAAAAAACTAAAAATGGGCCATATCGGCTGATACAGGCCTATACAGTTTGTATAGGTACAAATACAGGATGATATGGCTCATCAAATGACTTCAACATGAATTTTCCTACTAGACAAATGTGGAGGTGGACAGGCTGTCACATACTCTTAATGGGAGGGAAACATGGATGCTACTAACTCATTGGCAAATCAAGGCGTGGATAGACTGAGTTTAAGAGATCCTGACATTTTTATTTTTCCCTTTTCTGTACATATTCAGAGAGAAAAATTCTCCTTTTTTGGCCACCGCCTTCCTGTGCCATGCGAAGAAGAATGAATTGATTAGAGAAGGCATCACCCAGGTTCACTAAAATAAATAAGCCCCAAACAGTATTATAGAAAAAGAATTTTTATAGCCTTTCGATATTATTTTTAACAATGCCATAACCTAAGGTGCCATGTATATGTATTAGCAAGGAAACAAGATCTAACTAAATAATAGAGGAATTAATGTGAGCAATAGAAGCCATAACATCCAGAATTAATAAGTTTTCGCCAAAGTTTGTTGTTTTTTTTCAGTTTGTCATAAAAAACTAAGTCGCCTATTAATAGTCAATCGTGGCTATATATTTCTTAAGTAAGGTTTCTATGGTGTGGCCCACCTAATTCATGAACTGGCAAGTTTCTTACACGTAAAAGTTTATTAGAAGTGTTTAATTATTTACTTAGCATTGTATTTCTATTCTCAGTATGAAGATAAATGTGTATATTGTTCCATTGCCTTCTATTGCCTAAAATAGTCCTTGCAAACCTTAATGAGCTTGTATATTACATTTTTTTGTCTTAAATTATTATAATGATTAGTTAGTTTATAGTTGTGACTTGTAATTGTGATTTGTAAGTTAAATAATTAGTTACCCATTTAAGGATTTCTATGGGGCCATACATAGATAAAGTGTGTTTTTGGTGGCATAGAAATCGCTCAAATTGTCCCATTTTGGACAGTTCAAGGTTAAATGGATAGTATACTTTCATATAATCTATTTAAATGTTCATGCCTGATCCGCGGTCCATCTCCTCGTTTCTCTCTAGATCTGTTTCTTTCGTTCTATATCCAATGCCAAATATCTTTACATTGCTTTAGATATTTGGCATCGGAATATAATGTAAGATCAACTTATCTGAAGAGGCATGAGGAGATGCTGCCGGATTTTCGGCATGAACTAACAAATGAGAATATGAAAGTATTACAATCTATCCAACCTTGGATGGGTAACTAATTTAGGATTTAATTGAGCGGGGATCTCTGGAAGGTGGGAACCGTTATGACCATGATAAGTAGTTGTCCATTTCTTATGAAGATACTGTTTCCTTAATGATTGGTGGTTATTTTAGCATATGATTAAAGTTAAGGGTTGTCATATTTCTTTAGAATATTCCACAATAGGAACACATAACAGTCTATCAAGGAAAGAATTCAAATACTGGAAGATCTAATCTTTTCCTGTCTATATTCAAGAAATGCAACTCCGTTGGAAATCCTTCTTAGACAATGACTTGTATTTCTTGGTAATTTTAATTTGTTTTTTTTTCCAGCTCAATAGTTAAAAACCACATGATACTTCATTTGCATCTCAAAACCTATAACCTAAACATAAACTTATAACCTATAACCTAAACATAAACCTATAACCTAAACCTCTAACATAAACCTATAACCTAAACCTAAACCTAAACCTGAACCCAAACTCGAATTCTTAACCCTATAACCTAGACCTATAATCTTAAACTTATTTTCATAAATTGACTCTAATCTTTTCATTGTAGAGATGGATAAGAGTTAGATGCGAGCTAAGAACAGGTTTGGCCTAGAGTATATACAAGAGGTAAAATAGTTCATGGAATTTGTGCGTAATCGGACGGATTCAAGTAATAGAATTAGGTGTCCATGTCGAAAATGTATGAACATGATACATAAGACTCTAGACAAAGTAGAAGATGATTTTTTTATAGTTGGGATTGACCAAGGTTACAATTGGTGGATCCATCATGGTGAAGAGTTTCACCAAAGAGTTAAGCCACTGAAGTACTTGCTGACCCAATTATGCCGGATGGCGAGGATGAAGACGTTGATGAAATGTAAGATATCATAGGAGATGTATTCAAGGGAACGATTGCGGATACTGATTTTGCAGTGACAAGTAGTAGCCAAGATTTCCTCCTATGGGTAATGTCGAATTAGAAAAGTTTAGTAGGTTGTTGAGGGATGCGCAACGTCCACTTTATCCGAGGTGTGAGAACTTCTCCAAGTTGAATTTTCTTACAAGGTTACTTCATTTAAATACAATAAATCGTTGGAGTAATAAATTGTTTAACATGTTACTTAATTTATTGAAAGAAGCATTACTAGACGGTGAGACATTGCCTAAGTCCCATTGCGAGGCAAAATCCTTGATGCAAGACTTGGGCCTTGGTTACATCCTCATTCATGCATGTATAAATGATTGTGTATTGTATTGGAAAGAGCTTGAAAATGTTGAAGAGTGTCCAGAATGCGAAGAGTCTAGGTGGAAGTATAATAAAGCCAAGCGTAAGAAAATCCCACAGAAGGTGTTAAGGTACTTCTCATTGAAACCCGTATTGCAAAGATTGTTTATGTCTCACAAGACGGCTGAAGATATAAGGTGGCATAAGGAGAAACGTGTTCATGATGATAGTACACTGAGACACCCTGCAGACTCTAAAGCTTGGTAAAATTTTGACAAGTAATATGACTGGTTTGTAGAGGACTCTCGTAATGTTCGACTAGGTCTTGCAAGTGATGGTTTTAATCCATTTGGTAATATGAGTAGCTCATACAGTATATGGCCAGTGGTACTTATGTCCTACAATTTTTCTCCTTGGTTGTGTATGAAGGAGTCATTTTTCATGATGTCATTGCTTATTCCTGGACCCAGGTCACCCGGGAATGACATTGATGTGTATTTGCGATCATTAGTAGATGAGTTAAACGAGTTGTAGAGTCAAAGTATATAGACGTATGACATATTTGACAGACATTTCGATTACATGCAGCGGTCTTGTGGACAATAAATGACTTCCTCGAATATGAAAATTTGTCTGGGTGGAGCACGAAGGGAAAGTTGGCTTGTCCTACATGTAGTATTGAGACTTGTTCATTGTCATTGAAGCATGGTAAGAAAATGTGTTATATGGGCCATCATCGCTTCCTTCCGAGTGATCATAGTTGGCATAGGAAGACGATGATCTTTGATGGCAAACAAGATCATAGGCCACCCTCGAAAGAGCTATCTGGAAAAGATGTGATACAACAACTGTGAAACATTAGAGAAGTTAAATTTGGTAAGGCATCGCATTTGAAGAAGAGGAAACGTATAGAATTGGACTATAATTGGAGGAAGAAGAGCATTTTTTTTAGTTGCCCTATTGGAGTGATATGAAATTGTGACACAACTTGGATGTCATGCATATTGAGAAGAATATATGTGACAATGTCTTCGGAACATTAATGAATATAGAGAAGAAAATAAAAGACAGTTTCAAGGCTCGATTGGATCTACAAGCAATGGGTTTAAGGAAAGAGTTGTACTTGCAACCACATGAAAATTCATATACTATACCAGTAGCTAGCTACACATTAACAAAACTAGAAAAGAAGCGATTATGTGAATGGTTGAGATCGGTGAAGTTTCCCGATGGGTATGCGTCAAATATATCTCGGCGTATAAACATTACGGACTGTAAGGTATTAGGAATGAAAAGTCATGATTGTCACGTCTTTCTGCAACGTTTACTACCGGTTGCGATTCGTGGATTCCTGAGTAAGGATATCAGTACAGCGCTGATTGAGTTGGGGATATTCTTTAAGGATTTGTGATTGAAATCGTTGAATGTAGAGGTTATTAATCGACTAGAGAGGGACATTGTCGTAATCCTTTGCAAACTTGAAAGAATATTTTCATCTGTGTTTTTTGATATTATGGTATACCTAGTGATTCACCTACCACACGAGGCGAAGCTTGTAGGCCCAGTACAATATCGTTGAATGTATCCAATCGAAAGGTAGTAGAACCTATTAAAATTTTTATTCATTCCATAAATTGCACATATCCATGTTTTTTAACATATGGTTTTGTGTACAGATATCTTCACACACTAAAACGATTTGTGAGGAATAAGGTACGTCTAGAGGGATCCATTGTTGAGGCATACATTGATAATGAGTGCTTGACATTTTGCTCAATGTATCTTCGTGGCATAGAGATTAGATTCAACCGAGAAGATCGGAATGTCGATGAAGGGCAGAATCATAAACAAGGACTCATATATGTATTCGTACATAACGTCCATCCTTTTGAAACTCCTACGTTTCAGGATATGAACCTTGGGGATCTAGTAAAGGCGCGGTGGTATGTGCTGCATAACTATGAAAAAATAGAGTCATACTTAGAGTAAGTCCTCCCTTGATAATTGTATCTCTACATACGATGATCTTAATGTTTATTACTGATGACCTGCTAATTATGTGTAATGAACACATCAAGGAGATGAAGTCCCAATATCCAACAAATTATGATCGAATGCATCAGGAGCAGTTTCGAGAATGGTTCACAAAATGTGTAAGATATCACATTGTATCTCACCACACTTAGAATTTTGTTATATTGCATAATATTTAAACCTAAGAAAATCTCTAAATAATTACATTCTATACGTGATAATAGATGAAAACGTTGCACGCTAGCAATTCTACTGATGCGTCTGATGCACTCTACTCACTAGTATGTGGCCCTAATAAACGTGTATCTAGATATACAGGTTGTATTGTAAATGAGATTTGGTTCCACACTAAAGAATGTGAGAAGTATAGGGCCACACAAAATAGTGGGGTGGTTGTGAAGGGAACATATGAGGAGGTAGAAATTAAATTTTATGACGTTTTGATAGATATTATTGAGATGAGTTATTGTATGAGAAAATAGGTGTACTTATTTAAATGTGATTGGTGGGATATTGAAAATAAGAAGTTGGGAATGCAGACTGACAACTACTTTACAAGCATAAATTTATCTCGAAAGTGGTTTAAGGATGACCCATTTGTCCTCGCCAGCCAAGCTGAACAAATATTTTATCTCGCTGACACCAAGTTGGTGGCTCTTGGCACGTGGTGCAGAAAATAAAACCCAAGAACGTATTTGATGTTCCCATATCAGAAGTTGAAGATAGCGAGGATGAGAGAAATGAAACGTCTAGGGTTGAACAAGCATATCAAGAAGACGTGCCATCTGTAGATATAGAGACTGATCCAAACGTTGATATTGATGCGGTGCAGTTGGACAGAAATGATGTGTCACCTGATCATGTTGATGCCTCAATAATACATGACATTGTTAGAGATGATAGCAATTTCATTGATGACGATGTTGCAAATGATGAAGAGGAAAGACCGATCAGTGATAGTGATGGTGATGAAGAAATAATCCAAAGCGATAATGATACAGACGACGATTATTAAATGTAAATATAATTTACATGTCATTTTTTAATTCGAATAATTTGTGTATTACATGTATACGTGAAAATAACAAGTCATGATTTATTCTTTTAATTGACTTGTTTATAATCCACATTTGCAGTTGAGTCAATTTCTAATTATGTCCTCCTCTACACAGCATACTTCATCAGTTGTTGTGGATGAACTTTTCAGCCCTATCTTCTTCTGGTAGGGACAAAGAGATACCCCGTCTGGTCGATGAGTGTAGGGAGGAATATATCGATGCTGACTCAGATGACAAATTAAACAATCTCAGAGAAATTTCGGAGCTGACAAAGGAATATAATCATGGAAAACTTCGTGTGAAAGATGCAGTTATGTCACTTGCACATCTGAATGGAGTCTCGAGAGACCAAATTTCTCCTATTGTGATTAGCATGTTGGCTGTAATAATGTCAAGAGCTTCACACAGCTTGACATATAATTCAGCAACGTACGATAACTTATATGGGGAGTACTACAGATAGTTCACCTCAGAGTTGTTTCGTATTACAACGAAATATGTGTATTTAATATAGAATGACAATGTGTAATGGAATTTCTAAAGGTTATAGATTAATATTTACAGTTTTATTATATTCTACGTGCAATATAGTATTATGGTCTAATCATATTTTAATCATCTCTCTAAGCATAAGTATAAATGCATTCTACCATCAACACTACTTGTATAATGTTTTAGTATATTCCACTTGTACTGACATTGTATAAATTTATAAGTTCGTACCTCGCACATATTCAATGATGGCACCAGGTGGGAGATGTCGTTCGCGCACTGGATCTACCCCTTCCACCCATAATGCGGCGGAGACAGCATTGCCGTCACATGTTGCATCACAGGCGTCTGATCCCTCAATCGTTCATACACCGAGTACTGCATGTAAGTCTAGACATATATTTCTTTTAAAGACTTCTGTTGATACAATAGACTTACATATTTCTCTTGCGATAGCATATTCGACCAGCCGACGAGGACGTGGACCCACGCGTGGGTTAGTTTTACAGAGACTTACGCGTGAGGGTAAGGTGATAATAGAGTTTCCACAGGACTACCTTAGACCTGTTGGGGACAATGCCAGGTTATTTACGTCGGAGATCAGTGTCTTATGTCGATCTCTGATCTCTACTACCACCCCCCGTTGGGCAGATGTGACAGATGATGTGTGGCAGCACATCCGTCAGCGCCTTATTATAAAATTTTATAAATTAAATTTTATTTTTTAAAAGTTCATTTATGATTAAGTTATTTTCTTAATAAGTTTATTGCCTTAATCCATTATTTATGAAATACAAGATAAATTTATCTTGGATTTGAGTGTTCCGTACATTTCTTAAGTCGTCGACGACATGATCAGGAGCGGTTCAAGGAGTACCGCAGTGATTTACACCAGCGATACAAGCAATGCAGGAGCCTCGAGGAGGTCGTACTAGCCGCATCGCCGCACATGACCATTGACGGCTAGTAGATACTCTGTGAGAGATTTTTGTCTGAGTCTTTTTAGGTAATATTTACATATTTATGATATCTTAAGGTAACAATTAAATTCTCAATTAATAACAATGTATTATGAATAATGTGTTCAGAAGAGGAGCAAAACAAATTATGCAAACAAGAGAAAGTTAGAAGTGAACCACATAGCTGGTTCAAAGTCATTCGTACAACTTCGTCGCGACTTGGTAAGAAGTTACTGGTGATTATTAAGTTAATATATTTTTTTCGTGCATTTATATTAGCTTTATTGTTATTTCGATTGTGCAGTGAGATTCCGTCACTGGCCAGGAACCTGGACCAGTAAACTTCTACAGAGAGACTCATTGTCAGTAGGTGACAGGATCTTGGGTACATCTTACAACCAACAAGAATTGGATAAAAATTGTTACATTGTAAAATTTAATTGTATTAAATTATAATAATATTATTTGTTAAGAAAATTCATGTTTTCATTGTAGGCGGCGATGGACGCCATACGCAGTCAGCCCACTCCCAATGGTACTCAGCGGAGTAAGGTAGATATCCTGAGTGACGTGCTTGACACTCGTTCTGGATATGTGCATGGGCTTGGCCATGGTGCCAAGCTCATGACACCCGCTAGAGTTGCATCCAGCCGATCCGCCATACACCGAGCTGATATCGCAGAGAAAGAGGTTCAACATCTACGGGGCACCGTCGACGAGATCAAAGACCAGCTGGCGAGGTAGAGGGAGGAGCATGAGAGGCAAAAGAAGGAGCAGGAGAAGAAGAGGGAGGAGCAGGAGAGGAGGATGGAGGATATGCGAGTGGAGCATGAGCGATGGATGCAGGAGATATTAAAGGTTCTCACTGCACGCTTACCCATCGATGCCCGACCACCTCTTCCTTCATCTGATGCCCCACCACCTCCACCTTCATCTTTGTGATTGGTCGTATTTTATTTATGATTTATTTTATATACGAATGTTAAACTTATATGTATTTATGCATGGATGAATGTAATGTGGATAAGACTATTTGTGCATGTATGAATGTGGTTCGTGTTTGGATGGATGTAGTTTGTGTTTGTTTGGATAAATGGGAATATGAATATAATGAAATATATTGTAACAGGTGTATAACAGGAACTTTTGCATGTTTTATGAAAAAAAAAAAGAGACTTTTACCCACAAAAATTTTCGTAGGTAAAAGTTTCATCGACATTTTTACCTACGAAAATTTTCGCAGGTAAAGGTTCATTCACATTTTATTACCTACGAATCATTTCGTAGGTAAAATTTTCGTCAACAGTTTTTACCTATGTCAAATTTCGTAGGTAAAAAGTCTTAACACAGTTTGTACCAACGAAACCTTTCGTAGGTAAAAGTCTTATCATCGTTTATACCTATGCAAAATTTCATAGGTAAAAGCATTAACACAGCTATTAGCTATGAAAACATTCGTAGGTAAAAGTCTTAACATAGTTTCTACCTACAAAACATGTCATAGGTAAAAGTTTTAACAAAGTTTGTAGCTACGAAAACGTTTGTAGGTAAAAGTCTTAACACCGTTTGTACCTACGAAAAAATTTATAGGTAAAAGTTTTAACAAAGTTTGTAGCTACGAAACGTTCGTAGGCAAAAGTCTTAACACCATTTGTAACTACGAAAAAAGTCGTCGGTAAAAGTTTTAACAAAGTTTTTAGCTACGAAAACTTTCGTAAGTAAAAGTCTTAACAAAGTTTTTAATTTCGTTAGTAAAAGTCTTACCATTGCCGATGATGACATTTTTCGTTGGTAAAAGTCTTTAGCCACGGCTTTTTACCAATGAAATTTTTCGTAGGTAAAACTCTTTGCCTACGAAATAATATCATTTACCTACAAAGTTTTTCGTAGGTAAAAGTGAAATTTCTTGTAGTGAGAAAAAAAATCTTAATCTTGACCTAATTCTAATACCAATTAATCTCAGAAAAATGTACCCGTAATCCCCGACAATGGTGTCAAAAACTTGTTCACAACCCCAAGTGTAGGGTTGCGATGTAGTAATAATCTCAGTAAGACCGAGGTTAATTCCACAGGAACTAATCTCATACGTTTTTGAAAGTAATTAGAACTAGAACTAGAAGAATATGCAAATATAAATCTAAATAATTGTGAATATTGTAATTAAAACTTGTGAATTTAAAAGTGGGAACTAGGGTGCCAAGGATTTACGTGTACTAATTAAGATGCTACCTTACTTAATTCAAGTAACACAATTGGAATTAGAGTCGTATCTTATCCAATTGAAAAATATAGCAATTAAATCAAATCTGAACTTTCATTGACCTAATTCTCAATGGATAAAGATTGTGAGGATTGGAAGGGATTATATGACCCTACCATGCCTAGGAGACGATTGTGAACAACAGGATTTACTAATCCCATAATCTTAAAATAAGAAAAGAAGAAATTCAAAGTTATTGCAACGTCTATTGTAATTTGAGTCATGACAAACCATAGAAAACTGAAAATATTCCTAAAAATCAAACTAAAATTCAATGAAGTTCAACTTAAATAAGAATCAAAGCAAAGTTAACATCCTAATCATGTTATAAGCTTCACCTCTTAGCCCTAGGAAAGAGGTTTAGTTAACCATAAACATGATTAAATAAAAATCTCTTAAGGAAAACATAAAAATAAATTAAGGAAAAAAAGAAAATTCTTGGCGGCTACTCTCCACCCATTTGCTTCACTCCTTAAACCATAGAAGATGCTTTGAAGCATCATAGGAACTCCTATTTATAGTTGGGGAACTCCAACTTTCGCACCAAGTTGGAAAAGTCAGGAAACCGCCTCAAATTTAAGCAGTTCGTGCAAAATCTACATAACCTTCGACTAGTCAAGGGAAATCCTTGACTATTCGAGCGTCACCTTCAATTGATCGAGGACAATCTTCAACTGGTAGAGTGTCGTGCGAATTTGGAAGATAATGTTGCTGGAGTTTAAGTCAAAGTTTCCTATGCTAGTCGAGCCAGAGCCAAGGCTAGTTGAGCCAGAGCTTAGGCTAATCGAGATTCACACAAATTCCTTTTCTTCACTTCAAATCTTCAAGTCTCTTCACTCCTCAATTCGTTTCCTTGGATCTTTGATATGTGAATTCTTCAATCTTGGTCTCCTAAGATCCATCATTTGCCTTGGTGATTCTTGAGTATCAAATCTATACTTTTAACATTCTTTTCAAACCAAGCTCTCAGATTCACCTTGCAATACAAACATGTATAAATTATAACATTAACCAGTATCATGTTCATAAAACTAAGATATAAATAGGAGAAAATATGCAATATTTGACACTCAACAATGATATTGATTAAAAATATATAATCACGGGACACCACCAACGAATCAAGTAGTTTCAAGCCTACACCTAAAGAGAATGGGGGAATATATATCCTTAAGGAGGAGGACGATGTTAATACAAAGATTGCGGGTCTTACTTGAAAGGTTGAGGCCATGGAACTAAGGAAGGTAGAAGTAGTCCAACAAACCATTGATGCTATTGGAAATGATTGTGGCATATGCGAAAGAAATGCATACCTAACAAAGGATTTCCCACAATCCGTGCTTTTCAGGACATGTTGCAAGCTCAAGAGAATCCCATGAACGCTTATCAATTTCCATTTAGTGCACCTAATTCCAACAAGTATATTCCAACTTGGCGGAACCATCCTAACTTCAATTGGAGAAACAAATTAACCGCTAATGCTAACAATCCTCCTCAAGGGCTTCTTCCTACATTATAAAGTACACCACAAGTAGCCCTACCAATGAGGACCCTTGAGGACACGTCGCAAGCATTCATGCAAAGGCAGATGCATTTAATCAAACCATCATGCAAACCATAAACGATATGAAAATGTCATTTACTAGGATTGAATCACATTTGAGTTTTAGGAAAAAATGGACGTTTCTGGCCTAACCATGGCCTAACCCAAAATAGCAATTCAAAGTGAGTGATTCTAATCTTGCTAACTCACACGTTCAATAAGTTAAATCTATCACCACTCTTAGATGTGAGAAAGAAATAGATAAGACTATTCCGACAAAGGCCAAAATGCTTGAGGACTTAGAAAAATATAAGGATGATGATGGACCTAGTGTACCTAGTGTTGCTCCATATGACAAAGGGCCAGAGCATGAGTACAAACTTGTGGCCCCATTTTCTTAACATTTTCTTTCACTAAAGTAGCTAGTCGATGATCAGGACATCTTAGAGGTTTTTAAATAAGTGAAAGTTAACATTCCCTTGTTGGTACAATCAAGCAAATTCCCTCTTATGCCAAATTTCTAAAGGATTTATGCACAATTAAGCACAAATAGAATGTACATAAGAAAATATTTTTGAATGAATAGTTGAGTGCCATCCTAAGCAAGAAAATTTTTCCTAAATACAAATATCCGAGTAACCCAATCATCTCCTACATAATTGGAAATTTCTAGATTAAACAAGCTTTACTAGATCTAGGGGCAAGTGTGAACCTACCAAGATGACATCACAATTGGTTGGTCACTCCGTTCGAATATCAAGAGGCGTAGTCGAGGATGTGTTAGTCCAAGTCAACAAATTTTATTATCCAGTAGATTTCATCATCTTAGATGTATAGCCGGTCATGAACTCTAACACTCAAATTCTTATTATTTTAGAATGTACATTCCTAGCTACCTCAAACACTTTGATTAATTGGTTGAATAGAGTTATGAAGATATCCTTAGGGAATATGATGCTAAAGTTGAATGTGTACTTGTGCAAACAACTGAGGGATGCCGACGAGATCTACAAAATAAATATGATTGATACATTCGTGAAAGATGAAATCCTCTTGACTACAATCTTCGTTCCCTTAGAAGCATGTTTGACTCACTTCATAAATTCTATTAATCATATGATTTTAGATATAGTGCATGCCTTATTATATTCTATGCCGGTACTCAAGACTAACCAATGGAGGCAATGTTTTGGAAAATTGCCCCTTACCAATTTTATGCCTCTACTATCCAGCATAGAGGCACTATTGCTTCCTTAATTAGTGCCCCTACTATCCAATTTTATGTCAACACTCATTGAACATTGATTATTCATAACTATGAAATACCACTTCTCTCTACCATTCCTTGATCAATCCTAGAGAGGTTGCAGGTCATTCTTACTATTGCTTCCTTGATAGTTATTCTGGATACAACCAAATAGAGATTTCCCTTGAGGACCAAGAGAAAGCAAGCTTTACATGCTCCTTTGACACATTTGCTTATAAAAGGATGTCATTCGGTTTACGCAACGCCCTCGCCACATTCCAACAACGTATACTTAGCATATTTTCTGACATGGTGGGGTATTTTTTTGAAGTTTTCATTGATATTTTTATCTATTTTTGGTTGTATGTTCAATGAGTGCTTGAATCACTTAAAATTGGTTTTGACTTGATGTGAAGAAAAGAACATTGTGCTCAATTGGGAGAAGTGTCATTTTATGGTTTAAAATTAAAGGAATTATCCTTAGACATATCATCTCATTCAATGGAATTGAAGTTAACATGAATAAAATTAATCTAATCAATAATCTACCACCATCCAAAAGCATACATGATGTGCAATCTTTTTTAGGAAGCATATGATTTTATAAGAGATTTATAAAGGACTTTAATCATATCTCTTATCCTTTATGCAATCTCATTAAGAAAGAAACGTAATTTGAGTGGGCTGAGGATTGGTAAGAAGCTTTCACTAAGCTTACAGGCATGTTGACAAGTGCACCTATCATGCTGCCACCTAATTGGTCTATTCCTTTTGAAATCATGAGTGATGTAAGTGACTATGTAATTGGGGCAATGTTAGGACAAAGGAAAGAGAAGAAGCCCTATGTGATTTACTATGCAAGTAGAATGCTAAACGTTGCCCAAGTAAATTATTCTACTACAAAAAAAGAAGCTCTTAGTCATAGTGTTTTCCTTAGACAAGTTTAGATCCTACTTAACTGGATCCAAAATCATTATTTTTATTGACCATAGGATGCTTAAGTATCTTCTTGCCAAGAAGGATGCTAAGCCCCGTTTACTTAGATGGATCTTCCTACTCTAAGAGTTTGATATAGAAATATAAGATAAGAAATGAGTAAAAGACGTAGCGGCTGACCATCTCTCTCACCTTGTTCTTTCTGATTTCATAAAGAAGAAACTAATTAAGGACACATTCTTAGATGAACAATTATGTTCTATCTCCTGTCTAATATTGCAATTATCTTGCCATAGGCACAATTCCTACTCATTACAGTGCGCAAGATAAAAGGACGTTCTTTACCGAGGTACATAACCTTTTTTTAGGATGATTATTATCTATTTAAATATTTCCCAGATCAAATCATTAGGAGATTCATTCCTGATCATGAATAATCTAAAGTAATCTCCTTTTGTCATACCTATGCATGTGCTGGACATTTTTTGGCAAGAAAAAACACGGCAAAAATTCTATAATGTGCTTTTTATTGGCCTACCATGTTTAAAAACACCCATGTAAATCATGCGAGCGATGCCAAAAGATAAGAGCATTGTCTCATAGAAATATGATGCCCTTAAACTAAATTGCGACCATTGAAGTATTTGACTGTTGGGGCATCGATTTCGTGGATCTTTTTCTCTCATCCTTTAAACAACTCTATATCCTTTTAGCTATTGATTATATTTCAAGATAGATAGAGGTCATCCTTTGTCAAATGAATAATCACTGAATGGTTCTATGATAAGAGAAATATCTTGTCTAGATTTAGAACACCTAGAGTCATCATTAACGATGGAGACTCACTTTTGTAATAGGCCTTGTGAAATTTAATGAAGAAATATGGAATTATGCATAAAGTAAGTACCCCTATCATCCACAAGCAAGTGGTCAAGGCGAGATATACACTAGTAAAATTAAACAAATATTAAAAAAATAGTAAATTCTAATCGCAATGATTGGTCTCTTTAACTGATCGATGCATTATGGGCTTACCGTACAACTTATAAATCCCCCATTGGTATGTCTCCTGATAAACTCATCTATGGGAAAACTTATCACTTGCCTTTGGAGATGGAACACAAAGCGTATTGGGCTATTAAGATGTTTAAATTTTTCACACACCAAATTGAGTAAACAAGGTCATAGAATTCTTGAGCTCTGAATCTGGCAGTGACAACCTCCGTAGTACCCCATTCTCAACTTCTATCTCCCATACACCAGGTTTCGATCCTGGGATCCCACTAGAAGGATTTTCAAAGTGATTTTTTTTAAAAAAAAATGAGCATAACCACAATTGTAGTAAAACCAAAAACATTATCACATTTCCACTATAATATCTGTTTGAGTACAGTGATGAAAGGGAACTACATGATACAACAAGACTCTAAAAGATCAAGCACACACTCCTGCCTCAGTGTTGCTGTAGTGTAGCATAACCTACACGTAAATAACATGGGTAAGCTTACTACAAAGCTTAGAGAGTGTGTGCGAGTGTGGGCAATGCATGTGCCAAGCATACAAATACCAAAGTAAGCTGAAATGATGGAGAGCTAAACTGGTAAGTCTATAAATGCTATCATCCATACCCTTGCTATGTAATGCAAGAGCTTACATGGCCAAATGTTATAAGATAATGATGCAATGCAACATGTCAGTCCTCCACTAGTCCACGTATCAGAATAATTCTTAATTAGATCAATACCGGGGTATAGTACACTTTCGACATTGGTTGACACTCATCGCTTGCAAGACCAAGCGAGTACAAAAGACCTCATTATCCACCTCATCAGTGGTACACAAAAATTACCCGACTCATCGATTACAAACCCATTTCATGAATTGGTCAAATTCAACCTAGCATATAGCCCTCTACACCCAGGTGGGTAAGGCTAAACCTTCTTCCAACCGACTCTAAAATAGTAGGAGACGCAGCCTACTAGTTTCCAGCTAATGTGTACTCATGAATCCACTTGGTTTAGACATCAGAGTATCCTACTGGTACCACAGGGTTTTAAGACTTTCACCAAGGGACACCTGTGATGCCCTATAACCTCAATAGTTTCTGTTGTCCATAAAATCATCCACCTACCATGACAAGACTGTGAGACTACATCCCTGGTGTCACTAGGGAGTAGATGTAACATGTCACACATAATACATAATGCACAAATCACACTATCCAAGTCATGCATCAATCTTGCACGTATCATGTGATCACGCGGGCTAGGGCTACCTAATCTCTTATGGGTTCCCTAAGTAACTCAAGTCGAAAAGGCATATACTATGTGCAATCATCATTCATAAGATTCATTCAGATGATGTGTATGGAAATTGTATTAACGTAGGGATGAACATGATGAGGTTGAGCATCGTCTTCCTCAAGAAGATAACTGTCCCAAATCCACGAAACTTCTTTGGGCTCCACACAGAGGCTTCTCTAATCCACGAGAAAGATAATAAGAAAGATAGAAAATAAATTTTATAAAATTTAAAATTGATTAATGAATGAAATAAACGAGTTCAAAACCCTTTAAATAGGGGTACCAAGCAATGGGAGAGAAATCAAAAGCAAACTACAACTAAAACTCCTGGAATTCATAACTTACTAAAAATAATAGTAAACTTAATTTATAGACGATCGTGATGTCTACTAGTGTGCAAGGTTTTCGGCCAAAAATAGTAAGTGTCCTATTTGGCTTCACTAAATCATTCTCCTAATTATTCTAAGCTCTTTTCATGTGGGCGCAACTCCTAACGGATGAAGAGTTATAATCAAACTAAAACTTACTATTTATAGTAAAAATAAAATTAAAATAGGTAAACAACCATTGATCCGGGGGTATTTCTCAAATTCGTCTTGTGTAACCTGACGTAGTGGGGTTAGATGGCTAAAGTAGCTCGTTCCACCCCAAAATCATGTATTTCAATAACTCATTCCAGATTATGAGATATACCTGATCTAAGCTCCAATGGTCTGGATCACTTTTATTATCAACCGAGCCTCTTCTGATCCATCTTGGCCATGAAATTGTCTGCAACCCACTCTACATCAGTCTCCTCCACTTCAAAAGAACTCGTCTTTGAGTTCTCGTCCTGCTTTGGTTCATGATACTTAGTCAGGTCTGCGACAGTGAAAGTCCATGAGATCCCCATGTCATTTGGAAGATCAACAGCATAAGTATTTTCATTGATCTTTTCGATGATTGGGATGGGTCCAATCTTCTTGTTCTTTAACTTCTTGTATGTCCCAGTGGGAAATCTCTCTTTGTACAGATGAACCATAATGCGATCGCCCACCTCGAACACTTTTAGTCTCCGATCTTGTCCACTTGTTCTTTGTACTTCTCATTCGAGGCATGTAGTTTGGTCTGCACTTCTGCATGGATGTCTATGATCCTATCTAATATATGTTCTACTGCAATGCTCGTGCTTGGGAGCTTGGGTAGAGGGACCAAGTCAAGTGTGTGATGAGGCACTTATCCGTAGATAATCTGGAATGGTGACTTTCCTGTCAAGCGATTCACCATGTTGTTGAATGCAAACTCTACTTAAGATAAGGCCAAATCTCACTACTTTAATTTTTCTCCTGAAACACAATGAAAAAAGTTTCCCAATGTGAGATTCAAAACCTTGGTCTGCCCATCAATTTGTGGGTGGTAAGCGCTGCTGAATTGAAGTACTGCATCGAATCAAGTCTACAAAGTCCACTAAAAGTGGCTAATGAACTTTGTGTCACGATCAGAAGTAATGGTATTGGGGGCCCCATGTAGTCGTACAACCTCCCTAAAGAATAGATTCGACACGTGTGAAGTGCATCATCTTGGAGAAACGATCTACCACCACAAACACCGAATTCATGCCGCATTTTGTTTGTGGAAGACCATGAAATAGCGGTGAATACCGCTTGAGTTGAAGTCGAAATATGCCAACATGTCCTAGAGGGGGGAAAATAGGAATTTTAAAGTTTTTATGATATATTTAAAAAATCTCATTACACTAATCCTTATAATAATGCAAATTTAGGATTACTCAAATGTAACTCTACTAGCTTCCAAGCCTAGTAAAGGATCCAATCATAAATTATTCAAGAAGCAACAATATATAACTTAGTTCATGATGAAATCGACTTATGTAAGTGTGTGAGGTGTGATCAGATAGATAAAGATGGAAAAATATGAATAAATCACACACACAGAAAGATAGCAATCGTAAACACGGTCATTTTTATAGTAGTTCGACTACTTATTTACTCCATTCCCGATAAGCGCACTAAACCCTTGAGTGTACTGAATTTCACTAAGGAGGTTTCACATGGTTCACCTCTAACCTAAGGTTTTAAATCAGGTTCACTTTCAACCTTTACAACCTACACTGAGGCTGACTATTTATGCTCTCATGAGTAAGGGTCAACACGATGCACCCACATTTAGGCACACTTGCCAATGATCTTCCTTAAGACCTTAACGGAGGTTTCTACATGGTTCACCTCAAACCTGAGATTTTACACAGTTTACCTCAAACCCAAGGTTTTACTGGTTCACCCCTAACCAGATGTTTATGATCTCCATAAAGTAAGGGTCCACACAACGCACCCACCACGTACACTCACCGGAGGCATCCTTGAGGACTTCAAAAGGTGAGAAACACATTAGACCCAATCCTACAAAGGAATGATTAAAGGAGTCCTTTAGACTTTAGATACTTACAGATAAGTTGATGAGTCTCATTCAGCACGGTGGCAAAGATCTCTTCCTTGTTGATGAAGAGTCTTTAGCTCCCTTGATCCACAATACAAATGATGTACCAATATATGGCTAAGGGTTAGGTCAAGGTTATGATGGAATCCTACTCTTTAAATGTTTTCCTATTAGGAAGGTAGAGCGATTCTAATCATCTATGCATTCAAGGCATCCTATCTTAAAGATTTATCATTTAAGTAGTAGCTGGAAGATCCTTGAATGCGGAAGTTCATTCCCCAATCCACTCTATTGAATATCAATGATGAGGGTGGATTGGAGGATGAACTCCCATGAGAGAAAGGGCTTAGGGTATATGATCTAAGGTTAAACACATAAAAGCACTCTCTTCTTTCTCTACCAGTAACAACAGACAAGTTCTCTTTATATAGGTAAAAGGTTCCAACGAATATAAAACGGTCACATTTATGATAAAGTTCGATATCATCGAGCAGGTTCGATATCATCGAGCGTATACTCTCAATCGTATCGATGATGTGCTCGATGACACAAACTCAATGTCATATGCTTTTGAAAAACCTTCTGCCAATTGATCGAAGGAATCGAGACTCATGTCGATGTCATGAAATTTTGAACTCTGATATTATCGATACAAGGATCGAGTCCTCAACATTTGAAAAATGAGAGAAACTTGCATGAAATTTTTTAGGTCATTAGATATGATAGGGGGATGCTCAATATCATCGAAATTTGAATACCAATGATATCGAAGGTCGTGTCGATATCATCGATAAATCCAAGGATTTAATCGTTGAGCTTGCTGGACAATTTATGTCCATTCTCGATCCAATCGATCCGGACTCGATACCATTGATATTTGAATATCAATTCTATTGAGTGACCCCCGATCAAAATTAAAGAACCACTTAAAAAAGATGTTGCTAGAAGACAGCGCGCCTATGACTGATTTCATCGAGAGCCTTCCGATATCATCAAGATTTGAACTCTTATCGTATCGAGGAGAGCTCCGATATATCGAAGTATATATGATATTCTTAAGAAAAATAGGGGCGTCAAAACTGCCTGTTGATATAATCGAGCCATCTTCGATAGGCTCGAGATTCAAATATCAATGATATCGATTGGTGTATCGATATATCGATAATTCCATCCAGATATATATGTGGTTGTTGGACACATTATGTCCTCATTCGATTTTATCAATTAGTCTTTTGAGGACATCGACAATGCAGGTTGATCATATTAAGTTATGTATCGATACAATCGACAGGACAAGAAAACTTAGAGATTTTCTGATTTTTGAAAATGTTTTCTTACCTAAAACCCTAATATGTTCTAACTTGTTTTAAAAGTTTTATTCACCTGGTATTTTAGGATAAGGGATATGAGGCTTAGGTTTACCTATGGCGAACTTCCACATATCCGGTTGTGGCAGATACTTGAATAGATCTTCCTGTGAGGCTCTGCATTTCAACTGACTCAACACACGCTAATTGACAAACCAGGGCACTAGCAAGGGCACTTTCAGACCAAGCATGAAGTCCATAGTTAAATCCTTCCAACGACCATCAAGCATAGATAACGGGGTGTAGAGGTCTGTATTCTGAGATTTCTCCTTGGAGGTTTGACAAACATAATAACTTTGTATGACTTTTTCCACATCACGTACCAATTGCGGCCAGTAATACTGCTCTTCCACAATTGCTCGCGTCTTGTCTCACCCTAGGTGTCCACCGAGGTCACCTCTATTTAGCTCCTGAATAATCTACTCTCTTAGAGAACTTTGGGGGATACACAATTGATTCCCTTTGGAGAGGAAACTATCCTGTATATAAAGATTATTGGGTTGACCTTCTTGGTAATTCATCTAAGAATCTTTGAAGTCTTTATCCTTGGCCAACCACCTTATTACTCATCATAACAAGTAGTGATGCATGACTACTAAGTGCATCAAGCACCTTGTTCTGCTGCCCTGTCTTGTGCTTCAAAATGAGCATTAATTCCTATAAAATCGTAACCCACATAACATGGACATGATTCACATTAGTTTAACTATTAATAACTTTAATGCTTGATGGTCAGTGTATAAAATAAACTCTCTTTGAATTAGATAATGTCGCCAATATCACAGTGCCTAAACGACTACATACAACTCAGGCTCATATGTCGACCACTTCTTTTGGGCTTTACTGAGCTTCTTGCTATAAAAGGCGACCGGCCTGCCTTCCTATGATAATACTCCTCCAATTCTGACCTATGAAGTGACATACTCAACCTCAAATAACTTGTCAAAATTAGGAAGCACCAAGACCGGTGTTGTGGACAGACAATGCTTGATCTCATGAAAACTCTTGTCAGTTTCATTAGTGCACTGAAATAGTCTTTTTTTCATGCAATCTATAATAGGTGTGACTATTGTGATAAAATTTCACACGAATCGATGATAGAAGGTTGGCAACCCCTAAAAACTCTTCACATTATAAATGTTTATGGGGATCGGCTATTCCCTAATGGCTCGTACCTTTTTATTGTCCACATGAATGCCCTTGGACATTACAACAAATCTTAGGAATAACAAGTCGTCCATTAAAAAATTACACTTCTTCAAGTTGAGGTACAACTTGTTAATTTATACCACCTGCAGCACCTGTTTGAGATGTTTCTTCTGCGCTGTCTCATCTTGACTATATATCAGTATGTCATCAAAATATACTACTATAAATCAGCTAGTGAACAATTTTAGAACTTAATTCATCAAACACATAAAAGTATTTAGTGTGTTTGATAGGCTAAAGGGCATGACTAGCCACTCATACAATCCTTCCTTGGTCTAGAATGTAATACCCATATCCTAGTTCGTACTGTTCTGTCGACTCCCGCGATCATTCCCGACAAATTCTGGCGACCCGCGACATATAATCGATATTTACGCACGACCCTAAGTCGTATCCCTTAGATCTGAGTCGGCTTAATCCAAGACTTGTATCATTACGACCGCACCATCGCGCAGTTCCAACACCATGTCTTACATACAGATCCGATACCTAGGCCAGGAGATGTGGACCCGCGCTCCGTTCAAGAAAACACCGTGCATTTGAAATCTCAAGAGAATCTCTACAACATATCTCATCAATCAATCACTTAAATTAATAAATTAATCACCTCATGTCAAGTACAAGAGTAACCCATGCTTTCTTTCTCCACAAGTCAAGCAACCTACAAAGTCAACAAATCTCTCACCTCATCGATCACTCACCTCACATCCATCACCTATCACTCTCTCTCCTTACAACCCTCTCTCTCATTTCCCAAACATAAAATTCTAAATAACCAATGTGGTAAACGTCCATGGCTTCCAAGAGGAGAAGCTAGTGTGGCCCACCTTCCTACCATCCAATCCCACCCTCTAAACACCATATCAACCGTTGAAATTGTTCCTTTGGAGCTCCAGCAAGCCTTGGTGGAAGAAGAAAGAAAAGATCTAAGGTGGGTGCTTCTATAAGCTTAAATTTCATTCTTTTGATGATGGGCCGAGTGAGGCCTATCGATTGATGGTATGGATCTCACTTTGGACCCTAGATGTGGCCAATGGTCCACCTTGATTCCCATGATCATTCCATGGTGGGGCCATTCTCCATGGACCCCGTCATGATGTTTATTTTCCTTACATGGATAAGGTCATCTAAACCTTGCATTTTGGTGGAGGAAGGATCTCCACCATTGACTTTGATCGGTGGGCCCATATGTAATGGGACCCACTTGATGTATGTTATAAATTAAGGGAGGGCCCATAGTGTGGGGGTCCCTCCATCGCTTGATCTCTCTCTTTCTCTCTCCCTTTTCTCTTGATTTTGGCCCCTTGATGTATGCAATTCATCCTTGTCATCTACCTTCATGAGACCCACTTGATGGACGTGTTGGATCTACATCGTCCGAGTTATATGGGCCCTACCTTAATGGAGATGGGAAAACACAAGTATTAAATTGGTCCAGATCAAGCGGGCCACATCTATGTGAGACCCACCTTGATTTTTATTCAAGTCATCCAGTGTCCAGGGACGCTGGACGTGGGTTCAGTGAAGCGTGAACATACAATGGATGTTCTCACAGCAACAAAAATAAATAAATATATATATATAAGCTTTTTGGGTGGGCTACTCATGTGGGCCCCACCTTGATGTATAAGTTTAATCCATGCCGCCCATTCCATTCCCCATGTCGTTTTAGGCGTTGAGTCAAAAAATGAAATAAATTAGACTATCTGGCGGGCCATAGCATAGAAAACAATGGCATTACCATTGAAATCCACTTTAATTTTTCTACATGCTAAAACATACCGCATATTGGGCTCATTTAAATTGTCTTAAGCTGTAGAATATGATGGTTGGGCTGGATTCACCTAATGCGGGCCCTACCTACGAAAAATCGTGAAAAAACTCATTTAAAAATAAAAAAATAAGAAGAACCAGCAAGTGCTGCTGCTAACGCAAAGGACGTGCAGCAGCGTCCTGCTGCTACGTAGGTGTTAGGTAGCTAGTAGCAGTAGGACGCGGGTCCCATGCGTGGCCCCCACCATGATGTGCATTGAACATCAATGCGGTGCATTTGAAGGGCCATTTAGGGTAGTGGGTCCCCTCCCAAAATTAGTCGTATGTGGTGCTCAGGTAGCCCACATCACAGGGACCAATGTGATTGAACGTCTGCCATTGAAACCCTTCTTTTTTTTTGGGTTACAGAAGTTTTGGATCATTATGAAATTTTTTTTCCCCTTGAATCAGGTCTCTGTGACCTTATGAACGGATTGGATGGAGAATAAACGTTATGGTGGGACCCACCTTTATGAAATGGATGGGCTGGGTACCATACAGTAGCTATATAATGCCAGCACGTTCAGTGGGTCTGAACATGGGGCATGTGTTATATCCAAGTCATCCATATGGACGATGCCATCTAGTGGGTAGGCCACACAGATGGACCCCACTCTTTAAGATATGGTTGGTATCTCCACCGTCTAGTTGTTGGACGATAGGACCCAACTTAATGTATGTATTGCATCCATGTTGTCCATCATCTGGATGGTGGGAATGCCACCCTAATATATATATATATATATATATATATATATATATATATATATATATATATATATATATATATATATATATATATATGGACGGTGGGACCCACTTTAGATGTATGTGTTTCTTCTTGCGATGTGGGTACCCTTTAATGTATGTATTCTACGCATCGTCCATGTGGACAGTGCATTTGACGTATGTGTTGTATATCTATACCAGGCCATAAGGTCGTATGATGTATGTATTTCAGCCACATTGTCCATCTGCAGGACTCACTTTACACATGTGTCCCAACACCGTCTAGTAGTGATTGGATGGTGAGCCCTGACATGATGCAGGTGTTTTTATCAACGTCATTCATTTGTAGGCCCTACCATAATGTATGTGTTTTACTTTCATTGTTCATCTAGACGTGGGGATCCACCCCATGTATGTGTAGTATACCTAGTCCGTCCATCCCTGGACGGTACTATTTGGGGCCCACCTTTGATTAATGTATTGTACATCCACCCTAATGTATGTATTTTATATCCACATTGTAATAATAATGTTGGTTAAATGTCCGCATTATAACCCTCCTTAGGGCCCATGGATAGGCCCATACTTGTTGTGTGTAGGTCATCTAAGCCCATCTTTGTTGTGAGGATAGTTCATTACCTTATAACATGCTTAGTATAATTCCATGACTCATGCCTATACGCATCATATGTATGTTTGATACGAGTAGAGACTAATCATAACATATGCAATTGGGCAAACTATTTATGGGACTCACTGATAGGAGTTACTCACATGAACATGCGGTACGTGGAGGATTGCTGCATGACTAGACTGTGTGACTCATGCATCTTGCATACGTGTGACATGATCGTTATACGCCCTAGCGACATCAGGGTTATGAACTCCATAGGCATGTCGTAGATGGCTATATGGGACACCAAAAATATTTGGTTCAAGCATTAGGCTGTTATAGATGGCCCTGGGTGAATGTAAGACCCGTATCTTGGTCCGTACCTTTCCGTAGACTTCCGCGGTCTTACCGGTCGAATTTCGGCAACCTTCGACCCTTAACCGATATTGACGCGCGACCCTGATTCATGTGCCGAAAACTCGAGTCGACTCAACCCGAGACCAATACCATAGCGACCGCGCCGTCGTTGCGGTCCCGATGCCGCGACTCGCGCGCCGAGGCGATACCCTGGTCAAGAGATATGGGCCAACGTTCGGTGCGAGAAAACGCCGCGCGTTGCGAAACCCAAGAGAATCTCTATGATGTGTCACATCAATCACATCAATCACATCAATCAATCAACCCATCAATCCATCACATGTCAAGTACACATCACTTTATTCCATTTTCCCAAGCAACCACAAAAGTCTCGCAAACCCATACCTCTCTTACACAAAAAGTCACAAAAGTCTTCACCACCCATACCTCTCTTACACAAAAGCCTCAAAAGTCAAGTTTTTCTTACACAAACATCACTCACCACATCCATCCATCACTCTCTCTCTCTCCCTTTACATCAATCTCTCTCTTTCTCCCTTTCTCATTTCAAAATCTCAAGCAACAAGAGCCCCCACGTATGGAAATTTTCCAACTCTCCTAAGCTCCAAGTGGCCCACCTCTTCATCTCAAAATCTCTCATCTTAACCCTCCATTCTTCATCTCCTCCATTGAAGTTGAGGCTAAGGTGCCAAGGAACCCCTAGGAGCAAGAAGATCGGACGGTGGGTGCTAGATCATTCTAGTTTTTCTTGTTTTTATGGTGGACCAAGTGAGGCCCACCGATCAGTGGTGTGGATCTCACTTGGGACCTAAGATAAGGCCAATGGCCTACTCGGATCATCATGATCATTCCATGATGGGGCCATTCTCCATTGACCCCATCATGATGTTTATTTTCTTTAGAAAGGTCATTTAGACCATCCATATTGGTGGGGAAAGGATCCCCACCGTTGATCTTCAGTTTTGATGGTCACGTGTGCAAAATGACCCACTTGATGTATGATTTCACGTAAGGGAGGGCCCATAATGACGGGGTCCCTCCATCACAAGCCGTGTCCCACTCTCCATGTCTCTCTCTCTCTTTTATTGCTTTTATTTTATTTTATTTTATTTTTATGCTATAGGATTGTGGCCCACTTGAATGGATCCCACCTTGATGGAATTATTTTTATTCAAGTGGGGCCCACCTTAAACGTTAAACCCGTGTCACCCATCATGTGGTGGCCCACTTCATCAGGGCCCACCATTTTCAAAAAAAAATAAAAATAAATCATCCAGCGTCTGGGACGCTGGACGTTTCAAGGGAAAGAAGAAAAAGGAAGAAAGAAAAAGAGGAGCTTTTGGGTGGTCCCCTTGCATAGGCCCCACCCTGATGCATCATTCTAATCCAAGCCGTCTATCCTCTTACCTACGGCATTTTAGCCGTTGGGTAGGAGTTTGAGACTGATTGGAAGACCTGGTGGGCCGTAGCGTCAAAATTTTCATCCTCACCATTAAAATGTCATTTTTCTATTTTATTTCACTTTCTAAGCATTTTAAAATCCAAACTTTAGACTCATTTGGACGGCCTTAGGCCACTGATTGCAATGGCCAGGACAGATTTCATTTTAGCGGGCCCCACGTGCGAAAAACCCTGGGAAAAATGGATTTTTCTCTTTTTTTTTTGTAAAATGCATTGGTAGAGGATTTGCCTCTGCCTCTGACAACGGCCAGCGGCTGCACGCAGGCGCGTGCAGCCTTGTATTTACGGGCAGACGGACATGGGGGAGGGTGCCCACGGCCCTACGTGTGGGCCCCACTATAATGTTTATTTGTTATCCCACCCGTTCATTAGGTGGGCCACCCCAGTGGTGGGCCCCCCTCCAAAAATGAGACAAATCCAAAACTTAGGTGGCCCACACCACGTGAAACAGTGTGAATTGAATTCTACCGTTGAAAAGTTTTTGGGGCCCACATAAGTATTGGATCAAGCTGAAATTTATATTTTCCCTTCATCCAGGTCAGAGTGACCTTATGAACAGCTTGGATGGCAAATGGACATTTCCATGGGCCCCATGTGGAGCCCACAGTGATGTATGCATTTTATCTCCATTGTCCGCTGGACGGTGGAGCCCAGAGAGATGTGGTGACGGTGGAGCCCTCTGGGGCGTGCGTGCGTGCATGCGTGCGTGTGAGCATGCAGAGTGTGTGCATGCTGTGTGGGTGTGCATGCGTGTGTGGGTGTGTACATGTATATATATACATATATACTTATATATACTATATGTAATATATGTACATATTATATACTGTTGTAATAAATATGATGGTAGGCCCTCATGTGGGCCCCACCCTTGATGCATGTGATGCATCCATACCGTCCATCCATTGATTTGTAACAGGTTTATGGGGTAGGCCCATTTGATTTATGAAATGCTTATGGGCTAGGCCCATTTGACCCATTTAGGCCTAAGAACTTAGGTCCACTTGATATGTTGCAAGTCCATGGGTCTAGGCCCATTTGATGTACTTCAAGGCCCATGAAATTGGACCCTTTTGTTGAAATTTTAAAGCCATGGGAGTAGGCCATTTGATATATGTAAGACCTAGGGGTTTAGGCCCACTTTGATATGCATGCAAGCTCATGGGTTAGGCCCATTTGAATTGTTTAAGGCCTAGGGATTTAGGCCCATTTGACTCATATAAGGCCTATGGGTTGAGGCCCATTTGATGTACATGTGGGGGGCCCAATTGGTGTGGCCCATTTGATACATATTAGACTCATGTGACTAGGTCCAATTGATGCAATCTAAGGCTCACGGGTTATGACCCATTGCAATATACCTAAGGCCCATTGGTGTGGCCCATTTATGTGGCCATCTGATGAATAAAAGGCCCATAGGACATGGCCCATTTGATATATATATGAAAAGCCCAATGGGATAAACTTAAGGTCCATTGCAATGTGTAATCCCAATACCGATTATGTAGCGATGTTTAAGGAGATCGTGCCTGGGAAGCAATGTTGGTTTGACGTCCACATTGCGAGCGTAATGCTGGTTGGATGTCCACATTACGACTCTGCTTAGGGCCCATTACCGGGCCGTACTTGCTGTGTATAGACCGTCCAGGCCCATCTACGTTGTAAGAATGGTTCATCACTCATTTACATGTTTAGTATAGTTTCATGACCGATGATCATACGCATCATATGTATGCTTGATATGAGGATTGACTGATCATAGCATATGCCTTCGGGCCGGTTGTTTATGGGCTCCTGGTAAGACAGTGTTGCCCTACATGAGCGCACGATATGCGCAGAATTGGTTGCATGACTGGATAGCGTGATTCATGCATTCCGTATTTGTGTGACATGGTTATTGTACGTCCTAGCGACATCGGGGCCGTAGCCTCCACAGACAGATCGTGGTTGGCAGGATTGGATACCGAAAATTTTATTCTACATGGGGTACTATAGATATCCCTGGGTGAAAGTCCCTAAACCCTTATGGTACCAAGAGGTTGCTCGAACGTCTAGACCGAGTGGATAGATGAGCGTTGAGTGCCGATTACTAGACGGTTACGCTCTCCACTGTGTCGTGGTCGGTTGGAAGGGGGTGCGGCCTTACCCACCCGAGAGTAGGGGGCAATCCTAGGCTGAGTTTGACCAGCTCGAGGAATGGATCCGCTATCGACGAGTCGTGCCCGATATTGGTAGACGGATAGTGAGGTCTCTTCCACTTACCTTATTACGCGCGATGTAACGGCAATCTGGTTTAGAGTGTACTAGACCCCGGTGATATTCCATATTTGAGCTGTATTGATGGGTGGACATAGATGAGGACCTGTATGCTTGAGTTGCATTGCATATAGCATGGCCTTTGGATGACCGATACCATTCATGCCTTGCATTGCATAGCCTTGGTACGGCTCATGATGTTATGGTTTCATCTGCATATTCTGCATTACTCTGACATTACATGTTCATATTACTACCTTACGCACACACTTTCACCACCCTCTAAGCTTTCTGTAAGCTTATGCACGACCGTTGCATGCAGGTGACGATGGATTGCAGCAGCGCTGAGGCAGGAGCACGTTGCTGATCATTTTATAGTTTTTGATCTTTACCACTGTATTTCCCTTTATGCTCATTGTACTTGTAAAGTTTTTGATCATAGTGAAAATGTAATGGATTTCTTGATTGTTGTTTGTGGGTTATGCCTTTGGTTATACTTATTACGAATCAAACTGACGTTGAAAATCCTCCTCGTAGCATCCCAGGATCGGAACCTGGCGAATGGGAGCTAGGAGCCGAGAATGGGGTTCTCGGAGGCTGTCGGCGTCGGATTCGACAATCGAAAATTTTGTGAGCCCGGTTTTCGAGTTTGGGGAGTAACAGAAGTTGGTATCAGAGCATAACTTGGGAATAACCGAGAACAACATTACATGTCTGCTATGAGTGTGGAATGAGTAAGTTCCGAAGTTCGGATAGCTTCGCGACCTTCCAATACAGACCGTTAACGTGCGTACCGTCGAGAGTTTTGAAGTTGATAGGCGCCTTCGCTCTTTCCTGTAGGACATGGTGCCTGGGAGAGTTACCCGATCGACTCCCGCACCACCACCTGAGGATTCTGCTTCACCATCGAAGGCTCCAACTTTACCACCTGCGTCTCCTGTTCCACCCTCAGAGATCCCTGCTTCTTTCCCTGAGGATGACATTCCTCCACCTGAGGCCGATGAGGAGCCGACCGTGACTGTGAGTGCCTCTCAGTTACAGCAGATGTTACAGGCTGTGACAGCCGCACTCCAGGGACAGGGCAGACGCCCAGTTGTTTCACCAGCTCAGGCAGAGCAGGAGCGCCTTACTTCGTGAGTTCAGACGGCTTGATCCCCCACGTTTTCAGGGCGAGCCAGATCCGACTGCAGCAGAGAGATGGCGCTCCGGTGTGGAGAAGATCTTTGATACCATGTCATGTACGACCGAGCAGCGCGTCCGGTTAGCTGTATTTCTCTTCCAGGGTGAGGCCGAGCATTGGTGGACCTTTGTTACCCGTGTTGTCAGACCTGAGTATGTCTGGACATGGGAGGACTTTGTTGACCAATTCGAGGAGCAATACTTCCCCGACTATATCCATCGTCAGCAAGCTTAGAGTTTGAGACTCTGGTGCAGGGAGATATGACTGTGACGCAATACGCGGCCCGTTTCGTAGCACTCTCGAGATTTGCACCATATATGGTTGATGACGAGGGGCGAAAGGCCCACCGTTTCGAGCACGGCTTACGTTACGGCCTTCGAGGTCATGTTATTGGGCATGAGCTCCCTACTTTCCAGGCAGTAGTGCGGAGAGCTCAGATTTACGAGACTGAGTGGGCCAGTTCTCAGTCTGATCGCGGTCCGAGGAGAGACCGGAAGAGGCAGGCTTCTTCCAGTCCTTCCCATCAGCGTCGACCACGCAAAGGTCACCCAGCTTTCCGAGCACCATCAGCATCAGCAGCACCTCCACCACCACCTCAGAGGCAGTTCACCGGCACTTGCTTCAGGTGCGGTGCGACGGGACACCGTTCATGGGAGTGTCCCAACCTCCAGCAGCAGCAGAGACCTCCACCGCAGCAGCAGAGACCCCCACAGCAGCAGCGACAGCAGCCTCCACCACCGAGGCCACCTCAGCAGCAACATCAGCATCAACACCAACCTCAGAGGCCACAGCAGCAGAGGCAGCAGTTTTGACCGCCTCAGCGACCCCACCAGCAGCAGCAGCACGCTCAGAGGGGACGGCACCTCCCCAGCCAGTTTAGGCTAGATTCTATGCGGCTCAGCAGGATCCGCAGTCATCTGGTGGAGTTGTTGAGGGTATATTTCCAGTTTCTACATGCATTGCACGTGTGCTGTTTGATTCCGGTGCATCGCATTCTTTTGTGGCCAAGAGCTTCTGTCGATCGGCTGGCTTACCGTTGGAGTCTGCTGATGAGAGCCTATCGGTATCGACTCCCTTGGAGAGGACTGGAGTGTTAGGATGATTTTGCTCGTCATGCCCCGTTCTAGTTGGGGATACCTTCCTGCCCGCTGATTTGTTTATTTTGTCGATGTCCGAGTTCGACGTCATCCTGAGCATGGATTGGCTCGCTGAGTATTATGCCATTTTGGACTGCGCCGTGAGGACAGTCACGTTCTGTATACCCGGCGTGCCACAGTTTCAGTTCGTTGCAGAGGCCAGAGGAGAGCAGTTGTCTTCTTTGATGTCCTGCGCCATAGAGGAGCCTGTTGTCACTTGCATCGACCATCTGCCCGTGGTTTGCGATTTTCTCGATGTGTTCCAGGAGATTCCGGGATTACTGCCTCATCGACTCACCGAGTTCCAGATTGATCTCGTGCCCGGTACCGCGCCTATTTCGAAGGCCCCGTATCGTATGGCACCGTTAGAGTTACGGGAACTGCAAAAGCAGTTGGACGAGTTACGTGAGTTGGGTTTTATTCGTCCGAGCAGTTCGCCGTGGGGAGCACCGGTACTCTTCGTGAAGAAGAAGGATGGCTTGTTGAGGCTCTTCGTTGACTACTGCGAACTCAACAAAGTCACGATCAAGAACAAGTACCCGATCCCTAGGATTGATGATTTGTTTGACCAGCTGTAGGGTGCACAGTTCTTTTCAAAGATTGACCTGTGTTCCGGTTATCATCAGATTCGAGTCCGAGATGAGGACATTCCGAAGACAGCATTCAGGACGCATTACGGTCATTTTGAGTTTCAGGTCATGTCCTTCGGACTGACCAATGCACCTGCGGTCTTCATGCAGCTGATGAACGAGGTTTTTCATCGATATCTGGATCAGTTTGTTGTAGTCTTCATCGACGATATTCTGATCTACTCGAGGACCCGTGAGGAGCATGAGCAGCACTTGGAGATTACCTTATAGTGCACACCAGCTGTATGCGAAGCTGGAGAAGTGCGAGTTCTGGCAGGAGGAGGTAAAGTTCCTCGGTCACGTGGTGACGAGGGAGGGTGTCGCAGTGGACCCCTCAAAGGTCAAGGCAGTGCGTCAGTGGGGCCAGCCCACGACTGCGACAGAGATCCGTAGTTTTCTTAGTTTAGCGGGCTATTATCGACGTTTCATTGAGGGCTTCTCTCGTATTGCAGCCCCGCTGACCAGGTTGACTCAGAAGGGCACAGAATTTATTTGGAGTGGCGCCTGCGAGTGAGCATTTATGGAGTCGAAGGACCGTCTGACGTCCGCTCTTGTTCTCACTCTTCCCTCTGGGAGTGACGGCTTCATTGTATTCACCGATGCCTCGCATATCGGTTTGGGTGCTGTCTTGATGCAACACGGGAGCTCAGTGGCCTTTGCGTCTCTTCAACTCAAGGTTTATGAGCTGAACTATCCTACACATGATCTGGAGCTGGCTGCAGTTGTCTTTGCACTGAAGGTGTGGAGGCACTATCTTTATGGGGTCAGGTTCGAGCTCTTCTCCGATCACAAGAGCTTGAAGTACCTCTCCTCACAGTCTGAGTTGAATATGAGATAGAGGCGCTGGATGGAACTCTTAAAAGACTATGATTTTGATCTCCAGTACCACCTGGGCAAGGCGAACGTGGTGGCAGATGCCCTCAGCCATCAACCACGAGGCTTAGTGGCGCATATGATGATTCAGGAGTAGCGGATGCTTGAGGATATTGCAGCGTATGATTTTGAGTTCGGCCTGCAGTCTTCCATTGTACAGTTATCGAGCCTGTCGATTCAACCCTCTCTTATCGCTAGGGTGATCGAGACTCAGCAGGCTGATGAGTCGTTGCAGAGTTATATGGCTGAGGCAGCATCTGAGGGTCAAGCTGACTGGCAGATCAGTACAGACGGTGGACTTCGCTTCAGAGGCCGATTATGTGTCCCGAATATTCCAGAGTTGTGCAGAGATCTTATGACCGAGGCACATCGATCGCGGTTTTCTATCCACCCGGGCTCGACGAAGATGTACCGTGACATGAGGCGACAGTATTTTTGGGCGGGGATGAAGTGCCAGATCGCCAGTTTTGTGGCCGAGTGTGACACGTGCCAGCGTGTCAAGGTCGATCATCAGAGACCTCCTGGTCTATTGTAGCCGTTGAGCGTCCTGATGTGGAAGTGGGAGCACGTGTCGACTGATTTCATTATGGGTTTGCCGAGGACTCAGCGCGGTCATGACGCCATTTGGGTTGTTGTGGATCGTTTGACGAAGTCGGCACATTTCCTTACGATGCGTGCGACTTGGTCTATGGACCGGCTTGCGAGATTATTTATTGAGGAGATTGTGAGACTGCATGGCGTTCCAGTCTAGATCGTTTCTGACCGAGACTCGAGGTTCACGTCTCAGTTTTGAGGGAGCTTCCAGGGTGCGATGGGGACTGATTTGCAGCTCAGCACCGCGTACCATCCGTAGACCGATGGCCAGACCGAGAGGGTCAATCAGATACTTGAGGACATGCTTCGGGCCTGCGCGATTGACTTCGGGGGTAGCTGGGATGAGCATCTGTGATTGGCTGAGTTCGCATACAATAACAGCTATCAGGCGACCATCGGCATGGCTCCTTTTGAGACACTATATGGCAGACCATGTAGATTACCGAGTTGTTGGACCGAGGTTAGAGAGCGTCGTCTCCTAGGTCCCGAGTTTGTGCAGGAGACTTCAGAGGCTATAGATATCATCAGGCAGAGGATGCGCACAGCTCAGAGCCAACAGAAGAGTTCTGCTGATCTTCGGCGTCATCCCTTGGAGTTTGATGTAGGGGACCATGTGTATCTCAAGGTCTCGCCCATGAAGGGCGTGGTTCGATTTGGAGCGAAGGACAAGCTTGCCCCGAGATTTATAGGACCTTTTGAGATCACTGGGCGCGTTGGCGTCGTGGCCTATCGGCTTGCCTTGCCATCACAGTTGTCTGGCGTCCACGACGTTTTTCACGTCTCTATGTTGAGGAAGTGTGGATCAGACATAGTTCCCATTATTGATTGGCAGCCATTGGAGGTTCGTGAGGACGCTTCTTACAATGAGCAGCCAGTCCGTATCCTTAATCGGAAGGAACAAGTCCTCAGAACCAAGGTCATTTCGTTGGTGAAGGTGCAGTGGGGTCACCATTCTGTAGAGGAAGCTTCGTGGGAGTGTGAGGCCGAAATTCGAGAGCGTTATCCTCATCTCTTTGATGGTTGATCATGTGATGTATTTTGTATGCCATCTCCGATTCTATATAATGATGTTATGTCGCTTCCTCTTCATGAGTAATGCTTAGTTGCGATGCTTGTGTAAATTTTGAGGATAAAATTTTTATAAGGAGGGGAGAGCTATAAGACCCGTACTTGGTCCGTACCTTTCCGTAGACTTCTGCAGTCTTACAGGTCGAATTTTGGCAACCTTCGACCCTTAACCGATATCGACGCGCGACCCTAATTCATGTGCCGACAACCCGAGTCGACTCAACCCGAGACCAATACCATAGCGACCGCGCCGTCGTTGTGGTCCCGATACCGCGACTCGCACGCTGAGGCGATACCCTGGTCAAGAGATATGGGTCAACGTTCGGTGTGAGAAAATGCCGTGCGTTGCGAAACCCAAGGGAATCTCTATGATGTGTCACATCAATCACATCAATCCCATCAATCCATCACATGTCAAGTACACATCACTTTATTACATTTTTCCAAGCAACCACAAAAGTCTCCTAAACCCATACCTCTCTTACACAAAAAGTCACAAAAGTCTTCACCACCCATACCTCTCTTACACAAAAGCCTCAAAAGTTAAGTTTTTCTTACACAAACATCACTCACCACATCCATCTATCACTCTCTCTCTCTCCCTTTACATCACTCTCTCTCTTTTTCTCTTTCTCATTTCAAAATCCCAAGCAACAAGAGCCCCCACGTATGAAAATTTTCCAACTCTCCTAAGCTCCAAGTGGCCCACCTCTTCATCCCAAAATCTCTCATCTCAACCCTCCATTCTTCATCTCCTCCATTGAAGTTGAAGCTAAGGTGCCAAGGAACCCCTAGGAGCAAGAAGATCGGACGGTGGGTGCTAGATCATTCTAGTTTTTCTTGTTTTTATGGTGGACCAAGTGAGGCCCACCGATCAACGGTGTGGATCTCACTTGGGACCCTAAGATAAGGCCGATGGCCTACTCGGATCATCATGATCATTCCATGATGGGACCATTCTCCATGGATCCCATCATGATGTTTATTTTCTTTAGAAAGGTCATCTAGACCATCCATATTGGTGGGAAAGGATCCCCATCGTTGATCTTCAGTTTTGATGGTCACGTGTGCAAAATGACCCACTTGATGTATGATTTCACGTAAAGGAGGGCCCATAATGATGGGGTCCCTCCATCACAAGCCGTGTCCCACTCTCCATGTCTCTCTCTCTCTTTTATTGCTTTTATTTTATTTTATTTTATTTTTATGTTATAGGATTGTGGCCCACTTGAATGGATCCCACCTTGATGGAATTATTTTTATTCAAGTGGGGCCCACCTTAAACGTTAAACCCGTGTCACCCATCATGTGGTGGCCCACTTCATCAGGGCCCACCATTTTCAAAAAAAAATAAAAATAAATCATCCAGCGTCTGGGACGCTGGACGTTTCAAGGGAAAGAAGAAAAAGGAAGAAAGAAAAAGAGGAGCTTTTGGGTGGTCCCCTTGCATAGGCCCCACCCTGATGCATCGTTCTAATCCAAGCCGTCTATCCTCTTACCTACAGCATTTTAGCCGTTGGGTAGGAGTTTTGGACTGATTGGAAGACCTGGTGGGCCGTAGCGTCAAAAATTCATCCTCACCATTTAAATGTCATTTTTCTATTTTATTTCACTTTCTAAGTGTTTTAAAATCCAAACTTTAGACTCATTTGGACGGCCTCAGGCCACTGATCGCAATGGCCGGGACAGATTTCATTTTAGCGGGCCCCACGTGAGAAAAACCCTGGGAAAAATGGATTTTTCCTTTTTTTTTTTGTAAAATGCATTGGCAGAGGCTTTGCCTCTGCCTCAGACAACGGCCAGCGGCTGCACGTAGGCGCGTGAAGCCTTGTATTTGTGGGCGGACGAACGTGGGGGAGGGTGCCCACGGCCCTACGTGTGGGCCCCACTATAATGTTTATTTGTTATCCCACCCGTTCATTAAGTGGGCCACCCCAGTGGTGGGCCCCCCTCCAAAAATGAGGCAGATCCAAAACTTAGGTGTCCCACACCACGTGAAACAGTGTGAATTGAATTCTACCGTTGAAAAGTTTTTGGGGCCCACAGAAGTATTGGATCAAGCTGAAATTTATATTTTCCCTTCATCCAGGTCAGAGTGACCTTATGAACAGCTTGGATGGCAAATGGACATTTCCATGGGCCCCACGTGGAGCCCACAGTGATGTATGCATTTTATCTCCACCGTCCGCTGGACGGTGGAGCCCAGAGAGATGGGGTGACGGTGGAGCCCTCTGGGGCGTGCGTGCATGCGTGCGTGCGTGTGAGCATGCAGAGTGTGTGCGTGCTGTGTGGGTGTGCATGCGTGTGTGGGTGTGTACATGTATATATATACATATATACTTATATATACTATATGTAATATATGTACATATTATATACTGTTGTAATAAATATGATGGTAGGCCCTCATGTGGACCCCACCCTTGATGCATGTGATGCATTAATACCGTCCATCCATTGATTTGTAACAGGTCTGTGGGCTAGGCCCATTTGATTTATGAAATGCTTATGGGCTAGGCCCATTTGACCCATTTAGGCTTAAGAACTTAGGTCCACTTGATATGTTGCAAGTCCATGGGTCTAGGCCCATTTGATGTACTTCAAGGCCCATGAAATTGGACCCTTTTGTTGAAATTTTAAAGCCATGGGAGTAGGCCATTTGATATATGTAAGACCTAGGGGTTTAGGCCCACTTTGATATGCATGCAAGCTCATGGGTTAAGCCCATTTGAATTGTTTAAGGCCTAGGGATTTAGGCCCATTTGACTCATATAAGGCCTATGGGTTGAGGCCCATTTGATGTACATGTGGGGGGCCTAATTGGTGTGGCCCATTTGATACATATTAGACTCATGTGACTAGGTCCAATTGATGCAATCTAAGGCTCACGGGTTATGGCCCATTGCAATATACCTAAGGCCCATTGGTGTGGCCCATTTATGTGGCCATCTGATGAATAAAAGGCCTATAGGACATGGCCCATTTGATATATATATGAAAAGCCCAATGGGATAAACCTAAGGTCCATTGCAATGTGTAATCCCAATACCGATTATGTAGCGATGTTTAAGGAGATCGTGCCTGGGAAGCAATGTTGGTTTGACGTCCACATTGCGAGCGTAATGCTGGTTGGATGTCCACATTACGACTCTCCTTAGGGACCATTACCGGGTCGTACTTGGTGTGTATAGACCGTCCAGGCCCATCTGCGTTGTAAGAATGGTTCATCACTCATTTACTTGTTAAGTATAGTTTCATGACCGATGATCATACGCATCATATGTGTGCTTGATATGAGGATTGACTGATCATAGCATATGCCTTCGGGCAGGTTGTTTATGGGCTCCTGGTTAGGCAGTGTTGCCCTACATGAGCGCACGATATGCGCAGGATTGGTTGCATGACTGGATAGCGTGATTCATGCATTCCGCATTTGTGTGACATGGTTATTGTATGCACTAGCGACATCAAGGCCGTAACCTCCACTGACAGATCGTGGTTGGCAGGATTGGATACCGAAAATCTTATTCTACATGGGGTACTATAGATATCCCTGGGTGAAAGTCCCTAAACCCTTATGGTACCAAGAGGTTGCTCGAACGTCTAGACCGAGTGGGTAGATGAACGTTGAGTGCCGATTACTAGACGGTTACGCTCTCCACTATGTCGTGGTCGGTTATAAGGGGGTGCGGCCTTACCCGCCTGAGAGTAGGGGGCAATTCTAGGCTGAGTTTGACCAGCTCGAGGAATGGGTCCGCTATCGACGAGTCGCGCCCGATATTGGCAGACGGATAGTGAGGTATCTTCCACTTACCTTATTGCACGCGATATGGCGACAATCTGGTTTAGAGTGTACTAGACCCCGGTGATATTCCATATCTGAGTTGTATTGATGGGTGGACATAGATGAGGACCTGTATGCTTGAGTTGCATCGCATATAGCATGGCCTTTGGATGGCCGATACCATTTATGCCTTGCATTGCATAGCCTTGGTATGGCTCATGATGTTATGGTTTCATCTGCATATTCCGCATTACTCTGACATTGCATGTTCATATTACTACCTTGCGCACACACTTTCACCACCCTTTAAGCTTTCTGTAAGCTTATGCACTACCGTTGCGTGCAGGTGACGTTGGATCGCAGCAGCGCTGAGGCAGGAGCACGTTGCTGATCATTTTGAAGTTTTTGATCTTTACCACTGTATTTCCCTTTATGCTCATTGTACTTGTAAAGTTTTTGATCATAGTGAAAATGTAATGGATTTCTTTGTTGTTGTTTGTGGGTTATGCCTTTGGTTATGCTTATTACGAATCAAACTGACGTTGAAAATTCTCCTCGTAGCATCCCAGGATCGAAACCTGGCGAATGGGAGCTAGGAACCGAGAATGGGGTTCTACGGAGGCTGTCGGTGATCGAAAATTTTGTGACCCCGATTTCTGAGTTTGGGGCGTGACAGTGAAAATTTATAAAACTCTCTTGGTACCAAAGGACGCCCCAATGTCGAAATCGAGTGGATATACATAAGCGCTCGATTGCCAAATACCAGGAGGCTGCCTCTCCCACTGTGTCATGGTCGGTTAGGAGGGGGTGTGGCCTTACCCGCATGAGGGAATAGGCATATCTTGGCTGAGTTTGACCAACTTGAGGAATGGGTCCGCTATCGAAGAGTCGGGCAGGTATTGGCAGACTACTGGCCAAGTGGATAGTGAGGTCTCTTCCACTTACCCAGTTGTGCACTTGATGGGGCGATAGGTGATGTAGAGTGTACTAGACCCCGGTGATGATCCCAAAGAGGAACCGTACTGATATGTGGACTTACTGAGCAAGAATTGCATATTCATTCATTCATTCATTCACTATCCACTCCGGCTGGTGGTGCGCAACTATTTATTACACGTACCTTCCCATGGCTAGGATTTTAGTTGGGCGCACGACTAACATGAGACCAGGAGTTTACCACATTGAGTCTGACTATCTAAATTTAGGTATGAGACTGGTTTGGATAGAAGTTCCTTGTGATGGAACTCGTAGCCTGCGATACTACGTACTATCAGCTCAACCTCACACTCCAACTTGGTCATTTTATTCACATCGCATATTGCATCTGCATTCATATAGCATTTTGGGTCGTTATGTTTTCTACACTTATATGGCCTAGACGGACTTAGCAGGATTTATATATTACATTGTACCCTCGGCATCTGATATTTAACTCTCTATGACTCCTCATTTACATAGTTGATCTCTATTGCGTATTCTGATATTATATGACTTATGGACTTACCAATATATTTCCTCTTACTCTGATATCATATGATTCATGATCTTGTCGGTATTTTCGCTTACTCTGATTACTCAGATATTGCATACTTGGCACTTATCTTGTGCACACACTTTCACCATCCTCTAAGTTTTCTATAAGCTTATGCACGATAAATGCATGCAAGTGGCATTTGGTTACAGTAGTGTTAAACTTGGAGCGTGCAGCTGTCTTCTGGAGCTTTGATTTTTTACATATGTATTTTCCTTTCAACATGGTATTCAAATGTTTATATTAATAGATATATGATGATGATGTTATCTTTGCAATTTGGGTAAACTTGTGGTTATGCTTATTATGAGACAAAAGCATGTTATAAATCCTACTTGTAGGATCCCAGGATTGGAATCTAGTGTATGGACGCTAGAAGCCGAGAATGAGGTACTACGGACGCTATGACACTGGGTTAGGCAATTGGAATTCATATGAATTCAATTTCTGGGTTTGAGACGTGACATAGAATGTCGTCTTCTACTCATCACCAAGTTAGATACGAATTTGATAGTACCCGCTCCTTAGTTCTAATTTAGAGAACACCTTAGCCCCTTCCATCATATCGAGTATGTTGTCCAACTATCGTATTGAGAATCAATATTTGATGGTAATTTTGTTGATTATATGGTTGTCGACACACATGCACTAGCTTTTATCTTCTTTTTTTTTTTTACGTTAATAACGCTATTACAACATATGTGCTCATGTTCTCTCTTAAGAGACCCTTACGGATTAATTCCTCCACTTGCCCTTAAAGTATCTTACACTCCTTCAGACTCATCTGATAAAGAGGGCAGTTGGGCAGGCTAGCCCAAGGGACGAGGTCTATGTGATGTTGGAGTCTCTCATAGGGGGCAACTCATTAAGCAAATCTTCATGCCAGACTTCTTTGAATTCGTTTAGCAATAGTCTTAAACTTGAAGGAATGTTTGAGGATTCTGATTCCTCGCCCTTCACCACTACGGTGTATACCCCACCGGTTTCTTTGGATTCCTTAATGAAATCTCAAATGATTAAGGTAGAATTTTCCTCCACTTTAGAGGCTTCAAGGTGGTTCTTTGGTGCCATGGGGGCAAAGATTAATTTTCGACTATCCTTGACGAATATATAGACATTTTTTCATCCTTGATGGGTCACATCACGATCTGACTACCAAGGTCGACTAAGTAACATATGGCATGTTTCCATATCGACCAGGTCACAAAGTGCTTGATCTTTATAATTTTTGCTAATTGAAAATGAGATAGTACATTGTTTAGTTACCTTGGTCTTATTCACCTTTTTTTATTCAGCCAATTGAGTATGGGGAAGGATGTTTTGTCATTAGTAGTTGCAACTTGTCCACTTTCACTCTTGAGACAATGTTCTCGCTACTACTACTATCTATGATCAAATCATAAACCTTTCCATTGATAGTGCACTGCGTACAGAATATATTGTGTTGATGTAGATGTAATTCCTTCCGTCGAGTATACAGTAATCGCCTCACAACTAGAGATTCACCACGATCATCGACCATCAATTCATTGTCATCTACTATTTTCTCAATGGCCTTGTTTATGTTCATCAAAGATAGGGTCTTCTTTTGTGGCCTCACATTCAGTGCTCCCTTCGTTTATGGTCAAGTGTACTGCGGGACATTGAGGACAGGTGTTTAATAAGTGGCTCGGTTGGCCACAGCAGTAACAATTGTTCGACCTTAGACGAACGTAAGGATTCAGAATTCTACTCAGGCCCGTTGTTGTAGGTGCTACACGCTAGGCCTAGATATGTCGCTCCTCATATCACAGTTTGCGGTTGTAGGAGGTTGAGGACGTTCTCCTACTGATTCTTTTCCTCATGCCAACACTGGATCCTGTGCGGGACCCATTATAAGGGGTTGATTTGAAGGATAAGACTAATTTGAAACTCTTGCAGGCTGTATTTCTACCCTACCTACCAACTAAACCGCTTCATCCATGGTCCTAACTAGGTGCATTTGAACCCGATCCTAAATTGTCGATCATAACCCTCCTATAAATCTGTCACCTTTTGTGACTCAGATTTTGACAGATCATTTTGTGTTGCCAACCGCTGAAATTCTTCAGTGTAATCTGTGACGATTTGATTTCTTTGTTGGTAATTCTAGTATTGCTGGAATAATATCTGCTCATAATCACTGGGGAGACATCGTAATCGAAGAAGACGTCTCATCCATGGCCATGATAAGATGGGCACATTGTTCTAGCGGGCTCATGAGAGTTGTAATTGCTCTCACCATGCAAAAGCATTAGATTTTAATTTAATTACTAATTTTACCTTTTTATGATCTAACACGTCCACATAATCAAAATATCTCCCTACTTCTGCTAACCAATTGAAGAAATATTTTATGCATAATAAACCATTCAAATTAGAAAGTTCAGCCTTACATCGACAGTCTCTTTCAACACAATTTAGATGGTCGCCTCCATGAACTGGTCATTAGGCAAAACCTTCATTAAGGTCCTTGTCGCTAGAACTTGAATCATTTGGTATATTCATATGGTTTGCCACTTGTAGTGCTCTATGAAAATTGGGATTGTACTGTATAGCAACCACTAGTGATGAAGCAACCATAGGCGGCGGAGCACTAAAGTAGCGCATCCGCAAGATGGTCGAGGGTTGCCTGCAACCCTTGCTTGGTCAACTGACTCTCTCGGTGGAAAACTTTCATTCTTTCCACAAAATCACAAATTCTTTAATCATCTTCCATAGGATTTTTACTTATACCTTTGTTGTTTGCGATCAGCTCGAGGGGAATCTTCGTCTTGATACCAATTGATGCAGGGATGAATGTGACGAGGTCGAGCACCGTCTTCCTCAAGAGGATAACTATCCCAAATCCACAGAACTTCTCTGGACTCCTCATAGAGGCTTCTCGAATCCATGAGAAAGAAAGAAAGATTAAAAATAATAAATTATAAAATTCAAAATTGATTAATGAATGAAATAAACGAGTTCACAACCCTTTAAATAGGAGTACCAAGCAATGTGAGAGAAATCTGAAGCAAACTACAACTAAAACTCCTAGAATTTGCAACTTACTATTTATAGATAGTCGTGATGTCTACTAGTGCGCAAGGTTTTCGGCCAAAAAATAGTAAGTGTCCTATTTGGCTTTGCCAAACTGTTCTCCTAATTATTCTAAGCTCTTTTAACGTTGGGCGCAACTCCTAAAGCCCAACGAGTGAAGAGTTATAATCAAACTAAAACTTACTATTTATAGTAAAGATGAAATTAAAATAGGGAAACGATCATCAATCGGGGGGTATTTCACAAATTCAGCTTGCACAACTTGGCATAGTAAGGTTGGTTGGCTAAATTAGCTTGTTCTACCTCAAAATCATATATTTTACGCCCAATAACTCATTTCGAATTGTGAGATACACCTGATGTAAGGTCCGATAGTTCATAACACTTCTATCGTCGACCGGGACTCTTCTGATCCATCTTGGCCTTGAAATTTTCCAAGAGCCACTCTACATTAGGTATCCATTACATTAAATGTCTTATCAATATTGATACATATAGTTAAATTAGAATTAATTTTTTCTTAAAGGAAGATGTGAATAAATGCAAATGAGCAATAAAGCAAAGGAGCAATAAAGCAAATTTTTCAGTAGAATACTACATACAATATTCTCCTCTGGACTTGGTAAGATGTAAATGGACATAGACAAGATAATTTCCTAGGAAAGCGTGCAATAAGTTGCTAGAGAAGATATTTTCTTATACACACGGTGGAATGTAAAAGGACACTTCTTATACACACGGTGGAATGTAAAAGGACACACTTAAGTGAAGGCTTAAGAGACTTGAGCGCGAATGCACAACCAAGACAATGATCTTTCATGACACATACCATAAATGAATGTCTACATGAAGTTAATGACGGGCTAGAAGCACAAAGATTATATGGAGCCATTTTGAATAAAGAAGTGTAATCAGCTACATCTGCTAATAGATTGGATGATTGATCTAAAAGATCATGGTGTTTGCATGCAAGCCACTACGTCTGAAAGACTACAAAATTCAGCAGACAACAAAGAGCTCTAGGCCCTATGTCAATCCAAAACAACTCTTGTACAACGTAATGCTGCCTAGCCTTCACTTGCCATAGACACCTTAGTTTATATTCAATCTTAACTACTCCACTGCTAGTCAACAAAATGCTGCAGAAAGCAAGGATCAATTAAATTACTCTACCCTATGTCCCCGATCACACCATTGGACTACTAAGAATATCTTTAAGTCTCAAATAGATGGCCAATGAAGTCTTCTTGCTTGCGTGCTTAGAGATACCGTCGCTGCCTCACCTACAATGCTCAGTTTCATAACCAACAAATTGTCGTTATCCACAATTATCTCTCCTACAAACAGTTAGTCAAATCATGATAGTCTTGCCCATGAAGGGAGGTTTCGAGTAATGAATGAGAGTCATTCCCGCAACTATCTTCCAACAAAATTTGGTTTCAAGTGACGAAGAGAGTGCGTGTGTTAAAAAAAAAAAAAAAAACTTTCTTGCTAATGAAGTACGTGGTTAGGTGAAGAACAAAATATCATTCTTAATGACTATCTCGTTTATGAAGCTCAGTGGTGCGGGAAAATGTCATTAATGACCGTCTCACTCATGAACCCCAACTATGCAACAAACGGACTATTGAAGATCGGCTTGCCATTAGTTGCCTTGCCTATGAAGCCTAGATCATTCTATTCGAGTAATGACCGTCTCACTCATGAACCCCAACTATGCAACAAACGGACTATTGAAGATCGGCTTGCCATTAGCTGCCTTGCCTATGAAGCCTAATTCATTCTATTCGAGCAATGAATAGATGACCATTCTCATGATTCATGATTATCTTACATAACAATGTTTGGCCGTGTGACAAATAAATTATCATCTCTTTACAACTATCTTGTCATGAAGTCAGCTGAGCACGCGATCCAACTTTCTTGCCATGTAGTCTAGTATTTTAGCAAACAACAAATAGATTATCATTAGTTATCATGTTTTACATTTATTTTTATTTTTTTATATCTTTTAGTCATTTATAGTTACAAATACGGTATTAATATTATCACCTTCGGACTCATTTTATCTGTTATCTATATTGCCATATCGTTGAATAGGTGAGCTATTGCACATTTAATTGAAAATCCTTTCACTCGAAAGGTAGAAGGATAAACCTTTTCCCTCCCAAATCGCATAATCACATATCTAATCTTAAATCGTCTATTTCAATATTTAGGGTCATAAGGTGTTCCGTTCAATTAGAACTGCATTCAGCTCCAATACGCTCCTCACATGCACAGCGTGTAAAATAAAATTTGAGCAAAACACTGTAAGTTACATGAGAAGGATAACTTAGCGTGTTAAGTGATGTTGCGTGATGAACCACTATTATTTAAATGGCTTCAACCCTAACCAGCCAGCTGGGTGGTTCTGGGTCACCATCCAAGCCAAGTCCCATGCACGCGTGAATAAAATAGGATTAACATAAAAATACCAACCGGCGGTTGACACATTCGACATACATTCATGAACATCTCAAGACAAATCGGCTGAAGAATAGGGGTTTGCTTATCCACATCCGAAAAGGTAACAGATGGACAGTTTTCTGTACATTTATGCCAATCGTCTGATAATCTACACCGTCAATCTGATGGTCCCCATCGTTGATGGAGAATCTCCTGAAATTTTTCTAAAATGGGAAAATACCTACATTTAGATACTTCGGAATGTTTTACATTGAATGTGGCGATGTGGCAGCATTTTCAGCTTCATATCTTTTTATGAGACAGACATTGAGTTTAAAAACTCCAATCGAAATATCTTTGTACAGATACCCAATTCACGAGCCGATCTAATCTATGGTTTGGATGACCGTCACTTGGTCCCAGTGTAATAGAATCTGACACGTCGAACATCTGCGCATTTGATTATTAGCCTGAGCTTTTAAACCATGCTAAGAAACGAGAAATTTCCGACCGACCTATTTATGGCCCATTCCCGATACGAAGCCCACCTCATTTTACTTTTCAAGAATAAGCCCCGAATGTACGGACGCCTTCCAAAAGGTCGAAGACGCTCCCTACTTCTTCGAGGACGAGCGCTGACGCTCCTCGAACTCTGAGTTGTACGAACGGTTTAAAGGAGATCAACGTTACATGGGCCCAACAGTTATGTATTTATTATATCCACGACGTTCATCCATATTTTGAGATCATTTCCGAGCATTATCCAAAAAATAAATAAATTCATATCTAAAGATCAACTGGACCACACCACAAAGAGCAGCAGAAAATTGAATTTCTCCATTGAAACTTTTGTAGGCCCACCGTAACATTTATTTTCCATCCAATCTATTCATAAGGTAACAAAGACCTGAATGATGAGGAAAAACAAATATCATGATGATCCAAAACTTCCGTGACCCCTAAAAGGGTTTCAACGGTATACGTTCAATTACCCACTGCCTTTTACAGTGTTTTCCAATTAACAGTTAGATCTATCTTATTTTTCGTCCCAAGCCTTAATATTAACGCGTTAAATAGATGGACGGTTTGGATATAACACCGACCTCATGATGAGACCCACAAAAACAATACAGATAAATAAAAAACAAACCACACGCTGCCGCGGCACTACAGCCGGTTTGGTGGCAGTCTAGCAGATTTTTATTTTCTATTTTTTTAAATTACGCGGAGAACTTTGTTTCCCTTGCATTTTTCTTAAATACATACCTATGTAAATATATATATATATATATATATATATATATATATATATATATATATATATATATATAAAATTATTTTTCTCTCTTAATTCATTTCTTTTTCTATTTATTTAACAAGCATATTTTGTAAATTAAAATGAGTTACGTAATGTACCATATATGATTTTGGGTAGGAAAAGTAAATTTAGCCAACATAGTAATTTTTCAAGATTTCATCCAGTAGATGGTTAAAATTCCACTTCATGGTCAATTCACTTCACTTCATGGCCATTTCCACACACTTTGCAGTTATTTCAATTCACTTCACCGTCATTTCCATGCATTTCATGGTCATTCCCGGCGATAGCGTGTTGATTCACAATCAATTCGATGCACTTCACAGTCAATTCACTTCACTTCATTGCCATTTCCACACACTTTGCGGTCAATTCACTTCACTTCATCGTCATTTTCATGCATTTTACGGTCATTCCTGGCGATTCTGTGTTCATTCACGATCAATTCAACGCACTTAACGGTCAGTTCACTTCACTTCACGGCCATTTCTATGAACTTCGTGGTCAATTCACTTAACTTCACCATCATTTCCATGCATTTTACGGTCAACCCTGGCGATTCGGTGTTGATTCACGGTCAATTCAACGCACTTCATGGTCAATTCACTTCACTTCAAGACCATTTCCACGCACTTCGTGGTCATTTCACTTCACTTCACCGTCATTTCCATGCATTTCACGATCATTCCCAGTGATTCCTTGTTGATTCACGATCATTTCACTTCACTTCATGGCCATTTCCACGCACTTCGCGGTCAATTCACTTCACTTCACCATCATTTCCATGCATTTCACTATCATTCTCAGCGATTCTATATTGATTCACGGTCAATTCAACGCACTTCATGGTCAATTCACTTCACTTCACGGCCATTTTCATGCACTTCGCGGTCAATTTATTTCACCGTCATTTCCATGCATTTCATGGTCATTCCCGGCAATTCAATGTTGATTCATGGTCAATTCGACGCACTTCACGGTCAATTCACTTCACTTCATGACCATTCCCACGCACTTCGTGGTCAATTCACTTAACTTCACCATCATTTCCATGCATTTCATGGTCATTCCCTGTGTTCCGTGTTCATTCACTGTCAATTCGACGCACTTCATGGTCAATTTGCTTCACTTCACAACCATTTCCACACAGTTCGCGATCATTTCACTTCACTTCACCCCTATTTCCATGCATTTCACGGTCATTCTCAGCGATTCCTTGTTGATTCACGGTCAATTCACTTCACTTCACGGCCATTTCCATGCACTTCGCGATCAATTCACTTCACTTCACCATCATTTCCATGCATTTCATTGTCATTCCCAGCGATTCCGTGTTGATTCATAGTCAATTCAACGCACTTCACGGTCAATTCACTTCACTTCACGGCCATTTTCACGCACTTCGCGGTCAATTTACTTCACTTCACCGTCATTTTCATGCATTTCATGGTCATTCCTGGCGATTCCGTGTTGATTCACGGTCAATTCGACGCATTTTACGGTCAATTCACTTCACCTCACAGCCATTTCCACACACTTCATGGTCATTTCACATCACTTCACCATCATTTCCTTGCAATTCACAATCATTCCCGACGATTCCATGTTCATTCACGGTCAACTTGACACTCTTCACGGTCAATTCCACACACTTCGTGGTCAATTCACTTAACTTCACCATCATTTTCATACATTTCACAGTCAATTTGATGCACTTCACTGTCAATTGACTTCACTTCACGGCCATTTCCACGCACATCGCGGTCATTTCACTTCCCTTCACCATCATTTCCATGCATTTCACAGTCATTCCAAGTGATTTTGTGTTCATTCATGGTCAATTCAACGCACTTCATGGTCAATTCACTTCACTTCACGGCCATTTTCATGCACTTCGCAGTCAATTCACTTCACTTCACTGTCATTTTCATGAATTTCACGGTCATTTCCGCCGATTCCATGTTCATTCACCGTCAATTCGACGCACTTCACGGTCAATTCACTTCACTTCACAGCCATTTCCACGCACTTCACAGTCATTTCACTTCACTTCACCGTCATTTTCGAGCATTTCACAATCATTTTCAGTGATTTTGTGTCCATTCATGGTCAATTCGATGCACTTCACGGTCAATTTACTTCACTTCATGGCCATTTCCACACACTTCACTGTCAATTCACTTAACTTCACCGTCATTTCCATGCATTTCACTGTCATTCCTGGCGATTCCGTGCTGATTCACAATCAATTCGACGCACTTCACAATCAATTCACTTCAATTCATGACCATTTCCACGCACTTCGCAGTCAATTCACTTCACTTCACCGTCATTTCCATGCATTTCACGATCATTCCCGATGATCCATGTTGATTCATGGTCAATTCGACGCACTTCACGGTCAATTCACTTCACTTCACAGCCATTTCCATGCACTTCATAGTCATTTCACTTCACTTCACCGTCATTTCCTTGCATTTCACGGTCATTCCCGATGATTCCGTGTTCATTCACGGTCAATTCGACGCACTACATGGTCAATTCACTTCACTTCACGGCCATTTCTACACACTTCGCCGTCAATTCACTTAACTTCACCATCATTTCCATGCATTTCACAATCATTCCCAGGGATTCCGTGTTAATTAACGGTTAATTCAACGCACTTCACAGTCAATTCACTTCACTTCACGGCCATTTCCAAGCACTTCGCGGTCAATTCACTTCACTTCACACCCATTTCCATGCATTTCACGGTCATTCCCGACAATTCTGTGTTGATTCACGGTCATTTCCACGCACTTTGTTTTCATTTCATTTAACTTCCCCATCATTTACATGCATTTCACGGTCATTCCCAGCGATTCTGTGTTCATTCACGGTCAATTTGATGCACTTCACGGTCAATTCTCTTCACTTCACGGCCATTTCCACGCACATCGCAATCAATTCACTTAACTTCACCGTCATTTCCATGCATTTCACAGTCATTCCCGGCGATTCCGTGTTCATTCACGGTCAATTCGATGCACTTCACAATCAATTCACTTCACTTCAAGGCCATTTCCACGGACTTCGCTGTCATTTCACTTCACTTCACTGTCATTTCCATGCATTTCATGGTCATTCCCGGTGATTCCGTGTTCATTCATGGTCAATTCGATGCACTTCACAATCAATACACTTCACTTCATAACCATTTCCCTGCACTTCGCGATCAATTCACTTCACTTCACCATCATTTCCATACAATTCACGGTCATTCCCAGCGATTTCGTGTTCATTCACGGTCAATTCAACGCACTTCACGGTCATTTCACTTCAATTCATGGCCATTTTCACGCACTTCGCGGTCATTTCACTTCACTTCACCATCATTTCCATGCATATAACGGTCATTCCCAGTGATTTCGTGTTCATTCAAGGTCAATTTGACGCACTTCACGGTCAATTCACTTCACTTCACAGCCATTTCCACGCACTTCGTAGTCATTTTACTTCACTTCACCGTCATTTCCATGCATTTCATGGTCATTCTCGGGGATTCCGTGGTGATTCTCGGTCAATTCGACGCACTTCGCGGTCAATTCACTTCACTTCACGGCCATTTCCGTGCACTTCACGGTCAATTAACTTCACTTCACGCCCATTTTCATGCATTTCACAGTCATTCCCGGCAATTCTGCATTAATTCATGTTCAATTCGACACACTTCATGGTCAATTTACTTCACTTCACAGTCATTTCCATGCATTTCATGGTCAATTCCCTCCACTTTAGGGTCATTTCCATGCATTTAACTGTCATTCCCGTCGATTCCGCGTTGATTCATGGTCATTTCCATGCATTTCACAGTCAATTCCCTTCACTTCATGGTCATTTCTACGCATTTCACGGTCAATTCGTTTCACTTCACCGTCATTTTCATGCATTTCACGGTCATTCCCGGCGATTCCGTGTCGATTCACTATCATTTCTAAGCATTTTACGGTCAATTCCCTTCACTTCACGGTCATTTCCACGCATTTCACAGTCAATTCGCTTCACTTCACCGTCATTTTCATGCATTTCATCGTCATTCCTGACGATTCTGTGTTGGTTCACGGTCATTTCCATGCATGTTACAGTCAATTCTCTTCACTTCACGGTCATTTCCATGCATTTCACGGTCAATACACTTCACTTCACCGTCATTTTCATGCATTTCACGTTCATTTTCAACGATTCCGTTTAGATTAATGATCATTTCGATGCACTTCATGGTCAATTCCCTTCATTTCACAGTCATTTGTATGCATTTCAAGGTCAATTCGCTTCATTTCGTGGTCATTTTCATGCATTTCACAGTCATTCCTGGTGATTCTTTGTTGATTCACGGTCAATTCCCTTCACTTCATGGTCATTTCCATGCATTTCACGGTCAAATCAATCCACTTCACGGTCATTTTCATGCATTTCAGGGTCATTTCTGACTATTCCGTGTTGATTAATGGTCATTTCCAAGCATCTCACGGTCAATTCCCTTCACTTCATGGTCATTTCCATGCATTTCACGGTCAATTCGCTTCACTTCACGGTCATTTCCATGCATTTCACGGTCACTCCCGTCGATTCCGTGTTGATTTACGGTCATTTCCATACATTTTTCATGGTCAATTCACTACACGGTCATTTCCATGCATTTCACAGTCAATTCACTACACTTCAATGTCATTTTCATGCATTTCACGGTCATTTCTAGCGATTCTGTTTAGATTAACGGTCATTTCGATACACTTCACAGTCAATTCCCTTCACTTCACGGTCATTTCCACACATTTCACGATTAATTCGCTTCACTTCACGGTAATTTTCATGCATTTCACGGTCATTCCTGGCAATTTCATGTTGATTCACTGTCATTTCATGCATTTCATGACCAATCCCCTTCACTTTACGATCATTTCCACGCATTTCACGATTAATTCGCTTCACTTCATGATCATTTCTAAGCATTTCATGGTCAATTCGCTTCACAGAAAAATATATGTATAACAAAATTATCCATGGAAAAAACAAAAAGTACACAAGTGGATGTGGGGCCAACCAAAATCATAAACATTGAGTGTGGGGCCATTTTTTTTTAAAAAAAATGGGCGGCAGTACCACACCCGGGCGGCACTACTGCACAGACGTCTAGAGGTTGGCGGTTTTGCCCCTTGGATTTATTTTTAATGGCTACGGATATTGCTACGGTTTTAATCCGTAGCCATAGTACCGCAAGTGGGGACATTTCCAATATTTGCCAAGTCGTCCGTATAGCTGGGGGCTTACTCTTGAAAGGTAAAATTAGGTGGTTTCATCTCGGAAAGGAGCCATAAATGGGGTTGTACATTTGGAATTTCCTCGTAAGAACAGTCCAGAAGTGGAAATCCAATAGAAAAATGACAGTTGACTGTGAACACCTCCGAGGAAATTTCCATTGTATACATCCAATGAGAAATGCCAAGTGCACTCTCATACGTCGAGATAAGGAACATGCGTGGACGATTTGAACCGTTCTTTAGGAAATTCCCACACCAGTTTTCAAAACTCGGGCGGATCTGTTCATGAGGTTGGCCACGTGTGCACATAATTTGAACATTGGTCATTTTTCTTGAATGATATTTAATTTATACGCGTCTGCCACACCTGGGGACGACCATTTAAGCTTCATTTTCAAGGCATTGAATCTACTTGGTGGGGATCTCCAGATGAGTGGATTTCGCCGGGCACACAGGCTCCACTTTCCCACGCGTACAGAGAACTACCCTTTTTTTTTTTTTTTTTTTTTTTGGGTAATTTTGTCAGAAAATTTCACCAAGTAGCCGATATTGCAAGAAAATAGTTTCGAGGCTGCACACTTATCAAAACATTCTTTAAAAGTTTAATTCACCTTTTGAAGAGTCGTGCACGCTTCAAAATCCATGGCATCTGCCTCATATATGAACCGACTTGCGTTTGTCACATTGCCATGACATGTTTATGAAATCTACATCAACTACTTAATTGTGTGAATCAATTTTAAATGTAGGTCTAAATATGTCTTTATTCTTGATTTAGATGGACCAAATTATTAGAAAAGGTATATAGGACAACAATCACCCTCCAAACTTTTTATAACGTTATAGTGCCCATTTGAATCATAGATTTTCTTGAGTTTTAGAGACCAGACTTAGGTTTTGGTGTGGCATCTATTGATTTGAGCAGATATCACATAATTATCACAACGGACTTGAGAAAAAAATCAATGGTAGGCACCTCTTTCCAAGTTGTTTCCTTTGATGGGGGTCATCTGAATCACGGTTAAACTTAATTTTTTGGCCTTAGATCTAGCATGGGATTAAACATCTAATAACCAAAGTGGATTTTCAGTACACATCATGGTGGGCTGGAGGCAGAGTCTCATTTTTTATTTTTATTTTTAATATAGAAAAAGAAATCTCATTCAAACAGCCGGGAATAGTGTAGGAACAAGGATGTCTGGTGTTGTAAAACTTATTTGGCTCCTCATGTTTTATGTGTTTTACCTACACCTTTTCATCCAATTTTTCATATCATTTTGGGCCATTAGCCCAAAACTGAGGTAGATCCAAATATTGGGAGGACTGCACCATCAGAAATAGTGGTCATTGTAGGCCCACCATTAAAATTTTCTTTGGAGGCTACAAAGGTTTTGGATGAAGCTGATATTGTGTTTTCCTTTAGTCAATGTCTGTGTTACCTAATCAACATGTTGGATAGAAAATAAGTATTATAGTGGGCTTAAAAGTTTTTAATGGTGAGCGTTCAATCACCACTTTCTTGTGGTGTGGTCTGTATGAAATTTGGATCTACCTCAACTCAGGCCCTCAAATGATATGGAAAAATGGATGGACGGCATAGATGAAACACACATCACGGTGGAGTTGACAGAACTTTTCCAGCACCACACATTAATTTTGTCTAAGTTGTGTGCTACACAAAGCGGTATGTGTTCTATTGTTACACCTGCCCCACCCTAATTTTTGGCAGGACTCACCTGATGTGTTTGTAAAAGCCACTTTGATAAGACGATTTGTAATTCCATCGTAGGCATATAGATAAAAATCATACTTACACGAGGTTCACACTGGCCAAAGGTTAGCAGAGAGACATTTACTTTTGATATTTTTTTATTAGCATGCCATGATGATGATATGAAATCAACTTGAACCATTATATGCCTTACAAAAATTTAGTTATAGGCTCAAGACAATCCTTGATTCAAATGGGCTACACTAAGGGAAATTATTTGGAGGGTGAGCATAGCCCCTTATTGTTGCAAGATGTCTTAAATCTGAGTCCTTTCGCAACTGAGATGCGAAAGGGTCCTTTCGCAATTGGGATGCGAAAGGGTCCTTATGCAACTGGGATGTGAAAGGGAAGTTTCTTAAACTATAAATAGGTGTTCCTAGGACTTTTCTAAGGTATGAGAAATAATTTTAAAGCTTTCTAAAAGGGTTCTAGGGAAATTAAATGGTGTAGCAAGGGTGAGATTAGAGGTTATTCGAATCGGGTAAGTCCCCTCTCTTTGTAATTTCTATTTTCATAGTGGAGATCTGTAGCTTTATGCCATGGTTTTTTCCCGCAAGAGTTTTTCACGTTAAATCTGGGTGTTCTCTGTGTTCTCTTGTGTGCTTGGTGCCATTGAATTGCTATCCTAGATCTAGATCTGTGTGATTCCGCAGGTCAAAATTTCCAACAAGTGGTATCAGAGATATCGTTAGGGCACAGATTTGAATCTGAGGGATTATTAATAATGGCGAGCGCTAAGTATGAGATTGAGAAGTACTCAGGAAAAAGTAATTTTAAGTTATGGAAGGTTAAGATGATTAGTCTGTTAACCAAGCAAGGCGAAGATGGTGCTCTTGAGGAGCAGAAGTCTACTATGAATGATGTTGATTGGAATGCTCTTAATAAGAAAGCTTTATCATCGATCCATTTATGTCTCACAGATGAGGTTCTCTACAATGTCATGAGAGAGAAAACTGCTGCTGGTTTGTGGGCGAAGTTAGAGGATGTGTATAGGAAGAAATCTTCAGAAAATCGCCTACACTTGAAGCGGCAGTAGTATAACTTCAAGATGACAGAGGGTGGAGATCTGAAGGCTTACATCAGCAACTTTAATAAATTGGTTTGCAAATTGCTTGATATGGAGGAAGTGATGAAAGATGAAGAACAAGCATGTATGTTGTTGAATTCCCTCCTGACGTCCTATGAGGCATTAAAGGACACTATGTGTAGCATGAATAAAACCCTGAGTGTCGACAAAGTTATCTCAACCCTTCAAGGGAAGGCTATGAGACAACTGAACAGCGACATGTGGACATCTTCTGATGCAATGTTTACAGTGGGTAGGAATTCTGGACATGGTACAGGTTCTTCTGGTTCTAGATCCAAATCTAGGGGTAAGGGCAAAGGAAAGGTAAAGTGCTGGAATTGTGGGAAGGAAGGACATGTGAAGAGGGATTGTGAAAATCCTAAATCGAAGAGGGAAGATTCTAAGGCTTCATGCAGAGAGGCTAATATTGTCACGTCAGATGGATCGAGTGGATGTGATGGTGATGTTTCATCTGTGTTTTCGCTTAGACGGTCATACGATGATCGTAAGGATAAGTGGATGCTAGACACAGGGGCATCTTTTCACATGACTCCTCATCGGAGTTGGTTCACTAGCTACAGGGAGTGCGATGGTGGACAGGTATTTATAGGCAATGACATTGCCTGTAATATTGTGGCTGTTGGTTCTGTGCGCATCAGGATGTTTGATGGGGTGGAGTGTACCTTGACAGATGTGAGGCACATCCTGATTTGAAGCAGAATCTGATTTCTCTTGGTGGCTTGAGGCAAAAGGATGCAAGTACACAGGTATTGATGGTGCTCTTAATGTATCCAAGGGGGCACGGGTAATCATGAAAGCGCAATGACTCGATAACTTGTACAAGTTGATCGGGAGCACTTCAAAAGGTGGAGCTACGATGGATGTAGCGAATTCCACCTCTGCACGTGTGTGGCATGTTGGGCATGGCCACATGAGGGGGCAAGGTAGGAAGGTTGAGACACGCGAACAGGGATACAGAGCAGGTGGAGCAGCCACCTATGAGAAGAAACATACGGCATGATCGGGGGATATCGGCGAGGTACATGGACGACTCTAATATCGCAGGAGTATTCATCTTTTATTCAGATGGCTCTAGGTGAGCCTAGTACTGAGAAGTGAAAGGTGACTATGGGCGATGTGATGGATTCGTTGTACCAGACCGACATATGGGAGTGGGTGAAGCTTCTAGTGGGCCGAAAAGTGGTTGGATGCAGGTGGATCTTCAGGAGGATACAGCATAGATACAGAGCGAGGTTGGTGGCGATGGGTTATGCTCAGGGAGAAGGGATTGGCTTCTCAGAGATATTCGCGCCGACGGTATAGTAGATGTCTATTAGATTCGTGATTGGCACTGTTTGGCCAATGTGATCTTGAGTTGGAAGGAAAGATGTAGAGTCTGTACTTTTGAAAGGGAAAGTAAAGAGCAGATCTACATAAAGCAACCAGAGCGGTTCGAAGTTAAAGGGGCTGAGAAAAGACTTTGCAGGAGGTCGTGGTTCAACCTGTCGCCTAGGCAGTAGTTTGATTCCTTCATGGATGAAAGATCGAGGGGCTGCAAAGATGGTTCTCGGCATTAAGACTGAAGGAGGAGTAGGCTTTGGAAATCATAGGAGGAATATCTTATGTGTAGATATTAATCAAGGATGTGATGGGCCAGGTAAAGCCGGAGAGCGTTCCCTACGCGTCTCTCCTCAAGTTTTCCTCAGGACATGTCCTAAAACAGATTTGAAAAAGCAGGATATCTCATGAACCTTATTCGCATGCGGTTGGCAATGTATGTCATGGTCTGGATTAGACCGGTTATTTCACAAGCTATCAGTGTTGTGAACAAGTACCCCAGCAAGAAATATTGGGTAGCGGTGAGATAGTAAGAAGACTACGTCTTTTCTTTTGGAAAGACATGGGCAAAGGTAGTTGGGCATGTGGATTTAGATCCGGCAGACATGATCAACAAGAATGTTCCTGCAGAGAAGTTCAAGTTCTGTGCAACTTCTCTGGGCTTGACGATGGCGTAAAAGGAAGACGGAGTGTACAAGAGAAGCTATGATGTGATGTAAACATAAGAGAAGAGGTCAAAAAGCTACACGGTTAAAGATTGAAGACATGGTGGAGATTGTTGCGAGATGTCTTAAATCTGAGTCCTTTTGCAACTGGGATGCGAAAGGGTCCTTTCGCATCCTTTCGCAACTGGGATGCAAAAGGGTCCTTTTGCAACTGGGATGCAAAAAGGAAGTTTCCTAAACTATAAATAGGTGTTCCTAGGACTTTTGTAAGGTATGAAAAATAATTCTAAGGCTTTCTAAAGGAGTTCTAGGAAAATTAAAGGGTGTAGCAAGGGTGAGATTCGAGGTTATTCGAATCGGGTAAGTCCTCTCTCTTTGTAATTTCTATTTTCATAGTGGAGATCTGTCGCTTTGTGCCGTGATTTTTTTCCGCAAGAGTTTTCTACGTTAAATCTGGGTGTTCTCTGTGTTTTCTTGTGTGCTTGGTGCCATTGAATTGCTATCCTAGATCTAGATCTATGTGATTCCACAGGTCAAAATCCCTAACACTTATACCTTTTATATTCATTTGGTATACCTAAATAAGACCGGATGGTTTTTTAGCCCTACATTTAAAATTAGGTCGTGTGGTTGGTGGTTGGTGGTAGACGTGGATTTCAAAAACCCATCATTGTGGGGTCTACACATCTTCATTGCCAAAATGAGCCAAGGTGGATTCTCTCACAAGAGTAAAGTATAATTTTTCTCCCTCATCCATAGGTAGGGATGTTTTGCTAAATATCCAACCCTAAAGTATTTTCTCGTAAATGTGTATTATGAGTAATTTTTGGATAAATTATATATATATATATATATATATATATATATATATATAGAGAGAGAGAGAGAGAGAGAGAGAGAGAGAGAGAGAGAGAGAGAGAGAGAGAGAGAGAGAGAGAGAGAGAGAGAGAGAGAGAGAGAGAGGCTTTTGGAGTAGAAATTATGAAAATCCTATCATCCTTTCTTTCTTTAAAAATTAGTGAAAGTTTTAGACTTTTGAGGCCCACGTGGTATGTTTATAAAGTCCCACCCGTTCAGCATTTGCAACCTACCATGATGATCGCATGAATAAAAAAATCAAACCAATCAATTTATTAGATGGATCACACTCCAATTTAGATTTTTTTAGTGCTGTTTATTATTTTTAATGAATTGGTGCACCTTGTGTATGGATCTCTAATATTTTTGATTCGCCTGATAATCGCATTGGTATATACCTATTGGAAGTTGGATGTCTAAAGCATGCTACGTGGCCAGGCGGTTCTGGTTTCGGAAAAAATAAAAAATAAAAAAAGAGGAGAGTAATGTTATGGAATTTATATCACAAACATCATGAGAAGTTGGATTCTACTAAACAATGCCTCCAGTAACTGATATTTCAGTCTAGTTCTTTTTGGAAGGAGAAATTACAATACTGCCCTCTTTTGTTTTTAAATAACAAAGTAGAAAAAATAAATTGCAGGGCCCACATACAACCCGTCCAACATATGCTCACCAACATAACCATTAGAGCAAAAAAAAAAAAAAACGCAGATCATAAGGTGAGCAATTCATAAAAAATAATCTGTACCATTCAAAAATACCCAATGCAAGTGTAGCTCATCTAGTGATCTGATTGACATGATCTTTTGTTCGTATTATTACCTTGGTGTGGTGCATAAGTTTAATGGGTTGGATGTTATACAATAGCACGTGGACCCCACAAGTCTCGAGCTTCACTATTTTTAAAGAAAAATTAAATGATAGCAGTTTTGTAATTCATCCCTCAAAAGCACCTTTATGTAATTTCAACCCGTGGAGACATTAGTTGGTAAAATATAGATGGATTCGTTGGGAATTTGGCCTAAGAATCTTAATATTCTCTTTCGAAAATAAATCATTGCCCTATCATACGGCTCATCACTACAAGACGAAGGAACATCGCTAAAACACTAACTAATACCGGCGCTAGTCAAGCGCCGCTAAATGGAGATGTCGGTAAGATTGTCGGCGCTAGTATACTTTAGCGGCGTTTGTATGAGCGCCGCTAATTTAAAATCATTTTGCGGCGCTCGTTTAGCATATAGCGGCGCTTTTTGTGAGCACGGTATTTCTCACGGAAGCGCTGCCAGAAGCGTAAAACGCGCCGCAGATGTCTATAGCGCCGCTAAAAGTAATGTTGTGAACACTTCTCACAGAAAAGCGCCGCTCTTTGCTGTGAAATGCCCCATTAGGCCAATAATTCAATTGAAAACCCTGCAGTTTTTTTAATATTCGAAACATTAAAAATGACACCATACAATTAAAACTGAATATTAATTAAATTTTATATTACTTCAAAATAAAAAAATATAACATTTATTACAATATTGGCCCTACATTGATGCATGTGTGGCCACAATAACAAATGTACAGAGCTCAAACAAGGACTTTGGGCAGCTTTCATCATCTCATGAATTTTCAATTGTTTAATGGTTGTGCGGAGTTGGATGGATCCATCTGCGCATTGTGCACTATGCTAAGTTAATATACATAGATACAAACATGCATAAGCTCATTTTATGAGGAAAATATAGACTTATCTTGTAAATCATGAGATATATTATCATAATCACATCATTCACAAATTCAAGAGATATATTTACCTGTAAAGTATTTCTGCAGAGGTAGCATTCAGGCATAACAACTTTGGCAAGATGTGATGGTTGATATATGTGGCATACAAGTAACTCAAATTAATCTGTCAGCACCAACTTAGATGCATCATAATCTTCTAAAAGAAATAATCAATGCATCTCTAAGAGATAATCAATCAAAGAGCTGTTAATTCTAAAAGAAACAATGGTATGATATAAATCAAGCTCAGTGCAAGGGACAGTCAACAGACTACAAACCAAATGTTGATTCAGCAGGTTGCTGAGATTTCAAACAGTTGCAGTATGCCACAAGAGTTCCCTGTACATAGCATGAGTGGCGTCAAAAGGCTGAAGTGCTTGTAAGCCTAAATTTAGGCGCAATTGATTAAAATCCTGCGCACATGCCAAAAAAAAAAAAAGTCAAAAAGTAGCATTCAACAAATTGATGCATGGAAAACAATCAATCCTTTCATCCTTTGTCCTTAAAAAGTCAAAAACTATCAGGTGATAGAAATGCCCTGTGGGAAAAGAAGCCTGGGGGAGAATATCTAACTTTAGGAATTGGTCCTCAACCCCCTCAATTCAAGTGATAAAAGTGTAGTTGAACTTAATTGCAAAATGTCAACCAAATGACAGACACAAGCTGAAGTCTGTTGCATACATATGAAGGAATGTGTACGTGTACTATTGGATTGGTGCTCTCATTCCTCTCTGTGATAAAGAAAACATCTACAACATTCCATGTCAAAAACATAACAGAAACTTCGGGTTTGTATTCCTGGAGCTTGGACCATCAAGGATTCACCCCTGCATAAAGTTTGAGCCAAATGATAAATTAAATTAGATGTGTGTGCAAATGAATACCAAATGGCTCCTCCATTCCAGGAGACTACGAAGGATGCATTAAAGCAATAACATAATGAAAAGACATGAAAAGACAGATTAGGAATTAAAGGCATGGGCTCTTAGAGAAGATTTAAGTATTTATTCTAGAAATTTATTGGGGCCAGTAGCTGTTGAAGGGGCCTCTACAAATATTGTTTCTTTAGTGAACAATAGCCATTCAGAGCCACCAAACAAAGTTATCTTTTTTGTATGATGAAATCTAACAGACAGCCTCTAAGGTAATGATTTCATTTGTCCACGCACAGAGGTAGTAATGGCTTGGTTGAACAATCCTAACCTTTGATACATGAACACTTGTTAGTTATAATGGACCATTGGGTGTTTTTTATTTTATTTTTAACCATCTAATAAATTCCAGCCAATCTGATAGTTAGATAATCAAATGAGTATACTTTTTTCTTTTTTTTTGGGTTCATAATACATTTAAATTGGGGCCCATAATTGTGCAATTTAATTTAAATTATTGGAATGCCATTTATGCAATTTTTAGCAATTTCTATGGGCTCTTATTATTATTATTTATTATTTAAAGAGAATGCCTTCTTTCATGAAAAGACCATTAATTGTAAATGTTTTGAGGGTGATTGAAGATCTTTGTTTATATATCAATACATTCGTTTATATATCAATAGAGAAATATCATTTCACAAACAACTTAACAGAAGCATCACAGCTTTTTTTGTAAAAACACAAGGAACAGTGATATCTTTTACCTATGCCATGTTGCCTGTAACAATCAAACATCAGAGTCTGCTACACGCTTCCCTTCATCATAGCAACTCCTAACTCCTGCAAAACATGCAACATCATTCAACACGAGAGTGTTACATCCCAAATTCTAATAATTAATCATTAAAGAATCAACAAGGAAAGGCATCCACAAGGAAAAAAAAAAAAAACAGAAAATTGATTGCTAGAAAGAAGAGTAAACATACCAATTGGGTTAACATTTCCCCAATATACTCCTCCTTTTGGGGATGTTCAAGAGGATCGCCATACACCTCTGAAGTAGATGTCAGCAAAATCCTGTTGAAATTAAAAGTTCTTTCGTAAGAAACAAGCATACTTAAAACAATGCAAACAGCTTCTGGCAGTACTTCATGGTTCCCTGACATTAAATACATTATTTGAGAAGGGTCCCACAGATTCCTTGCTTGCATGTGCAAGCATTTTGGTTTATCTCAACTGGGTTTCAGTGTCCAACTTCATGGCTTCAGTCTGTTAAGGCTGATACTCGGAAAAAAAGAATCTGAGGGAAACTGAACCTCACCCATTTAGAAGGAAAAGCAGGAACAAAAAAACATGAGAAGGTTGCTGACCTGCATAATTAAGAAACCATGAGAACAACAATCGGATATAAACAAAGGCAACAGAAGAGGGGGGAAATCCAAATACTTCTGATGACACAAATTAACAGACAATCTTTCAAAGAGAAATGAAATAAAATCAGCTAAAAGGCCCATCAACTAATAGCCATAAACCATCACACAAAATTTTTGAAATAAATAATAAAAAACCAAGATATGTCATAGAGCCAGTTCGCAGAAATAGAAATAAAATAAAATAAAATAAGAAAAGAAAAGGAAATCCTTCTGCAACAGCAACAACAATGATGATGATAATGACCACATAAAGTAGTGCTTTAAAAGTAGGACCAGGATTCAGCCCATTTTTTATGGGCAGTTCAGTCCAACGAATGGTCAATGAGTCAGACCTGGTCTGACTCATTTCAGCCCCACTTGGGTCAAGCTCAACCCAAACCAAACAATTCCCTTTAGTTTTAATAAAGTTGCAAACCTGTATACATTCATTCAATGAATCCAACATGCTCACACAAATCTCAGTCTCGGGCTCCTGCATGCCAGTTGCAGTCCATGGAATATATACTTCAGTACGCATGAAAGATTGGATATCAATATATATTAGACAATGAACACAAAATACAGAGCTAAAGATGTTGAGTAGCTGTAAATGTGAGGATTACCTTATGTAAAGCTTCAACTAGAGCAGGAATTATGTAATCCGATAGCTGCTTGACATAGGGACTCATCACGACCTTGTGCTTGCCCCTTCTCTACAGCTAACTTCGCTGAGCGTAATAGCTCCAGCATGGCTGGGTATAAATATATGGACCATATCAGAAACCTAAGGAAATTTAAAACAAATCCTGCTTCATGAAACCTCAGCAATTCCATTGCATAGCTAGCAATGCAAGGTCATGCATTTAGTGCATGTCAGGCTCAAAAAAACATGACCAGCCACTAACCTCAAACGAATTCCTATGTATCAATAGAAAGAGAAATGAAAACATGTTTAAAACTATACTCACGGTTTGGCAATCTCCATAATGTCAAATCTTTTAGAGAAATGAAAACATCTTTAAAACTGTCCTTAGTTTGATGGATGTTTCAATAGACTGGCATTACCTGACATGCTTATACAGCGGCCCAACACGGTTGTCATCCACAGTCACGATATCATTGGTTTTGAGAATAGGGAAATTATACTTGTACCTGAGAACAAATAACAAATGGGATTTGTTGTATTTAAAAATATTCCACATGGTTAATGAGAATTGATGGGAGCCAAACAAGGTCAGACTTCCAGCTGCCGAAAGTTAACATTAGGATGTGTTTGGATGGACCCCAAATTGCAAGTGATGCCATCAATAAATTGGGCAAATAGAGGAGTTGGCCAACGGTAATTAAGAAAAATAAATCAAAGTGAAAGGATGCAAAGGTAATCAAAGGGACAGACCCTGAACATTTTCTTTACTTCTGACTTATTCTAATCCTAATGCTGCCCTAAAGTTGAATTAATCTAGATAGACCAAAGAGTATGAGAAGATTAAAGATTCATTTGAGACACAGTAATACCCTGTGCAGTGCAGAATGACCTCGGCCAAAAGAGAACTTCCATCCCAGAATACCACTGTACCATTTTCATGGGTACTTCGTATCTGCATGAATGTTTAGCTGAAATTAGCATTTCTTACTGATCTGGCAATCCTGGCACCAATTTCAGCAATTTTCTTAGTGGGTTTTCATGAGACTACCAGACGCTCACTCACCAGGTAAGAATGCCTTTACCATAGAATGAAGCCACATATTATCATAGCTAGGATGCTTTGCTGTTGGTCCATCCGGTGCAGATCTTGATGATATATGAACTTCCTTAGCAACACTCCCTATCAATTCCACAACCGGTCCACAGCAGAAAGATGATAGCATATTTTTGACATACACTTGATTTGTATCCTTCCACTTTTGGTAATTACATATTGAGGAGACCCAAATTGGATTTGTTAACTTAGTTGTCTTTTAGTTGTCTTTTAGTTATAGACTTTTAGATTAGTAATTCATCTTTCTCTTGTTCCAGTTTAAACTAGAAGGCTGTTGCATTATCCTGCATTCAATATTTTAGTCTTGAATATTAATTTTATAGCCGTATTTGTGCTCTCATATTCAATTTAGTTTGGTTTCCTACAAATTTTTCCATCTATTTGACATCAAAGCAAGTTCTTCCCTCCTGTTTTTATTTTCTTTTTTTCTTTTTACTTTTCTCGAAACCCAAAACTGTACAATTTTATTCTTCTTTTTCTTTTAACCAGGCCCTGAAAACAGTCCCTAAAATCCACATACACAGCCCCTGTTTACACAAATAATCAGGCACGTCCCATCATCAAATCTAATCCCTAAATATCTTGGCATGGTTTATATAAAACACCAAAATACCCAAATCCAACCAAACACCCAAAGCTCAATTCTACAGTCCAGTCCTTAAACCTGTCCAGTAATGCTCTTCATTTGCTCATGCTTAACCTATAAACCAACTCATTTTCAACCAAACATGCCCATTCATTTCAGATCTAACCCAGTCCAAAAAATGTCCTCAATCTGCTCCCTTCAGCCTACAAACCAATATTCCTAAAACCCATAACCACAGTTGCCCATAAAAATAGAAAATAGAAAGTTCCAGACTCTGCCCTTTTCAGCTATATAACTGGAGTTGGCTATAATTGAATGGTTATAATCACCCCACTGGAGTTGGTTACATCAAATGGATTGTACAGATTGTTTGATCAAACTCTCCACATGTTCAAGAGCACCACATAATTCTAGACCATTGCATCATTTCTTTACCTGTTTGGAATTAGAGAAATGAGATTATGAATTTTCTAAATCCATAAATTTTTTAAATACATGGATTTGCATTGGATTTGGATTTAGCAAGTCTCAAAGTTCATAACTGGCCAAGCTAGGAATCCATTGGAAGAGAATTATTGCAATTGTAGGGCATTTATTTGCCAAGTTTTTAGTTTTTTTTTTTTTCCTCACTTTAACTGTGGTGCAATTTGGGAAATTTATGGATATCTCCAATGAAAAACAAACATGAGAGATTAGACTAGTATTAACCGAGGTGCATGCGCATGCTATCTAACCTTTCAACTCATTAACTTCTTTGATTAGATATCAAACTGAGTTGCAGTAAGCATGTGCTGTTTGCCCCTCCCAACATATGCAAATTACCAAAATCATCCGCAAAGAAGGCTTCAAGGTCTTTTGAAGAGCTCCTCTGAATTTAACTTGTTCCAAGCTTCCTGCTATCATGTTTCAAGGATTAAATAATAATATACATGCCCATTAATTGAACTGATGATATTTATCCAACAATAACAAAAAGCACAACCACTACGAATCTTGCATTTCTTAATGTTTATAACGCCAAAGCATGTAGAACACTTCATGGACATCTTGTTTGAAGAAAGCTTTGTTTAACAAGATTTTCTTGTTTTGTTGCTTTCATGGGTTAAAGTACAAAAGAGGATAAAATACAATAAAGATGACAAGAATCATTAGATCACTACAAAGAAGAATTATCCCCAACTACTCCGGAAGGCCTCAACATGACAGCTAGCAATGGCGTCTGAGGCCCTGGCCCACTCTACTACCAACCACTTCACATTTAGAATGATATGCTCCAGAGCATATAATCTATCACTAAAAATCCATAAAGATTCGATACATAAGAATATCAGCATACATGTTAAAAAATAGCAATGATATCAGGAAAATGTCCTGATATTTTCAAAATCTCTTTTTTTTAGAGATTCTCAAAACATCTCTGATACTCCAATGATTGGGGCGCATGGTTTGGTGATCCAGGCCATTGATCTTTGGGCACCAATGTAGATGGGACACGCCTGAAAAATCTCCTGTATTAGAAGATGCTAACTCTTTGATCAGTGGCAAATATGGCCATATACAAAAGAAGGGGAAAAAAAAAAAAAAACACATCAACAGTCCAAGAAAAAAATGACAGAAATCAGATGCTTAAGATCCTCAGATCTTAAAGACGTTCAGGAATTCCTCATTCACATTGGTCCCCATCAGGTCTACAGTCCCAATCACCAGAACTGATAATTCCTACTGCATTATATCCTCCTATCACTTCCATTTGTTAGTTTCTCAAAAGATGGCAGATTCAAGCCCCAGATCTTTATCAAATAGTCCTATCAATGCAATTTCTGATAATATGAGTAAGAAATAGCTGAAATTACCTTATGACTAGATGTGGTCATAGATAATCTGCTAATTGCTCCAGAGAAAACCCCAGATCTACATCGAAAATCTATTCTAGCTTGAGAGAAAAATCCAAATCCGTTTTGGAAAGATCGAGAGAGAAAAACCATCAACAGTCCAAGAAAAAAATGACAGAAATCAGATGCTTAAGATCCTCATATCTTAAAGACGTTCAGGAATTCCTCATTCACATTGGTCCCCATCAGGTCTACAGTCCCAATCACCAGAACTGATAATTCCTACTGCATTATATCCTCCTATCATTTCCATTTGTTAGTTTCTCAAAAGATGGCAGATTCAAGCCCCAGATCTTTATCAAATAGTCCTATCAATGCAATTTCTGATAATATGAGTAAGAAATAGCTGAAATTACCTTATGACTAGATGTGGTCATAGATAATCTGCTAATTGCTCCAGAGAAAACCCCAGATCTATATCGAAAATCTATTCTAGCTTGAGAGAAAAATCCAAATCCGTTTTGGAAAGATCGAGAGAGAAAAATCCAAATCCGTTTTGGAAAGATCGAGAGAGAGAGAGAGAGAGAGAGAGAGAGAGAGAGAGAGAGACAAACCCTTAAGGAGTAGATGTGGATTGAGAAAGGGGAAATAAAGAGAGATGGTCGATTGAGAGAGGGAAAAGGGGAAATAAAGAGAGAGGGTCGATTGAGAAAGGGATGGTAGAGGTGGAGATGGCGATGGCTGTCGCTGCATCTAAAGGGAGAGAGAGAGAGAGAGAGAGAGAGAGAGAGAGAGAGAGAGAGAGAGAGAGAGAGAGAGAGTGTGTCGGGAGAAGGGAGAAGGGAGAAGGGAGAAATAACAGGGTTACGGCTTAGGTACGGTATTTATACCCGTTCTGTCGGGAGAAGGGAGAAGGGAGAAGGGAGAAATAACAGGGTTACGGCTTAGGTACGGTATTTATACCCGTTCCTTAATCGTCGCCCATTTTAATTAGCGCCGATAAATTAGCCACATAAATCGTCGGCTAATCCCCTTTTTGTTGTAGTGCATGCCTAGGCTCTCCGTTAATTCTCCTTCATATTTTTATTTTGGTTTATTTAGGCATGGTTGTTTGCCTTTTCATAAATATACCTGCTTTTAAGTTATTTAAAGCAATGTGCTTAATATTTGAAAATATGGTGAGGAAACCACTTAACTAGTTTGTACTAATTACGGTGGATGGAAAGTGCCGTTAAGGCCTAAAAATAACCATTTTATCCACAAGGGCACTCGTTTTCACATATTTATCTTTCATTTTCTAGAGAAAATATGCAAAAAAATTTATAGGGCGTAACATGATGTATACAGTGGATAAAATTGTTTGTCCATTTTGTATGCTCATTTTAAGCTGTAAGCTAAAAGAATGAGGTAGATTTTAATTGCAAGTGAGCTCTAGCAACGGTGGACAATCTTAGAACTGTAAAATAAATTTACCTAATGTGGTCAGTTAAGCATTAGATATATCTCATTTTCGAATTCACTCTAAAATGATCTGAAAATATGGGTGGACAGTGTGAATTTTTCACAAACACCACATTGGGGTGCCTCACTTAATTTATCACCCAATGATGTGGGGTGGAGGAGGTACGAACCTGGCATCAACCAACAATTGCAGCCTTAATAGTGAGGCCCACCTTGATACATGTATTGTATATTCACGTTGTCCAACCTTTTGATAAATTCACACAAAACTAGATGAAGGTAAAAGTAAATATTAATTTGGTCCAAAATTTACGTGGCCCACAAGAAGTTTTAATTGTAAAGCATTATAGTTTTCAATGTCTGGTCCATCTAAGATTTGAATTTGTTTAATTTTTAAGCCGTGCCCTAAAATGATCTGGAAATATAGATAGATGATGCGGATGTACAATACATACATCAATGTGTCAGGGCAGCATGGTGTACAATGAAACCAGGGGTTGCACCTAATCCACTCCCTCCCATGGGGATGCAAATTGCTTATCGAGGTTGCCAATAGCAACGTGGCTACTAGACAATGCTTTATGGTCCTCACAATGATGTGTGTGTTTTATTTATATTGTCCATACATTTTGGATTTATTTTTTTTGGGCATGAGCTTAAAAATGAGGTAAATTCAAGTCTCAGGTGCACTACACCGTAGCAAAATGGTGGTCATTGAACACTCACCATTGAAAACATCTTAGAGCCCACTTTAAGGTTTATTTGTCATCAAACATGTTGATTAATTAGGTCATAAGGACCATATTAAGGGAGAACACAAATATCAGCTTGATCCAAAACTCATATCGCCCCAAAGAAGTTTTTAACGATGCACATTAAATCACCATTGTTTCCTGTGCTATGGTCCATCCAAGATTTGTATCTACATCAGTTTTGAGATAACGTCCTAAAATGAGCTGAAAATAAAGATGAACGGTGTGAATATAGAATTGGTATATTAAGGTGGGTCCCACGTTCAAGCCGCACTGTTTTGCATGAGATAAGATGTGCATCTAACCCCATCTAACCCATTCCTCGGTTGTAATGTATGGGTCTCATCCACACCATCCATCCATTTTTTCTATCATTTTAGGAGATAAGCCCAAAAATAAGGCATATTCAAGGCTCAACTGGACCACACCACAGGAAGCTGTGGTGATAATGATTCACACTGTTGAAACTTTTCTAAGGCCCACCGTAATGATTATTTTCCATCCAACCTATTCATAAAGTCTGTTGAGGCATAAAAAAATGATGAAAGATTCAAGTGAGAAGAGATAAGGAGATAGAAAGAACTTTTGAAAAGAAGATGAAAGAGATAGCAGCGCGGGACCGTGCAACCAATATCTGTTGCACAGGCCTGCGCAATTGATATGCCTTGCGCAGGTCCGTGTAATGAAAATATCAGTTGTACGGGTCTCCGAAACGCATTGCAGCCTTTGCAGAGTGATTTAAAGCACTGAAAGATTTGTCCCACATCGTTAAGATTAGGATTTTTACACGTGCGAGGGTCTATAAATACCTCTTCCCCTCCTTCATTAAAGGTAATTGAAGATTTTCAAGAGAAGCAAAGCGGAGCAGAAGATTGAAGGTAGTTGAGGAGTCTCCTGTCAGTTGCGCAGGACCGCGCAACCGATATCAGTTGCGCGGGTTCGTGCAACCAGACTGCCCTGAGTTTGTGAGGATAAGGGGCCATTGTGCTGCTGAAATCCATGGGTCAGGCTTCCATTCTGTAGGCTTTCTTCTATTCACGGGTTTAAAGGAGAAAGATCAGTCGATCGAATTGACATTTTCCCTAAGTATTAGGGATGATTGGAACAGGCACTGTTATGCTGTTGAAATCTCTATTTCATTGAAGATTCGTCGATCAGATTGACATTCCTCCTAAGTCCTAGGAGATGATCAAAACATCGCTGAAAGGTTGTCGAAATGAACTCTTGATACTTAAAGCACAAGTCATTTATTTTCAGAAGATCTATCTTAGAATCAAGGGATGTAAAGAGGATGTAAATGAACTCAGTATCAATGAAATGTGATGAATGTTCTCAGTACCCTTTCTTTGTTGTGTTTGAATAAGACAATCCCCCAAATCAAATGCATTTGTTTCTTTGTCGAAACAAATGGCGACTCTGTTGGGGACCTTTCTTTATTGTCTTATTTAAATATTAACAATGAAATTGTTATGAAATTTCATCACAGTTTGGCGTCCTACGGACGCCAAAATGGCGACTCTTAGTGGGAAATCCTCCCCTTCATCTCTAAGGTAGATCACTTTAATGTCTCATTTACTAATTACGATTATGTTTCATGTTTGAAGGTTTTTAAACTCAACTACAACTTACTACTCATGGCAACTCCTGTAAGAAAAGTGAACTTCCGATTCACCCTGACAGGATTCATGATAAAATACACACCAAATCGTGTAAGTGAAGGTAGCATGGCTCATGTAACAACTAGGGTTGTTTCTTCTTCGCCCCAATCATCAGAAGGTGATGCGGGCTGGACTGTTGTAACATCTCGTAAGGTGAGAGTACGAAACGTCAGAAGTTCTGGAATGAATCAGCCTTCATCAAGAATCAGAGGGTTGATAACACGTAACACAGTTAAAAGAAATCCCTAAATTGCTCCTCCGATGATCTATCCTGAGCAAATAATTTCACAATTGACAGTGCGTGACTTCCCAGCTTTAAACGCTCCAATGGTTAAATGGACAAGAGAACAAAAAGGAAAGGTGTTGGTGGTCAAATCGCCAATGCCATCCCAGATAAATTCACCAGTATCAACATCACCTCAGTCAATTGATGCCGCAAGGGGCGTAGAAAAGTTCAGAAAAACTCCATTCTCTCCCTTTTTTGTGAGTCCTATTATGTCAGCATACTCTTGCTCTCCTTCGATCATTGCTTCGTCAAAAAGTGGAGAAGCTACAGTATACATAGCTGGAACAAATCTAGATTGTAAAGCAACTACAGAGGATCGTTTCATTGCAATAGCAGAAGCCCAGAATGCATTAATGAAAGAATGCAGAAACCTTAGAGAGGCATTAACAACCCTTGCACATAACGTAGCTCAAATGGCGATTCCCCAGAATGCAACGGATGGGCCAGAAAATCAGCCTGACGTCCTCCCACCACAGGCGATAGGGTCATTGGGGTCTGTTCTAGCGGCAAGAACTGTAACACAAGATGAGGTGAGGCAAGTGGTTGAGGAAGCCGTTAGAGCGGAAAGAGAATGTGAGAATACTGGACGCTTTAGGTATTGAACGTCGTATCCAAAGGAGGTAGAAGACATCCCCTTTCCGGCCAATTTCAAGCATCCAGATTTTTAAAAGTTTAATGGATAGGGATCCCCAAAGGAACATTTAATACACTTCATCACCAGTATGAAAAATTTTTCTATAATACCACAGTATTGCTTGCGATTGTTTGGTTCGTCACTAACACACAAAGCATTCCGATGGTATTCTACTTTGGCACCAGGGTTGATACGTACCTGGGAACAAATGCGGGAGGTTTTAATGTCAAACTTTTTCTCTTCAAAGCGTGATGTCAGTATTATGGAGCTGGCCTCTATACGGCAGAGAGAAAGAGAGCCGGTAGAAAAATTTATAGATAGATGGAAAACATTGGGGGCCTCATGTAAACAATTACCCAAAAAAAAAAGAGTCAAAATGTGTCTAAATTCTATAGGGGCAGGGATTACGTTTGGGCACACCAGCGCAGATATCAGAACTTTTCGTGACTTGGCTACTAAGGCTCACGCTGTGGAACTAATGACGTGCAAAATCCCAGCATTTCATCATGAAATGACCAGGAGGATATCCAGCAAAACGGCCGTAAATGCTATTGATTGTGACAGAAGAGGTAAAGATGCAAGGGACTCGAGGAAAAGAAGACCAGACCAAAGAGAATAAGGGAGTCAGTCAAGGAATAAATACAATGGAAAGAGGCCTAAAATGCTGAATTCTCATGAGGGGTTCGCATTTGACAAAGAAGATGTCGCCCCTATGATGGAACAATTGTTGAAAGCTGGCACGATAGAATTACCAGAGCTTATACCCCCAGAAGATGTGACAAGAACCAAAGAAAGGGATTTCTGTCATTATCATTGCCTGGTGGGACACCCAACAGAGAATTGTTATACATTGAAATGTATTATACAACGTATGATCGATAAGGGTGAGATAGTATTGGGGAAAGAAAAAGAAAGGGGTGCCACAACAACAGTAAATGTGCTTACAGTTTGAAAGAAAGACCAAGATGTGAATGAAGAAGAAAATGGCAAGATGGCAAAGAAGGTTGCAGTAATCACATCACGGTCAAGTAAAAATGTGGTAAGCCCTATAAAGCAGAAAGCAGAAGTTACTAAGAAAGAAATAATTGAAAGACAGAGTAATGGTGACAAGATAAGAGAAAAGAATGAGATGACAAGAGTGACTTATGACATAGTAAGTCATCTAAAAGGAATACCGGCCCGATTAAATGTTTATGACGCACTTAAGTTTTCAGAAGAATTTCGACAGAGTCTAATTCAAGTATTGTCTGATCATGACATTAGAGAAACTTTATTGGCAGAGTTAGAGCATGAGGAACTTGATGAACAAGAGGACTGTTTCCCGGTTATTTCTTTATCTGATGATGACTTGACCTGTGAGGGGGAGCATAACAGACCATTAATGATAGAGGGCCATATCCAGGGAAAGAGAGTCAAATGGATTATTATAGATAATGGGTCTGCAGTGAATCTTTTGCCGCTCTCGATGTAAAGTAAGTTGATTGTTCGTCGTTCAGACCTATGCCCCAGTGGAATTATGATACAGGGTTTCCATCAAGATGGGCAACGCGCACTTGATAAGATTACAGTAACGCTGGAAATAGGAGAATTGACTACTGATGTTGTGTGTCATGTTATAAGTGCAGTAACGACATATAACCTTCCCCTAGGAAGACCGTGGATACATCAGTATAATATTATACCCTCCACCCTGCATCAATGTTTCAAGTACTGCAAAGATGGAGTACAACATAAAGTAATGGCTGATGCGAAACCATATACAAAAGTCGAGTCCTTTGCAGATGCTAGTTACTATAAAGAGTTTGCTATGAAAAAGATAAATAACGATGAGAATAAGGTCTTAAAGAACACTCAAGAGAGTGTAATTACAGACAAAGCGAAAAAGGCAGGACCATCGAAAACTGTGAAAATAAACAAGAAATTCTATTTTGTGCCAAAGCATCTAAGGCAGTCGGGGCAACCGCCGTTAACCTTACTATCATCTGAGCAATTAAAAATTTTACAGTCTAATTATATAGTGCCACTGCCGTATGCTGAAAGGAATAAACCGTTTTCAGCCATTACAGGAAGATTTCAAGTCAAGGCAAGCGAAAAATACCCTGAGCCAATAGAGTTTTATGTTTCGGAAGCAATAAAGACAAGAGGAGAGACTCAAAAGAATGTGTACCATGGTAGGTTGACGTTGTAAGACCTCCAAAAGTACAGTCCGGCAAGTAAGAAGATTATGAAAAATATGGGTTTTGATTATGAAGAGCCCACCGGCTTGAACCATGGGAAGGGAATTCAAATCCCTATTAGGATCAATCAGGATAAGCGAAGAAAGTTTCAAGGGTTGGGGGGAAACTAATCGATAAATATGATCATAGTTATGCAGTCTTTTGTAGAAATACATTGCCTTGATATCTCCAAGAAGAAAGAGTATATCTCTAACAGTAGTCATGATCATATCAGGGGGGTAAGTTCAAGATCAAATGAGATACGATGTACTCAATAAAAGAAGTGTTCTTCAAAGGAGTAAATAGAAGCCCATGTTGGCCTATACTTGTGTTGTCAAGAAGGAATTGCTCCTGAAGGCGCTACTAATTTTGATACAGAGCATTATTAGAATAATAATTCTGTATCAAAAGGGGGCAAGATGAATAAAATGAATAAGGGAGAATTTTGCGAGCATATCAAGACCATATGATATCAGATATTACTATAAAAAGGGAAGATTAGGAAGATGAACGCCATCGGTTGAGCCCTACAAAGTTCTGCCTGAAATTGATATCATCATCAATTCGGTATATTATTACAAACAATACAGACAAACGATACAGATAAACAGATGGGTATCATTGAAGATATTAGCAGAAGTGATGGTGCGTTAATTTCAAGCAGAAATATTAAGGCATTTTAAGATAGCATGTCAAGTTATCGCCAAACGAAAAGTGTTGATGGTTGCTGTTGAGCGATAATGATTGTTGTCAAGCATTGACGATCATCGCCGATAAAATAATCTCTATCCTGCTGTCAAGCAATAATGATTGCTGTCAAGCATTGACGATCATTACCGATATATATATATATATATATATATATATATATATATATATATATATATATATATATATATATATATATATATATATATATATATATATAATCTCCATCAAAATCAGAATCACCGGGTATCAATGATAAAAAAAAAAATTATCATAAAAAAAGAAACAATCGCTGTCATCGATCAATCACCTATCAAAATTACCATCATCACTAAGCTAATACACTATTTTAAACATACAAAAATTCTTATAATATTATCAACAGCAGCAAAATATCAATTATTGATCTACCATCTGTTAGCAGTAGAATAAACCATATAGCCAACCGCATAAAATTGATGACAACAATGGTTGCTTATCATAAAAAGGCAGTCTAGCCAAGTCCCAGAAAGAAGAAAAAAAGAGGGGCTAAGTCCTAAAAGGATCAAGTCTCTAAGACCTAAAAAAGGCCAGATCCTAAAAGGATTAAATATTAAAAGGGACCGGCTACGCATAAGACCTATGATTATAAAAAGGTAGCCCAGTCAAGCCAATGGTCAGCTGCGCATGAGACCTATCAAGATCGTCATTCGGGCAGTGGTGAGAAGCCAGTAGCCCTAAAAAGCCCATGAAGGCCATCATATACATACCCATGTGGGCAGCTGATGGAGCCAATGACCAAAAGCCTAAGGGCCAAAAGTCGACCAAAAGCCTAAGGGTCAAAAGTCCTCAAATGGCCAGTTAGCTTAACCCCCATGCCGCCTGTATAGACTTTCGGCAGCGTCACGAGGAATAGAGGATAATGCCCTCCCATGAATGGTCCGACCTTGCAGATAAAGAAAATAAGGGCTGCAGCGCGAGCTTTAGATAGGCCAACCATGCATAAGATCCCCCAGATTTGTGGTTCGATTTCGATACTAACTCATGAGGAAGGGCTTAATCCTACTCATCAATGGACTGTCAACCATGGATTTGGTACCCCCAAAGGTAACCTTGCGAGCTCTGTGAACTCTAAAGATTTACCATGGCCAACCCTATGCGTAAAACCAACTGAGTTTACCGCCTCGGTAGCTTCACTGGGCCCCTCTGATGGATCGCGGTTTGTGAACTTCCTAGGCAGTGAGAAGTCCAGCGAACTCCTAAGAGTTAAAGAGGCCATCACGTGAGACCCGACTCTAGCAAGAGTCCAAATAAGTTTGCTCCACTACTTAAGAGCTTAAACTGTGTGTGCAACTGACTGAATTGAAGCTTAGCACCGTCAATAAAATATAAATGAATGAAGTCACATAGAAAATCCCGTACTGACAAACATCAAATGTTGGTGTTTTATAATTAGTTTTATTGAATATCATGTTAAACTATGTGCGACATTCAAAATGCAGTAAATTCATATCTTACAAACAAACATAAAAAAAGAAACTAATGATGTTGAGATTACTGCATAGATAATATGTTTGGAATAATGCATAATGTAGAAATGCATGAAAAAGGTTACTAAAAGTTACTATTGAAAATCAAAAGAGAACATTCATTTTAAAAAAAGGGAGGTAAAAGCATATATACACAAAAAGGAATTGCATGCTTAAAGTTCCTCTGTAATGCCTACTATCTTCATATATTGTTACAAGTCTTCCTTTAACTGAATCTGAGCTGCGTCATGTTTCGACTTCTCTTTGAGTATAATCTTTGCTTGATCAGGAAGGCCAGCTAATTTGTCTTCCAAGGATATAATTATTTCCTTGCTCCTGAGTAATTCATACTTTTCAGCATCAACAGATTGAATATTGACATGGAGCTTTTCTTTAACCTCCTTTATGGACAGTTCCTTCTTATGACCTTTCAGTTCTAGCTGTGAAATTTCTTCTCTCGAAGCCGTATTATGATCTTGAATAAGTATCTTGTCATCAGTGAGGGTCTTCAGCTATTCTTGAAGAGTTAACTTCTCCTGGTCTATTTCAGATAAAGTGGAAGCAATAAGGGAAGCCTTCTCTTTAGAAAAATTCAACTGCTTCCCGTACTCCAGAACTTTGGGAGCAATCATGATATTTTTCGCTGATACCAAAGAAGCTATCGAATCACGGAATCTGAGGAGGGAGTCACGCAGAACAAAAATGTTAATCTTTGCCATTCTTGTAGAACTTTTTAAAATCTCAATGGCAATATCTAGGTCTGACCACTGCTCGGGATCTTTAAAGATGTGGACTACCACTGACAAGGAGTTCTTCATTAAAAGCATTTTGTGAGTAGGAATCTTTGAAAGAAGTGATAGCTCAGAGACAGTGGCCACAGACTCGGAGCTGGCCGCCCTGCTACAGGGAAGAATTCCTATACCACGAATAGTAGATAAAATTAGAGTAAGCAATGCAAGATGAAGGATATACAGTTCCTCAAATTGATATATATACCTACCGCAGAGGTGTGACCGACAAGTGGGAGAACTTCTGGGGTTGTAGAGGTACCAGCTCCCAGCATGTCGGCGAGAGAAGGCCCTCTTTCTTATGTGCTTGAATCCCTGGTAGCAGGAGTAAGCAGATCAGTAGCTTCTACGGAGAATACAATTTCATGGGCCACCCCTTTTGGTGTCACTAGAGGAGCTACAGGAACCTGTGGTGAAGTCATTGGTGCAGTTGGATGAAGGTCCACAGAGGGGGCATCGCTCGTCTCAATGTTAGCCACATGCGTACCTGAAAAGGGAAGTAACAATGATGATAAGATAGTTATTACTAGACAAGCATGCGAACATTTAAGGAATTCGGATTCCCTTATCGGGTGAATATCCATATTCCCCATATTCCAAGGGTTCTTCGTCTTCTTTAACTATTACCTATGGCTTGCCAGGGACAGAGGTGGCAGGGGAGATTTCAGGAGCCAGTGGGAGATGTTCTTCCTCTATATTTTCGACGGTCATATTTTCCTCTTCATCTATATTGACTTCTCCTTCTTCGAAGTCTTCATCTTGAGCTCCATCGCTTGCGTCATCATCATCTTTAGACCCCATGAGAGTGGAATCTTCTGATGAAGAAGATGAACTTTCATTTGCTGAACCCTCTTCATCTACTTCTACGATCACAACTTGTTTTCCTTTGTAAGAGACGGGCTGGTTACTTTCTCTTGGAGATCTCCTGCCAACTGGAACTGAGGGAGATATGGAGGTTTGCCTTGTCTCTTCCTGGGGAATAGGCGATGATGCTTGCAAACGTGCTCGCAATCTAGTCATCGGAGATGATGAGCTAAAAGGAGGAGGTTGTGAGGAAGGAGCAGGTTTGTTCTGAGCCAAATTCTCCTGGACCGTGGCAGTTTCTATAAGAATGGAGGAGGATGTTCCTTCGATATTTTCTGTAACTCGGCCGCCAAAGTCATGATGGACATGTTCAAATTCCTCCAAAACTCTATGAGCGAACCAGCCATCTAAAGTATTAATTGGTTTCCTCTCATGAATCAGCTCTTCCGTTGATATTTTTCTGCAAATTTCACCATGGTGGGGCGCGCGGCTCTTCTCTGGAATGAAACCAATTCCGTTCTCAAGTTTTTTGCCCCTGATCCGAGGTGGGTGGAGAAAGAGAATGAAATCTACTGGTAAGTGTTTGTTGATCAGGAACGATTGATGGTCCCACCATCTCATCCAGTTATAGGAAGTATGGACTATCCAGTCGCATCTAGGAATGTTGAAAGAGGAATTGACACGACCGCCCAACAGTTGCTTCCATATCATGGCCCAATTCAAAGGACCTGTTCCATAGCAGTGCATTCCCTTGGTGACCAACCTACAGTCTTCCGATACGGCTTGGTCATAGCTGAATTGTCGAGCAAAGCGGCTGGGGTAGTAGGGCTCTCTCCATAACTCTGTCCCTTCTCTGAGAGGTAGACTGCAGGAACGGATGGAAAGAAAGAAAGCCCTTTCTGCTATGGTCAGTGTTCCCTGGTCCACCATATCTGTGTCTTTAGCATAGCGGTGGAGACGGAACTGGAAGAAGTCTATTTGGTCAAAGTCCTGGATCTTGTTAATTACCCATTCGTATGACCTTCTGGCCATGACCCTTTGCTGAAAAAACCAAAGAGAAAGATGGGAAGGATTGACATACGCCTTCTCTGGCACTTCGAAGGTCCAAGGAAAATAAACTCCCAACCATCCAGTAAAGTAGTGTCAGGCAGTGTATGCTCAGGAAGATCCTAGGGTGGGGTTATTGATGTGCGTGGATATTTCTCCAAAGGTCCGGTAGATGAAACATTGTACGGGAGGCATAAGGGAATATTTTTGACCTTCTTCCAAGGCACCGGCAAAGACGAAGGTGGTGGGGCGAATAGCATTTGCCCATTTGGAGCCAGTAGGCCAAAAAAGCTGTGAGTTCCCCGAAGGAACTATAATCTGCTCTTTCCTATATGTTGTCACGGCGGTTCGTCAGTTCTTTGCATCGATTGTCACAGAATCTACATGATGAAGAAAGATGTTAGTACGAGGGGATATGTGATAGAAAGAAAAGTGTTAATTTCTAGGTCTGGAATACCTGAGCATTCTAGAAAAATGAGCTAACCACTGCAGAGGGGAAAGTTTGTGAAAATTTAGAAATTTCTCCATTTCTCTGAAGAGTTCGATGGTGGTTTCGGAAATGGAGGGTCTACGATCTGGAGAAGATATGAATGTTAACTCTGCATTTGATGGGAGGAACTCATCATAAAATCTTCCTGTTAATGGAAGACCTGCTATGCGATGCAAATCCCAGAGCATTACGCTCATTTCTCCAAATGGCAAGTGAAGAGAATTGGTTGTGGGTGACCAATATTCAAGGAAGCCTTTAAGCACGAAGGGCTCCTTGTAGAAGTACTTAGATGTGACTTCTATCGTATCATAAAGGCCGACTTTGGCGAGAGTGCTCGCATGTTTTTTCAAGATGGCCTCTACCCAATCAGAATAATAGTGGCGAGAAGTCAACAGGGCTCTTGTCCGAAAATCTTTTGACCCCCAAAGAGGGTCGCAGTCCTTGTACCGTTGTCTGATGATCTCGTAGAAGTACGTTGGAAAGAGATTATAAGGACTGTGAAAAAGGGGTGAGGAAGATTATGGAATGAACTTCTCCAATGATTTGTCGCGGCTTCTGCGCTTACAGTTTCCCCTCGAGAATGCGAGGTTCTCGTGTCACCCACGATTCAGTATACATTAATTTCTCTCTGTCCACGTAATCCTTGGGCTCACATTCAAGAATGGATTGGTGGTGGTGGACGTTGAAGAGAATTACTGTCATACCTTCTGAATGAGGGTTGTCGAATTTCATAACGCCCTCAATTACCCAGACTGATTCTCAAGAATTTTGGAGCTTCTTCTTGTTATGCTCCTTTATCTTCTCTTCGAACTCCTTCGCCTTGTTTCGACGAGCCTTCTTAGGGCATGAAGCAGGGGGAGTATCCTCTCTTGGAGGGGGTCTGTCACTATCCATGTGAATGTGGGCAGTTGTCTTCAGCCATTTTTCTCAATAATAGTCACGACCATGCTTCGGAGGTCGTTCTAAGTCCCCCATGACTATAGCCCGACGAATGGGAGAGGGAAGTGATTCAATGCGATCAGTGAAATCAAAAGTTGGGAGCACTGGTTCTTTGAAATATGCAGGAGTTTGAGTAGTGGTTTTGGTACATTTAGTTGGTGGCTAATCAGCAGAAGTAGAAGGACGATAAAAAGATATATCGGGTAGGTCGGGATGAGAAGGCTGGTCAGTTGGAGGGTCTATGGGATGGAAGGTTCTCTTGGTACGAGCCATGAAGGAAGAGGAATTAAGGGCTTAAGAGTGATTGCAGGAAGAGTTCAGAAAATTGGGAAATTCACTAAGTCCTGGTTGTGCGGGTCCGCACAATCAAAAGAAATTGTGCGAAATGTCGCAACACTTGGGAGACTTGTGTAGACGGAAAATACGTTGCGCGGAAAAATCGCCAGAGAAAAAAAAATTCACCGCAGACTGAGAGAAGTACAGATTATGAAGGGGGCGTGGTATTTATAGGTTGTTACGGTCGAGTATGGACGCGAGTCAGTTGCGCGGGTCTGTGCAAGGAAGATGAAATGGAAGATTTTTTATCCTTTTCGTTTCTTGAAGAAACAAAGAAAGGATTAAGGGGGCATCTGTTGAGGCATAAAAAAATGATAAAAGATTCAAGTGAGAAGAGATAAAGAGATAGAAAGAACTTTTGAAAAGAAGAAGAAAGAGATATCTGTGCAGGACCGTGTAACCAATATCCGTTACGCAGGCTCGCGCAATAGAAATATCAGTTGCACGGGACTCCGAAACGCATTGCAGAAATGGTCATTTGCAGAGTGATCTAAAGCACTGAAAGATTTGTCCCACATCGTTAAGATCAGGATTGTCATACGTGCGAGGGTCTATAAATACCCATTTCTCTCCTTCATTAAAGGTAATTGAAGATTTTCAAGAGAAGCAGAGCGGAGTAGAAGATTGAAGGTAGGAGAGGAGTCCCTTGTCAGTTGCGCTGGACTGCGCAACCGATATTAGTTGCTCGGGTCCGCGCAACCAAACTGCCCTACAGTCTGTGAAGATAAGGGGCCGTTGTGCTGTTGAAATCCATGGGTTAGGCTTCCTTTCTACAGTCTTTCTTCTATTCATGGGTTTAAAGGAGAAAAATCAGTCGATCGAATCGACATTTTCCCTAAGTATTAGGGATGACTGGAACATGCACTGTTATGCTGCTGAAATCTCTATTTCATTGAAGATTCAGCGATAAGATTGACATTCCTCTTAAGTCCTAGGAGATTATGAAAATAAGCGCCGAAAGGCTATCGAAATGAACTCTTGATACTTAAAGCACAAGTCATTTATTTTCAGAAGATCTATCTTAGAATCAAGGGATGTAAAGAGGATGTAAATGAACTCAATATTAATGAAATGTAACGAATGTTCTCAATACTCTTTCTTTGTTATGTTTGAATAAGACAATCTTCCAAATTAAATGCATTTGTTTCTTTATCGAAACAAAGTCACATAGACCTGGATGAAGAGAATACAAAAATATCAGCTCCATCCAAAACTTTTGTGGCCCCCAAGAAGTCTTCAACAATAAGAGTTTAATCCCCACTGTTTAGTCCACTTGAGCCTTGGATCTGTTTCATTTTTTAGCATATACCCTAAAATGATTTTTAAAAAATAAAAATGAATGAGCGGTGTGGATATGACCGTGGCCACTCATAGCTCCTGTCTGCTCCCAGCTGGAGACAGGCAAGGGTAGGACGCAATCCGCATCCAAGCCCGTCCTGCGGAAGCTCCACTTAAATCCATATGAGAGCAAAAAGGCCAGTGAATTAAAAGTAGTTAGCTTTATGCTAATAGACCAAAATGTGAGCGGGTTTTGTAAATGTCCTGTTATTTTTATTTTTTGCAACTTGAGCCTCTAACTTTTTGTTTTTTTGCAACTTGTCGCACTAATCCACCGTTGACACTCCCAAGCAACCTTCTTCACATAACACCTCCCCAAACTGCCATCTTCACATAACAACCCCCCACCCCAAAGCTACCTCCTTCACATAACACTAACCACCCATCAATGTCTAATCAAATCATTATCAACCTCTCATCACCCTCCCCATCATCGACTAGCTATCCATGGCTAACAGCACGCCCATCAAGATGGACGGCTCCGAAACATCTGATGGATTCATGGATGGCGACACCATGAGCAAGAGTGGCTTCAGCTCCAGCACCATTTGCATTATCCTCATCATCGCCACCCTTTCCATTGACCTACTTCTGCATCGGATCTTGCTCATCCCCATCCCGCCAGCCTCCAGAGCTCGGGCCCACTCGTCATCAGCCTCCCAAAGCTGACAATGAAGTAGGCCTTGATGAAGCCATTCTCTTGAACTATCCAACGCTACTTTACTCTCACGCCAAGATCCACAAAAAGGACACCATATCCTCTTGCTGCTCCATCTGCCTCGCAGAATACAGGGATACGGACATGCTGCGGCTGTTGCCTCACTGCAAGCACCTTTTCCACGTTAAGTGCGTGGATGCCTCGCTGCAGCTGCACCCAACATGCCCTCTTTGCCGTATGTCGCCCTTGCCTACCCCTCTTGCAGAGGTTGTACCGTTGGCAAGCGTGATTTGAAGAGGGGATCTGCTTCTTGTTCTTTTTTTCTTTTTCTTTTTTGTACAATGTAAAACAATTGCATGCTTGGATTGACGTATTGGGGTATATTGTATTGTATCCAACTACTATTCATGTATACGATTCAACCATTTTCATAATACATCCACATCAACGTGCCATAAATCAATGTTTGGATAGGAAGAATTAAACGGGGAAGTATACGAATTCTTCCAGTGATCAATGTTTGGATACGACGTACTAGGGCTGTGTAGTGTATATACGTATAATATTGAGGATGCTTGCATGACGATGGCTATTCCCATTGGGATGCTAGAGTAGAGTTGATTCTCAGGGGCTATGTGGGTCCCTCAATGAGGTGTACGAGCCATCCACATCGTTAATCTATTTTAGTTGTCAAATTTTGTTCCGATTAAGGCCAAATAGCCAATCGACGTCATCTGATCAGAATATTAGGACACATAGGATCCAACATCAAAAACCTTTTCAGTTTTGGGAGGTGATCCAATCCCAACTGTGCGTCTACTAATTATGGGACTGACCATGATCTGGCCCACTTTTTGATCCATACAATCTCTAGAAAAACAAGATGTAGAATATAGGGGGATAAATAAAGAAAAAATGCTTTTAAAAAATAGGGAAACGAATTCCCTATTTTTTAATCCATACAATCTCTAGAAAAACCATGATCTGGCCCACCTGAACAATTGACTTTCAGGCGTCTGATCTGGTAAATGAATTCCCTATTCGCCCCAATCCAATAGCTCGAGAAGAATATCGACTGTATTCTGAAACTCAAACCTTTGAAAAATAACCAAAGCAGTTGAATGCCCACATGCAATGGAAGAGAAATGATCTAAGGTGATGCTAGAGTAGGAATTTTCCGCTCTCCATAGAAAACCCTGCAATAGACCTAAACACTTTCACACGCGAATACTCCGTAATGAATAGACTACACTGCACAATGAGTACCGTTTGACATTACATTACCGCCTTTTGAAATTTTTGACTCCCTAATGTATTCGCGTCGCATGGTACTCCACGGATCTGAACTCCAATTCAAATATTGTATATTGTATTAATCCACATTTAATACAATACAATCCAATCCATACCATTAATCCAAACAGGCCCTTAGTATCACGGATGCGACTTGGATGCGACCTCGGATTCAACCATGTGGGTGGGGCCCACCTTGATGTATATGTTATATATCTATGTTGTATATCTATGTTGTCCATCTATTTTGTCAAATGATTTTAGGGAATGACCCCAAAAAATGAAGCCAATGTAAATTTCAGGTGGACCACACTATAGGAAACACTGGTCATTGAATGGCCACCGTTAAAAACTTCCTAGAGTCTACTATAAAATTTATTTGCTATCCAACCTGTTGATAAGGTTATATAGACCTAGATGAAGAGAATACACAAATATCAGCTTGATTCAAAACTTTTGTAGCCCACAAAATGTTTTTAATGTTCATTCACCACTGTTTCCTTCGGTGTGATCCACCTGAGATTTGTATCGGCTTCTGTTTGGGCTCATGCCATAAAATGATTTGGTAAAATGGATGGACAATTGTATATATACAATGCATACATCAAGGTGGGCCCCACTGTCAGTGTCCCACCCACATGTCTGGATCGGGTCGCAGCTCAGTCGCATCCTAGCATCACCAGAGTAGGTGTTTGAAACTCCTGCCCATTGATAGATACTCTTTATTTATAGGAAAAAACCGTTAGTCTTTGCATTCAGAAGCTCTGTATTTAAAATATAATCCGAAATTGCCCCGTAGATAATAGATAGTGACCATGCGTTTTTAGCTCCCCTAAATAATGGCTTTAAATAATGGCAGACGTGAGAGAGGTCTGAACCATCCATTAATTGGGCCTCTCAACGCATGGATGCGATCTGGCCCAAAAATCAAGCTGACCCATTGGTCAAGCGGGTGCTATGTGCAAAGCAAATGGACAGCGAAGCATTTTCCTTTGTCCTTTACTTTGTGCACCTTGGCCCACCTTGATGAGCGGATCAGACTGAATTTTCTTCATTGCATCTTCATAGTCTGACTACCTGATGGATGGCTAGCTTCAATGTTCAACACAGGTTGCATGCATAGGAGCTGTGAGAGGAGTGTGGAATTAGCAAATATTCTTGTAGACAGAAAATCTTCAATACTGCGTGGATGTGATTACAAAATGCGCTTGGCATGACTGGCTTTAACAAATAATGTAGTAGTACCAGGCACACATGAAAATGGTGACCGGCTATTTTTAAGTAGAGATACTGTAAGAACTAGTCATTCGACTAGCATGTGATACAGTTTCGTGATCGATCGTCCATGCTTCACAAATTTACCCAATCAAATGATAGTTGGCAAATACGTAGCCTGCAACTGCATGGTTTATTTCATGGCTCCTGGCTTCGCTAAATTCTTACTTGTGCTCTGGACTGAGCAAGTCGAACCCATCTACAACTTGCTGAGCTGTCTTCCACAAACTCAGCAGAGCAAGTTTCTGAATTGGCAACCTTAAATTGGTTTCTTAAATTTCTCCGATTTACTAGTTCTGCTCCATTGATAGTAAACCAAAATCAGGGACAGTTTCAAACTGTTCCTATATGAGGCTTCGCAGAAAAACAAGAACAGTTCAGAACCATTTTCGGTACCATTTTTTAGGAATGGTTTTAAACTGTTCTGGTGCCAACGGTCATATTTGGGAATGATTTTTTTTCTTATTTCGGAACTATTTTAAACCAAAAAACCTACTGTAAAAAATAAAATAAAATAAATAAATAAAGAAACAAATATATTTGAAGCCATATTCATTTAAGAATTAAAAGATAGTAAAAACAACCATGATGTAATCTGAAACATTATTTATCTGACTCGTAAACCTGACAGGAAAAACTAAAATTTGCAATGGAAAACTTAAAAATAAAAAGACGTAATTCAATTAAAGTCAAGCAGATGAAGAGCTCCACAATGTCAGGGATTAGTTCAAACATGTATTTTACATTATAGTGATGAAGTTGACCTTGACTATTCTTACACTAGCATTATATGCATTCAAAACCTATATAAGCATTAAAAGAGTGGACTCGGCTCAAAAACCCATTTTACATTGCAAAAGCTTAAAAAGAAAAAAAATAATCTATCCTTCTGTTGGAGTCATTACTCCAGGGATGAACATAACACTGTTACCATGGAAATCATCTAAGATTTCTTGATGAAATAAAAGCATTAGAGATTTCTTGATGAAATAAAAGCATTAGAATTCATGAACAACCACAACCGTTTATCTCCAACAAAAATCTGATCAAGGGGCCTTTCCATAAATTAAGATTAATGCTTCTTGAGGAGATAGTTAATTTGTTATTTTGGAGTTCCATAATCTGAATATGCTACACAGCTACACTGCTCGTACACAACAAAAAGTTATTATTGATTATAGAACAATATGGAATTTGCTATGCAAATTCATCGATGTGACCTGAGGAAGAAAAAAAAGAGAGGAAAGAAACAGATGGAAAAAATAAAGTTCCATCATTGGAGTCTGAAAATGGTGCTTGCTTATGTTGCCTATGGTTATCCATTCAACTGTACATTTAAAGCCATAAATAATGGAGTATACATTCAACAACCCCAAAAATGTTCATAGTTGTGGGCAGTGAAAAAGAAATCCATTGACTAAGCAATAAGCTATGAATGGCATGTCAAATATATATATATATATATATAAATTTACCTTGGATTATTAACCAACAAATGCTTGTCTCCACAGATTTAATGTATTCGGACGAGAAATTTTCAAAGTCACCTACCCAGATCCTCGACATGAATGCTGACAAGAGAAACTCTAATTTGGTTATCTCAATTTATCAAACTAAAATTGAAATCCAATTCCATAGCACATCCAAACATGCCCGAAAGCGGAAGAAGGAAGAATCAACAGATATTATAACACTCAAAATATATAAACAATAGAAAATCGCTCACTCTAGGCTATGGATGGAGTGGCCCAGCTTGAAAAACTTGAATCTACACAAACCCAATTCAGAGAAGAATGACTTTTCATAACTGATTCCCTACAAGAAAGAAAAAGAAACCCCATTAAGATCACCAAGAAACAGTTCTATTTCCAAATGCATTTCAATAAAATCCAAATCAGATGACCCAAAGAAGAGGAGAAAACAAGAAAAGAAAAAGAAAAAAGTAACTATTTTTTGGCAATTGATTCTGTGGGAAACAGAATTCAAAAACAAAACAGTTCTATTTTCATCTCATTTCAAAAACCCATATGAAATCATACAAATAAGATCACTCCCAGATAGTTATATTTCCAAATCTGTTTCTAATTCAAATTTCATACCATTGGGTGGGGTATGTCTTCCACTCGCGATCATGTTATCAGAATCCGCCATTAGAGGATCCATAACGCTGCAATCTGAAAAGAAAGAAAGAAAAAAGTATATAAAAGAAGATATAACTGCGCCACCCTAAATGTTCACATACTAAACATTTTATGGTCTATGGTCCATCTAAATTTTTTCATTTGAACCATCCAGTAAATATCTACCAATTAGCTATTTACATAATCAATTCCATATAGCTTTCAGTCTATGGTTCACAACTTGAATGGTTTAATTTGATTTACATGTATGTCGCATGGTGAATCTTGAACAAACTAGAGGATTCTTTAGAACAAAACATGTATAATCAAGAGAACTCTGGTTGACCTGTTTCTTGACCCATATGTACCTTCCTCAGGTCCTCTAAATGAAGGGTTAGGACTGTCCAACAAGCATGAATTCCAGGCTCCAGCCAATCTTAAGGCGTGCTCCATCAGGTGATTAGCTCGGATCTGGCACACATGCCACTTGTACAAAATTCAACTGATAAATAACCTTAATAGATGCCTAGAACACCATAATCTTGCCTCCTAGATTGTTCATGTAGAATATGGATGAAACCACAACATCCAACCATACATCCATATCTTTTCATTTTTAAACTACTTCCCTATGAACATTTGGAATTTTAAGAAGCTCAAATCTTATGAAATTTGAGATTCAACTGGTCTATAATCGAGGATCTCTGTGATCTATCAAAGGATGGAATTGAATTACTGGTAGTTAAACAAATCATTAATAACTAGGAAAAAAATTTGTTCAACCCCCTACTTCCAAATCAATTGATGGAAAGCCATGAAATGTCTTAACTGGCTTATACAAGTACGAGAAAGTGGTCAGAAAGGGGGAAAAAAAAAATGAAAGCATACTATGCAAGTTTTGGGAATGCTGGGCATTCTAATCTGATCAAAATGAATGCATCTAAAGGTAGTAGGCAAAAAAATTATAGAAGTTGTAAAGAAAATTAAATTTCTATTGCAGACACAGTTTATGAGTTTCAAAAAGAAATGTAGTTTACCTTCTTGGAGGTGTCTAGCTTGTCAAGAAGATTGACCATCTTCTGCACGTCCTCGCTGGGATTGAGGCCAGGATCCTTCAAAGCAGCAGCTTCAAATCCACTCTAAGAGAAGGTTCCTGCAATTATGGTGAAAGCAACTCTTGTAATTTCAGCAAAATGGGTTCCTTCACACAATTTTCTTTTTAGATTTGCTCATCAAAATCTACTAGATTTTGCACATGTTGTGGGAAGAAATGTGCAACATGTCACGCCCCAAACCCGAAAATCGGATTCATAGGAATTTCGATCGCCAAATCCGGTGCCGACAGCCTCCGTAGTGCCCCATTCTCGGCTCCTGGCAATCATATGCCAGATTCTGATCCTAGGATCCTATAAGGAGGATTTTCAAAATGAATTTTATTTATTTTTTGTAATGGAGCATAACCACAAGCATAACCAAGTCACAAAACAACATCACCACATATCCACTATATCAAAAATTTTAAGTACAATACGAAAAGGAAAATACAGGGTGATCAAAAAGCTCCAAAATAGTCAGATGCGCACTCCTACCTCAGTGTTGCTGCTGTCTAACGCTACCTGCAAGCAACTGTCATGCATAAGCTTACAAAAGCTTAGAGGGTGGTGTAAGTGTGTGCGTAAGGCAAGTGCCAAATATGTAATATCAGAGTAATGCTGAAACATGCGGTAAGTCCATGAAGGCTATCAGCTGTACAAAAGCTATGTGATGCAAAGCATGAATGCTATCGGCCATACCAGGACCATGCGATGCAAGGCCTATACAGCCAAATGTCATATACAAGATGCAAAGCAAGCATGCCAGTACTCATCAAGTATAAATATCAATACAGTTCCTCTTTGGATATCACTAGGGTCTAATACACTTCGCAACGACTGCCTCCTCCCTAGCTGCACAGTCAAGCAAGCGGAATAGGCCTCACTATCCGCCTGACCAGTAATCTGCCAATACTTACCTGGCTCGTCGATAGCGGACTCATTTGTGAGTTGGTCAAACTCAGCCTAGCTTATAAGCCCCTCACTCGGGCGGATAAGGCCACACCCCCTTCCAACCGACCACGACACAGTGGGAGACGCAGCCTACTGGTATTCGACACTCGGGCGCTCGTGTATCCACTCGGTCTAGATGTTGGAGCATCTCCTGATACCAAAAAGGTTCTGAAACTTTCACCCAAGGACATCTTAAGTGCCCACAATGTTAGAACAAAGTATTTTCGATATCCGATATGGTCATCCACGATATACCAGTGGAGCCACACCCCTGATGTTGTTAAGGCGTGTAGTGATCAAGTCACACATATGCGGGATGCATGAGTCACATCATCAAATCATGCAACAATCTCGCGCGCACCATGCGCTCATGTAGGTAACTCCTATCAATGAGTCCCATAAATAATCTGTCCAATGGCATATGCTATGATTAGTCACTACTCACATCAAGCATACATATGATGCGTATAATATGAGGCATGGAATTATACTAAGCATGTTATAAAGTGATGAACTATCCTCACAACGATGATGGGCCTAGACGGTCTGCACGTAACAAGTATGAGCCTATCAATGGGCCCTAGGGAGAGTTATAATGCGGACATCTAACCGACATTTCTCTTAAAATGTGGACATCAAACCATCATTGTTCCCGAGGCTCGGTTTGCCATAAATATCATTCAATAAGTCATGGTGGAATCACACATTGCAATGGACCTTAGGTACATCTCATTGGGTCTTAAATGCATCAAGTGGGTTGTATCTCATGGGCCTTATATTCATTAAGTGGGCCACATCAATGGGCCTTATATTCATCAAGTGGGACACATCAATGGGCCCCACCAATGGGCCTTAGGTACATTGCAATGGGACATCACCCATGGGCCTTGGAATGCATCACAATGGGCCTTCATAACATGGGCTGTACATTCATATCAAGGTGGGCCTCAACAATAGCCTCATACCCATCAAGGTGGGCCTAAAAGATGGGCCTAATCACATGGGCCTTTTGTATATCAGATGGGCCACACTGACGGGCCCCAAATACATCAATATGAGCTTCCTCATATGGGCCTTATGAATGCCAAGGTGGGCCTTAAAATGGCCACAAATATATATATATATATATATATATATATATATATATATATATATATATATATGAACCATGTTAAAGGATCAACCGATCCTCACTTCAAATAATAGTGGTGGGACCCACTTGAACCACAGATTTGACTCATTCTTTAGCTCATGCCAAAAATGAGCTCTCAAAATGGGTGGACCGTTTGGATGTAGCACCTGCATCATGGTGGGGTCCACATGGGTGGACAATACAGATATATCACATACCTAATGCGTGGGGCCCACCACTATGTTTATCTTCCATCCAATCTATTAATACGGTTACAAATACCAAAATAAATAGATAAATAACTATTATACTTATCCAAAACTTCTAGACTCCTAGGGAGTACAATGGCAGACGTTCCATCCCATTGCTTTTTTACTGCGTGTTCCACTTAATAGGCAGATCTGCCTCTTTTTGTATCACGCCTTAAGGCTAGCTCGCCACAGGATGGACGGTTTGAATGTAATCCATACATCAAATGTGGGGTCCACTGCCGGCCACTGGTTGGACGGCTTGGATGCAACACATGCATCATGGTGGGGTCCACGCATGTGGCCCAAGAACCAATAGACGGCGTGACGTTTACACTGTGGAGAGCATGCATGTGCTATTGCTGCAAGTGCAGCAGCAGATGCAGCGACTGTTGCTTAATAATGACAGAGGTGGGTCCCACGTAGGGCCCAACATAATGTTTAGATGCCATCCAATCCGTTGATAAGGTCACGTAGACCCGAATGAAGAGGGAAAACAAATATCAGATTGATTCAAAACTTTTGTGGGCCCAAAAAGGGTTTCAATGGTAGAGTTCAATCACCATTGTTTCTTGTGGTGTGGGCCACCTGAGATCTGGATCAAGCTGATTTTTGGGGTGGGTCCACTTCAGAGGGTGGCCCACCTTGTGAATGGGTTAGATGGAAAATAAACATCAAGGTGGAGCCCACGGCTGGAGCCGTGGGTCCCTGCTGGGACGCCTACCTAGCGCAAGCGCTGTTTGCGCCAGCAGCAGCCCTGCTGCTTCCCATCCCTTTTTTTTTTCTTTTTTTGAAATGGTTTTTCAAAGGTTTTTCGCAGGTGGGGCCCGTATCAGGTAAATTCGTCCTGCCCATTGGATTCTACAGCTCAAGACAAGCCAAACAAGACTAATATGCAGCATATTTGGTGAATAAAAACATCAAGATGGACTTTTTAACGGTAATCATTACTGTTTCCTATGGTATAGCCCGCTTGATTGTCAGATTAGCCTCATCTTTTGGCTCAACGCCTAAAATGAATGGGTAAATAAGATAGACGACATGGATTGAATACATACATCAAGGTGGGGCCTATATGAGTGACCTTTCTTCAATGCTTGGAAAGACAAGTTCATATTTGTGTTTTCTTTCCAACAACATCCAGACGCTGGATGTTTTTTAGGCTTAACAACAAATTTAAGGTGGGCGCTATTTAGGTAGGCCACCCCATGATGGATGGTGTGAGTACAGTACATATAAAATGGGCCCCACTTGTAGATGGTTTGGATACAATACATGCCTCATGGTGGGGTCCATTCGGGTGGGCCACATGGGCATTCCATATGAAAGAAAAGAAAAATAAAATTAAAAGAGAGGGAGGGAGAGAGAGAGTGTGGGACATGCGTGTGATGGAGGGACCCCGACACTATGGGCCCTCTGTTTCAAGCATCTAATTAATATATCAAGTGGGTCTCATTGCATGTGGACCCACCAAATTAAAGATCTATGGTGGAGGTCCTTTCTCCACCAAATGTAAGGTCTAGATGACCCTATTCATACAAAGAAAATAAACATCGTGATGGGGTCCATGGAGAATGGCCCCATCATGGAACGATCATAAGGATCAAAGTGGTCCATTGGCCACATCAAAGGTCCAAAGTGAGATCCATACCATCAATCGGTAGGTCTCACTTGGCCCATTATTAAAATATGAAAAATCTATCTTAATAAGCACCCACCTATCGATCTTTTCGATTCGTTGGAAAGCCTATCTCCTTGTGCTTTACTTTGAGGGAGAGGATGGAAAATGGATGGCTAAGATGAAAATTTTAGGGATGGAAAGTGGGTCACACAACTCACTTCTCTCTCATGGAGGATCTTGGACGTGTGGGCTCTCTCCTTGCTTGGAAATGGTGTGAGAAAAGAGGGAGAGAGGTGGTTGTAAGGAGAAGTGATGGGAGATGGGTGATGAATGTGAGTGGTGGGTGAGGTGATGGTGTACTTTGACAAGTATGGGTGTATAAGAGAGAGGGTGAGTGAGAGTTGACTTAGTGGTTGCTTGAGGATGGGGTGAAAGGTGATGTGTACTTGACATGAAGTGATTGATGGATTGATGGGTTGATTGATTGATTGATGATATGATGGGACATATTGTAGAGATTCTCTTGGGATTGTAAATGCGCGGTGTTTTTCCTCGAACTGAAAGTCGTCTCACATCTCTTAGTCAGGGTATCGGACAATGTGTGAGTCACGGCGTTGGAACCGCGGTGACGGTGCGGTCGCAGTGATATAAGTCTCGGATTAAGATGACTCAAATGTATAGGATACGACTTACAGTCGTGCGCAAACATAGATTATCAGTCGCAGGTTGCTGGAATTCGACAGGAAGGATCGTGAGAGTTGACGGAACAGTATGGATTAGGATACGGGTCTTACACAACACTTGATATTTGTGGAGCCACAATATGTGTGTTATCCATTAGTTGTTCACCTCATTGTCACCGTAGATGACAAAGATCAGCTTGATCCAAAACTCATGTGGGCCACACCACCAAAATAATGAAATGTATGTTAATAAAGATGTCAAACAATTCTGAAGTCTCAACAGGCTAAAAACATGTAAAGCTTATATGCTGAATTAATATTTCATTTTTTTAGCAGTACTTGAAATGAATAGAGTGCTTTTCGTGGTGGAAAAGCAGAGGGTTGATAACCTACTGAGTTTTGATTTGAGTCGGCTAGTTTTAGAACTACTTATAACTACACTTCTAGGAAATCAATTCACCCCATACGGTATCCCTAGTCACCATATAATACATCAAAAACACATGAATCCATAACAAGACCAGATATAAACCTTATCAGAGGTCACCTTGATGAATATAGAATCTCGCCTGTGATGGGCTTTTACTGATTCTGTATGATCCCTAGAGAATTATGAATAAGAATAATTGTAGCAATATATTTAAACTACAACATTCTAAAGAGGGGTTATCCAATGCTGGATCCAAAGAATGGTGTTCTTTGCAAAGCAAAGGCTCCTCCCAACTGGCTGCTTGTATGGAGGTGTTGCCTATTGCCTAGAACTGTATCAATTTCGATTATCAGGTTCTCTTCTTCCTGTGAGAATGTGCCTCTCTTAAGATCAGGCCTCAGATAATTTATCCACCTCAGTCTGTAGCTCTTTCCACACCTTTGTAGACCTGCAATTTTCCAACAGATGAAAGGTCAGATCTTCTGCAAGTGTATCATATAAACCCATAACTTAATTAATCGAAAGCTAGCATGTCACAAGTTACAACCTATTAATAAAAATCACAAGTGTCAGCATCATTGTCTTGTCCAGCTATTTGGGGTTAGCTTTACCAATCCTATTTCACCGATCTTTCCCATCTAGGAAAACAACAACCTGACAGACTAATACTTGCCTGCTAAACATCAAGACCTCAGGCCCAAACATCTATTATGATCAGAACACGGGTTGTTCCTGATCTAAACTCTCCCATTATTACATCTCGCTCCTTCTAAGGCATGTCCTCTGTTCACTCCCCAAGTGCAGGGTTATGATGTAGTAATAAACTCGGTAAGACCGAGGTCGAATCCCAAGGGACTGAAACTTGTACGTACTCTAAACCTTAAGTAGAATTAGAACTAGACTAAGATGAATTCTAAATCAATTAGCAATGTTGGAATAATTGTAGAATAATTAATCTAAAACTTAGGAAAATTTAGAGAAAGGGAACTAGGGATTCAGAGGATCTACTTGAAGAGATCAGGGAGATCTTACGCTTGTTTCATGGAAATTAAACTAAACTTACTTTGATCTAGTTTTAAAAAGATGAAAGGTATATGAATTAGAATGGATTCCATTACCAAACCATGCCCAGGAGACAAAGCGAACAACAGAATTAAACTAATTACCAACCAATCACATGCTATGAAGGTGAGAAAGGGTACCGTCATCCGACCATTCCCAGGAGACTATGGTGAACAATAGGGCTTCCTGACGTCATAAACATAAATAGGAGAAAGAAATACTCAAAGCCATCACAGATCTATTGTAATTTCTGTCACAACAAACCATTAAAGACTGAAAGTATTCCCTTACTAATTAAACTAAAACCAACTTCAATTCAAAAATTAAAATTAAATTCAAAACATAGAATCTCTCATCTCACTACAAGCTTCACCTCTTAACCCTATCTAAGAGGCTTAGCCTGACATGGATGGACTGATCTCCATGTAAGTCATAGAAAGAAAACAAATAATAATAATAATAATAAAATAAATCCAAACTTTTTCTCTCTCTTTGCTCAACGTCTGATCCACGACCCAAGCTTCCTTTCAGGTCCTCCCAAAGATCCCCTCGTTCTCTCTCTCTTTTCCCTTTTTATAAGGGCTTGGAGTTGACAGCAAGGGTCGGTCAGTGCACAGGGAGGTCGGTGGAGTTTCCGCAATCCATGCGAAAATCTCACGCAGCCACACCTTACGCACATCACTCTTACGTTGAATCTTGGTGAGACCTGTGATTGGATCCTCATGAGAAATCCACGCCGTCCATTAGACTCACAAGAAAAAATTACCCAGAAACGACTAGTTCTGGACTGTTGCTGACGTGGCTCTCTTGCCGATACAGTTCACCGTCCCTCTTCTGTTTGGATAAATAAAAATTGATCTCCACTGTCTTCTAGGATTCGGACATCTCGGCTTAGATGAGCAGCCCCGTAGGATTCTAATGGACGGCCTGGATCAAGCATTTGAAACATAATGGTGGCCCAGGATGTTCCTCTGCAAGCTTTATTGCGAAACAGAGCTTACGGTCCATCTCTGTGATAATCGGTGGGCCTCAGGACTATGTTTCATGGACAATCTAGTCCGTCCAGTGGATTCCCCTCGCAAAACCGGTCGATCCTGGATGATTTTGGGTTTGTTTCGATGCGGCCACAGAGCTTTTATTGCACTCTTCGTTCTCTGTTTGGACATCTGTATTTTTCTCCTTGTGATCTTACATATTTTAACCACCTAGGGAAGGGTAATACCCCCTCCGTGGAAACCTTGAACGGTCCAGATTCATTATCTGGATGAGGGATGAGCCCTACTGAATTCATCTATGTGGACGCTGGCGAAAACGGGATTTCTCATTTTTTTTTGAAGAGGACGCGGGTCAGCTGTTGCTGACCCTTTGTATGAATTCGGTGCACCGCAGGAGTGCACTTCCTATGCACTCGCACGCCCCCTCTTGTGGGGTCCACCATGATACTTGTGAAAGATTCGTGCCGTTCAATCATTGTGCCTCCCCATTTAAGCTGTTGATACCAAAATTGAAGCACATCCAGACATCAGGTGGGCCTAGAATCATGATTCTGAGGGCTGATCTATCTGTTGGGCCACTTCTAGAGGGGTCCAATGGCTGAAAATTGACATGTACGGTTAATTTATATCTCCCAGACCATGTATGAAGTTTTGAGCCGAACGGATGGTGGGAACCCCGTGATCTTGTATTCTGGATGATTTTCAGGTCACTTGAGCTTTAATTTCTCAATTTTCGCAGATCCCTGGCGTATAATTCTGTCGATCTTAGTCCCTAGAGTCCGTCCCTTGCCTTTAGTGTCATCAGAGCACTAAATCCATGCTTTAAGCTCCTTTTTTCGATCCGAGCTCATAAATACACCCTGCAGCACAACATAATTAAATCGGGTCGTTAGATAGTATAATGTTCATAAATTTAGGCGATAACTGGGTCAGATATGCATTATTTGACCCTCAACACAACCCCCAACCAGCATCTTGCTAGTCTCGAGCAAGGTATGAAAAAAATGAGTTAAGGATTACAGTATAATTTCTATGTACTTGAGTGAATTTTGCAAAATTAAAACAGATGCTAGAATTTTAAGATTCACAAATGTTAGGCATTACCCTCTCCTAGACTTAATCATACGGTAAACTTCATAATCGAGTGCAAAGTATTAATCCATCAATTAGAAAAATTCTAAACATTGAGTTCCATAGGTGTATAGTGTAATATCAGATCATCAATATTAAGATTCAATTCGTTATTCCATGATATCATTGGTAACTAGCAGAGCATTCAGGACACCCAAAACCTAAACTAAAACGTGCCTCATAGATCATTCTTCTTCTTTCTTTCAGCCTTTGATTTTTTAAGTAAAAGTAATGCCAAGAAGGGGAATCAAATCCTCACTTATAGGGAGCAAACCTATGGTGAAGACTGTACACCCAACCCTTTTCTTCATATCATCCATGGGGAATTAATTCTACACCCATAGGGAGCAAACCTATGGTGGAGATTATTTACCCAAATCTTTCCAAAGGTGTCTTCTTCTTCTTTTTTTCATATCGATCCTGTTAAGCATTTCTTTTCTTCAATTGATCATGACGGGCAATTTTTCAGGCCGGTTCCTTCCATGCTTAGTTATTACCAAGATAACTCTTCAATATCGAACTGAAACTGCAATATTTAAGCGAGATGTGACATGTGAAATAATGATCCAATCAATGTTTACAACTTCTAATTCTAGATTAACAATTCACTTAACTGTGAAATCTAACAGATACTGAATCCAAGAGTTATAAATTACCAACATCATGTATCTTGAAATTCTAAGTGCCCTAGGTGACCATCAAAATCACTTTAAATTTCAGAAAAATTTTCACAAATTTTGTTCGAGACTAAGAAAATACTGATTAGGTTGCCTAATCTCCCACCCCCAACCTAAAATCTATATTGTCCTTAATGTAAAAGATGTGAACATATAATGCACATGGGTCAATGAAAGTAAAGGAAAAGTGATAGGAAGATATTACCTGGATAATGAATCGAGAAAGATACTTCAAGAGATCGCTGGGAGAGATCAGGTCAGTATAAGAGTGAAATCAACAAAAATAACAAAAATAAAATCCTACCTATACCACTTTCGCAGGTGCTTTCGATTGCATTTAGCGTATGCAACAAGCCTTTAAACCCCTAGGTTGACCCTAGTGGACGAGTTGTAGTCTCGTGAGGGTTTGCAGCAATATTACCTATAAATATTGAACTAACTAACCAAAAAAAATGAAATGGAATAAAAAGCTGGGTTGCCTCCCAAGAGCTCTAAGTTTACCATCTTCAGCCAGACAAAATAAATCACTACCCTAGTCCTATGAAAGTGATAAACCTACTTATATCTCTATCAGACTAGGAGATCAATCCTAGTAAATAGGAGCAATCAAAGGCATGGACATGTCCTCTGAATTAAATTTCTATACAAATGGTTTTAATCAATGTCCATTTACTTTAAACTCCTTGCCATTGTCGGGATCTCTTATCTCGACGGCCCCATGAGAATAAGCAGTAATAATAATATAAGGGTCAGTCCAACGAGATCGAAGCTTTTCCGGAAAGATATGTAGTCGAGAGTCGTATAAAAGGACTTTCTGACCTGGCGTGAATGATTTTCATAGAATATGTTGGTCATGAAACACCTTCATCCTATCCTTGTAAATTCTCGAGTTCTCGTACGCATCATTTCAGATTTTTTTCAAGTTCATTTAATTGAAGTTTGCGTAGCGAGACAGAGTTGTCCAGATTGAAATTTAGTTTTTTGATCGCCTAGCATGCTTTATGTTCCAACTCCACAGGCAAGTAACAAGCCTTCCCATATACAAGTCTAAAGGGATATGTTCCAATAGGGATTTTAAAAGTAGTACGGTATGCCCATAAGGCATCGGTCAGTCGGATTGACCAATCCTTAAGATCAGGGTTAACCATTTTCTCTAGGATGTGTTTGATCTCCCTATTAAAAATCTCAGCTTGTCTACTTGTTTATAGATGGTATGGGGTGCTCACCTTATGAGAGATGTCGTATTTTTTCATTAAGCTCTCGAATGGTCTATTACAAAAGCGTGAGCCCCCGTCACTAATGATGGCTCGAGGCGTCCCAAACCGTGAAAGGATGTTCTCTTTTAAGAATTTAATGACCGTGCGATGGTCATTATTTCGGCACGGAATTGCTTCGACCCATTTAGTGACATAATCTACGGCGAGCAAAATATACAAATTTTCAAAGGATTGGGGGAATGGTCCCATGAAATCGATGCCCCAATAATCAAATGCTTCTATGATAAAGATGGGATTCAAAGGCATCATATTTCGACGGGATAATGCTCCCAATTTTTGACAACGCTCACAGGCCTTACAAAACTCATGTGTGTCCCTGAACATAGTGGGCCAATAGAAGCTACATTGTAGAATCTTGGCCGTGGTCTTTTTAGCAGAAAAGTAACCACCACAGGCCTGTGAGTGACAGAAGGAGATGACACTCTGATGCTCATCGTCTGACACACATCTCCTTAGGATTTGGTCTAGGTAATATTTAAACAAATATGGATCGTCCCAGAAAAATATACGCACCTTGGTAAAGAATTTTTTCTTATCTTGTGATGTCCAATGTGTCGGTATGAAACTTATGGCAAGATAATTAGCAATATCAGCGAACCAAGGTGAATGGGAGATTCTGAACAGTTGTTCATCAGGGAACATGTCATTGATATGGGTCGCCTTAAGGGAATCAGAGGTAATAAGGCGAGAAAGGTGATTGACCACTACGTTCTCTACTCACTTTTTATCTTTAATTTCTAAATTAAATTCTTGGAGTAGAAGGATCCATCGTATCAGGCGGGGCTTAGAATCATTCTTAGAAAGAAGATACTTAAGTGCTGCATGATCTGTGTAGATAATGATCTTGGATTCGATCAGGTATGACCTAAATTTTTCCAAAGTGAACACCACGGCTAAGAGTTCCTTTTCTGCAGTCGAGTAGTTCACTTGGGCAGGATTTAGAGTCCTACTTGCGTAATGAATGATGTAAGGCCTCTTATCTTTTCTCTGGCCTAAAACTGCTCCAAGAGCATAATCAGAGGCATCGCATATGAGTTCAAAAGGAAGACTCCTGTCGGGTGGCTGCATGATAGGTGCAGTGGTTAACATGCCCTTAACCTTAGTGAAAGCTTCTTGACATTGTCAGTCCACTCGTATAGTGCATCCTTTTGAAGAAGATTACATAAAGGACAAGAGAGGAGACTAAAGTCCTTTATGAATCGCCTGTCAAATCCTGTGTGTCTTAAGAAGTATCGCACGTCTCTGATGTTCTTGTAGAGATAAGATCGATTTTTCCTTATCTATCTCGATTCCTTTGGACAAGATGATATGCCCAAGGATAATTTTCTTTTGAACCATGAAATGACACTTCTCCCAATTAAGTACCAAATTCTTTTCTTCACATCTTTTCAGCGCACATTTAAGCCTCTCTAAGCATTTGCTGAAAGATGAACCGAAAATAGAGAAATCTTCCATGAAGACCTCTAAATATTTCCCCACCATGTCAGTAAATATACTCATCATACATTGCTGAAAGGTGGCAGGGGCATTACATAACCCAAATGACATCCTTCTATAAGCAAAGGTGCCATAGGGGCATGCAAATGTGGTCTTTTCCTAGTCCTCAGGGGCGACTTCAATCTGATTGTAACTTGAATACTCATCAAGGAAACAATAATAGGAATGACCAGCTAGCCTCTCTAAGATTTGATCAATGAAGGGAAAAGGAAAGTGGTCTTTCCTCGTGACGGTATTCAGCTTTCTTTAGTCAATGCACATTCTCCAACCAGTAGTAACTCTGGTCGGCACGAGTTCATTATTGGCATTGGCTACGATGGTGATCCCGGACTTCTTAGGAACCACCTGAGTTGGACTCACCCATTGAGTATCAGATATGGGGTATATGATCCCCACATCCAATAGTTTAAGAACCTCGACCTTAACCACTTCCTTCATGTTTGAATTTAGTCTATTTTGTAATTGTCAAATAGCCTTTGCATTATCCTTAAGATATATGCGGTGAGTACAAATCAATGGGTTAATTCCTTTGAGGTCCGCTATCATCCATCCAAGAGCTCCCTTATACTCAATGAGAGTAGATATGAGCATACTCTCCTGTTCTTTCTCCAGGTGGGTAGAGATCACCACCGAGTATGTCTCATCTTGACCTAAATAGACATATTTTAAATCAGAGGGTAAAGGTTTTAGGTTAAGTTTCGGTGGCTTGAGGTTAAATGGTAGAGGCACTACATCAGTTTGGGACAACTCTTCAAATTGTGGCCTCCACCGGTTAACTTCAAGTACCGGTGCAGTATCAAGCATGACACACGTCTCCCTAATCGTATCATCATCGAAATCATGAGAGTGGGCCAGGCATGTCTCTAGAGGATCAGAGGATAAGGTAAGAGGCATTCTATCTTCCACGAAAGAATCAATCATGTTACTGTCATGAAAATCGTCATCATCCTCTGAGTTGCTGCCGTTATTGAAAAAGATATTTAACTCCAATGTCAAATTTCCAAAAGTCATAGTCATGACACCATTCCTGCAATTGATAATTGCATTTGAAGTGAAAAGGAATGGGCGACCAAGAATGACAGGAATCTGAGTGCTCATGTCATTGACAAGTTCGGTATCCAAGATGATAAAATCTATCAACCTGGACCAACACATCCTCGATTATCCCTCTTGGTACCCGAATAGTGCAATCAGCAAGTTGTAGTATAGTCCAGGTGATTTTTAATTCACCCAAACCTAACTATTTATATACCAAGTAGGGAATCAGATTGATGCTCGCTCCTAAGTCAAGAAGTGCATGATCAATTCAATAGTTCCCGATTACACATGATATGGTTGGGCTACCGGGATCTTTGAATTTCTGCGGCACCTCTTGTTTTAAGATGGCACTCACTTTCTCAGTTAAGAAAATCTTCTTTTGAACACTTTGCCGTCGTTTGGTCGTGCATAAGTCCTTTAGGAATTTGGCATATGAAGATATTTGTTTTACGACATCAAGTAGAGAAATATTGACTTTCACTTGTTTTAACACCTCTAGAATATCCTGAGAGTTAGAGAGACATTTTGGTGTAACCAACTGTTGGGGGAACAGAGCAACTGGCTTCTCTAGAAGTTCCAGTTCTAATTTTTGTGGGGCATCACTAGATCCATTATTATTGTCCTCTTCTAGTTCTTACGGCTTTTCGAGCCTAACCGGAAGAGTTTTATCAATAACCTTCCCACTCCTAAGAGTGGTGATGGATTTAGCGTGCCCCATTTGATTTGAAGAGTTGGGATCACTTATCTTGTACTGCGGTTTAGGATTGGGGAGTGGTTGTGCAGGAAGCATCCCCTTTTTTATAGCTGTCATACGTGAATCTATTTTTTACATAAAATCTAACATTCCTCGCATTGTCTGAGCCAGCTCTTGTATGGAATTTTGAACCGATTCTTCTTGAGGTTTCCCCTGATTTGGATTTTGATTGAAGAAACCTTGAGGGGTAACAGTTTGTCCATTCCTCCAACTAAAATTGGGATGATTTTTTCAGCTAGGATTGTACGTATTAGAGGTTGGTCCATTGAAAGGTCTTTGATAGTTATTTATGGCATTGGATTGTTCATTCAATACTTCTCGAAAGGCAGGTATTTTAGGACAATTTTCAGTTGTATGAATGTTGTAATCACAGATGCCACAAACACTTTCATTAACCTTATCCTTCTTTCCTTCCATGGCCTCAAATTTTCTTACGAGTGTAGTCACTTTATACTTAAGGTCATCCTCTTCTTTCAAGAGATATACTCCACCTTTCTCCTTAGATGGAGTCGGCCTAAACGTGGTGTTTGAATTCGGGTAATAGTCTCATGCTTGTGTTTTTTCAGTAAGACTATCAAGGTAATCCCATACCTCGTCAACATTTTTATTAATGAATTCTCCATTACACATTGTCTCAACCATTTGGTGCATGGAAGATGTCAGTCCATCATAGAAAAAATTTGTAATGCGCCATGTTTCAAAGCCGTGTTGTGGGCATGAACTGACCAAATCCTTAAACCTTTCCCAACATTGGAAGAATGTTTCATCTTCCTTTTGGGCAAAGTTCATGATTGCTTTTCTGAGGATAATTATCTTATGATGTGGAAAAAATTTCTTTATAAATTCTCTCTGAATATCATTCCATGTGTTAATCGATCTAGGACGCAGTGAATGTAACCATGTCTTGTCCTTCTCTTTCAAGGAAAATGGAAAGAGTTTCAGCCTAATTGTATCCTCAGATACATTAGGGAAGTATAAAGTGCCTATGATTTCATCGAACTCTTTCAGATGCAAGTATGGTTCTTCAGACTCAAGCCCATGGAACTTAGGAAGGAGTTGGATAACCCCTAGCTTAATGTCCATATGTCCTGTATTCTCAGAAAAAATCATGCATGAGGGCGTACTCACCCCCGCCAGTTGTAAATAATCTCATAAATTACAAGGCGGGGATGCTTGATGCACCTCATTCTCATCATGTACTTCCAACCCTAAGTTGGGGTAGTGCTTGAGGTTGATTTTCAGCCATAACCTCAATTAATTCAGGGGAATTCAAGTGGTGTCTAGTCCTGCGATGGACAGTTAGCCCCTCAACTAATCCTCCTTCGGTTAAGAGACGTCGAGTGTTGTCACGGGCCTACTTGGGCATGAAACACTTGTAACCCTTGATTTAAATTCTAAACTTAGACCTAAGAGAAAGAAAGAAGTAGAAATCTAGAAAATAAAAGGGAAAGATGGAAAGAAGTTACCAGTTTCAAAGTCCTAAGTTAACAACCTACAAGATAAAAACAAAATAAGTTAGTTTCTAAAAATAGAAAGCCTAAGGTTAGAAAATTCCTAATTAGAAGTAACCTACTTTCTAAGTAAAAAGAAGAAATTCCTAAAAGATAAAAAAAGGTAGAAATTTTCTAAAATGAATTAGGAAAGTCTTAAACTAGAAGGCAAGTTAATAAAAGAGATATGAAAAATATAAAGTAGAAATTAGAAAGAGCTTACTGAATTAGAAGGTTCTATCTTAAAAACCTACAAAACAAATAGGTTAGTTCCTAACCAAAAAGTCTATAAATAGAAAAATTCTAAAAATAGAATAAGAACCAAAGTTAGGATTTCTTAAAAGAATTAGAATTAGAAACTTACTAAAAAGAAGAAATAAATCCTAATCTAGAATAGAGAGGCGGAATTTAAGAAAGAATTTACCAATTTAGAAACTATCTCAGAAGCTTATAAAACAGGAAAGACAAGTTAGTTTCTAAAAATCAAGAAAATCTAAACCTAATTTTAAACTAATCCCAGAATTAATTAATTTCAGAAAATCATAGCCTTCAGTCCTTGGCAACGGTGCAAAAAACTTGTTCACTCCCCAAGTGCAAGGTTGTAATGTAGTAATAAACTCAGTAAGACCGAGGTCGAATCCCAAGGGACTGAAACTTGTACGTATTCTAAAACTAAGTAGAATTAGAACTAGACTAAGATGAATTCTAAATCAATTAGCAATGTTGGAATAATTGTAGAATAATTAATCTAAAACTTAGGAAAATTCAGAGAAAGGGAAGTAGGGATTCAGAGGATCCACTTGTAGAGATCTTACGCCTGTTTCATGAAAATTAAACTGAACTTACTTTGATCTAGTTTTAAAGAAATGAAAGGTATATGAATTAGAATGGATTCCATCACCAAACCATACCCAGGAGACAAAGCAAACAACAGAATTAAATGAATTGTCAACCAATCACATGTTATGAAGGTGAGAAAGGGTACCATCATCCGACCATGCCCAGGAGACTATGGTGAACAACAGGGCTTCCTGACGTCATAAACATAAATAGGAGAAAGAAATACTCAAAGCCATCACAGATCTATTGTAATTTCTATCACAATAAACCATTAAAGACTGAAAGTATTCCCTTACTAATCAAACTAAAACCAACTTTAATTCAAAAATTAAAATTAAATTAAAAGTATAGAATCTCCCATCTCACTACAAGCTTCACCTCTTAGCCCTAGCTAAGAGGCTTAGCCTGACATGGATGGACTGATCTCCATGTAAGTCATAGAAAGAAAACAGAAAAAAATAATAATAATAAAATAAATCCAAACTTTTTCTCTCTCTTTGCTCAACGTCTACTCCACGGCCCAAGCTTCCTTTCAGGTCCTCCCAAAGATCCCCTCGTTCTCTCTCTTTTCCCTTTTTACAAGGTCTTGGAGTCGGCAGTAAGGGTCGGTCAGTGCACAAGGAGGTCGGTGGAGTTTCCGCAATCCATGAGAAAATCTCACGCAGCCACACGTTACGCACGTCACTCTTAGGTTGAATCTTAGTGAGACTCGTGATCGGATCCTCATGAGAAATCCATGCCATCCATTAGACTCACAAGAAAAAATTACCCAGAAACGACTGGTTCTGGACTGTTGTTGACGTGGCCCTCTTGCCGGTACAGTTCATCGTCCCTCTTCCATTTGGATAAATAAAAACTGATCTCCACTGTCTTCTAGGATTTAGACATCTAGGCTTAGATGAGCAACCTCGAAGGATTCTAATGGACGGCCTGGATCAAGCATTTGAAACATAATGGTGGCCCATGACGTTCTTCTGCAAGCTCTGTTACGAAACAAAGCTTATGGTCCATCTTTGTGATAATCGGTGGGCCCCAGGACTACATTTCATGGACAATCTAGTCCGTCCAGTGGATTCCCCTTGCAAAACCGGTCAATCCTGGATGATTTTGGGTCTGTTTCGATGCGGCCCACAGAGTTTTTATTGCACTGTCCATTCTCCGTTTGGACGGCTCGATTTTTCTCCTTGCGATCTTACGTATTTCAACCACCTAGTGAAGGGTAATACCCCCTCCGTGGAAACCTTGAACGGTCCAGATTCATTATTTGGATGAGGGATGGGCCCTACTGAATTCATCCGTTCGGAAGCTGGCGAAAACGGGATTTCTCATTTTTTTTTGAAGAGGACGCGAGTCAGCTGTTGCTGACCCTTTGTATGAATTCGGTGCACCGCAGGAGTGCACCACCTATGCACTCGCACGTCCCCTCTTGTGGGGTCCACCATGATACTTATGAAAGATCTGTGTCGTCCAATCATTGTGCCTCCCCATTTAAGCTGCTGATACCAAAATTGAAGCACATCTAGACGTTAGGTGGGCCTAGAATCATGATTCTGAGGGCTGATCTATCTGTTGGGCCACTTCTAGAGGAGCCCAATGGCTGAAAATTGACATGTGCGGTTAATTTATATCCCTCAGACCATGTATGAATTTTTGAGCCGAACGGATGGTGAGAACCCCGTGATCTTGTATTCTGGATGATTTCAGGCCACTTGAGCTTCAATTTCTCGATTTTCGTAGATCCCTAGCGTATAATTCTATCGATCTTAGTCCCTGGAGTCTGTCCCTTGGCTTTGGTGTCATCAGAGCGCTAAATCCATGCTTTAAGCTCCCTTTTTCGATCCGAGCTCGTAAATACACCTTGCAGCACAACATAATTAAATCGGGCCGTTAGTATAATGTTCGTAAATTCAGGCAATAACTAGGTCAGATATGTAATATTTGACCCTCAACATCCTCGTGCATTGAAGAGACAGTGAAGTTGTAGCTACGCATCTTTTCGGTTAACCAATCCACCTGCCCAAGCACAAATCAAGATAAAGTTTTGAACTTAATATGCAAGTACAAGAAACCTCATATTTCAAGTAAATTAATATGATGATGTATCCAAATATAAAATATGAGAAGAAAGAGATATCCTCTTAGCATGTACAGAAGTTCCGAAGGCCCCAAGAGGACCCTCAATGGACAAACATTTCCTATAAGAAATACATGTCAGATCAAAAGTAAAGTAACTGCAATTGATCAAAAGAGACAAATTGCACAACAAAAGCTACCTTTTGTTTTTGTAAGAACATCTAAAGGCTAGGCGGCACCATCCAAGACAAACATTTGAACTTTGGAGCCAGTTATTGCTTGGAGCCAGATATTGCAAGAAACAACACAATCATGCATAAAACAACACAATGGTACTCTGGGACAAATGACGAGGCCCATTAGTCCTGCCAAACACAAGTCAAGCTTGAACTAAGAGAACTATGTCCAGTCTATAGAAACAACTAATCAAGTAAGCTATACAATCAAAACATATATATAGTCCAAAAAGGTTAATTGTCTAAAAAAGTGTTAGACTATTGTCCCTAAACGGTGAACTCAGTAAAGCAATGATGTCATGCAAAGAATGAGCCAATTCCAACTTCGCTTAAAGTCGAATGATATTTCTTTGGCTTGAGAAATTCGATGTCTCCTTTGATAATGATATTAATGGCAACATTATAAAGATCTTCTTGAAGAGGTTTGCCATGAATCGTTTGGGGCTCATCTACCAAAATAACTCGACCTTGAGCAACGAGCTCTTTACGCCAAGAGTACAACTTGCATGGCCACATTCTCTCTACACATTGATGATTCCCAACTGAAGGTCCACCAATCAATTATGTAAAAATATTTATAAAATAATATTAAATTAATTATAAAATATCTAGTTGAGTCAAGTAAAGACCCATCCATAGTCATTAAAAAAAAATAAATAAATTAGAAACTACCCATAGTCATTACAATAATCACAAAAAGGACCACTGTCCACTCATAGAGAATCTCCTATGTGGAATCTGATTTTGGTAGCCAAAACATCGGCACCGTTCTTTCAGGTTTTCACCAACCTATGGCATTACTAATGTTGAATCCATCTGTAACTCCAACGGCTTCATTGATGGCAATAAGGGTCAAGAAAGAAGCTATGCTATTCATTTTAGAAGGTTAGGGGGATTGATTAATGAAAGCAGGAATAGTTTTAAACATATAACAATGATCAGTTAGAGTTATGTATTGCCAGTTAGGTGGAGAACATGGGCCGTAGCTAGGCAGTTAACTATGTCGAAGATGTAGAGAAGTATTAGTGTTTTAATTGTAAAAGATATAAAATATATATAAAAACAAGGTTAAAATATAAAGAAGAGAACAAATTAAGCATCCACTCGGGCGGTGCCCCGTCCAAACAGTCTCTTAGCGTTGCTTGATATATAGATAACCCTCTTAAATCAAATGCGCATATGCATAAGATAGTATAATATTGTATTGTACTGATAATATCAATTCAAATATGCTCTGTTGTTATACATCTGCCTCAAATTTTGTATCCCACTGCTCGTACCATCGAGTGGTGCCTTCCAACACAGTTCAAAAACTCAAAAATTCAACTTGACTTAATGTTCATCAAGTTGTATTGACTCAAGTCTCAAAGACTTGACCCGACTCAACACAATATTTAATAATGTTAAATTACAATAATAGGACTAGTGTTTGATATTTCAATTAATTAAAATTAGTGTAAGAAAAAAAAAAGTAGGTTAGCTAATCTAGCAAAAAACCAATTCATGGTGCATTGGTTAAGTGTGTTTTACAATAGATTAGACTATGACTTCCTGCGGACTCAGTTCGAATCATCTAGTTGAGTTTAACATGTAGCCAAGTCTTCCAAAGTTAGGGTTGAGTCACAACCAGGACAGTTTCCTAGAGACTTGGCTTGAAATATCACCCATTCGAGTTGACTCGACTGAGTTTCAAGTTGAACTGAGTTTTAGAACTTTGTTTCAAAGACTCCATTTCTATCGTGCAGGCATGCATAGAGGCCTTTGGCTCATTTTCTGCTAATCAGAAGTCATTTAATCGATTTTGTAGCCCATGTAACTCATAGATTTTTCTTGTTGCTTGTGATGATTTGCTTAGGGTTTACTTGGTTGACATTCTTGGAAAATAAAAATTTTGAAGGATAAAAAGTAAATTCTAAAAACTTAGTTCCTAAAATTAAATTTTAACTAGAAATGTTGTTTGCATGACATTGTCTATTTTATCTATTTTTCTTAGAATATTGGACATTGGTGTTTAGGAAAAGAATATCAGGTCCATTCATCTGGCAGGGGTCAAACCAAACATGTGTTGGCCTAGAGACACAACATCAATGGATTGGATCACTGAACCATAGGCGCCACTTAAACAAAACTGAGATCCTGAAATGCACCGTACAACCTCTCAACTCGGCCATTGCGAAAGATATCCAAACCGTTGATTCTACAGGAATCGCATGGATGATTTTCTAACCAAAAGATCAACCAGATGTAGGAGTCAGCAACATTTCAACATATCAGTCAAGCCATTGGAGAATGGAAATACCATAACGGTTCATATTCAACTAAAAAAGAGCCAGACTTTCTATAGACAACGAATCTACTGAGTGTGATTTTTTTTTCTTATGGTCCAAACTCCACAAGAAAATCAAATTTTCTTAAACATGTACAAATATAGAGATAAAATCCAAAAGAAAAAAAAAAACCAAACAAACAAACACACAAAGATAAAGAAAATGGCAAAGGATGTGTTTAGTTGCACCAAATATCATGAATTAAAATTTGATGACATCTTAATATATATATATATATATATATATATATATATATATATATATGATTTACCAGAATTCGATATGCAAAGCCTTCAACGACAGTCTGAACAACTAAGACAAAAACAAGCTCAACATGTCCTAGATTGAGAGAGGAAGGGAGAGTGAGAGGGAGATTGAGAGAGAGGGAGGGAGAGTGAGAGGGAGAGTGAAAAGGAGATTGAGAGAGAGGGTTGAGATCGAGAGATTGAAAGAGAGGGAGAGGAAGATTGAGATTGAGAGAAGGAGATTGAGACGGTGTGGATGTGAAATGAGGGAGATGGAGACGGCGTGGATGGAAATGAGGGATTTTAGGGCGTTTTGGCGTAAGGAAATGAAAAAAGTAATTTGGTAGTTTACGGTAGATTTACAGTAATGTGACTCTCGGGCCATGTGGGGTCCACTCAGAGGTTACTAATCGAATCTATTCCGTTCATCTATTTCAAAATAAAATAATAATATATAATAATAACAAATAAGAAGATCGAACACTCAACTGGGACATACCAACAAAACAATCAAAATAAATAGCGTATAACAACAGCTATTTTAGTACCGTTTAATAACGTTTCAAATCAAGAATGGCTTAAAGCCGTTTCTGAACCAAAATCCCCACCGTACCAGTTTGATGATTTTGGTGTAGTGTGAGGGTGTTTGGAATGGTGGATTCCATTTGGATTAGGTGGATGGGCATGAATTGTCAGCTGGGAGATGAATCAAGTATTTCAACAACACAATCAAGCCCAATCACAAATTGACTCTGAATTTAACGTGGAAAGACCCTTGCAAGAAAAAACTATGGCACAAAGCCATAGATATGCACTATGAAAGTAGAAAATTATAAGAGGTAGAGATTATCCAATTCGAACAAGCCTCAAATCACCCAAGCTACACCCTTAAAACCCTAGAAACGAATTAGAAAACTCTAACATATCCCCTTATTCTCGATTACACTAATATATATATATATATATATATATATATATATATATATATATATATATATATATATATATAGCCTTTATGAGAATCACAATTGAAATAGAAAAAAAATCCGCACTTATGCAATTATACGTAATCATTCGATGACACCTTTGATGGAACTTTGATGGCATCAAATCTCTTCGATGCCATCAAACTAAACACTAAAAATGTTCCAACGACTAAACATGTACTTTCTAAATTTTCTCGATGGAACTTCAATGGGATTTCGATATCATCGACAACTCATCGATGGTATCGAACATCTCTTGATGGCATCAAACAAGACACCTAAAGTGTCTAGCAACAAATCGTGAGATTTTTAGATTTTCTGATGGCATCGAATAGCTCTTGATGGCATCGAATAGATTGTCAATGGCATTGATAGACCCTATTACTAAAAGATTTGAGACATCAATAACAATCTCTACCACGCCTTCAATATTCATTCTTTTAAGCTTCTTGTCCACTTCTCTAATTTTGCATTACATCATAGCTCCACCATTGCTTCTCAAACATCCTCTATCTTCCTTTTATGTATTCATCAAGCCCAGACAAGTTGCACAGGAGAATTTTCAAGATAGGTTAATTTAAATTTTGGATCACCAAGAAAATCATATACCCTGGCTCTACTCGACGACCCTAACCCAATGGACAAATTAGATTTAAAGAATGATCGTCAGAAAATAAAAAATTAAAAAACTCAATCAAAGCGGGATGTGAAACACACCCCTCTCACATGCTTACTCCTTTTAAAGGGGTGTCTGTTCCCCTCTCCACTCACACACCCAATCTCCTTATGCCCAAGGAGAAAGAGAAAGAGAAAGAGAGAGAAAGAGAAAGAAAAATAAAAAGAAAGAAAGAGAAAGAGAAAGAGAAAGAGAAGGAGAAGCCTAGACATCATCTTCCTTCTCCATATGTATGGTGTCTCCCTCTTGCTCAAGCAATGTCTTGATTCATGTGGAAGCTTTTCATGTAGAAGTTTTTCTACATAGATATCTACCTTGGGTTTTGATCTAAGGATAAGGTGAGGGATTCCTTTAAGCTTACATTAATTAATTTGAGTTGATATGATTTATCTTGCCCTTTTACATGCTTTCATGTTACTGTGAATCCTCCTTGCAATTATTTGATTTACCATCATCAATTATTTATCCTTTGAGAATTATGGTTAAGGTATAATTTTAATTATGTGTGATCTTTAGAAATTTATGTGAGGCCATGGATACAAGCCTTGCCCTTACCTTTACCAATTTTGTTGAGTTAGTCATTGCTACTCTTCTCATTTGTTGAGTTAGCCTTTGATACTCTTCTCTTTTCTTGAGTTAGCAATTTCTACTCTCCTCTTTTATTGAGTTAGTCATTGTTACTCTTTTCTTTTGTTGAGTTAGATTATTACTACTCTCTCCTTTATTATGTTAGCCTTATGTACTCCCTTTATGGCTTGGGCATGTGTCTTGAAATTCCAAAACTTTCATAATTCAATTTATTTCTTCTTTGGTGTAAGTGATGTGTTAGAGACTGTAGACACTGAAAATTAGCACCCACGCTGATTTAAATATTTCTGGTTCTTGAAAGGTGGGGGTTAGTAGGCCGATTTGTGAATGTTTGAGTCGCCACTAGCTAATTAATCTCAGAATCCCGCAGTCGGCTAGAAATCGAGGAATATGTAAGGTTGGAGAAGTTCGAGGACTCTCCTACCTTAGAGTGACTCCTGATCTGCGATTCAGGATTTCGGGTAAGGGATCTCGGTTACAAAGAGGGAAGATGTTAGGCACCTACGGTCTCTACTTTATGTGGTAAGAAATCTCAAGGGATGGATGATATGGTTGGATTAGGACTAGGCACACACGGATTCCTGATGTGGCAAGATCCGAGATTCGGACAAGCCATAGAGCATATGTCCAATGATGTGTCTAGAGGGTGGATGTGATGATGCTTATGCGAAAAGGTAAAGAAAAGTGGACTAGATCACTAGAAATTTCTGATGTGACAAGATCCAATATACAACAAGTCACAGAGCATACATTCATTAAATATCTAGAGAAGTAGGGGGGTTGAGAAGGGAATAGATGTTATGATGAGTGATTATATTTAAAATGAAAAGATCTTTGGCTTGAACTTGAGTAGGTTAAAATGCAGGTTGCACCATGATCAATCCGGGCTAGACTTGGGATTGAAAAGGCTAAGAGATAAGGCTAGGGGGTGGCTAAAAGATCAGGACTTAGAAGTTTGGGAGGTCTTTCCCTTTCCTTCCCTCTCTTCCTCTCTCTCTCTCTTTCTCTCTCTCTCTCTCTCTCTCTCTCTCTCTCTCTCTCTCCCTCTTTTTCCCTCTCTCCCTCTTGGAGATGGATGTGTTGTTGTTAGGTGTCTTGAAATGAGAAGAGGAGAGGACTATTTATAGCCCTCTCCAATGGCTCTATGGTAAATAGGGGGTAGGTAGAGGTTAAATTGATATAATGAAGGCTTATAATTGGCTAGGGAGAGAGGAGTGCCACGTGACATGCTCTCATTGGCTCTTGGGGTTGGTAAAATGGTAAATAGTGAAGGTTGGGGGGGGGGGGGGGGGTAAATCAAGGAGAAAGTTGACTTTCGGTTGCTAAGACAACTATCTCCAGAAGATCACACGCGGGCCGCGAGAGATGGTACTCCAAGTATTATTGTCTGTCCAGGCTCAGGCCGGGCTCAAGCGTGTGGGCTCGTTTGGTGTACTAGTTCATCCGATAGTCCCTTTTTTGGGTTTTGGGAGTTCAAATAAGTGGGTTTGGGGTTTGGATGATGGCTCAAGTCAGGATATAGGGTGTGGGTTATTGCTATATATGGATTGAACTATTTGGATTAGGGTTTCGGGTTGTCGATTGAGGGTTTGAGGTTTGGATCAGGGTTTTAGGTGCAGATGCAGTCATGGTTCCTAAACTGTCTTAGCCTCTTCAAGTTGTCAACCTGGGTGAGGTGTCTACAGATGCTCCTCTTTAGCCAAGGTTGCGAGCAACCGAGTGCCAAAGTGAGTGGACACCCCACCCTTCTGGTCAAAAAGGATAGCAAATCGAATCTGTTGTCTGTCATTGTATCATTGTCAATTGATTATCTGGAAAAGAGATGACTTGCACATATCATGAGGGTTGAGAAAAACATTGTGACTATCCCCTGTGCATTCGTCACGGCTTTACGGGTCACCAATCACAACCTTTTCATGTCATATTGTTGATAACATTGGAGAGTAAGTTTGAAAGGTAAGGTCCTTTACACATTCGTCGCGGCTTTACGAGAATTCTCATACTGTTTGGTCTGTCATTTCCTTTACTATGTAATCACCCTAGGAATATTTGGCCTTTTTAATCATCAAAGTGGTTAGCCACCCTGCACATTGGTGTGACCTTACTGGGAACTCACTATGCAGATTTGGACTCGATCAAATTTTCTGAATATCCCGGACTAGGTATGTGCAAGTAATATTTTTTCATGCAGTCTGCTGATTCTGATACTTTGGTTATAATGGATTTTTTTCACTTTGAGTTTGATTATTCTTTTCAGAGATAGATCCACTCATTTCTACTAGCATTCGTACGACTGTCTAGATACAGAGATCGGGCTAATCGTACATGTATCATGTATAGATTCGATCATTCTCTGGGAAAACAGGAAGAGATCGAATCTTATTTAGCTATTTGCACTAACAGCAATTGGAGAATATGGAAGATTCCTTAGTGTACTGTGCGCCGCATGCATTATTTTTTGGAAAACTATCCCTTTTAGAGCTAGACTTCCCTAGGGATATTATTTGAAAATATATATTTTTTTGGATTTTTGGAAAATATCTGTTCGACTTCGCAGGTGGGCGTTATCGTTCAGTTTTTATTTGTAAAAATTGATAGATGGACTCCACAAAGAAATTAATGGAGCTCATGGTTTGAAAATATTTTTGAATTTTTTGAAAGATTTGTCTGTTCTCTCGGGTGGTCGCAATCGTCTAGCTCTGATTGTGTGGTTCAGATCAAATAGTCAGATGGCCTCCACTAATAAAATAATGGAGCATCCATTCATGAATTATTAGATTTTTTTAAAGGATTTTTCCTTATATTTTTTGAAAATTTATGGTCCCACTTTATTAAGATTCCTAATATCTCACGATATTTTGAATTTCTCACGAGATTTTGAGATAGACTTTTTGGGAAGATTCTTTTTTTCAAATTTTTGGGCTTTACCCAACGGTTGCAGTACTAGTCCAGTCGTCCCATCCACTCAAGGGGGACAGGCCCGCTATCCTAAGAGAATATGGGCAGGGGCAGCAATCCGATTACCGTCGGTCGTCTACTTTGTCCACTGGTTCGGTGTGAACGCTAGTCCAAACGATGGCACCTCCTTTCCTATATCTCCTTCCAAATCTATTCCTGGGACACCATTGTAGCTCCCTGGAAGGTTTTGAGTGGTGATCTTGCTTCCTTTGGGGTCCCTTCTTTGCTTCATTTTTTTTCTCTATTCTTCCAGCACTTGGATGGGTATTTATGCTTGATGGAATTTTATTGAATCACACATTTGCGATGCTTGGAGGAACTATCTATACCCCTAAACCTTTTGGCCTCAGGAGAACCATGATCGGGACCCTTGATCATTTTGGCTGAATTTCAATCGTAGGATCTTACTAGATTTTTTTTTTGGGCCAAGGAGTTGGCTGGATTTTTATTATTTTTTTTATTTTTTTAGAGTGGGGTGTGATAAGAAAGGGGCCCCACCATTTATTAGGAATTTTTATCTTTTGTATATGTGTGTATATATATATAGTGAGATGATCTGGACCATTGGATGGGTGATTTGGGGCCCACTTAAGTGCTTTGATGGCGTAAACCTTGATGGTTGGTCATCTTGTGGATGATGTACGGATGGAATTTTTCAAGTGGGCCCCACACCGTGATCCTGTTGTGGCTAGATGTTTCTGAATTTGGATGTGTGGTCCTAGAGGTGGACTTGTGAAAGTGGCCCTGAATTATGGACATGTGGGCTGGGAGGATGGACCTTGGAGAAGTGGGCTCTTGAATATGGGCCTTGATCACTTGGGCTTTTGATGGGCCTTGTGGAATGGACCTTTGAATATGGGCCTTGAGAATGGGCTTTGGAAAATGGGCCTTTGGAATGAGTCTTGAGAATGGGCTTTGAAAAACGGGCCTTTGGGATGGACATTAGAAAATGGACCTTTGGGATGGGCCTTGTAAAATGGGTCTTTGGAATGGGCTTTGAGAATGGGCTTTGAAAAATGGGCCTTGAGAATGGGCCTTAGAAATGGGCCTTACAAAATGGGTCTTTGGAATGGGCCTTGGAATGGGCCTTAGCAATGGACCTTCGGGCCCTGAGAATCTTGACCATTGACTTGGACTTTTGACTGTTGACTATTTTACTTGGGCTTTGAGTAGGGCTTTAACTTTAAGCTTTGAATTTTGACTTGGACCTTAAGTTGGACTTTTTAAATTTTTGGGGCTTTTGTCTTTTAAGCTTGATAGTATGGAGGTGCTTACCTATGGGTTTTGCTCATGTAACATGCCTTGTCATGGTAGGAGTGATGCTGGCTCTTCCCGTTAGTCAGTTGACCCTTATTTTGTGCCTCCTGAGGGTTTTCATCTATCTGATGTGGGTCGTGAGGGTGGTGCTCTTGCGATCCTGAGGGAGCGGGGAGTCAGGACCCACTAGTCAGACTGGTTCCATGACCCTTAGCCTTTATTTTTTGATGTGCTAGAATGTGGTCCGTTTGCCAGTTTGTTCCAAATTCATCTGAGCAAGAAACATGTCCCTTCTATTGGCTTTGACGGAACGATGGCACGCTAGAACTCATACCTTTCATCTGCCCTTCGAAGAGTGGGGGATTACCCCATATGATATCTATATGCAGATGAGCCTTAGGTAAGACGGGGGATCTGTCTCTTTTGAGGATGATCTCTCGGTACCTTCTAAGGATGATTGGATGAGTATAATGGGGATGATGCTGAATGCTTCAGATTATTTTGGCCACTGATTCACGAGACCGAGGCCTCAACCATCGTAAAGGCCCACGCCCTGATACTGTACACTATAGGGGTGATGATCTTCTACCACAAGAACGAGCTGGTGAGTTCCCGTCCATTAACGTTGGTGGCAGATATCACCTTCCCACACCATACAATTATAATGCGACTCTCCTTGCCTATTTATACGAAGGACTGGATAAGGCTAGCTGCTGCGTCAGTAGGTCTCTGACTGGCTTTTATCAAGTCGTTGATTTATCCCTTGGATTTGTCCCCTCACATTTTTTAGCTTTTAGGATGATTGGAGTCAGCTTCTGACTCTGATCGCATGTAGGTGTGCTTTTTTGACCATTTCCCTCATTTGGCGCCCACTCTGATTGATCATTTACCTCCTTTTCCTCACATGATGCTGTGGTACAAGGATAACCGCAGCTGCACGAGCATGTTTTCTGATCTCACTTAGAGGTCGAACATAGATGCCCTGGTCCCTGATGATGTAAGTAACTGCCTTATCCCGTGTTACCCTATGTTGTTTTGCCCTGTACTATTTGATTTATGTGCGCCTTCTGTTTTTGCAGTTTCACCCTTGGCCATATTTTCAATCGAATGTGGCCCTTGCTCCTACTACCTAGGAGGTGTTCCAAGCCTCGAAGCGGGGTCATATCCTAGAAGACCCTCGAGTGACGAAGTGGTACCTTGGCGAGAGGCTCTTTTAGCAGTTGGACGGGAGTCAGCTCATTCCGTTCAGCCCACCATCTGGTCCATCTGATTGGAGAACAGTGCCTGAGCAAGAGCTTACTGCTGCTTTTGAGGGCTTTGATGCTAGCATCTTCATCGACCCTGCAAGGGAGTATAACTCTTGGTGTGAGCAATAAGGTATCGGCCCCATACTGCAGCCTACTTATGCTCCCGGTGATGGTGCGGGCTTTGCCAGTGGAGGTGTCTTGGGTCTGCACATCCGCTGAAAGGGTAGAGATGAATATATACTTGATGAGGATGACTAGCTTCTATATATCATGTGATCACATATCACCAGTTGTATATTCTTCTGTATATATTAAATTTCAGTTGCTTGACGTTGCTTCTCAGATTGTCTTTGATCATTTTTATAGTCTCTTTTTGGCATTTTGGGTAAACATTCCATGTTCTAAGGCCCCTGACATGGACCCCACCTTGATTTTGCTAAAAAATGGGCCCACGCGGTAGTCATACTACCACCACTGACTTTTTTTCCTGTCGTTCTGTGTTGTCAGCACTGCAGCGATACGAAGATGTCAGGTCTAATGGCGGTACTTGGAGTACTGCCAGCGGTAATCGGATTATCGCCTTCGTCCGTCTTTTCTTCCAGCAAACCCTCTTCTTCTCAGTTTATTCTTCTAGTCGCTTTCTGGACATTCTCGTTTGTCCACGCCCTCTGATCATTTCCTTTATCCCTTCTTCTTTTTTTGTTTCTTCTTCCTTGTCTTCTTCCTCTTTTGTCTATTTCTCTCCCATTTTTTGGATCTATTATGGCTAGCCATGATGAGGGGTGTGGTGGGTCCATAAATGGTGGAGAGGTTAGTGGGTCATCCTTTGTTTATGGTGGTGAGGATCCATTTATGGATGGATTAATGGTGGTTGGTGATGGAATGTGTTCACTCGCCAAGTATAGGGTTGTGATGTAGTAATAAACTCGGTGAGACCGAGTCGAATCCACAGGGACTGAAACCTGTACGTAATATGAAAGTAACCAGAACTAGAACTAGAATAAGATGATATCTAAATTAAAGGGATTTTAAGGGAATAATGGTGAATAGATTAATTAAAAACTAATAAATTTAAATGTGATAACTAGGGTACCAAGGATCTACTTGTAGCAATTGGGAAGTTACCTAGCAATGATTCAAAGACATAACTAGAATCAGAGTCCTATCTTATCCAGTTGGTAAGAAGAGATTTGTCAGATCTCTGAACTTCTCATGGATTTAATCATTAATAGATAAGAGTGGTGAAGATTTGGAAGTGATTCCGTCACCTAACCATGCCCAAAAGACTGGCAAATAACAACAATTTACCAATCTCACAGCCAGTCATGAGAGAATTGTGAAATTTTGAAAGGGTTCCATCACTTAACCATGCCCATGAGACGATGGTGAACAACAAGGTTCTCAAGTTCACAATCTCAATATATGAAAAGAGAATATCTCAAGCTATTACAAATCTATTGTAATTTGAGTCACAACAAACCATTAAAACTAAAAACATTCCTTATAATCAAACTAGAATCTATGAAAGTTCAATAAATATAAATCAAAGCAAAGCTAACACCCCAATCACACTATAAGCTTCACCTCTTAGCCCTAGATAAGAGGTTTAGCCCAACATGAATAGGCTAGATCTCTTAAAAAGTAAAAAAAAAAAAGAAGAACAGTAAATAAAATTTAAAAAAACTCTAAAACTACTCTCTCTCTCTCTCACTGACGTCCCAATCGAGGATGCTTTCCCGCCCTCTCTCTCTCTCTCTCTTTTATATTCATAAGAGAGATAGTCAGTGGCTGGATTGAGTTGGTGAAGCTTCCGCACTCTTTTCTTGCGTAGGAAGAGTCCCGGACAAACCTTGTTTTTGCACAGCGAAAGCCCTTGTGCTTGAATTGCGTTTGGCATGAATTGGCCTACTGATTTGGCCATCTGACATCTTGGTGGAGTTTAAGACCCCCTCTTGCAACTTCTGGACGGTCCAGATCATGTATCCCCCATGATATTGATCACAGAACGGCCCACCGTGGCCTTTTTTCACAGACACATGTACTTGAGTAAACAGAGTACGCTGAAATGTTTAGTGGCCCACAATGATGTTTTTTGAAATAATCCACCTTGTCCATTAGATTCCTAGCGAAAAACCAGTCAAGAAGGGGTGGTTTTGGTAGGTTCTATCATGCCCCACTGTATCAACTCAAGCTACCGTTCATCCTACGTTTGACAGTGGAAATCGTGTGATCGCATGTACGAGGCCAAAGGGACATCTAGGCATGGGTTACACCTCCCCTCTGGATGTCATAGACAGCTCCGATCTTCAAAAAAAGTGACAAGTGGGGCCCACAATTAAAATTCGGCGTCGGTTAGCGCAGATGTTGTTGCGTCTGTTTGGTTTTTTTAGAAAATTGTCGGTCAGCAGGCCCTGACCGACCTTGGCTCATATGGTGCATGGCGGGAGTATGTACGTGCAGTGAACATGCTTGCTTACATGGGTCCCACAGTGGTGTACATGTAAAATCCGCTCCGTTTATTTGATATGTCACCCCATTTAAGGAGTTGAAACTGAAATTGAAGCATTTCTAGATACCAGGCGAGCCCTAAATCAGGATTTTAGGGGTTGATCTGTCAATTGGGCCACTTTCATAAGGATCTAATGGCTGAAATTTCACATGTACGGTCAATTTATGATCCTCATGCCATATATGAAGTCTTGAGTTGAACGGATGGTGGGAACCCTGTGATCTTGCATTTTAGACGGTTTTCAAGCCCATTTAACGTGAGTGGCATAATTTTCTCAAATCTCTGGTGTGTAAATTCTTCGATCTCAGTCCCATGGGATCCGTCCCTTACCTTGGTGACTTTGGAGCGTTAAATCCATGCTTTTAGTACCCTATTTCAATTTAGGCACCTAAATGCACCTTGCATCACAAACACAATTAAAATATGTTGTTAAACAATATCATGTTTGTAAAATCAAGTAATAACTGGGGTTTAATATGCAATATTTGACCCTCAACACAAGCCCCAACCAGCGTCTTGCTAGTCCCGATCAAAGTATGCGAAAAATAAGTTGAGACTTACAGGACGATTTCCATAAACTCGAGTGATTTATGAAAAATAATCCAGATCCTATAATTCTACGATTCATGAATGTTGGGCATTACTATCTCCTGGACTTGAGCACATGGTAAATTCCATAGTCAATTTCAAAGTATTAATCCATTAATTAGAAAAAATTCTAAACATTGAGTTTCATGGGTGTATAGTGTAGTCTCGACTTATCATCATTAAGAGATTTAATAGTCAAATTCCATGATAACATTGATGATCAAAAGAGCATTCAGGACAATCAAAACCTAAATTAAAACTTGCCTTACAGTTCTTCTTTATTCTATTTTTTTTTTCATTCTTCTAGCTTTTCATTTTTCCATTGAGGGGAAGGGGAATTGAATCCGCACCTATAGGGAGCAAACCTTTGGTGAAGATCGTACACCCAGCCCTTTCCTGATGACAATTGTTTTTTTAGCTGAGTATTCTTTTTCTTTCTTTCTTTCTTTCTTTTTTTTCTTTTTCAAGAACTTTTTTTTTCTATATTCTTCTTATTGAACATGATAGACAAATTCCCTAGGTTGGTTCCTTCCATGCTTAATAATCACTAAGTTACAATTCAATATTGAACTAAAACCTTAATGTGCAAGCGAGATGTGTCTTGTGAAATCATGACTCAATCAATGTGTAAAACTTCTAATCATCGATTAACAATTCAAACTTAACTGTGAAATCTAACAGATAACTGAACCCAAGAGTCATAAATTACCAACATCACTTATCTTGTAATTCTAAATCAAAGATGGTCATTTCGAATTCACAAGAAATTATAGAAAAATTTAAAAATTTTCACAATTTTTTTTTCTCAAGACTAAGAAAACACTAATTAGATAACCTAATCTCCCAGCCCCAACCTAAAATCTACATTGTCCTCAATGTAAATGATATATGAGCATGCAATGCAAATGGGACAACGAAAGTAAATGAAACATGATGAGAAGATAGTACCTGAATGAAGGAATCAAGAAAGACTTTTCAAGAGATCGCAGTGTGAGAGAAGGTAAGCACGAGAGTGAAAACACGAAAGCAAACTAGCCTAATAGCATAGAACTATCTAACCTAGCCAACATAAAGCAAACTACCCTAGTCCTATGAAATCAGAGAAAAATTACTCAATCATGCCATAAGGTTCCTCTTCCGGCCAGTATCTTGATAAGTTTCTTAGTAAGTTCTTCAATAGGATTATCCAAAAGTCCTTTTTGCAATAGTCTTGGACGCCCTGGAGCATGACTTTCTAAAGAAACTTATGTACCTTATTAAAAAAATTCGTTGAATCGCTTGAGGTATCCAAAGTATATAAGATTCACCTATGATAAAAGAAGTTTCAGTGCTATTATCCCATGGTGAATTAGAGACTACAAGTAAATAAAGTTAAGAAAACTTCTTAAAAAGTGATGTAGTCTTAGCATATTCCGAAGTGTCAGACTTCAGTTCTATTGTCAGCTCCTCCTCCTTTAATGGCAGACATTTAGGAACAGGGGAAGAAGAGGTTTCAGAATAAGGGTTCTCTCGGTTTGTGACAACTACAAGGATGTTGTCTTGTAAGTCATTCACCATGTCTCTTATCATGAGATTATTTGAATCTACAAAATGTGCCAAGCAATCATCCAAAGAGTTGGGGAATTCAATTGAGAGTGACTCATTCTTCATATTGAAGTTTGTAATGTGCTGCCCAAGGAGTCCATCGTCATTAAAAGTAAATGGAGGTATGCTCTCTTGCTCCAGCCCTACACAGATAGATTGAGGGTCAGTCGACGAAGCATTAATGTGCGGACTCTGTTCATTGATACTACTCAGAAGAGGCATTGCATCGTCAAAATTCAACAATTCAAATGGTGACCTCAACTAGGTGGTTTCAAATTCTAGAGTTGTATCAAGTAACTCATCCATCTCCTGAATCATATCATCATTCAATTCAGGGGAGTGGTCTGAACATGTCCCACAAGAGATAGAAGGGTTGGTTGTAAGGAGCTCATCCACTTTTAAATCACACATGTCGGGTGAGTGGAGTAGCTCATTATAACCGCTCCCTTCATGTACTTATTGATCATTGACTTGGACCAAACTTGAGATTAATTCTAGGGGAACTATAGGGCTGCACATTTATAATCATTATCCCAATACTCATCATATTCTAGTTCAGTGCAGTGCACATTTGGGATGGGATCACTTTTCTCACATACTATTCCCAGATTAGGTTGAGGTTCACATAAACTAACCTCTTCCTCATCATTAAAATCTAATGTATCCTATGATTGAAGTGTGTCATCATTATTATATTTGAAAGACACTCATGTCTCTTCACCATTCTTTTGAACAGTCATCAAGATCGACTCATCTAGAAATTGAACCATATGCTCGTTAATGGAATCTAACTTCTCATTCCAAATTTCAGAGTTCTCTACAATCGCATCACGTGAACTCTCCTGTTGAATATCTTTTATTAGTTCTTATAGTCTTTAGAGTGTATTTTGTTGGCTGAGCTTTAGAGTTTGGAAGGAATTTTGAATTGAATTCTCTTGGATTGTTTTTTGTTGAATTTAAAAGGTAGAGAACCTAAGAGAATTATCACTTGAAGTAAGTTCTTCCAAAGTTTTTATAGTTTCCGCAAGACAGGTCATGTTACGCTGAAAGGAATCCTCTTAGATCATTTCCGGTTGGATCTCAGTGGTAGGGTATCTAAGAGAATAATCATTATAACATGTTGTTAGTTCATCTTTCCAATTTTGATGTTTACACTAGTTATATTCATACGGTTCATACATGGGAGAATATGATGGTTGATAATAATCCCCATTCCTATAATTATGATCGCGTACAGACTTATTAACTGATGGAGCATAATGTTCTAGTCAGTTCTGAATGTCGATTCTCGATGAAGAAAAATCTTGAGGTATAAGTTGAATTCCACAACCCTCAGGCATTCCCCAATATGGCTTATCCATCTCAGCATATACAAGTACCCAAGTTTCCATGGTGAACCTTAATTTTGATTTTAGTCTTAAAAGAAAATAAAAGCAAAGTCTTACAGAAATACAGAAAGTGAGAGAAGTTAGAAAGATTTACGGAATTAGAAGTTCCTATGTTAAGATCCTTCAAAAGAAAACAAATGAAGTTAGTTTCTAAAAAATAGGACCTAATCTAAGGAATAGAGAAAGTAAAGAAATTAGGACGAAGTTACCACTTTAGAAGATCTATCAAAACCCTACAAATTAGAAAAGTAGGTTAGTTTCTAAAAATCAAATAAAATGAAAAAACTAAAACTAAAGTTAGTAAAAATCTTAAACTATTTCCAAAACCAATTAATTTCAAAAAATTATAGCCATCAGTCCCTAACAACGGCGTCAAAAACTTGTTCACTCCCCAACTATAGGGTTGTGATGTACTAATAAACTCGGTGAGACCGAGGTCGAATCCATAAGGACTGAAATCTGTACGTAATCTAAAAGTAACCAAAAATAGAACTAGAATAAGATGAAATCTAAATCAAAGGGATTTTAAGGGAATAATGGTGAATAGATTAATTAAAAACTAATAAATTTAAAGGTGGTAACTAGGGTGCCAAGGATCTACTTGTAGTAATTGGAAAGTTATCTAGTAATGATTCAAGGACACAACTGGAATCAAAGTCATATCTTATCCAGTTGGTAAGAAGAGATTTGTCAGATCTCTAAACTTCTCATGGATCTAATCATCAATAGATAAGAGTGGTGAAGATTTGAAAGTGATTCCATCACCTAACCATGCCCAGGAGATTATGGCAAATAACAGTAATTTACCAATCTCACAACCAATCATAAGAGAATTGTGAAATTTAGGAAGGGTTTCATCACTCAACCATGCCCATGAGATGATGGAGAATAACAGGGTTCCCAAGTTTACAATCTCAATATATGAAAAGAGAATATCACAAGTTGTCACAGATCTATTGTAATTTGAGTCACAACAAACTATAAAAATTAAAAACATTCCTTATGATCAAACTAGAATCCATGAAAGTTCAATAAATAAAAATCAAAGCAAAGTTAACACCCCAATCATGTTATAAGATTCACCTCTTAGCCCTAGCTAAGAGGTTTAGCCCGACATGAATGGACTAGATCTCTCAAAAAGCATAATAAAAAGAATAGTAAATAATTTTTTTAAAAAAAAAAAACTCTAAAACTACTCTCTCTCTCACTAACGTCCCAACCGTGGATGCCTTTCCCATCTACTCTCTCTCTCTCTCTCTCTCTCTCTCTCTCTCTCTCTCTCTCTCTCTCTCTCTCTCTCTCTCTCTCTCTCTCTCTTATATTCATAAGAGAGTCCGTCGGTGGCTAGATTGAGTTGGTGAAGCTTCCGCACTCTTTTCTTGCACAGGAAGAGTCCCGGACACGCACCCTATTTTTGTGCAGCGAAAGGCCTTGTGCTTGATTCACGTTTGGCATGGATTGGCCCACTAATTTGGCCATCTGACTTCTTGGTGGAATTTAAGACCCCCTCTTGCAACTTCTGGACGGTCCGGATCGTGTATCTGACCATGATATTGATCACAGAATGGCCCACCGTGGCCTTTTTTCACGGACACACGTACCTGTGTAAACAGAGTACGTTGATGTATTCGGTGGGCCCACAATGATGTTTTTTGGAAGAATCCACCTCGTTCATTGGATTCCTACCGAAAAACTAGTCGAGAAGGGGTGGTTTTAGTAGGTTCTATCAAGACCCACTGTACCAACTCAAGCTACCGTTCATCCTGCGTTTGACGGTGGAAATCGTGTGATCGCATGTATGAGGCCAAAGGGACATTTAGGCGTGAGTTACACCTCCCCTTTGGATGTAATGGACAGCTCCGATCTTTGAAAAACATGATGAGTGGGGCCCACAATCAAATCCCGGCATTGGTTAGCACAGACATTGTTGCTTCTGTTTGTTTTTTTTTTTATAAAATTTTCAGTCAGCAGGCGTTGACCGACCTTAGCTCTTATGGTGTGTGGCGGGAGTATGTACGTGCTATGAACATGTTTGCTTACATGGGTCCCACAATGGTGTACATGTAAAATTCGCTCCATTCATTTGATATGTCGCCCTATTTAAAGAGTTGAAACCGAAATTGAAGCATTTCCAGATCCCATGTGGGCCCTAAATCAGGATTTTAGGGGTTGATCTGTCAGTTGGGCCACTTTTACAAGGATCCAATGGTTAAAATTTGACATGTATGGTTAATTTATGATCCTCAGGCCATATATGAAGTCTCGAGCCGAACGAATGGTTGGAACCCTATGATCTTGCATTCTAGACAGTTTTCAAGCCCGTTTAACATGAGTGACGTGATTTTCTCAAATTTTTTTCATGTAAATTCTTCAATATCCGTCCCCTTGGATTCGTCCCTTGCCTTGGTGACTTTGGAGCATTAAATCCATGCTTTTACTACTCTATTTCAGTCTAGGCTTCTAAATGCACCTTGCATCACAAACACGATTAAAATAGGTCATCAAACAGTGTCATGTTTGTAAAATCAGGTAATAATTGGGGTCTAATATGCAGTATTTAACCCTCAATAGAATGATTGGCTCTTTGGAGGAGGTTAATGTCATCTATGGCATGGCTCCTACCTCCATTAATGGTGGTCACGGGAATGGATTGATTGAATTGGACGGGTATGGTGGATCTACGCTAGATGGGCCACCAGGGTTTGTGGATGTTGGTGTGATGAGGATGGATGGGTTTGATGGTGTGGATGATATGATGGTGGTGATGGATGGTTAGATTGATGGGCCCATGGGAGTGATGGGTATGGGCAGCATAGATGATGAGATGGTGGTGACGGATGGTGTAGGGCTGCATTTTGATGGTTTGGGTTTAATAGGTGGAGGACCTTCTACAACTGGCTTAGGTCAGATTTTTAGCATGGATTGCGAGGTAGTGATGGGACAGGCAGCTGTTGTCAAGGATCAGGATATCAGTCCAGTCAGCTACTCGAATACTTTAGGCATTGCGGCTCATGGGGCATGTACTTTCCTGATTGCTCCTGATGTGGCAAGCATTGGCGGCTTGGGCCCTCCTATTGCAGCTTTTTAGGACACTCTGTGAGACGCGATGAGTGAGTGCGGTTTCTTCTATCACCATGAGATAGATATATTGGACGAGGGAATGCCCATCTTTGATGATTCTCCTGTTGACCCGGGGGTCCAGGTCGTACAGGGTGTGCCTATTCGGACTTTTCGATTGCAGCCACGTGATACCTATTCTGAGCGGTTACATATCTGGATCGAGAGCTTGACCGAGTCTGAGATCTTCGAGCTAAGCTCCTTGGGCTTCCAAGAGGTTCTTTACTTCCACTGAGTTCGCCTAGATTGACGACTATTTAGTGCGGCTTCATATGATTGGGTTCCAGAGTTGAACCTATGTTCCTTCAATGATTTGGAGTTGGGTCCATCATTGGAGGAGTTTACGCGCCTGTCTGGTCTTCCTCTTATCTGGGAGCCTTATGTTCCTTCATCTGAGCTGATTTGTCCTATTGATCTGATCTCCTGGTTTGGACTTCCAGCTATTTTCCCTACTGCAGTGGGTAGGGCCAATGAGCTTTCGCTCAAGTTTCTGTACAATCATTGTTCTACTGTCTAAGGAGGCCCTGGGTCAGATTGTCAGCTTCATTGTTTGAATGCACTAATATTTTGTGTCCTGGCTGAGCTGATCTTCTCAGGCTGGCAGCAGTCTTTATTGGCAGTTTTGCTGGACGTGTTCCGCCGAGTCCTGGGCCGTAGGAGCATCATTTTTACATTACTGGCAGAGCTCTTTTAGGGTCTGACCGAGTGTTCTCTTAGTCGGACTCGCACCCTAAGGGGTTGCTACACATTCTTCCAGGTATTTTTACTCTTGTCCTCTTTCCTTTCCGTTGCTTTGTTGCTTGCGATTTGAACTTGACTCGCACCTTTCCCTAGGTATGGCTGTGGGAACACCTTTATATGACCCCCCTGCTTATATGGCCTAACTCCCACCGTGACGACACACTATCTCTATTGCTTGATGGTCTCCCTCTTGGTGCGGAGGTCACTGAGCCATTATATTGCCGCATGCCTTCTCAGCTTCGAGGGTGGGAGATTAGCTAGGAGGCTCCATGGCTCCATCATACTGCCTGGATCTACAGCACAACTCATACTCCTCTGCTATTATTGGGCCTCCGAGGATACCGTTCGTATCATCCTATTCGTTTCCTTCGGTAATTCGGCTTCTGTCAGGATATCCTGAATTTTGCCTTTTCTGGATTTGGACATGGTCCTCTTCCTTCTGACTTGATTGCTTTATATCAACGAGTCTGGATTTCCTGACAAGAATCTTTGAATGCAATGGTTCTGGAGTTTGAGTCTTGGGCTCCACCCTTGGTGACAATGTCATACCAGCGATGGGTGGCAGAGCAATCGCTTTATCGTTAGGTCCCTGGTTGGCATTTGATGGATGAGGCTGATGATCGAGAGATAGTTGGCGATACTGCTTCATCCTCCTCATGTGTCGATGATTTGTTGGAAGTGTTCAATGAGTGACTATTTATTGATCCGTCATTTCTGCTTGCGACACATGGCCAACTTATCTCTGAGATCGTTGATCTTCGCCATTCTTGTGAGGATATGGCCCGCCGGTTGGCCGTGGGGAGATGGTATGATGAAGATATCCATGTTTCGCATCGTCTGGAGATGGATGAGGTCTTCTACCTGCACATGGAGGTACTGAGGCTCAAGCAAAGGCTGTCGATGTAGGAATGATAGGAGCTTACCTAGGGTCCCTAATTTTGACCAGCTGCTTGTCTTATATGGATGGATTTTTTTTGTTGTTTTTTTGAAAGAAAGAATGCAATGTACTTATAGAAAGATTTTATAGGGATAAAAAATTTTGATTGTACCAAATTTTCCAGTGGTCGCTTGTGTTTGGATTTGTGCTTTGGTTGATTAAGATCAGAATATTGAACTTAGGCCATGTTGTGTTCAGTAGTCTGGGTTGTGTACTAGAGATCATGGTTTCCTGAGAGTGTGTCCAGGACCGTGTCCTTTGGATTTGGACAGAGTCTGATAGAGTACTGATCCAAAGTTGATCTTCCCTTGTATCTCATTATGGTATTTGTTGCCTCAGGTTCTTCTGTACCTGCACTTTTATTTTTATTTTTTTATTTTTATTTCTTATCATTTTTACCCGTAATGCCCTTTTTAGGTTTTCACTATGACTGGCCTGTCCCGTCATTTTTTCCCGTAGCGTCCTTTTAGATTTTCACTATCTCGGGTTTTTTATCTTGCCTGCCCCCTGGCAGCTGTGTTATTCTTACTCTTAGCTCGCCTTTTCAGGTTTTCACTAAGTCCGCTACATGCCCGTTATTTTTACTCAAGCCACCCTTTCGGGTTTTTAACTTGCCCTTTTTACTTAGGCATGTTTTTCTATCTTTTTTTTTTTGTGGGGTGCCAGAAGAGACGAAGAGACTTCCTTCATAGCCAGCCAACTAGTCACCTTCCTGTCCTTGTCTTTGATCATAATCATAAGCTGTTTTTGGTCAGATTATTTGGGGATGTGGGATGGTCTTATTTTCTTCCCCTTCTCGATCTTCTTTTTGAGATTTCTGGTCTTTTCTTCTTCTTTTTTTCTTTCTTTTTTCCTCTTTTTTATTTTATTTATGGTGTTGTTTCGTCTTTTTCTTTTTTGGTGGGTACTATCCTCTTTTTTTTTGGGAGAAATGATGGGTATTCTTCTTTTTATTATTTTTGTACTTGGCGGGAGGAAGGATGAACATCTTTTGGTGGGAGGAGTGATGGGATTTTTTTTGTTAGGGCAAGTGATGGAGATTTTTCTTTATTTTTGTGGGAGGGTGATGAATACAGCTTTGCAATTGCACTCATTGACAAGGTTAGGTATAATTACCTGTGATAGATTTTCACATTGTCGACATTGATGGGCTCAGGAAGATCTTCTCCTCTCAGACTTGTAAGCTGAAGGGTGCCAGCGGCCACAAGGGTTTGAATTTTCCTCTGGGATCTGGCAGGTGCGGTGGTAGAATATGCTTCATGACTGTCACCGATTTTAAAATTTCTTTTTCGGACCCTCTTGTTGTGGGCCTGTGCGATACTTCTGTGGTAGCACTGTGAGTGACTCAGCATACACATGTGCTTTTCATCTGCCAGATGAGTTGATCGTATCTTGCTTGCTGCCACTTTCCTTCCTCGACCTCGCTTTCCAACAATACTTGGAGTGATGAGATTTTGATTTTAACTGGTAGCACTGCTTCAATTCTGTATGCGAGTGCGTATGGAGTTGCCACTGTAGTAGACCGTACAGACGTCCAATAAGCCCAAAGTGCGTATGGGAGCATCTCCGACCAGTCGCGATATGTCTTCACCATTTTCTCAAGTATGCAGATGATAGTCTTATTTGCAGCTTCGACCCCACCATTCATCTGAGGGCGGTAGGGACTTGACCGATGACGTTAAATCTTGAATTTGTCGAGGAAGTCACTCATCCTTTTATTGACGAACGGAGTTCCGTTGTCTGTAATATTGGCCTGAGGGATCCCATGTCGGCTGATGATATTGTCCTTCATAAACTTGACCACGTGAGATGTTGCGATGGTGGTGTAAGATGATGTCTCTATTCACTTGGTGAAGTAATCTACTGCCACTAGGATGTATTTATGCTTAGTTGAAGCTTTAGGGCTGACCTTGCCAATGATGTCAAGCCGCCATATAGAAAAGGGTCATGGTGTTGTCAGGTTGTAGAGTTTGGAAGCAGGCACATGGATCTGATTTGCGTGCTCCTGGCACTTGAAGCATTTCCTGACGTGTTTGCAGCAATCTGTCTCCATCCCTAGACAATAGTAACTGAGTCATAGGATCATCTTTGTCATCATGTGTCTGTTCATGTGTGGGCCACATAATACTTCGTGAATATCTGTCATGATCTAAGTTGCTTTTATTTCATCTATGAAATAGAGAAGGATTTGATAGAAGGATCGCTTATAGAGGATGCCCCCCGTAATCACAAACTGGGCCGTTAGTCATTGGATAATGCGACGATCAGTTGATGTCACTCCTTCCGAAAACTTCTAGTACTTGAGATATTCTTTGATGTCTATGTACCACGGCTGATCATTCGAAGAGGTTTCAACTTCGTCAATCTGCATGCAAAACACAGGTTCTTCCTGAAATTAGACAGTGAGTTCCCATTCAGTGGCTTCTTTGGGGATTTCCAGCATTGAGGCGAGGGTTGCTAAGGTGTCTGCAAATTGGTTCTTGGCTCGGGGCATGTAAGAAAATGTGATCTCTTTAAATTCCTGGGTTAGATTCTCCAGATAAACGTGATAAGGGATCAACTTTTCATCCTTGGTCTTCCAATCATCATTCATCTGATTGATGATGAGTTGTGAATCTCCAAAGACTCGCAACTTCTTCACGTTGAGGATGATGACTTCTCTCAAACCAGCAATACGTGCTCCATATTCAATTATGTTGTTGGTGCATTGAAATGCCAATAGCCAGAATACGGGAATTGGGACGTCATCGGGAGAGTAGAATATGGCACCTACTCCACTCCCTTTTGAGTTTGTGGCTCCGTCGAAGAAGAGTGTTCATTCTCCTGCCTTTCTTTCTTCTTCTTCCTCAATTAGGAGGATGTCCTCGTCAGGGAAGAAAGTCTTCAGTGGTTGGTAATCAGGTAGGGAGTGTGCTGCTAGGTGGTCGGCTAGTGCTTGCCCCTTGATCATCTTCTGAGTGACACAAGTGATGTCAAACTCAGAAAGAAACAGTTGTCATTTTTTGATCCTTCCCGTTAGTGTTAGTTTCTCGCATAAGTATTTCAACGGGTCCATGCGAGTGAGCAGGAGGATTAGGTGGGTGATCATGTACTGTCGTAACCGTTGCGTTGCCCAAACAAAGGCAAGGTACGTTTTCTCTAAGATGGAGTATTTGGCTTCGTAGCTTGTGAATCATCGGCTTAAGTAGTAGATCACTTGCTCCTTTCTTCCTGTGTCGTCATGTTGGTCGAGGATGCATCTGATTACTTCTACTGCGACGAAGATATACAACAGTAGTGGCCTACTTGGAGTAGGTGGCATGAACACTAGAGGATTTATTTGGTACTTCTTGATCCTGTCGAAGGTCGCTTGACAATCGTCATTCCATTCCTTTGGTAAGTTTTTCCTGAGAAGCTTGAATATGGGCTCACAGATGGGCGTGAGCTGTGTGATAAATAGACTGATATACTGGATCCATCCGAGAAAACCCTGAATCTCCTTTTCAGGCCTAGGCGGTGACATTTCAATGATTGCCTTAGCCTTGGTCTCATCCACCCGGATGTCATCTTCACTGACGATGAAGCCTGACAGCTTGCCTCCGGTTGCACCGAAGACACACTTTTGCAAGTTGAGGTGGAGCTTGAATTTGTTTAACTTGTCAAAGAGCTTCTTGAGGTCTTCAAAATGTCCTTCGATTGTGCGAGATTTGATGATCATATCGTCCACATAGACTTCCATTTCCTTGTTTATCATGTCGTGGAATAAGGCAGTCATGGCTCGCTGATATATGGCTCCTGCATTCTTCAACCCGAAGGGCATAATCCGATAGTAGAAAGTTTCCCATAGTGTGATGAAGGACGTCTTCTCACAATCTTCGATGGCCATCTTGATCTAATTGTAGCTGGAGAAACCGTCCATGAAGGAGAAGATTTTGTGTCCAGTAGTGTTATCTACCAGCGTGTCGATATAAGGTAGAGGGAAATCTGTAAGGGCTATAGTTTATAGCCCCTTGTTGTTGTCAAATTTGTGGTGACAAAGACACTGCTTTAAAGCTGTATATGTGATGAACAAAAGATCCATTCAAGACCTCAGAAGCTTTCAAGTTCAAGATCTCAGAAGCTTTCAAGTTCAAAGATCTCAGAAGCTTTCAAGTTCAAGATCTCAGGCTTAATTATACTCAAAGGTCACTCGTCTTCAAGTTTCAATGTCCTTACTTCACTATTGAGGTATGACTGACATTAGGTTGACCTTTAGAGTAGGACATTTTGGATACATAATCCATATATATTTTATTAGTAAATTTGGTCTGTTTTAAGACTAATCCTGAACCTTGTTCAACTAGTCCTAGCACTGGTTTGACTAGGCCAAGAAATTCCACGACCAGTCCTAAGTTGTTGAAGATTTTCAGAATTTTTTAGTTACTCTACGACCAATCCTGGTGACTGTTCGACTAGTCGTGTGAACAGTGTCGACTGGTTCTACGACCAATCGTAGACCTTCGACTCAAAGTCCAATGTTGAAAAAAATCTATCTATGACCAATCGTGTGTAACCTACGACCGGTTGAAGGTAACCTATGACCAGTCGTAGGGTACCTATGACCAGTCGTGAAATCGTCAGATCTTATCACGCCTGAAAATTCAAATTTTTGTTGGTTCTATGACCAGTCATAGAGGTCCTAAGACTAGTCGAAGACATGTTTTGCTGAGCTATAAATAGATCACGAATCTCAGAATAATTTACAGAATTCAAGCTAATTAATTAGACCTTCTGAGAGATAAGTTTGTGTTTTATTTTAAGCTAAGTGTGCGTATTTAATATTATCTTTCATTAGCTTTATTAATTGATTTTGTTTCTTGTATTCCAATCTAATCTAAAAAGAAGAATTGTTATTTCTCTTTCTTTGGAATCAAAATTAATTAAAGCTAGCCCATTTTGATTTAATTTAAAATCAATTACAACTAGAACCATTGTAATGTGAGTTTGGACATTGAACTTGGGCATTCGATCATTTTTACTGACTTGGTTCTACGGGGCTGCTACAACGAAGGAGAAAATCAGGTATTTTACATTTAATTGTAAATTCCTTTCTGTTTTGGTTTCTTTTAGGATTTGCCAAAAAAAATCTCATTATATTGGTTATCTGAGGAGAGCCAAGAAAACTCAGAAGTGGTTTTATTTTAATTGTGTAAGACCACAAAGAAAGTCACAATTATGAAGGTTTTGGGTGAACCTGTGAAAATCTAATTTGATAGTGAACTCTAATATCCCCTATGTGAGGATATTAGGAGTGGAGTAGCATTCTGTGTGGCTGTTGTTTAACAGTTGGTGAATACACAGGTGAACCACTATAATCCCTTGTGTTTGGTGGTTAAATGGTTTATATTTCATATCTTTAATTATTCATTTGTGGGATGTATATGTGGATGTGAATGTCGTAATCATTTATTTCAAGCATTGTGGGAATGTTGTAATAGTTTACCATTTATTTCTTACTATTCCTTTATCAGCTTCCTTAATTGTTCCAGTAAGGTTGCCCTACCATTTCTATGGTGTATGGTTGTCCCTAGAACAAAATATATTTGTAATTGTAATTTATTCTTCAGTGCAGTTTGTATTTAATTTTCTTATCATTCCTCTTCGATTTGAGATTTGATACAATGACCCTTCTAGAAATAAGGTTGTTCTACCATAAATTCTGGTTTTTGGTGTAAGGTTGTCACTACAAGAAAAACGGGCAAAGGCTACGGCCAAAAATCATAGCAAAAACCCTTTTACTATGGATATTATCCGTAGCACGTCCGTCACTATTGGTGTGGGAGCTAAAGGTGTAGCTACGGACTATATCTGTAGCAATAGATACCAATAACTACGAATATTAAATCCATAGCAATAGATACCAATAGCTACGAATTATATCTGTAGTAATATCTTTAGCTACCCTCCCAATAGCGACGGATGTGCTACGGATCATATCCGTAGCAAAATGGATTTTATCCGTAGCAATAGATACCAATAGCACTAATAATATCGGTGCAATAGATACCAATAGCTATGGACAAAAGCCGTAGCTATAGCTACGGATTATATTCATAGCTTTTTTAAAAATTATAATAATATGACCTATTTTCATTACAAGAACCTGCTGTGATTGATAACTCATATAAGTTTAATGCTGATAGAAATAGTGTAAAAAATGCAATCAGAAAAAAAAAATGATGCATTTATTACAAATAGCAATCAAATCATACAATGCATCCTACATTCACATTTCTAAATAAATAATACTTTACTTTGGTCAACCTATTATAAGAATTACAACTAAGGCGTGCCCTCATGTGCAATAAACAAATACACTGCAACACAGTAAAGACCCTCCATATGCATTCAATAATACTCACGTTTTTACATAATTTTCTTCCTTCAGACGGTCAATTTCAGCAAATGCAGAAGATAGAGCTTCTTCTTTCCTTGAAACTACAGATGTAACTTTTGTGGACTTCGACACAAGATCACTTTCAAGTTCTGAAACCCTTCCCCTGAAAAAATGAATGTCATCCTCCACTGACTTCTTTAGCTTGTCAACCTGTATAAAACAACATTTATAGACACAATCAAACAAGCATGCGTACACATATCAAAAGGAAGAAAGACAAAACAAAACACTTATATATGAAGAAATAAAAAATGTACATATAAATCTTCTAAACTACGGAAAAATCTAACATGAGTAATGTGTTCATACCTAGGATGGACTTTTTCACACCCCAAACTCGGAAACCGGGCTCACAAAATTCTCGATCACCGAATCTGGCACTGACAGCCTTCGTAGAACCCCATTCTCGATTCCCAGCACCCATTCGCCAAGTTCCGATCCTGGGATGCTACAAAGAGGATTTTCAACATCAGTTTGATTCGTGATAAGCATAACTAAAGGCATAACCCACAAACAACAACCAAAACCTCCATTACATTTCCACTATGATCAAAAACTTTACAAGTACAATGAGCATAAAGGGAAATATAATGATGATAGACCAAGAGCTCTAAAATAATCTGCCACGTGCTCAAGCCTCAGCGCTACTGAGATCCAACGTCACCTGCACGCAACGGTAAGCTTATAGAAAGCTTAAGGGGTGGTGAAAGTGTGTGCGCAAGGTAGTAATATAATCATGCAATATCAGAGTAATACGGAATATACTGATGGATCCATGAATACCGTTAGCCGTACCAAGGCTATGCGATGTCAAGCATGAATAATGTCGGCCATACCAGGGCTATGTGATGCAAGATGCAAGTCAAGCATACAATCCTCATCTAAGTCCACATATTAATACAGCTCAAATCTGAGATATCACAGGGGTCTAATACACTCTAAACCAGATCACCGCCCCATCATGCGCAATAAGGTAAGTGGAAGAGACCTCACTATCCGTCTGTCAATATCGCGCTTGACTCGTCGATAGCGGACCCATTCCTCGAGCTGGTTAAACTCAGCCTAGCATTGCCCCCTACACTCAGGTGGGTAAGGTTGCACCCCCTTCTAACCGACCACGACACAATGAAAAGCGCGACCGTCTGGTAATCGGCACTCGGCGCTCCTGTACCCACTCAGTCTAGATGTTGGAGCAATCTCTTGGTACCATAAGGGTTTATGGACTTTTATCCAGGAATATCTATAGCACCCAATGTAGAATAAAATTTTCGGTATCCAATCCTGCCAACCACGATATGCCTGTGGAGGCTACGACCTTGATGTCGCTAAGGCATACAGTAAGTATGTCATACAATGCGAAATACATGAATCACACTATCCAGTCATGCAGCAATCCTGCGCATATCGTACGTTTATGTAGGGCAACACCGTCTAACTGAGAGCCCATAAACAATCTGTCTGAAAGCATATGCTATGATCAGTCACTTCTCATATCAAGCACACATATAATGCATATGATCAGGAATCATGGAACTATACTAAACATGTTATAAAGTAATGCACTATCCTTACAACGCAGATGGCCTAGACGACCTACACACAATGTGTACAGGCCTATAAATGGGCCCTAGGTAGAGTCGTAATGTGGATAACCAACATTATACTCGCAATGTGGATGTCAAACCAACATTACTCCCAAGGCACGACCATTGTAAACATCATTACATAATTCGTGTTGGGATCACACATTGCAATGGACCTTAGGTACATCCCATTGGGCCATATCATATGGGCCTTGTATTCATCAAATGGGCCATATCATATGGGCCTTGTATTCATCAAGTGGGCCACATCAATGGGCCGCACCAATGAGCCTTATGTGCATTGCAATGGTTCATAACCCGTGGGCCTTAGAATGCATCAAATGGGCCTAATCTCATGGGTCTTATATGTATCAAATGGGCCACACCCATTGGGCCCCATATGTACATCAAATGGGCCTTACATATTTATCGAAGTGGGCCTCAACTATGGGCCACAAGTACATTAAATGGCCTCATAACATGGGCCTTACATCCATATCAAGTGGGCCCCAATGGACTACCACAGATACATTAATATGGGCCTCATAACATGCCAAGGTGGGGTCCACTTGGACTATAGATCTGGCTCATTCTTTAATTCATACTATATAATGAGCTCTTAAAATGGATAGACGGTTTGAATGTAGCACATGCATCAAGGGTGGGGTCCACTAACCTATGGACCTAACTCATTCTTTAGCTCATGCCCAAAAATGAGCTTTCAAAATGGGTGGACGGACTGGATACAACACATGCATCATGGTGAGGGGTCCAAATGAAGGCCTACCCTCGAGGGTATTGTATATAATATAATGTAATATATATATATATATATATATATATATATATATATATATATATATATATATAATATAATGTATATTATATATAATATAATATACTATAACCATGTAATACAGTATATCATATGGTATATGATATATATATATATATATATATATATATATATATATATATATATATATATATATATATATATATATATATATATATATATATATATATATATATCTTAAGATCATCCAGGACCACACACACATCAGACTAGTCCCACATGGGGCCCACCGAAATGTTCATTTGTCGTCCAACCTGTGGACAAGGTCACATGGACCCGAGTGAAGGAAAAAACAAAAATTTCATCTTGATCCAAAATTTCTGTGGCCCATAAAAGGGTTCCAATGGCAGAGGTTCAATCCCACTATTTCCTACAGTGTGGGCCACCTGAGCATTGGATGGGGCTCATTTTTGGAGGGGGCCCACCTCAGGGGGTGGCCCACCATATGAATGGGTCGGATGGCAAACATACATCATGATGGGGTCCACGGCTAGAGCCGTGGGACCCTTCTGCCATCCGTCCAAGACGTGGCAGCGTCTTGCTGCTGCGTCAGTGGTAGCCGGCGCTGCGTCTTATATTTTTTAAAAAAGCTTTTTTTAAAATGAGTTTTCTTGCGATTTTTCAGTTGTGTGGCCCGTATCATGTGGATCCACCCCAGCCATTGGTCTCTACAAACTATGACAAGTCCATCAAGGCCAATATTAGACATGTCTTGGTACATAGGGAATTTTAAGCAAATTTGAAAGGTGAAAATCAACTTTTTTTAATGCTATGGCCCACCAGATACTCGGATCAACCTCATTTTTCAGCTCAACTTCTAGAATAAGATAGGGAAAGAAATGGACGGCGTGGATTGAATATACTCATCAAGGAAGGATGTATATGAGTGGGTCACCCCATGAGCTTATAACCAAGCTAATATTTGTATATTCACGGAGACGTCCAGTGTCCCTGGACGCGGGACATCCTCACTGTATAGGTGGGCTTTATTCAAGTGGGTCACCACATGATGAATGGTGTGGGTACAACACACATAAAGTGGGCCCCACTTGTAGATGGTTTGGATAGAGTGCATGCCTCATGGTGGGATCCATTTAAGTGGGTCACACAAACACATCATCATCTCATAAAAAAATGAAAATGAGAGGGAGAGAGAGGAAGAGAGTGGGACACACGTGTGATGGAGGGACCCCGACATTATGGGCCCTCCCTTGCAATAAATCATACATCAAGTGGGCCCCAAAGCATGTGGGCCCATCAAAATCGGAACTCAACGATGGAGATCATTTTCGCACCAATATGGACGGTCTAGATGACCTATCTAAAGCAAGGAAATAAACATCATGATGGGGTCCAAGGAGAATGGCCCCATCATGGAATGATCATGATGATCAAAGTGGGCCATCAGCCACATCTTAGGGTCTCAAGTGAGATCCAAGCCATTGATCGGTTGGCCTCACTTGGCCCATCTTAAAAACATGAAAACTACTCTAACAAAGCACCCACCATTTAATCTTCTTGCTCCCTTAGGTTCCTTAGCTCCTTAGCTTCGATTCCAATGGAGGAGATGAGGTTTGGATGGTTGAGATGGGAGATCTTGGGATGGAAAGGTGGGCCACACTTGGAGCTTGGAAGAGAGGGAGAGGCTCATACGTATGGAGGTTTTTGGTTTCTTGGAATAAAGCTTGAGAAAAGAGAGAGAGAGAGAGAGAGAGAGAGAGAGAGAGAGAGAGAGAGAGAGTTGTAAAGAGAGAGAGATTGATGGGTGATGGATGTGGTGAGTGATGGGTGTAAGAGCTTTTTGACTTTTGTGGCCATTTGTGTAAGAAAGGCATGGGTGTGTAAGAGACTTTTTTACTTTGAGGCTTGCTTGGGAATGGGTGAAAGTTGATGTGTACTTGACGTGTACTTGACATGTTGAGATTTATGGATTGATGGATTGATGTGACAAGTCGTAGAGATTCTCTTGAGTTTTGCAACGCGCGGCGTTTTCCTCGCACCGAACGTTGGCCCACATCTCCTGACTAGGGTATCGCCTCGGTGCACGAGTCACGGCATCCGAACCGCAGTGACGGCACGGTCGCTATGGTAAAGGTCTTGGGTTGATTCAACTCGGGTTGACGACGTGCGAATCAGGGTCGCACGCAAATACCGGTTAAGGGTCAAAGGTTGTTGGAATTTGACCGAGAAGACCGCGGAAGTCTATGGAATGGTACGGTCTAGGATACGGGGCTTACAGACTTTTAAACTCAAAACCTAGGTTTAGGTTTAGGTTTAGGTTTTAGGTTTAGGTTAAGGTTATAGGTTTAGGTTATAGGTTTAGGTTAGGTTTAGGTTATAGGCTATATAGCTTTAGGGAATTAAGAATAGGATAAGGTTTAGGTTTAGGAAATTGGGTTCGGGTTCAGGATCGGGTTTAGCTTTGGGTTTTCAACTTTAGGTTTAGGTTTAGGTTAGGGAGTTGAGATTAGGATTAGGTGTAGGTTTAGGTTTAGGGATTTGAGAATACATTTAGGTTTTAAGTTTAGGTTTAGGTTTAGGTTTTAGGTTATAGGTTTAGGTTTAGGTTTAGGTTATAAGTTTAGGTTATAGGTTATAGGTTATAGGTAAGGTTCAGGTTATAGGTTATAGGTTATAGGTTAGAAGTTAATGCTTAGGTTATAGGTTTTGGTTTAGGTTAAAGTTTAGATTTAGGTTTTAGGTTTTAGGTTAAGGTTTAGGTTATAGGATATAGGTTATAGGTTAAAGCTTTAGGGAATTGAGAATAGGTTAAGGTTTAGGTTTAGGAAATCGGGTTCGGGTTTGAGATCGGGTTTAATTTGGGTTTTCAAGTTTAGGTTTAGGTTAAGGAGTTGAGATTATGATTAGGTCTTGGTTTAAGTTTAAGGATTTGAGAATACATTTAGGTTTTAGGTTTAAGTTAAGGTTATAGGTTTAGGTTAGGTTTAGGTGTAGGTTATAAGTTATAGGTTATAGCTTTAGGGAATTGAGAATAGGTTAAGGTTTAGGTTTAGAAAATCAAGTTCGGGTTCGGGATCGGGTTTAGGTTTGGGTTTTCAAGTTTAGGTTTTGGTTTAGGTTAGGGAGTTGAGATTAGGATTAGGTGTAGGTTTAGGTTTAGGAATTCGAGAATACATTTATGTTTTAGGTTTAGGTTTAGGTTATAGGTTATAGATTTAGGTTTAGGTTTTAGGTTTAGGTTAAGGTTAGGTTATCGATTCTTAGTTTAGGTTATAGGTTATAGGTTAAGGTTTAGTTTATAGTTTTTAGTTTAAGTTAAGGTATAGGTTTCGGTTATAGGTTTAGGTTTAGGTTAAGGTTAAGGTTTAGGTTTAGATTATAGGTTTAGGTTTAGGTTAAGGTTTAGGTTTAGGTTATATGTTATAAGTTATAAGTTATAACTTTAAGGAATTGAGAATAGGTTAAGGTTTAGGTTTAGGAAATCGGGTTCGGGTTCGAGATCGGGTTTAGGTTTGGGTTTTCAATTTTAGGTTTAGGTTTAGGTTAGGGAGTTGAGATTAGGATTAGGTGTAGGTTTAGGTTTAGGGATTTAAGAATACATTTAGGTTTTAGGTTTAGGTTTAGGTTATAGTTTTAGGTTTAGGTTTAGGTTATAGGTTATAGGTTATAGGTTAGAGGTTATAGGTTAAGGTTAAGGTTTAGGGTATAGGTTTTGGTTTAGGTTTAGGTTAAGGTTTAGGTTTGGGTTTAAGTTTAGGAAATCGGGTTCGGGTTTGAGATCAGGTTTAGTTTGGGTTTTCAAGTTTAGGTTTAGGTTAAGGAGTTGAAATTAGGATTAAGTGTAGGTTTAGGTTTAAGGATTTGAGAATACATTTAGGTTTTAGGTTTAAGTTTAGGTTAAGGTTATAAGTTTAAGTTATAAGTTATAGATTTAGGGAATTGAGAATAGGTTAAGGTTTAGGTTTAGGAAATCGGGTTTGGGTTCGGGATCGGGTTTAGGATCGGGTTTAGGTTATAGGTTTAGGTTTAGGTTTAGGTTAGGTTATAGGTTATAGGTATAGGTTATAGGTTAAAGTTTAGGTTATAGGTTTTGGTTTTGGTTTAGGTTATAGGTTTAGGGTGTGTTTTAGGTTAAGGGTGTGGTCCCTACAAATATAGATATAAACACGGCCTTTCCAAATGGTCAGGCCCCTTTAATGTTGTCTATATAAAATAAACAGCTTCATCATGGTCATAACAGCGGTTCCCACCTTCCAGAGACTCTCGCTCAACATCCGGATAGCTCCGACATACATCCGGATCTGCTTCATCAATTTCGAGATAATACATAACACGGGCCTATCCAAATGTTCAGGCCACCCATATTGCTGTCATAGGAAATAGACAGCTTCATCATGGTCATAACAGCAGTTCCCACCTTCCAGGGACCCCCGCTCAACATCCGGATAGCTCCGACGCACATCCGGATCTGCTTCATCAATTTTGAGATAATACATAAACATAAGCCTATCCAAATGGTCAGGCCACCCATATTGCTATCCATAGGAAATAAACAGCTTCATCATGGTCATAACAGCAGTTCCCACCTCCCAGGGACCCCCACTCAACATCCAGATAGCTCCGACGCACATCCGAATCTACTTCATCAATTTCAAGATAATATATAAACATGGGCATGTCTAAATGGCCAAGCCACTTCATCAATGAATCATATAGTATGAAGGAAAGAAGACTCACCAATTTAGCTAGTAAGGAGAGAAAGTTTGAGTGCTTGGAATGTCGCTCTTTCTTTGAATAATGGATGCATATTCCGCAATGCAATCTGAGAATGAGTAGGTTTTTTAGTTTCTCCAACAATGCATATGGGCACAGATTTACAACTAAAGATTTTAAAGATTGTAAAACAGAGTAAATGATTATATTAACTTCCAAGTATCGATTAAGAAGAAAAATGTAAATGATGATGGGAAAGAAATCTCGATATATTAAATTATTGAAGGACAATGACACATACCAAGACTACGGGTTCCTAGAGCAATATAACTGCACCAATGTTGTACCTAGCTGCATTGACAAAACAAAAAAATTATACGAATGAAATGACGAAAAGCCAGGATATCATGGACCAAGAGGAAGATGAGTACCCTCAAGAAAAAACTCATGCCAAGCATATTTAATGCGACAAAGGACTATTGCTCGTTTCTATAGAAATAGCAAATGGTGCATTATTGGTGCTAAAGAGAGAATTTCAAAAGTTATACTTTATTGTTCCAAATTTCAGAAGTTATACATTATTGGTGCTAAAGAGAGAATTTCAGAATATGATTTCCCAAGTTTAATTCCAACGAGAAGAAAAATGACAGAATAGTGGAGAGAGCAAGTCAATGAGGTAAGTTTGTGCTGTTGTTTCTCTAAATCATGGTTCCAAATAAAGATAAAAGCCTTTCATATAATATATGTTAGAACTTGTCTTTAATGATTTTAGATGTGTGCGGATGCACAGAGACAGATCAAGCACGCACGCACATTAGTAATAAAGCCACACTTTAGATAAATTCAGCAAAAATTAGGATTTTAGAATGCATACCTCATAGATGTCATCCTTCAGACATTTACAATTCAAATTCACTGCTCCCAAGATGACAACATGAGGCCGGTGGTCTGTCATAAACTTCAATAGATGTTGTTGGTCATTTTTCTTACACTGCTGCTCGTTAGCACTTGGAGAGTGAAGACTGAGGGACCCCGTATACAACACATTCAGCATTTCTCCAGATGAATCCACTTTTTGGATAAGAAGCCACTGTACATCTTTGAATCGATAGAATGGCTTCTCATCCAACCACTTGACAGTTGCGAACTGATGAAAATAATCTATTGCAGTTTTCCCATTAGGTGTAGGACTAGTTGAGATCACAACTTTCTCTATGAATATACTGCGAACATGTTTCCTGACAAATGGCTCATAGCTGATCTGTACTGCCACCTGGAGCATGCCAAAAAAAAAAAATTGCTAAAAATGCTAAAAATGCCAAGTACAATATGCTGTAAATTCCACACAAATATTGAAACTTAGAATTCAAGGCAACAATAAAGTAGAATACAGACCATGTGCCTGGCACCTTTAAGCACATCTTGTTTGTTACCTCCCATAGACCAGCCTTACTGCAAATACTATACAGAGATTTTCATATTGGCCTCTTAAACTGCCCTTCTTCCACTTCCACTTCACCTGGAGGGAAATGAAAATTAAAATTTTCATCAACATCATCAACCTCTCTTTCAGATTCAACAACCTTAAGAGACTCAAGAATAAAGTTGAAAAGCTGCTGATTTAATGCAAGCTTCATCTCATCGTCAATCCTTCAAGCTTCTTCCTGAAAGCACTTATTGTGGACACACCAGGTGCTTGCCTTGACTTCTTTTTACTTGGTTTCCTCCTCCTAAGAAGTAAGATTACCCAGTTAGAAAAAAAGCCACAAGAAATCAGGAATAACCAACAAATACACATCCCTCATTAATATACCTCACAGGGGAGCCATTGTCATCAACTTCTTCTTCATCCACAATAAAATCTGCCATCTCATCATCTTCACCAATATCCCCATCCTCTTCTTCTGGATGTTCCTCCTCTTCGGCAATATCCTCAAGTGCTGCCCCTAAAACATTAAGATGGATTCTATCATTCAATAAAATATGGGGAAAAAACTAGGAACAAAATCAGAGAGATGGTGTCCAAGAGAACCTTCATCATAGCCAAATAAGTTATATGTTCCCAATTTAGTTAATTGGTGCATGAAAATGCAACAAAAAATTACACCAAATCGATACGCTGTCCCTGTTTTGTGGATGATACACATACATTGAGAACTTGTACGCATGGCATACAATTAATTCAAACTAAACTGGCCAAATTATGGCTCCAAGTTTAGATGTATTGTGAACTAAAAATTGTATTTACTTGTCTAAAACATCAGATTGGTGCACATCTAACAACGGTTGAAATGAAAACAAAAAAAAAAAAAAAAAATTGAAAAAAAAAAATAAAATTCCAACAGTCCTGTTTCAGCAAAGAAGCATCCACTAATATTGTTCAATCAATCTTATTTTTTGGGATTTGGAGTTAGTTACAATAGGTTTCATAATTTAAGTTGTTTAATTTGAGTTCATGTATGCTTGATGCATGCCACATGTACAATTTCCACTTGCCCGTGTATCAACCATCGCCCACTGCCAGAGTATTAAATAACTCATGAAGCACCTGGATTGCCTACTGACGGTGTTGTGTGGGTCACCGCATGATGTATGACGAGATGGCTTCTCGCCACAGGGTAAGGTCTCCTTACATTCAGATCATCAAGATAGCTACCATACCTGACTCTCTTTGCAAGAAAGAGAATACCAAGCAATTTCATGATTCCAAAATCAAGTTCTCGTTGATGTTCAAGAAGGTTAGGCCACCAACAAGGAAGCTTAAGACAACATTCAAGGCATCGAGGCCTAATTTGTTCATGTAATTCTAATCAATGATGTCTGTGACTTTATGTTGTCAAATCAGATTCGTTGAAACTATTAGATAGTTGAGATGCTTCCAAGTTATTTGGGATTTTGGTCTCTATGGCATAAGCTTTTCTTTATTGGTTTTTATATTCTAGAAATTTTAAATCTATGATGCAATTTTACATATTGTAAATAGAAACACAAAGTAATGTAACTAACAACAATGCTCAACAAGAGAGGGACCTGATTTCATAAAATATCACTTAGTAATTTTCCATTATTTTCAACAAATTCTACGGTTATCAAAAGGAAACTAATGATTTTGTAACAATGGCATAACAAAGTAAAGACCCAAAGTAAGAAGGAAGATGTGTCATGAACCAAAAATTAAGCTTGACTGATCATCTGGTGAAAGAAAAAATGAAGAAAGAATCATGTAGAATTCTCCTTTATAGTCAAAAGACCAACTCACCCGAAGCTTTGAAGTGTTGTACATTGATATGGTGAAAGTCATGCTTACGTGTCCAACTTCCTTTGTGATGTTTCTTAATAAAGGAAAGGAAAAAAAGTAAAAAAGGGTGCAACGAAAGCATTAATACAAATGCATAGCATGTGCATGTGCATGTGCATGAGCCTGTGCATGCAAACAAAAAAGAAAACACGTAGGATTCTAGATGTCTATTCTCGGCAACTAATTGTTCTTCTTGTGGCAATTCTAATGTGTTGCTACTGATGCAGTGAACACGCTACCATAGAAGGTGATATTGTGTGGCAGTGCATTTGGTCCACTTTTATCCCTTTAAGGATGTCTTTTGTGCATGTTTGTGTCTCAGGGCTTTAGTCCTTGAAACTGGGTTGCCTCCCAGTGATCCTAACCATCTAGATAATGAGTCTTCTTTTGTATCATGGATAGAAAACAATAAAAATCTTTTAGTTGGATTATCTTAGCACTTCGAAATTTGGCTCTTTTGCTTTGAAAATGGATGCTTTCCATAACCTTTGTATAATCAAAAGAAACTAGAAGATCCAAAACAATCAAAATTTGGGAAGATAAATTATCAAAAGAGTAACTGCAAGTCGTTACTAGTGCTGAAATTGGCAGTCCCTAACAATTGATGAATAAATTCCCTTTTAATTTTTTCAGCTGAATAAATGCCCTTTCAGTTTTCTCAGCTGAACAAAAGAGCAACTGGAAGTCTTTACCAGTATTTGTCTTTTCAGAAATCTAGTTTTCTAAGTGCCAAAGGGTTGCATGCCAAAACAAGTTACTGTAGTAAGGAACAAATAGAAATTCGGTTACATGCCAAATTCCTGAAGTAATGTTCAGGGGACATAAAGAAAGACTTTGATGCATACACCATATCTACCCATCCACCAGGTACATTTATTGACATTAGCCCTTGGGACCAAAAATTAGTCCAAACCAAACCTTAGGTAGTGAAAACCAATGGACGGAGAATGATATCATATACACATTTATAAAATCAGCCCATTTATAAAATCATAAAATAAAATTTACAAAAAAAAAAAAATCCATTTAACGATCAAAGGGTCCATTTGAACTTGGTTTGAAATATACAAAGCAGACAGCTCGCTACAAAATTATTTTGTTCAGTGCTCCTCTCTAGAAATCAGTTTTTTTCTAATTATTTTTAGTGCATAAACCTAACCATGCAACACTAACCTTGAGAGATTTTTTCCTCATTAGTATACTAAAATACCGGTACAGAGAAAATGCCTCCACTGAAAATATAGTCCTCAACCAGAGCTTACATCCTATGAGAAAATACCATAATGAAATAAATAAATTAAACTTTGAGAATAAAAACATTTGTATAAAGTAAAAGGAATCAGAACAAAGAAATCACTGTCAGCAAAACATCCTACATTTGAGAAACTCACTGATATTGAATTCAATGGAAAAAAACTGCATGCACAAAGAAATCAGAACATCCAAGTGCAGACTCTAGGGGCTGAGGACAATAATATCTATGACTGCTAGAAGTGCCACCTTTTTTTCTTTTTCTTTTTCTTTTTTGTCAAAAGAATGAGGTGGGTTGGTGATCTTGGTAACAATGGAATGGACAACTGGTTCCGCACCTAGGCGACATCAAACATATCCATATCAAGTCCATGAGCTTGATATGTCGACACATTTACAAGGCTGAGATTGCATGGGTGGTTTTTGGTGTATTAAAATCATATGCATATATGATGATTCAAATGCGTGGATTGTAAAAACTCATAGAATATCTATACACCTCTAAATCATAATATAAAGGAAAGAAAGTGTATTTGAATCACGTGCAGCCAGGCAACAAGCCCCAGCCTCATCCACATCCTCAGGCTCAGCTATAAGCCCAGCCCTAGCCATATAGCCAGTCGCCTCCATATTTACAACCCCTACTCATTGGCTTATGCAGGCCCTTCTTTACCTGCAACACATTTATAAAATCAGCAATTTCAATAATTTCATTTTATTTAACAGAAAATGTATGGTCTACATGACAGGCCCTTCTTTACCTGCTCATTGGCTTATGTAGGCCCTTCTTTACAAAAAGACCCCTTCTTTTTTCTAAAAAGGAAAAAAACCCAAGGACTTAAAAAAATAGCAAAAACCCATCCAAAACCCTTAAACGCTAGTCTTCTGCAACAGGGGCATGAAGTCATGGCAAGATCCCATCATTTCCTTGCAAGGATCAAAAAAACAAGCGACAATCGCTGCTAATCCCAACAAACACAAAATGAAAACCAAATTAAAACCCTAACAAAAGCTTCTAGTCTACCAAATGGAAAAAGAAAAGCTTCAATACATACCAAAAATGGATGGAACCGCTCAATCAAACAAGCTGAAGCCCATGTCCATGTCGGACTCCTCTTTCTCCTCGACTTTCTCTTCTTTCTTCGACTCTGCTGTAGCAGGCGCTGCGGCAAATCCACCGCCACCGCCAGAAGGAATAGAAGCGAATTTCTCCCTTCCGGTAGCAATGAGCTCGGTGATGTCCTTCCCTTGAACTTCCATCAGAAGCAGCTTGATCCTGTCATCTTTTGCTTCAACTCCCATTGATCCAAGGATGGCTTGGAGATCTTTCGCAGAAGGTTGAGGGTTTCCACCCAAGACGATGAGCAAGTACGCTGCTACCACCTTCATCTTCTCTCTCTGCCAAAAATGGAACAAGGGTTTTGGGGCAGAGAGGGGAAGAGGTAAGGAAGGGCTTAAAAGCTCGTTTATGAAAGAGAGGGGAATCGAAGGGCAATAACATATTTTTTTGGGCGCGCGGCTCTATTTTGAGTGCACGCCCAACTATTTTGGGCGTAGATTGGGTACTTACGTGTGGTCCACCATGATGTAAAGGGTTTATCTGTTCTTTTCATTTATTTTTATAAATACATTTAGGTAATAATCCCAAAATTGAGATATATTGAACGCCCAACTAGACCACACCATAGACATCACGTGTGATTTAATCTCTATTATTTCCTATCGTTTGGTCTAGTTGAGCCTTAAAAATATCTCATTTTTTGGGATGATTCCTAAAACTATATTTAAAAACAGATGGAAGGATTAGATAGAACACATATTGTGGTGGGCCTCAAAAAGTTCCCTACAGGACCGTTAATTTTTAGTGGTGTAGCAACCTTTCTGCTACGGATAAAATCTATAGCAATATAGCTACGGTTTATATCCATAGCTAAAAACCTATATTGTCTGTATCCTTTGCCCATTATTTTGGTAGTGTGTCCTTAGAACAACATTTGTATCAACCTCTCAAGATCTAAATTTTGAGGTTGTTTTACATTCTTGCATTGTAGTTTATTTATTTTATTTGTTGGCTATCATAGTTATTTAATTTCCACTGTTATAAGTTTTATTTGGCATAGTCCTATTCACCCCCCCCCCCCCCCCCCCTCTCCCCTCTCTAGGACATATAGCTAGGCCTTTTCAAAATCATCTTTAGAACTTGCTTTGTTGAGGTCCCTAAAGTCGATGCACATTCTGACTTTTTCATCCTTCTTTGAAACTAGTACGATGTTTGCGAGTCATTCTGGATAGTTGGAGACTACTAGGAATCTCACGTTGTATTGCTTAATGACTTCATCACAGACCTTCAGGGCTCATTCAAGCTTCGTTCTATGTCGCTTCTGCTTGACAAGCTTCATGTCTAGCTTTGTTGGCAGGTGGTGTACTACCAAATCTTCATCGAGCCCTGAGAAGTCCTCATAAGAGAAAGCAAAGTTAGACAACCTTGGTCTCAAGAATTCCATCATCATCTGCTTGTATTGTGGAGATAGTGATCTACCGATGCGCACTTCTCTGGGGAGTTCTGTCGATCCCAAGTTCACAACTTCAAAGTTGTCTGCTACAACGTTGGCCTTTATTTCAAATCTTTTGAGGGAGTCCTCGAGTTCGAGAGTTGTATCATCATTTCCCTCATCCAAAGCTTCATCCAAACCTATGAGTTCGAAGTCTAACTCTAGATCAAAATCGTATGAGTCGACCTCGAATGCTGGTGCTGCGTGTGAAGTGTTTGGCACAGTGATTTTTGAAAGCTCTTCCAATGTTTTTAATTTTTGAAGATTTTCTTATGTTTTTTTTTTGAGAAATATTTGATGTTTTTATACATTTTGGAATATATGATGTTTTGTATTTTGAAGGTTTTCTAATTTTTTTTTGTGTTACCAAGGGGTCCCGAACAGGATAGCATTGTAAACCATGATTGGTCCCACTACCAAAAAATCGAGCAAAGGCTACAGACTTTGGAAGTTTTTAGCTATGGATATAAACCATAGCTAATATGTTACGGATTTAAACCGTAGCTAAAACCTACTCAATCTGTAGCTAAAAACTACTTTCCACCATGTTCTTATTAGAAATTGATAGTGCTTAAGGGGCTCCATGGGACCCATTGGAATATATGTGTTTTATCTAAGCTGTTCATAAATTTTGATATATAATTTCAGTGGATAAGTCCAAAAAGTAGGTAGATTGAAGATCTAAGTGGACCACACCATAAGAAATATTAAAAAATAAATTTCTATTGTTAATATTTTATGTGGTCCGCTTACAGCTTCGATCTGACTCTTTTTTTGGATCAATCCTTAAAATGATCTTTTAAAATGAATGGACGGAGTAGATAAATAACATACATCACGGTGGGCCCCACAAGACCTATAACTAAGCACTTAAAAGTGCCAGTCGTCAACCCTCCCCCACTAAAACACAATCCTGCGCGCCCATCTCCCAAAACACAAATCCCTCTCACATGCCTGCCCCTCTCCCCAAAGCTTCTTTCTCTCACGCGCCCGGCCCTCTCCCAAAACCCAAACCCTCTCTCACTTTCTTGCTCGCCCCTCTATTTCCCAACCTCCCTCTCTCTCTCTCTCTCTCTCTCTCTCTCTCTCTCTCTCTCTCTCTCTCTCTCTCTCTCTCTCTCTCTCTCTCACTAGGGTTTTGAAAACCCCCTTTCACTGCAAACCCACCTTAGATTTGTGAGAGAGACTTAGAGAGCACTCAAAAGGAGGAGGAGGAGAGAGCAGATTGATGGCATTTGTAGTAAAGAGAGGCCCAAATAACGGTCAGAATGGTAGCGGTAATGGCTGTGATGATATGAAGAGAGATGGACGGCTGATATTCAGTATCAAATGGCAGGAACCACTCTTGGGAGTGTAGATATCGATGTTGTTGGAGGTATGCTCTTTTTCCCTCTTCTTCCCTTGTTTTCTTTTTCTTTCTTTTTAATTTTATTTTCTGAGGCTTACGTATTTTCTGAGGCTTACATATTTTCTGAGGCGACGATTGGGGATGATTTGTGGTCTGATGTTTCAGATTTGATGGATTTTGGGGGTTTTGAGTGTGAGCTGAGGTTGGGGTGATTTGGATATTTCCTTGGGTGGATGGGAGTTGGGTCTTGAGTGGTTTGTTGGGTGGATTTGGGGGGGTTGAGATTGGTGGTGGATCGGGCTTTGGGATTTGAATTAACTTTTTTTCTAATGGTTTGAAGGGTAATTAGAGGGGAATGAGAGATGTGTTTTGTACAGGTAACAACTGGAATTGATGGTTTGTGGTCTGATGGATTTTGGGGGTTTTGAGTGTGAGTTGAGGTTGGGGCGACTTGAATTTTTCCTTGGGTGGATGGGGGTTGGGTCTTGAGTGGTGTGCTAGGTGGATTGAGATTGGTGGTGGTGGATTGGGTTTTGAGTTTGAATTGAGGTTTATTGATTGGTTTTGGGGGCAATATATGGGATGTGAGATGGGTTTTGGACATTGATGAGTTGGTTATTGGGGAGGGTTTGGGTGTTTCATTTCAGTGGATGGGAGTTGGTTATTGAGTGGTGTGCTGAGTGGATTTAGGGATTTTGGAGGGAATTGAGATTGGTGATGGATTGGTTTTTGGGATTTGAATTGAGATTTTTTGATGGGTTTGTGGGTCATTAGAGGGGAATGAGAGATGGTTTTAGATGGCAACATTAGGGGCTTGTTGTTTTGGATTTGATGAGTTTGGGGGGTTTTGAGTGTGAGTTGAGGTCGAGGTGAGTTAGGTTTTCTCATCGAGTGAATGGGTGATGGTCTTTGAGTGGTATGTTGGGTGGATTTAGGGGAATTGATATTGGTGGTGGATTTGTCTTTGGGATTTGTATTGCAGTTTGTTGATGTGTTTAGAGGGTTATTAGACGAGAATGGGAGATGGGTTTTGGATCAATGATGATTAGGTTTATTGGATTTGGTGCTTAATGTTTGAACTTGGAGGATTTTGGCCTTTGAGGGTTGAAATTGGTGGGGATTGGAGGTAATTTTGGGCCTTTTGAGTTTTAGTTAATGTTTGTCGATGGGGTCTTATAATACAATATCCAAACTTTCATGTTAAAAAAATAAAATAAAATAAAAATTATTTTCTACATTGTGTACTTTGAGTGTGGAATGATGTCAGGATTATTTATTTATTTTTTCTTCGTACGATAGTGGTCAACCTGATGAGTTATAACTAACTTTTGCATCAGGCCGTCTAGTGGAGTCCACCTGATGTGCCTATATGGTAGCACATGGACTAAAAAAAAAAGCTAAAAATTTAAATACACGCTTATGGATTATTTTGATGGCATGAGAATGTTTAGATTTACTTACATTATAGATTTAGAAAGAAAAAACTTACCAACAGAATGTGGCTTAATTGGTATGCCATCAATTTATTTTGTTTAAGGAGGAGGTTATTCCAACAGAGTGTTATTGCTTCTTCTTTTTTCTTCAGACTGAGTGCTTTTGTGGTCAAGTTGGAATAAACAAGGTGTGATAATATTTCAAAAGCATGAATATTGGACATTGAAACAAATTTAAATGGACATACACGAAGAGATGGATGAGGCTCCACTATCCTGTCCAGCAGAGGTAGAGGAACATTTATTTCTAATTCATTTCCTTCAGCCATAGACACAAACTTTGCAAGGTTCAACTCTCTTTATTAAACCATTTTAGTTTGTACTTGAAAAGCAAGCTACTTTTATTCTTGTCATGGATGATTTGTTTGGATGCACATAGTTGATTGCAAGAATATGATGTTATTACAAAAATCTCGTCTCTTGATTGAGCTGAATATTTACATTCATTTCTTGTGTGTGTGGAAAGCATTTGATATATGGGTGTTCAGTTGAACATAATTGCAATAATTCAATCTGTTGGGTCATCCATGTAATCGAAAATTATAATGAGTCTACGACTCTAAATTGTAATAATTGCATTCTTCAGTCATAGCATTCACTTCTAATTCCATCCTTCCTCGCCTTGCCATTCATCTATCTCAACATCCTTGTTTAGCTACACTCATTATATAAACATTTTGTTGTCTGACATTTTGTTCTCTAAAAGCATGGCTGATCTGATAGCTATCTTATAAAATCTCCCCTTCATTTTGATTGGTATGCAGGGATCACATAAACTTCTGAAGCTCATCTCTCTTTCATCTACCTTCTCTAATTCAACATTCTTCTTATTCTCTCCATTGTCATGAATTATTGACCCAAGATATTAGAAATGGTCATTTTGGGTTACCTTGTGGCAATCAATCATAATTAATTCCTCACTTTACACTCATATCATTACTAAAATTGCTAAAATTGCATTCCACAAACTCTATTTTTATCCCATCATTTTTGAACCTTTAGATTCTGAAACATCCCTCCATATTTCCAACTTTTAGGCATATAGGACAAATTAGGATGGCACATTAGAATACCCATATTGATTCCCATATTTATAAAATGTTCTATTAGACCTAGATTCATGTTAAGTTGAAATTATTAAAAAAAATAACCCTAAAATGTTTGTCATGGACTTCATTTTGGAGTTCTATGATTAGCTACTGAGATTGTTAAATTTAGGATACCTTATTTAGAGAGGTTTGCTTAGCCCACGTGCATGTACAAGGTTCCCATCCACAAGCCACTACATGTCTCAGTTCAGTATTAGGGAACAAGATCGAAGTCATTAATTAGATGGGTCTGGCCTTTTTGATGATCTGGTGAAACAAACGAGTTGGTTAGGCCACAATGTTAGAAATAGGCAGATGGCTGAGCAGAACCTTGCTTAGTTTTTGTAGCCATCAATTTGTCTCATACACTTTGGCCTATTTCCTGCATAATAAGTGAATCAGCTGGATATTTTGGCCAAGGCATTGTCACAGTGGGAATCTTATGCCAATATGCCATGAATGCATGTAGATGAGCTGCCTTGAACATGCCTGCGGGCTTAGTGACCCTCTTATTTAGAAGGTCGCATTTTCATTGAAGACAGACATAAAAAGCTTGAGATTGGTTCGTGCTAAAAAATGGATTTCATTTTCAAGGCTTGGTAACTTATGCCTTTACATCATTCGCATTACCTACTTATTTTTCAGATTGTGAAGGAGACTTGGGTATGGGCTGGACGACGTGTTAGGGATTTCACTCCCTACACTGGCTCCCTTAGGACAACAATCTTACTTTTCAAAGCATATGAAGCCACCAAGAACAAGAGTGATCTCAATCTTTGCTTTGAAATTGTGAGGGCTTGTGATACTGCTTCACGAGAATCAGGGTACTTGTGTTCTCCTTTTTCTTAGTTAATTTCATATATCTTTCACCTATCTTACTCGATTGATGTGAATCTTTGCATAGGTACAATATCCAGGCTATCACTAAAATGATTCTGAAGAATGTTTAGTATGAGAAATCATTGAAAAACTCTACATTGATCTTTCAAAATAAAATAAAAAATCTGCATTGCCTGGGTGACTATATGGTGTAATAACAAACGATCTTGGGATATGTTGTGGATTGTTCATGAAAGGAGCATTTTGTTTTAAGGTGGACCTTGATGGGTATTGCACTATTATCATCTTTCTGCTTACTGTTTGCATCTTTGTATATGCAGACATGTGACATTCATCTGTGGTTAGGCTGGTGTGTGCACCCTTGGTGCCGTGGCTGCAAAGAACGTTGGGGATCATGCACTGCTGAACCACTACCTATCCCAGTTCAAAGCGGTAATGCTTTGAAAAGTTGTTTCCTTCTTGAGCCAAAAAATATATTTATGCGGTAGTAAACCTTTGTTACTTTGTTTGGAATTCTAAATGCTTATTGGTTACCCTTGTAATTCTTGTGTACTATTCCATTTTTTGTTCCTTGTCAGATGTACTGCCTCATTTGGCCATCACTTCTCTTGGGGGTTTATGGATTGTGTATGAATTGCCACTTCATAGGGTATGGTCATGAAGGAAATCATCAAGGATGGAATACGATTAGCCAACAAGGGTAGTTGACCATTGATGTGCGTAGCATATATTTCGGTCCAATAAAGTCAATTCATCAGAATCCTTTAGCTTGTTTTTCTGAATCTTCATCTCTGTCTCATCAATGCCTCTTCTATTTATATTCCTATTTTTTTAATTTAATTTTTTCGTCCTTCTAGTTTCATCCTTGGTATTTATTTAATTTCTTTTCTATGGAATTTTTTTATGCTGGTTTTCTTTTCTTTTCTTTTCCATCTTTGGGTCTATATTTCTCAGTTTATCTTATATGAAGGCTTTCTCAAACATATTTTGAGTTGCTGGAAATCCAAAACTCAATGATTGTGGAAGAGCACGATGTCTCATGTGAAGCTCCAATCCAAAATGAGTAAGTTGCAGGCCAGTCCACAGAGTGAGTGAGGTTATGAGAAGCTATCACCAGATTATCATACTATCATATCCATCTGATTTATGGACTGCATATAGGTGGTAATACTAATGACCCTATAACAATAGAGATCTAAGAATACCCAAGAATTCTTTTATTAGAGATGATACTGTTATTACTCCTTGGTTGTTGTGATTAATGACCTTTTTATATATAATACATTGTCAATGATAATGAGGAACTGGCGAGGACCTCACAAGCATTGGGCCTTGATTCTCATGACCTATTACAGTTGGCAATGTAGAATTTCTGAGTTTGCCACTTAAGAGTCCTGTGTATGTTGCCAAATTAGATAAATCACAAGGAACACATGCAAGACCTAGTCATCAGAATCCGTAAGCTAGTCATGCACCAAGCTAGCAAAGTTCCTTTATGCTTGTTTAGCTTCATTTAGGTTTAGGAAACACTGATGTTTGTTGAAAGTTAAAATAATTGATTGAGATTCTTTAATATCATCTATTGTTTCTTTGATGAATGGGCCTCAGATGAAAAAAAAAAAGTCGAGTCGACAATGCATAATAAAGTATAGAACATTGCAATGTTTTGGATGCTGGTCTATGCACTTCCACTTGTTTTGGCTAAATATTGAATGAATTTTGTACTCTATATTTGAACATATTTATAGTCTTAGGCTCCATTTGGTCATCACATTAATATTTATGAAAACATTTTTTTTTAACCAAATGGAGCCTAAGCCCTTTTTTAACTCCGCTAATGCAACTACTTACATTGCCGGTCCCAAGCCCGGGTAAAGGAGGAGGGAGAAGGGCTTTAGAATAAGATCGTTAATTATGGAGGAGATCCTGAAAATGAAGTGAGTATCTCTGGTTTTATGGTTTTACTTGTACATTCCTATATTGATTACTTAAGCATGACGGTTATTTACATTCTTTCAGGTGGATGTTGCATGTGGGAGCATTGAAGCTGCATATTTCAGATTCAAGCATCTGGTACGTATATTATCAAGAATGCACATGTGTATTTATCATTGTGGTTATAGTTATTCATTATGTGACAGGTTTTCAGGTGAGATAAATGAGTTTCAAAAGAAAGCAGTCTGTGATTTTAAGAAGCGGTTCCCATTGTCATTTTATGTGTAAATGCATATTTCAGATTCAAGCATCTGGTACGTCTCTTGACTCAAGAATGCACATGATTGGAGTGGCCTGGCCATTTGGACAGGCCGTGTTTATGTATTTGCTTGAAATTAATGAAGCAGACCCAGATGAGCGTCGGAGCTATCCAGAAGAGCAGAGGTATGTGGAAAGTGAGAACCGCTGTTATGACCATGATGAAGGTGTCCATTTCCTATGGATGACATTGGAGGGGCCTGGCCATTTGGACAAGTTGTGTTTATGTATTTGCTCGAAATTAATGGAGCAAACCTGAATGTGCGTCAGAGTTATCCGGAAGAGCGAGGGTCCCTGAAAGGTGGGAACCGCTGTTATGACTATGATGAAGCAGTCCATTTTCAATGGATGACATTGGAAGGGCCTAGCCATTTGGACAGGCCGTGTTTATATTTGAATTTGCAGGGACTACACCCTTAACCTAAACCCGAACCAATTCTCAAATCCAAAAACCTATAACCTAAACCCGAACCCATTCTCAAATCCTAAAACCTATAACCTAAACCAAAACCTATAACCCGAACCCATTCTCAAATCCCAAAACCTATCACCTAAATCAAAACCTATAACCAAAACCTATAGCCTAAACTTGAACCCATTCTTAAATTTAAAAACCAAAAACCTAAACCTAAACCTCAACCTAAACCGCTAACCTATAACATAAACCGAAATCTATAACCTAAACCAAAACTAAAACCTATAACCTAAACCCGAACCCATTCTCAAATCCCAAAACCTATAACCTAACCTAAACCTATACTTATAACTTAAAACTATTCCCAAATCCCAAAACCTATAACCTAAACCTAAACCTTTAACCTATAACCTTAACCAAAACTTATAACCTAAACCAAAACCAAAACCTATAACCTAAACTCGAACCCATTCTCAAATCCCAAAACCTATAACCTAAACCTAAACCTAAACCTTATCCTAAACCTATAACCTATAACCTAAACCAAAACCATAACCTATAACCTAAACCCGAGCCTATCATCAAATCCCAAAACCTATAACCTAACCTAAACTGATACGTATAACCTAAAACTATTCCCAAATCTCAAAACCTATAACCTAAACCTAACCTTAACCTAAACCAATATCTATAACCTTACCCAAAACCTATAACCTAAACCCGAACCCATTCTTAAATCCCAAAACCTATAACCTAAACCAAAACCTATAAACCGAACCCATTCTCAAATCCCAAAACCAAAACCTATAGCCTAAACCCGAACCCATTCTCAAATCCAAAAACCTAAAACCTAAACCTAGACCTTAACCAAAACTGTTAACCTACAACTTAAACCAAAACCTATAACCTAAACCCAAACCCATTATCAAATCCCAAAACCTATAACCTAACCTAAACCTATACTTATAACCTAAAACTATTCCCAAATCCCAAAACCTAAAACCTAAACCTAACCTTTCCCTAAACCTATAACCTAAACTGAATTTCCTAAAGCTAAACCTACACCTAATCCTAATCTTAACTCCCTAACCTAAACATAAACCTAAACTTCAAAACCCAAACTTAAACCCAATCCCGAACCTGAAACCAATTTTCTAAACCTAAACTATAACCCATTCTCAAATTCAAAAATCTATAACCTAAACCAAAACCTATAACCTAAACACGAACCCATTCTCAAATCCCAAAACCTATAACCCATCTCTAAACCTTAACCTATAACCTAACCTAAACCTATACTTATAACCTAAAACTATTCTCAAATCCCAAAACCTATAACCTAAACCTAACCTTTCCCTAAACATATAACCTAAACTCAATTCCCTAAAGCTAAACCTACACCAAATCCTAATCTCAACTCCCTAACCTAAACCTAAACCTAAACTTGAAAACCAAACTCAAATCCAATCTCAAACCTAAACTCGATTTCCTAATCGTAAACCATAACCCATTCTCAAATCTAAAAACCTATAACTTAAATCAAAACCAAAACCAAAACCTATTACCTAAACCCGAACCCATTCTCAAATCCCAAAACCTATAACCTATCCCTAAACCTTAAGTTATAACCTAACCTAAACCTATACTTATAACCTAAAACTATTCCCAAATCCCAAAACATATAACCTAAACCTAACCTTAACCTAAACATAAACCTATAACCTATAACCTTAACCAAAACCTATAACATAAACCAAAACCAAAACCTATAACATAAACCCGAACCCATTATCAAATCCCAAAACCTATAACCTAAAGCAAAACTTATAAACCGAACCCATTCTCAAATCCCAAAACCTATAACCTAAACCAAAACCAAAACCTATAGCCTAAACTCAAACCCATTCTCAAATCCAAAAACCTAAAACCTAAACCTAAACCTTAAACTAAACCATTAACCTATAACTTAAACCAAAACCTATAACCTAAACCAAAACCTATAACCTAAACCCGAACCCATTATCAAATCCCAAAACCTATAACCTAACCTTAACCTAAACCTAAACCTATAACCTATAAACTTAACCAAAACCTATAACCTAAACCCGAACCTATTCTCAAATCCCAAAAGCTATAACTTAAACCAAAACCTATAATCTAAACCAAAACCTATAACCCAAACCCATTCTCCAATCCCAAAACCCATAACCCAAACCAAAACCAAAACCTATAGCCTAAACTCGAACCCATTCTCAAATCCAAAAACCTAAAACTCAAACCTAAACCTTAACCTAAACCGTTAACCTATAACCTATAACCTAAACCAAAACCAAAACCTATAACCTATACCCGAACCCATTATCAAATCCCAAAACCTATAACCTAACCTAAACCTATATTTATAACCTAAAACTATTCCCAAATCTCAAAACCTATAACCTAAACCTAACCTTAACCTAAACCTAAACCTATAACCTATAACCATAACCAAAACCTATAACTTAAACCAAAACCAAAACCTATAACCTAAACTCGAACCCATTCTCAAATCCTAAAACCTATAACCTAAAACAAAACCTATAAACCGAATCTATTATCAAATCCCAAAACCTATAACCTAAACCAAAACTAAAACCTATAACCTAAACTAAAACCAAAACCTATAGCCTGAACTTGAACCCATTCTCAAATCCAAAAACCTAAAACCTAAACTTAAACCTTAACCTATAACTTAAACCAAAACCTATAACCTAAATCAAAACCAAAACTTATAACCTAAACCCAAACCCATTATCAAATCCCAAAACCTATAACCTAACCTAAACCCATACTTATAACCGAAAACTATTTCCAAATCCCAAAACCTATAACCTAAACCTAACCTTTCCCTAAACCTATAACCTAAACTCAATTTCCTAAAGCTAAACCTACACCTAATCCTAATCTCAACTCCCTAACCTAAACCTAAACCTAAACATTAAAACCCAAACTTAAACCCAATCCCAAACCTGAACCAGATTTCCTAAACCTAAACCTATAACCTAAACCAAAACCTATAACTTAAACATGAACCCATTCTCAAATCCCAAAACCTATAACCTACCTCTAAACCTTAACCTATAACCTAACCTAAATCTATACTTATAACCTAAAACTATTCCCAAATCCTAAAACCTATAACCTAAACCTAACCTTTCCCTAAACATATAACCTAAACTCAAATCCTTAAAGTTAAATCTACACCTAATCCTAATCTCAACTCCCTAACCTAAACCTAAACCTAAACTTGAAAACAAAACTCAAATCTAATCTCGAACCTAAACCCGATTTTCTAAACCTAAACCATTACCCATTCTCAAATCCAAAAACCTATAAATTAAACAAAAACCAAATCCAAAACCTATAACCTAAACCCGAACCCATTCTCAAATCCCAAAACCTATAACCTATCCCTAAATCTTAAGTTATAACCTAACCTAAACCTATACTTATAACCTAAAACTATTCCCAAATCCCAAAACCTATATCCAAAACCTAACCTTTCCCTAAACCTATAACCTAAACTCAATTCCCTAAAGCGAAACCTACACCTAATCCTAATCTCAACTCCCTAACCTAAACCTAAACCTAAACTTAAAAACCCAAACTTAAATCCAATCCCGAACCTGAACCCGATTTCCTAAACCTAAACCATTAACCATTCTCAAATCCAAAAACTTATAACCTAAACTAAAACCAAAACCAAAACCTATAACCTAAACCCTAACCCATTCTCAAATCCCAAAACCTATAACCTAAACCAAAACCAAAACCTATAACTTAAACCCGAACCCATTCTCAAATCCCAAAACCTATAACCTAAACCTTATCCTAAACCAATAACATATAACATAAACCAAAACCTATAACCTAAACCAAAACTAAAAACTATAACCTATAACCTAAACCAAAACCAAAACCTATAACCTATCCCCAAAACCTTAACCTATAACCTAACCTAAACCTATACTTATAACCTAAAACTATTTCCAAATCCCAAAACCTATAACCTAAACCTAACTTTTCCCTAAACCTATAACCTCAACTCAACTCCCTAAAGTGAAACCTACACCTAATACTAATCTCAACTCCCTAACCTAAACCTAAACTTAAAAAACCAGACTTAAACCCAATCCTGAACCTGAACCTGATTTCCTAAACCTAAACCATAACCCATTCTCAAATCAAAAAACCTAAAACCAAAACCAAAACCAAAACCAAAACCTATAACCTAAACCTTAACTCATTCTCAAATCCCAAAAACTATAACCTAAACCAAAACCAAAACATATAACCTAAACCCGAACCCATTCTCAAATCCCAAAACCCCTAACCTTAACCTAAACCTTAACCTAAACCTATAACCTAAACCAAAACCAAAACCTATAAACTAAACCCAAACCCATTCTCAAATCTCAAAACCTATAACCTAAACTAAAACCAAAACCTATAACCTAAACCCGAACCTATTCTCAAATCCCAAAACCTATAACCTATCCCTAAACCTTAACCTATAACCTAACCTAAACCTACACTTATAACTTAAAACTATTCTCAAATCCCAAAACCTATAACCTAAACCTAACTTTTCCCTAAACCTATAACCTAAACTCAATTCCCTAAAGTGAAACCTACACCGAATCCTAATCTCAACTCCCTAACCTAAACCTAAACCTAAACTTAAAAACCCAAACTTAAATCAAATCCCGAACTTGAACCCAATTTCCTAAACCTAAACCATAACCCATTCTCAAATCCTTAAAGCTATAACCTATAACCTATAACCTAAACCTAAACATAAACCTAAACCTATAACCTTTCCCTAAACCTTTAACCTAAACCTAAACTTAAAACTTAAATATATTCTCAAATCCTTAAACTCAAACCTACACCTAATCCTAATCTCAACTCCTTAATCTAAACCTAAACTTGAAAACCCAAATGTAAACCCAATCCCAAATCCAAACCCGATTTCCTAAACCTAAACCTTAACCTATAATCAAGTTCCTAAAAGCTATAACCTATAAGCTAAACCTAAACCTATAACCTAAACTTAAACCTATCACCTTAACCTAAACCAAAACTTATAACCTATAACCTAAACTTAATTATAACCTATAGCCTAACCTTAACCTAAACCTTAACATAAACCTATAACCTAAACCAAAACCAAAACCTATAATCATATGGTAAGACCATTTCTTTTATGTCAATTTCATTCCTCTTCAAGTTTTTTTTTTTATTTATTTAAAAAAATCATTAAGAAAAAAAAAAGTTGTTATACATGATGCACTTCTTTCACTTTGTCTTTCTTTTTCCCAATGGGCATTCTAATTTATGTATGACATGACTGTTTGTAGGATGATGAAATATACAAAGTTGTTGAAATTTCAGGGTGAAGTCGAGCACATTTCTCTAATGAAGCCAAAGATTTGTATTTTCAGCATTATTTAATTGTAATTGTAATTGATTGAATGAATTGGATTGTAATTGATTATAATTATAATTGATTGAATGAAGGATTATAATTTGATTGCAATTGAATGAATGAATGAGTGATTGTAATTGAATGAATGAATGATTGTATAGGTGGTAATTGAATGAACAAATGATTATATATAATTTTGTAATGTACAAAATAGCTACGCATATTGACTGTAGCCATTAATCTAACAGGTGTAGCCTTTTCAATTTAGGCATATTGCTACGGACTTTTAGCTACAAATAATATTCATATCCATTAATCTGACAAGTGTAGCCTTTTCAATTTAGGCATATTGCAACGGACTTTTAGCTACAAATAATATCCGTAGCTATCTGAAGTTTTCGCTACAAATAGAATTGCTACAAATTATATCTGTAGCTATTATACCCTATAGCTACAGATTAAATCCGTACCTATAGGTTTAAGACCTATTGTTACGGCACCTACGGCAATGGTCAAGCTACGGACAAAAACCGTAGCCATAGGTCTATGGCTACAGTTTTTATCTGTAGCCTTTGCTCAATTTTTTAGTAGTGTCCTGTCCTGATTCGGGGTATCTATTGCTATTTACATTGGCATTTTTTAGGCTGACATTCGTGGGCGGTACATCGGCTGATTCGATCGTCAAGGGGATGGCTATCCATCCTGCTTCTTTCCCCCTTTCGATCCGGCTGTTCTGCTCTGTTTGTTCCTGTGGGTCATCTATCTTAACGACCATGATGTCTGCTAGGCTAGGCTCAAAGTCAGAATCTAATTCGATCTCTTCGTTCAGAAGTTGGAGCTCTTCGAGCTCCTCGGGTTCACCTTGCGATGGGACCCTAATGTTTGTCCAGTCAAGGGAAGGTCACTTCCCTTTATCCATCCAATGGATGGGCTGCTTCTACCCCCTATGCTGGTGAGTTGGTGACAGGGGTGTTTCCCCATGACTGTTGGTGGATATGGATGCTTCCCTATTCTTGCTTAAATGACTTATAATGGGCACTCCTGGTCCTGGGTCCTCCTCGGATGGTTTTGTTTCCATGCCCCTTGCTTCATGTGATAGGTCCCGGGGCTCTGCCCCTAGCATTGAGTATGCTTTTGATGTCCTGAAGATCTTATCACACCATTTGGACGGCAAAATGGATTCCTGGCTAGAATGTTCTATGAGTTTGAGCCACTAGAGGTGATCCTCAAGAGAAGTCATCATATCACGATAGAACATTCCGACCTTAATAAACTCGATGGGTGTGCATTTTGAACGGTTGCCTCTTTTTTGACCTTGTGGCCTGATCTTCTAATGTCGGTTGATATCCCAGTCCCTATCTTTGCACGTTAGCACGCGTTAGTTTTACTGCCATACCTTTCTCATGAAACTCGGCACAGTAGTTCAAGATTAGTCGTTTAGCAGGGGGATGATATATTCAGTAGCAAGTGGGTATGGATTGGCGATTAAGTTCACAATTTTGAATTCAAAGCTATGGTACGATATGTCCCCCTTTATGTGATGGATGTCAATCATTGGAATGTCAGTTTCTGGGATATTGACCGTCTCTGGTAGAATAATTTCTGGCTCAGACAGCACTGAAATGATTCGATTTTCTGAATGGGAATTTAACCCTTTGATGGAAAGTAGATGAGATGGCTCTAACAACATGGAGTCATGGCTATCCTAATAGAAGGTTAAATGAGGTAGGGATGTCAATGACTTAGAACATGACAAGTGTCATGTCTAGTCCAATTTATATCTCAATGTCGATTTCTGCCTCCACTTACCTCTGGGAGTTGTCGAAGGCATAAGACTAGGCCAGAAGGAAGATGGTTCTATCCCTAAATGTTTGAAAATCCTCAAAGGGCAAACATTGAAGCTTGATGCGTTGTCTATGAGTACGAGTGGGACTTTGAAATTCTCATAACGGACAACTATGTTTAATGAGAGCTCATGTTTACGACCTTCGGGTGGCAACTCATCATCAGAGAAAGTAATGGCTTGTGGCGCGAGGAGTTATCCTATCATACTCACTACCATTTCAGGAGGTTCATCAGGGGATATATGTGCATCAGTCAGTGTTTTTGTAAAGATTTCTCGATGCGATTTTAATTTGCGTAAGAGTTCCGAGATAAGAATTTGTGTGGGAATGGATTTGAGTTAAGCTGTTATGTCGTAAGCAACATCAGTTTTGTGGGTGGTCCCCGACAAAGTTTTTCGAGTTTTCTTTGCGTTCTGGTTGTCTCTCCTGAAATACCTTTTGTTGTTGCTCACTTCAACGCACTCTGGGTAATGCCATGGGACTTCCTTCATGTTATAGGAGGGAACCGTCCTCCCTTTTAGGTATATCATCGATTCTTAATGCTGAGAGGTCGTTGCCAGAATTATTTATGATGGACTTGATGATTTCCCTTGAAGTGTGACCAAATCTTTGTGGGATTTGATGATGGGATTTTCTTCCTCCTCTTGATGTGTGGGAGGGATCCTCCGGGCATGTGTCAGTTGGTGAGGCATTAGAAAACTTGGTGTTTAAACCAGGGGTGCCCCTTGCAAGGTTAACGGGGCTAAATCAAGGAGGCCTATTGGAAGAATGAGAGTTTGAAATTCGACCTGTTTGGATTTACCGAGGTTGGAGCTGAATGTGCCCCTTGAAGAGCAAGATGCTAAGAACGTGACTTGGTGGGTGTTGGGGATGCCCCTTGAATGATGAGAGGCTGAGAGTGAGACCTGTTGGGTGCTGCTTCGAGGAAGATTAGAGGCTATGTTGTAAGTGCTGCTTCAAGGAATACCTATGGCCCAGGTGGTGGCACCTGTCAGTATCCCCATGTCCAATTTTTTGTATCAGGCATGATTGCTTGTATGGAATAATGTGAAGAGGAGTACATGGGATGCCCTCCCTCGATGTGGTTGATAGTAGAGGTGTTGGATGTATTGGGTCCTGCTTGATGCGATAGCAAGGAATTTTAGAGAATGTTGGCTTGAGTCGTATTGTTAGCTTGCGGGTTGATTGCAATCTTCTGACTTTCGATTAAATCTTGGACTAAATGTTTCAGAGTGAAGCAGCAGTCCATTAAATGGCCAGGAGCCTGGTGATATGTGTAATACAGATTTTCATTGTAACCTGATGGAAGGAGATTGGGTGGAAGTCGAGGCTTGAGCAGTGTTAGAGTTGTTTTTGCATTAACATCATCAGAACCTAACTGTATATTTGTGTTAAAGGGGTAAACTTCCTACCTAGCATTACCCGTTTGTATGGGTTTTATGCATTTTCCCTAGGCTATTGTTATTGTTGTTGAAGCGGATGTGCCTGATATCCCTGTTAGGCTTGTTGTGGTTGGTATGTCTATTTAATTGTGGCTAGTACTGCTTGTCTTGTTGTAGCTCTGGTTGTGGAGTGTACTGATTGCTTTGAGTGTTAAAGACGATATTATTGACCTCCGTAGTATATTATGTGGGAGAAATTCCGTTTCTATTCCCACATCCAACGGGTTTCCCCTCGAATTTGTTTCTTTTGATTGTGAGGGCATGTTGTGGCAATGGGGTAATGGTTCCGGCTCTGATTTAGCTTCCACTTGTTCTCCAGCTTAGATGAGCTGAGAGAAGTTTACGTATGCGTACGAGATTAGATATTTTGAAATGTTGGGATTTGCCGAATGCATAATTATAGATTTATGTTCTTCATCATTGATGGGCTTTCTCATTCAGGCTGTCATGGCCCGCCATCATCCTAAGTATGCTGACAATGATTCATTGCTTTTTTGTCTCGAGGCAGCTAGATTTTCCCTTCTCGGAGCCATGTTTAGATTGTACAAAAATCTGTCGATGAATGCCTGGGAGAGCCTCTCCCAAGTCCTAATTTGATGGTTATCCGGTGATGTGTACCAATCCAAAGCATCGCCCTTAAGAGATTTCTGGAAGAGTCGTATCAAGGCTCCATCATTCCCTACTATCACATTGAGTTCCCCACAAAATTCTTTTAGATGTGCTATGGGGCACTCGCTACCATCATATCTTTTGAATTTGGGTACCTCAAAGTTCAGAGGTACTCGGACACCTAGGAAGGGACACAGATTCCTGAATTTGGTGGATATGTGATCCATTCCGTGCTGCCTTTAGAGCTGATTTTGCACCATTTACAGTTGTTCTCACAGTTTCTCGATTTTTGACTTGCTTGGTTGTGGATATCTTACCCCTTGTTGTAGGGATTGTATTACTTCCTCTTTGTACGGATTGAGAATGGGAGGTTGTTGGAAAGAAGGACTCCCGATGATGGGATGTAACTGGAATTGAACACTATTCCTTTTCGAAGGAGGGTGTGATGTTTAGAAATGGCTCCCGCCTGGAGTATCTGACAATTTCAGAATGTTGCTCCCATTAGGGGGAGTGAGTTGGACTCAAAACTGATCCACTTCATGAGCATCCTCTAGTTCTTGTCTGTGGTTCCCATTAGGGGAACCCGCGTTATAACCTGATTGTTGTAATGTGTTGAGTAGAGATGTATGTGAGGGTTGCTCATATTTGTTGGTTGTAGGGAGAATAGGATTTGCTAGAGGGATGAGGAAAAAGGCAAAAGGAGTTTGTGGGATTGAGCTGTTTTGCACACTAGGTTATGTTGCCTGAATGTTTGGCACTACACTTGGTACCAGGCGAAGCAGTAACTCTTGTAACGCCCTGAAGTTCTGAGAAATAAAAAGAAAAAGAAAGAAAGATAAAGAGAAAGAGAAGGAGAAGGAGAAGCCTACACACCATCTTCCTTCTCCAAATGTATGGTGTCTCCCTCTTACTCAAGCGATGTCGTGATTCATATAGAAGCTTTCCTGCATGGATATCTACCTTAGGTTTTGATCTAAGGGTAAGGTGAGGAATTCCTTTAAGCTTACATTAATTAATTTGAGTTGATATGATTTATCTTACCCTTTTACATGCTTCTATGTTACTGTGAATTCTTTTTGTAATTATTTGATTTACCATAATCAATTATTTATCCTTTGAAAATTATGGTTAAGGTAAAATTTTAATTATGTGTGATCTTTATAAATTTATGTGAGGCCATGGATACAAGCTTTGCCCTTGCCCTTTACCAATTTTATTGAGTTAGTCATTGCTACTCTTATCTTTTGTTAAGTTAGCCATATCTTCTCTTTTCTTGAGTTAGCTATTTCTACTCTCCTCTTTTATTGAGTTAGTTATTGCTACTCTTCTCTTTTATTGAGTTAGTTTATTACTACTCTCTCCTTTATTATGTTAGCCTTGTGCTACTCCCTTTATGGCTTGGGCATGTGTCTTGGAATTCCAGAAACTCCCGTAATTCAATTTATTTTCTCTTTGGTGCAAGTGCTATGTTAAAGGTTGTATACACTGAAAATTGGCGCCCACGCTGATTTAAATGTTTCTGGTTCTTGAAAGGTGGGGGTTAGTAGGTCGATTTGTGAATGTTGGAGTTGTTATTAGCCAATTAATCTTAGAATCTCACAATCAGCTAGAAACTGCAGAATATGTAAGGTTGAAGAAATCTAAGAACTCTCCTACCTTAGAGTGACTCCTGATCTGTGATTCAGGATTCCGAGTAAGGGACCTTACATACAAAGAGGGAAGATGTTAGACACCCTCTCTGCCCATACAGATGTACAGTCTCTACTTAGTGTCATAAGAAATCTCAAAGGATGGATGATATGGTCGAATTAGGACTTGGCACACACGAATTTCTGATGTGGCAAGATCCGAGATTCCGCCAAGCCACAGAGCATACATCCAATGATGTGTCTAGATGGTGAATATGATGATGTTTATGCGAAAAGGTAACGAAAAGTGAACTAAATCACTAGGAATTTCTGATGTGACAAGATCCGATAAACGGCAAGTCACAGAGCATACATTCACTAGAGATCTAGAGAAGCAGGGGGGGTTAAGAAGGGAATAGATATAATGATGAATGCTTATATGTGAAATGAAAAGATCTTTAGCTTGAACTTGAGTAGGTTAAGACATGGGTTGCACCGTAATCAATCCGGGCTAAACTTGGGATTAAAAAGGCTAAGAGGTAAGGTTAGGGGGTGGCTAAAAGATCAGGACTTAAAAGTTTGGGAGGTCCTTCCCTTTCCTACCCTGTCTTGCTTTCTCTCTCTCTCTCCCTCTCTTTCCCTCTCTCCCTCTTGGAGATGGATGTGTTGTTGTTAGGTGTCTTGAAATGAGAAGAGAGGACTATTTATAGCCATCTCCAATGGCTCTATGGTAAATAGGGGGTAGGTAGAGGTTAAAATGATGTAATGGAGGCTTGTAATTGGTTAGGGAGAGAGGAATGTCACATGGCATGCTCCCATTAGCTTTTGAGGTTAGTAAAATGGTAAATAGTGAAGGGTGGGGGGTAAATCCAGGAGAAAGTTGACTTTCGGACACTACGACAATTGTCTCCGGAAGATCACACATGGGTTGGGAGAGGTGGTACTCTGAGTACCGCTGACGGTATTTAAACTACCGCTAACAGTTGTTGGACTATCGTTCGATCCAGGCTCAGGCCGGGCTCAAGCGCGTGGGCTCATTTGGTGTATTGGTTCATTCGATAATCCCTTTTTTGGGTTTTTTAGAGTTCAAATAAATGGGTTTGGGGTTCGGGTGATGGCTCAGGTTAAGATCTAGGGTGTGGGTTAGTGTTGTATATGGATTGAACGGTTTAGATTAGGGTTTTAGGTTGCGGATTGGGGGTTTGAGGTTTGGATCAGGGTTTTGGGTGCAGATACAGTTACAGTTCCTGAACTGTCTTAACCTCTTCAAGTTGTCAGCCTAAGTGGTGTTTCTACAGAGGTATCATAACTAGTGATTCAAAGATTTATCATGGACGTAATACGGTCTGGGTAGTGACCCTCTTAGTCAACACGTAATTCCATGAGTTTGGGTAGTGGTGCACAAATCGATGTAAGTAATTCGTAATACATTTTACATCACTTCTAGGATTGGATATCGCAAGTAGTTGCTCCATAAATAAATTGTGTCACGTAATTCATCCAACTCATATGTTGTGCTGCCTCAAGGTGTTTATGTAAATCCACGGTAGCGTCGAACACGCCGATGAATCTCCGTAGTTATGGGATGCGGGGCGAGTCGTGTTTTTTATGAATTATATTCCACGTTGTGATGATCACTACGTATGATGAGCCGCACACACTTTATTAGGCATATATATATATATATATATATATATATATATATATATATATATATATATATATATATATATATTGCGCATACTGATACCTCTCATAGCGATGGAGTATGAGACATATTAGAACCCTTACATTACTTTTATGAATCTCTTGAATTATTGTAAATCTTAAAGGATGACCATCACTATGAGTAGGGCATTAACCCTTTTCAACCGTACAGATAATGTAAGTGATGTACAAATTGAAGACCTATAGGATCATCTGCATATGGAAGATTATACTGAATGAATAAGAATATAATTTTTATGATTTAGTTTCATATTTCTGTCATAAACTTGATAATGTAACAAGCTCCCATTGAGAGGGCATTTGATAATTTGTCAAATTTTTTTACTCAAATGAAATAATAAATATAGTCAATTTTATTCTCGTGAATGGTTACCTTCATGAATGTAACTAGATGTGATTTAAATACAAAAATATGATGTGATTTTTAAAGTATCCAATTTATACATTATTAACACACGAAATCCTTGGGCATAAGTATGTACTCGGGTCACAAAAATTTTGACATGTTACTGCGTAAGTGTCAAATACCAGTAGACAATGTCTCCCACTATGTCGAAGTCGGTTAGAAGGGGATGTGACCTTATCCACTCAAGTATAGAGGGCTATAAACTAGGTCGAGTCTAACCAACTCGTGAAATGGGTCCACTATTGACGAGTCAGGTGGGTATTAGCATAGCACTAATGAGCCAAATAGTAAGGTCTTTTCCACTCACATGGTCATGCACATGATGGGTGGTAACCGGTGTTAAAAGTGTACTAGATCCTGGTGATATTTCCAGTTATGAACTATTCTTATACGTGGAAGGTTGAGGATTAACATATTTGTGTTGTATCTCAAGCGTATGACCCTCAGCCATATAGGCATTTTATTGCATAGCCTTCATATGGCTAACATCATTCATGACTTGACAGCTTAGCCCTCCATCATTTTCCACATACTCTTAGATATATATATTCTTATCATATGCATTGTTCACACATATACGTACTTTATTGAGCTTTGAAGGAGGTTTATACACGTTTTTTTACACTGCAAGTGATGTTAGGGTGTATCAACAGCATTGACATCAGAGCATGAGCTTAATCTTTTAAAAAAAATTTTATATTTTATATTTTCCTTTCTAGCACTGTACTCAAATATAATAGAGTGGATATGTTATTATAATGTTTTTGTGACTTTGGTACACTTATGGTTATGCTCTTTAAAAAAAAAATAATTATCATGAAAATTCTCCTTATGGGATCCTAGGATCAAAACCTGGCGTATGAGAGACAGGAATTGAGAATAGGGTACGAACGTTGTTGGCACCAAATTCGAAGGCTGAAAATTTAGTGAGCCCAACTCCCGAGTTTGGGGCATGACATATGTTCTTGGACCTAGACCATACCATTTAACAAACGGTTCGGGTCTAACTATCAAGTCTTAGTACTCCATCGAGTTTGCTAACCCATTTACATTCCTAATTACAACAAGAATTTGAATGAAATTGATTATACTTGATGAAATTATGAAAACCCCTTTAATCCACTGTACTAATTGGGTTGAATTCCAACACCTACCATGTTTACCTTAAAAATAATCACTACCAAATTTATGCCCTCAACCATATTGACTTGCCTTTATTTTTTGGAGTTTTTGGGTATTTTCGATAATCTTTCTTAAAGTGGCTTGAGATTTTACTAAAGAAGTATGCACCCTTCTTGGATGTGTTTTTTTTATCCATTGGTTATTGTGTTTGAGTTGATCATCCTTCTTAAAACGTAGATTATCTAATTCTCGATTCACACTATTCTCGATTAGGTTAGCCTTAGCCAAGATCTCTTGTTATTCCTCATTTTTATCATGAAGCCTATATTTCTCTTCCATTCAAAAAAGCTTTAAGAGATCCTTTAAAGACATTCTCTCCTCTCTTTGATTTAGAGATTTTCTAGTATCCTTTCATCCAGGTAATACTATGGCTATAATAGTTGTTCACACCCCAAGTGCGGGGTTGTGATGTAGTAATAAACTCGGTAAGACCGAGGTCGAATCCCAAGGGACTGAAACCTGTACGTTATCCGAAACTAACTAGAACTAGAACTAGACTAAGATGAATTTTAAATCAAAGAGAATTTTAAGGAATAATTGTGAAATTATTATCTAAAACTTAGGAGAAATCAGACATAAGAGACTAGGGATTCAGAGGATCCACTTGTATAGATCAGGGAAATCTTATGCCTATTTCAAGAATCATGGAAATTAATTGAACTCTCATTGATCTATCTTTCAAGAGATGAAAGGTATATGAATTAGAATAAATTTCATCACCAAACCATGCCCAAGAGACTATGGCAAACAACAGAATTAAACTAATTACCAACCAATCAACAATGCATGAAGGTAAGGAAGGGTACCGTCATCCGATCATGCCCAGGAGACTATGGTGAACAACAGGGCATCCTGACGTCATAAACATCAAAAGGAGTAGAACATGCTCAAAGCCATTGTAGACCCATTGTAATTTTAGTCACAACAGATTATTAAAGACTAAAAACATTCCATCAATTAAACTAAAACCAACATCAAATTCTATTCAAAAGGATGAATTAAAGCTTAGAGTCTCACATCTCACTACAAGCTTCACCTCTTAGCCCTAGCTAAGAGGTTTAGAAACACATGGTGAGGCTAAAAGTCTCTCAAAAGCATTAAAGAAGAAAATAAAAAATAAAGAAAATAAATAAAATACTCCCAACCGTCTGCTTGTGCTGTGCTTCACGTCCAGCCTTCGATCCTCCCTCAGCCCCCTTTCTTTCTCCCTCTTTTATAGCAGCAAAAGATGGTGGATAGGAGTCAGTGAAAATTTCGCAGCCACGTACGCAGGAATCAGTCGGTTTGCGTAGCAAACTATTTTCGCACTAAAAACAGAGGCAAATACTCCCAACTTCCACCGATTTCTGTTGAAAACGAGAGTGTCCCCTGGGACTTTTTTGAGCACCCTATACGATGGACGGTTTGGATCATCCATATGATGAAGGATAATGGGCCACGACCGCCCGAAAAACTCAGGTTTCTCCCGATGCAAAGCAGAGTGCGTAACGTCGTTACGCTGTGATGCTCGTAGGACCCCTGATCAACATATTTTTGAAAATTCGCACCGTCCATTGTGTTCAGGATGAAAACTTGGTCGGAAAAGAGTATATTTAGTCGAATTTTGGTGCAGTCCAATGATGTTTTCCTTTTGCCGTTCAATCTGCATTTGATCACGATTTTCATATATACACATGCATGGGGCCAAAACCCCACCTAGGCGAGGGTCAAGCCCGACCTCTGGATCAAATAGACGGTCCTGATCTTCCATGTGATGGACGTGTAGACCCTCTACACGAATCAGCGTCCGTTGCTTGCGTAAACAGAGAAAAGTGGATTTCTTCCGCTGTGCTTCTGGCGAGGCCCGTGATTAACTTCGGTTGGTCCATCCATTGGCATCAGGCCGAAAAACAGTTCGGGCATGCCAAGATTGGGTTGATTCAAGTGTGGTCCACTAGAGATCTCACCCGATCGTTCGTCTGGTGTTTGAATGGTTAAGATCTGATCCTCACTGCCTTTCGCAATTTTTCCACCTAGGCGAAGGTGACTGGGCCTTTAGGAATCTGATGAATGGTTTGGATTGTTCATATGGAGAATAGGTAGGGCCCACGACAACAACCGACGATCGGTGCGTTTTCTCGCTGGAAACGGCTGTTGCTGTTTTTAAATTAAGTCGGTCAAACCTAACTTGGACCACAAGTTTAGGACCGGTGCACAGCTAGTGCAAGAGTGCACTATGTACACTCAACACAGGTGGGATCCACGGTGATGATTCCGAGAAATCTGATCCAACCATCTGTTTTCTTATATCTTTTTAATGGTTGGGACCAAAATTAAAGCATATGTAGATCTCAGGTGGGCCCCAAATCATGATTTTATGGGTGATCTATAAATTGGGCCACTTCCACAAGGCTTCAGGGGCTACAATTCAACACGTACTGTTCATTTATGGTCCCCAAGACATGTATGAAGTTTCATGTCAATCTGATGGCGGCAACCTTGTGATCTTGCATTCTACACTAATTTCGGGCCATTTAAAGGTGAACAGCCGGAATTTCTCTGATCTCCGGCGTGTGAATCCTTGATCTTGGTCCCATGTAGTCCCGTCTAATGCCTTGGTGATGCCAGAGTGTTAAATCTATGCTTTTAACCTCCTTTCCAGTTCATACTCCTAGATTCACCTTGCATCATAAACACGATTAAAATCAGGCGTTAAACAGTATCATGTTAATAAAATCATGTAATAAATGGGGACTAATATGAAATATTCGACCCTCAACACAACCTCCAACCAGCATCTTGCTAGTCCCGAGCAAGGTATGCGAAAAGTAAGTTTAAAATTATAGGACGATTTCTATGAACTCGAGTGATTTATGAAAGGCAATTCAGATACGAGAAATCTAAGATTCATGAGTGTTGGACATTATTCTCTCATAGACTCAATCACACAGTAAACCACATAATTAAGTCAAAGTATTAATCCATCAATTAGAGAATTTTCTCAACATTGAGTTCCATGAGTGCATAAAGTAAACCCGGCTTACCGTCATTAAAATTAACTTCTCTATTTCAGGTTATTATTGGTAATCAACAAGGGAATTCGTAAAAACCAAAACTTGCTTCAAAGATCATCTTTTAATTTTTCTATTAAAAGAAATGCCAAGACTGGGAATTAAATCCTCACCTATAGGGAGCAAACCTACAGCAAAGATTGTACACTCAACTCATATTATTCACGGGAAATCAAATCCTCACCTATATGGAGCAAACCAATGGTGAAGATTATTCCCCCAACCCTTCCTAAGGTATCTATTTTTTTCCTTTTTTTTTCTTTAATGGATCATGAAGGACAAATTTCAAGCGGTTTCCTTACATGCTTAGTGATTACCAAGTTAACCCTTCAATATCAGACTGAAACCTTAATGTGAAAGCGAGATATAACATGTGAAATCATGACTCAATCAATGTTTACAACTTCTAATCATGGATTAATAACTCGATCTTAACTGCGAAATTTAACAGATACTGAATCCCAGAGTCTGAAATTATCAACATCACTTATCTTAAACTTCTAAATCCAGGATATCTATCAAAATCACTTTGAATTCATAAAAATTCCCAGAAAATTTTAAAAATTTTCATAATTTTTGCTCAAGATCAAGAAAATACTGATTGGGTTACCTAATCTCCCACCCCCAACCTAAAATCTACATTGTCCTCAATGTAAAAGATATGAGCATGCAATGCACATGAGACAACGAAGGTAAATGAGAAGTGATGGGAAGATGTACCTGGATAACAAATCGAGGGAGATTTTTCAAGAGATCGCTGGGAGAGAGCAGGTTAGTACGAGAGAGAGAAAAAAATAAAATAACAAAAATGAAATCCTACCTAAACCACTTTCACAGGTGCTCTCGATTGCATTTAGCATATGCAACAAGCCTTTAAACCCCTAGGTTGCCCCTAGTGGATGAGTTGTAGTCTCGTGAGGGTTTGTAGTAATGTTACCCACAAACATTGAATCGATCATGCTGCAAGGTTCCCCTTCCGGCCAATATCTTGATAAGTTTCTCAGTAAGTTTCTCAACAGGATCATCCAAAAGCCTTTTTTGCAATAGGCTTGGGCGCCCTGGAGCATGACTTTCCAGAGAGACTTATGTACCTCATAAGAAACCTTCCATTGAATTACTTGAGGTATCCGTAATATATACGATTCACCTATGACAGAAGAAGTTTCAACATTAGTATCGCATGGTGAATCAGAGACTATAAATAAATAAAGTGTAGAAAACTTCCTAAGAAGTGATGTAGTCTCAACACATTCCGAAGCTCCAAACTTCGGTTCAATTTCCAGCTCCTCTTCCTTTACTGATAGACGTTTAAGATCAGGGGAAGAGAGGATTTCAGAATAAGGGTTCTCTTAGTCAGTGATGACTACCGAGATGTTGTCTTGCAAGGCATCCGCTTTGTCTCTTAACATGGGATCGTTTGAAACTACAAAGTTTGCCAAGCAATCCCAAGAGTTGGGAAGTTCAGCTGAGTGTGACTTATTGTGGCTTGTGATGATCTGTGCAAAGAATCCATCATCCTTGAAAGTGGATGGAGGTACGCTCTCTTGCTCCAGTCCTGCACAGACAGATTGAAAATCAGTAAGTGAAGCATTGATGTAACCACTCTGTTCATTGAAATTACTCAATTGAGGCATTGAATTATCAAATGTGTGCATCTCAGATGATGGCCTCAACTGAGTGGTTTCAAATTCTAAAGTCGTAGCGGGCAACTCCTCTTTCTCCCGAATCATATCATCATTCAATTCAGGGGAGTGGTCCAAACGTGTTTCACAAGAGTTAGAAGGGTCGGTCATAAGGGGCTCATCCTCCACTTTTGAATCAGACATATCAGGTGAGGGGAGTGGCTCATTATGACTGACCACTTCGTGTACGTCTTGATCATTAACCTGGACCAAACTTGAGATGGATTCCAGGGGAACTGTGGCTGCACATTCAGGATCATCATCCCAATACGCATCATCATCCAGTTCCGTGTAGTGCACAGTTGGGATGGGATCGACTTCCTCACATTCTATTCCTAAATTCAGTTGAGGTTCGAATAAACTAACCTCTTCATCATTAAAATCATGTGTGTCATGTAAGGAAGGTGTGTCATCATCAATGTATTTAAAAGACACTCATGTATCTTCACCATTCTTTCAAACAGTCATCGAGATTGATTCTTCGAAAAATTGAACCGTATGCTCATTAACAGAATCCAACTCCTCATTCCAAATTACAGATTCTTTCAAGAGTGAATGCGGATCACTTTCCTTGCATTGTATTTCTGGATTGGGTCGTGGCTGGGATGACCGAGCCTCCTCTATCCTATCGAGGCGCGCATTGAGTCCTTCCATTGCTTTTCTGAATTCCGCAAACCACTCCATGTTATGCTGAATTGAATTTTCCTGGATCGTTTCTGGTTGGATCTCAAAGGTAGAGGGTCCAAGATAATAATCACTATAACATGTTGTTGGTTCATCTTCCCAGCTTTGATGTTTCCACTGGTTATAATCATACTGATCATACATGGGAGAATATGATGGCTGATAATAATCCTCATTCCCATAATTACGATCGTACACAGCCCTATTAACCGATGGAACATAACGTTCTAGTCGGTTCTCAATGTTTGTTTGTGATGGAGAAAAATCTTGAGGTATACATTGAATTCCACAACCCTCGGGCATTCCCCAATATCTCTTATCCATCTCAGCATATGCACGTACCCACGCTTCCATGGTAGAACCCTGACTCTGAGTCTAATCCTAAAATAAAAGAAAAGTCCTATAACAATATGAAAAGTAAAAGAAGAAGTTATAACGTAGTTACCAGGATAGAGATTCCTAAGTTACAACCTACAAAACAAAACAAAATAAGATAGTTACTAGAAATAGAAAGTCTAAGAATAGAAAATTCCTAATTAGAAATAAACTACTTCTTAAATAAAAAGAAGAAATTCCTAAAAAAAAAAAAGAAAGAAGGTAGAAAATTTCTAAAACGAAGTAGGAAAGTCCTAAACTAGAAGGCAAGTTAAAAGAGATATGAAAAATAGAAAGTTGAATGAGAAAGATCTTACCGAATTAGAAGTTTCTATCTTAAAAGCCTATAAAACAGTAAGGTTAGTTTCTAAACAGAAAGTCTATAAATAGAAGAAAAAAATAAGAAACAAAAGTTAGAATTCTAAAAGAAATAGAAACTAACTAAAAAGGAAGACCAATCCTAATCTACAAGTAGAAAGGAAAAAGAAGTTAAGAAAGAAGTTACCAATTTAGAAACTATCTCAGAAGCTTACAAAACAGAAAAATTAGGTTAGTTCTAAAAATCAGATAGAAAGAAGAATCCAAAACTAAAAAAACATAGAAAATTTCTAAAGTTAGGAAAAGTTTCTAAAAAGGGAAATAACTAAGCTTCTAAACCTAGAATTAGAAAGTTCTAAAAAGAAAATCTAATCTTAAACTAATCCTAAAACTAATTAATTTCAGAAGAACGTAACCGTCAGTCCCCGGCAACGGCGCCAAAAACTTGTTCACACCCCAAGTGCAGGGTTGTGATGTAGTAATAAACTCGGTGTACGTTATCCGAAACTAACTAGAACTAGAACTAGACTAAGATGAATTCTAAATTAAAGAGAATTTTAAGGAATAATTATGAAATTATTATCTAAAACTTAGGAGAAATCAGAGATAGGAGACTAGGGATTCAGAGGATCCACTTGTAGAGATTAGGGAGATCTTATGCCTGTTTCAAGAATCATAAAAATTAATTGAACTCTCATTGATCTAACTTTCAAGAGATGAAAGGTATATGAATTAGAATGAATTCCATCACCAAACCATGCCCAAGAGACTATGGAAAACAACAGAATTAAACTAATTACCAACCAATCAACAATGCATGAAGGTAAGGAAGGGTACCCTCATCCGACCATGCCCAGGAGACTATGGTGAACAACAGGGCATCCTGATGTCATAAACATCAAAAGGAGTAGAACATGCTCAAAGCCATTGTAGACCCATTGTAATTTCAGTCACAACAGACCATTAAAGACTAAAAACATTCCATCAATTAAACTAAAACCAACATCAAATTCAATTCAAAAGGATGAATCAAAGTTTGGAGTCTCCCATCTCACTACAAGCTTCACCTCTTAGCCCTAGCTAAGAGGTTTAGAAACACATGGGGAGGCTAAAAGTCTCTCAAAAGCATTAAAGAAGAAAATAAAAAATAAAGAAAATAAATAAAATACTCCCAGTCGTCTGCCTGTGATGTGCTTCACGTCCAGCCTCCGATCCTCCCTCAGCCCCCTTTCTCTCTCCCTCTTTTATAGCAGCAAAAGACGGTGGATGGGAGTCAGTGAAAATTTCGCAGCCACGTACGCAGGAATCAGTCGGTTTGCGCAGCAAACTATTTTCGCACCGAAAACAGAGGCAAATACCCCCAACTTCCACCGATTTTTGTTGAAAAGGAGAGCGTCCCCTGGGACCTTTTTTGAGCACCCAATACGATGGACGGTTTGGATCATCCATATGATGAAGGATAATGGGCCACGAACGCCCGAAAAATTTAGGTTTCTCCCGACGCAAAGCAGAGTGCGTAACGTCGTTACTCTGTGATGCTCGTGGGACCCCTAATCAACGAATTTTTAAAAATCCGCACCGTCCATTGTTTTCAGGATGAAAACTTGGTCGGAAAGGAGTATATTTGGTCAAATTTTGGTGCGGTCCAATGATGTTTTCCTTTCGCCGTTCAATCTGCATTTGATCACGATTTTCGTATATACACATGCATGGGGCCAAAAACCCACCTAGGCGAGGGTCAAGCCCGACCTCTGGATCAAATAGACGGTCCTGATCTTCCATGTGATGGACAGTGTAGACCCTCTACGCGAATCAGCGTCCGTTTCTTGCGTAAACAGAGAAAAGCGGATTTCTTCCGCTGTGCTTCTGGCGAGGCCCATGATTAACTTCGGTTGGGAAATCCACTCTGTCCATTGGCATCAGGCCGAAAAACCATTCAGGCATGCCAAGATTGGGTTGATTCAATGTGGTCCACCAGAGATCTCACCCGACCGTTCGTCTGGTGTTTGAACGGTTAAGATCTGATCCTCACTGTCTTTCGCAATTTTTCCACCTAGGCGAAGGTGACTGGGCCTTTAGGAATCTGATGAATGGTTTGGATTGTTCATATGGACAATGGGTAAGGCCCACGACAGTAACAGACGATCGGTGCGTTTTCTCGCTGGAAACGGTTGTTGCCGTTTTTGAATTGAGTCGGTCGAACCCGACTTGGACCACAAGTTTAGGACCGGTGCACAGCTAGTGCAAGAGTGCACTATGTACACTCAACACAGGTGGGGACCACGGTGATGATTTCGAGAAATCTGATCCAACCATCTATTTTCTTATATCATTTTAACGGTTGGGACCAAAATCGAAGCATATGCAGATCTCAGGTGGGCCCCAAATCATGATTTTTTGGGCTGATCTATAAATTGGGCTACTTCCACAAGGCTCCAGGGGCTACAATTCAACATGTACAGTTCATTTATGGTCCCCAAGACATGTATAAAGTTTCATGTTAATCTGATGGCGGCAACCTTGTGATCTTGCATTCTACACCAATTTCGGGCCATTTAAAGGTGAACGGTTGGAATTTCTCTGATCTCCGGCGTGTGAATCCTCGATCTTGGTCCCATGTAGTCCCGTCTATTGCCTTGGTGATGCCAGAGTGTTAAATCTACGCTTTTAACCTCCTTTCCAGTTCATGCTCCTAGATTCACCTTGCATCACAAACACGATTAAAATCAAGCGTTAAACAGTATCATGTTAATAAAATCATGTAATAAATGGGGTCTAATATGAAATATTTGACCCTCAACAATAATATATATTTAAAAGGACTCATCGAGATTAGTGTAATCAACAATGCTCTGTTGAATGAGGACATGTAACTCATGAACTTGATCAAGGACAGGTCTTTCATCGAACATCTTATATTTTAAAATTTTAATTATAATAAAAAATTTATTGTTTTCATCTTCTGATGTGTACATGGCTAGCAACACCTTTCATAATTTTAGTAGTCTTCTTTTTATGGTAGACAATATACAAAGTGTCAAATTAAAAGTTGAAGATATGGCCCTTACATAAGTAGTCATACTCCTAATCTTATCATTTTTTAACTTTTTCTTTCGCATCATTGTTGGAAGTTAGTGTAGGAGGATCTTTAATAAGCACATGATCTAACTTGAGTGTTTTGAGGAAGAGATACACTCTTGATTGCCATCAAAGGTAATTTGAGCCATCAAAGGCTGTTATTTAAATGAAGTCAGCATGGCTCATGGAAGATATCATATTTTTTTTCAAAATTGAAAGAGGAGATGCGCATGGAAGAGAAAAAAACAAGAGAAAAACAAAATTAAAAATGAGCTTAAGGTGTGTTGTAGTATCGCTATCTTTAAGGTGATATTTGTGTACTAGTAGGAAAATACGTTTACGAGAGAGCTGCAAATCTGCCTCTAGGATATAATAAGCCTCCTCTCATGAACTGAAGAAATGTCTTTAGCATGCAAAAAAAAAAAAATCATGCCCCGAATGCATTTTTTCACCATACACACCTAACTTCTTTACTTTTTGTAGTTTAAGCCCAAACTTCTTTAGTATTTGCAATTTATCCTCTCAAATTTATTCAATTTCTATATATATATATATATATATATATATATATATATATATATATATATATATATATATATATATATATATGTTGACGTTAAAATCCAGTCGGCTCTTCCTTTAGTTTCTCGAACCGTGGACCTACTTCAACACCTCGACTCTGCACAATGAAAACCGACAAAGGAAACCTAGCTAAGCTAGGGGACCCTCGGATGCCTAAGTCAGGTCAAGGGAATTTGGGTCTAAGTAGAGAGTAGATGAGAGTCTCAGACCTTGCATACCTGCTGTCATGGCGTTATGACCTATTTATACTTGTTTATAGGATGGTCGGGATCCGACAATCTCGGCACGATTAAGGGAATTTTCGGATCGTGAAGATACTGCCCACAATCTGTTGATCACGCAGCATATCAGGCATATAATGCGTATCTGCGAGCGAAGTCATCGGCCACGTTGGGTTATGACAGTTTCCACATTCAGCGGACGGGACATACATCCTCATGCATCTGCTCGGCTCGGCACAGCTCACTCAGCCGACGCCTGCCTTCGCAATTATTCAGTCGAACATTAGACGGTCTCAGTGTTAAACTCCGGGTCCAAGCTGACCTTACAGGTCCGTCCCGAAGTGGTAGACTTGTCTATTCTCCAGGACCTTCTTGGCTCGGACCTTAGGGCAGAGTGTCAGATCGGTCTTCTGTAATGAAAGTGCTTCCGCACCACTCGCTCTTTCCCCAATACATCCACGGAGAGTCGGACGAGCACGATTTCAGGCATTCGTGTACCCAACCGGTTCGGCCTAGCTCCTTATTCTCGGATCTCACACAGGCTCGGATCTTCCCATAACAATATATATATATATATATATATATATAAAAGACTTATAAATTAAGAAAAATGTAGAGAAGATAGAGACAGGGGATTGTGATTTGTGGAATTACCCAAGGTAGATTTTTATCACTAAGATGAAAAGGCATATGACTTTTCGTAATGGCAACTTTATACTATTATTGAATTCAAATTTTCTCCATTTCTCTAAGAGTCATCATGAGTCACAACCAACAATCACTAAAATCTGCAATCTTTTTTAATTGTTTTAAAAAAGAACAGTCGAAACCTTTTAAATGATACTTAGGACACCTAATCAGCAACCCTGATGGTATATTCAATGAATAATAATATCATTGGAAGCAAGCCATGATATAAGAATCACACGGATCAAATGATCCTAACCCTTTTATGTTCACACTCTACACGAAGGACAGGCACGCACATACTGGGTACAGTTGTATGGTGCATGGATTGCCTAAATGTGTTTTTGAGACTTGAAGATGCCACTGACAATATAGGCCTAGATTCTAGGGTTAGCTAGACGGAATTGGAGACTCACCAATTAAGATGATTTGTAGATACGGTTTGTATTCAAAATTTAGGTGAGGACCTTTTAAAGAATGGATTAGGCACCCTTCTACGCAAGTTAGGCACCCTTCTACGCTTGCACTTGCGGGAGAGTTTTGAATTTTTTGAAATTTTCAAAGTCCTAGAGGACCTTATACTAATTGACTAACGGGTTGTAAAAAAATGGGCTAGTAACCACTACTCAACCCAAACTAACACCAAGGAGATCGTTACGACTCACTTGAGTTGGATTAGAGAAAAGTAATAGCTGAAAAGGAGAAAAGTGGATGGATATAAGGCATTGGTATGCAATTAATAAAATAAAAATATTCAAGCAACACCTAACTTTAATACAACAGGATCCAAGGGTTCAGTAATATTTAGAGCATACAATTAAAAGTAACTTGAATTATAAGAACAGGTGTCTGAAAAGGAGGATGTCCAAATGTAAAGATTAAAAAAAAATAATTAATTAAATTAAATGGACGATCGGATAGCTGCCCGTGCACATGTGGGTCCTGAATCAAGTCATTCGATCCTTCATCAAGTTGGGACTCACCCACTTCCGGGGTGACTCTGGGATATCTAACTAAATCAGTCCGTTGCATGCTGATTTCCTGCTATTCGCAGGAAGTTCCTGCGCTGGGAACGCAGCTGGGGCCCACTGGGATGTTTGTAAGAAATCTTCACTGTCCATCCATTTTGTAAGTTCATTTTATGACATGAGGCCAAAAATGAACCCTATATAATGCTCAAGTGGGCAGAAAACGTGATAATTAAACGTCCACATTTGAAATATTTGTGGAGCCACAGAAGTTTTGAATCATGCTAATATTTTTTTTTCAATTCATCCCAGTAGGAATGACGTTATTAACGGTATGGATGGCATGTAAACATCACTGTTGAACCCAAGGAAGTTTCAACGGTAGGATTTCCCTAACTACCTTTTCCTTTAGTATGACCCACTTGAGTCTTGGATGCTGTTCAAGTTTGGTCTAATAGCTTAAGATTAGCTCACAAATCGGATGGACGGAGTGGATTCCTGAAAAACATCACAGTGGGCCCCAAGCAAGTTCCCAGCACAGGGAGTTCCTGCGAAAGGCTTTCGCCGGACATCCGCGTCCATCATGCCTTTCGCAGGATATCCGCGTCTATCATTCGCGTAGAGACTCTTGATGTTCACTGCTAGGCCATCCATAGATGGGGCCCACTTCGCTTGTGGATGATTGATCGATATGGTGGGCTCTTCTATATACTAACCAGCTCCTGGAATGGCAACCTGAGTCCGCCGATCAATGATTATTATTATTATTATTATTATTATTGTTAGTATTATTTACTGTTTTCAGCCCACTTGTCCCACGGTCTGCACATGTACATCTAATATTGGAGGTCGACCTTTTCCTGAACATCCATTTTTTCTAAAGCATGTGTGGCCCACCAAAAGACTAATTTTTAGATCAGGGCAGGTTCACGGTGGCCTTAACCTGATGAATGGCCAGGATCTTATACTAGTGTGCACGTTTGATGATCCTTATGTATAAATGAGGGAGATGCGCTGATACTATGGAACTTTGGTTTAGATATCCACACTGTTGATCTGATGGTCCCCACAAATAAACCCACTTCAACGATCCTGGTGACACCATCCGTGGCATCAGCACCGATAATTGCGCAAGAAAAGTCAATGGTGGTCCAAATACAAAATGCAAAAGGAAAGATGGGATGGCTAAGATCTGTGGTGTTCGTTCCTTTGCCCAAAATCCGCCGAATCCACTTGTCACGTGGTCTATGCGTGCATGAAGAGATAAGGATGAACAGAAAATCGCCAACCAATAGATGACATGTTCAACGTACACGCATTAACATCCTAAATGATGAACGTCCCAGATCTTGCACATATTGGTTGCCAGGCGCATGCAGATGACCCAGCTGCAAATAGCATTTCTTCACAGAAAGGTTCATCAGCATACGAGGCTGAGAGAAGCAATTGAGAACAGGTTGTACTCATCTACAACCGGCCATGGAAAGTGACCTGTGCATTCATGCCCATGGTTTGATGATCTACACCGTCAATCTGATGGTCTTCATCGTTGATGGATCATCTCTTGAAATTTTCTAAAATTGGAAAATCCAGACAATTGGATCCAATGTGGCAGTATTTTCACCTTCCGTCTCTTTATAGGCCAGGGATTATGGGTTTAAATCCTCCAACGACAGATGCCCAATTCACAATGGGGCCGATCCAATTGACGGTTTGGATGACCTTAACTTAGTCTCAGTGTAATGGAATCTGACACGTCAAACACCTGCACGGTTGATTATGAGCATGATCTTATAAACCCTGATAAGAAAGAGTCCACGAGATAATATCCAAAAACATATTTAAAAACATGTTTACTCCAAACGCCTCACAGGAAATTTCCATTGCCGACATCCAATGAGAAATGCCATGTGCACTCTCACACGTGTGGATGATTGGAACCGTACGTTCATTATGCAATTCCCACTTTGACCACTATTTAATTCATATACGTGTGCCATTTCAGCTTCACTATCTAGACATTGAGACTAGCCGCTGGGGATGAGGGGATATGATCTGGCACACAGGCTCCTCATTTCAACGTGTGGGAGGTGGTGAGCTCTCCCTCCTCATGCTTCCGTCGCAAGCAAGAACGGCATCACACTCATTCACCGTTGACATTCAAAAACCTTACTTAAACCAGCCAATCCCCTAAAACTACCTTCTTCACGTAACAACCCCCACCTATCAATGGCTGATCAAACCATCATCCAATCCCTCCATCGCTGACGACACACCCACAAAGATGAACGGCCCCAACACCTCTCATGGATTGATGAACACCAACGCGAGCAGAGGGTTGAGCTACGGCATCGGCCTCACCGTTGGCATTATCCTCCTCACCCTCACCACTATCACCCTTGCTTCCTACTTCTGTGCCCGGTCCCACTCTTCCCCGCCCAGCCAGCCTCAAGAGCTCCACAGGCCCCATCATCAGCCGCCCATAGCTGACAATGAAATGGGCCTTGATGAAGCCACCCTCTTGAACTACCCCACACTACTTTACTCGTACGCCAAGATCCACAACAAGGACACCACCTCTTGCTGCTCCATCTGCCTCGCCGATTACAAGGACACAGATATGCTGCGGCTGCTGCCTGACTGCAAGCACATCTTCCACGTTAAGTGTGTGGACACCTGGCTGCGGCTGCACCCGACTTGCCCTGTTTGCCGGACATCGCCCCTGCCGACACCGCTCTCGACCCCTCTTGCAGAGGTTGTCCCGTTGGCAACCTGGGTATGAAGAGGGCATGCATTCTCTTGGACCAGCTTCCTTTATGTAGAATGTAAAACGACTAGTATCAATACAATTCATGTTTACATTCAGAGAAGTTCTGCATCTAAGGTAGAATCTGATTGATTAGAGAAAGTGACGAGGTGTTTTTGGCTCCTCTAGGTGATGGGAGACATGTGAGAGATCTGAACCATACATCAGTTGGGCCTCGGACTACATGAAGGATCTGGCCCAAAAATCAGGCTGACCCACTCATCAGGCAGATGCTATGTGCAAAACAAATGTACAGTTAAAGCATTTTCTTTTCTCCTTCATTTTGCGCACTTTGGCCCACCTTGATGAGCAGACCAGACTGATTTTTCTTCATTGCATCTTCATGGTCCAGCGTAACCGATGGACAGTTTGGACGTTCAACACAGGTGGCATGCATAGGGGCTGTGCGATAGACACGTGTGGGATTAGCACATCTTGCACATAGAAAATCATCACCACTGCACAGATGTGGATAGAAAATGGGCATGGCATGATCATGGCTTTCACGGATAAATGTTGAAGCAACAGACGCATATATGATATTGGTGACTGGTTATTTTAAGTAGAGATATCGTATGAACTTACCAGCAGGCAAACAAGTGATACAGAGCACTGTTCTGGTCAGCCATTCGATAGATCATCCATGATTTATGAATTTGCTCCATCAAATGATCTTAATTACAATAAGACTTGTGAATTCTCAGCCCCTAAGGGAAATATTCAGAGCTCAAAACAAGCCAATGTGATGAAAATCTGTAATTGAGATTGGTGGAACATAATAATACTTGAAGGACAGAGGCAGCTCTGCCAATAACACAAATGCATGCGATGAATTGAATGAATTGATTCAACAGCTCTGCCGGGAAACCGAGCAGAGCAAATTCGATCGACTGAGAATTCATGGATTATAATCTCAGTTGAATTGTGAACCAGGCTAATTGTGGTTTATCTAATGGTGCAAATTTAAGAAAAACTACCCACGCATCGTATATTTACACTATTATCCAATGGGAAGGATTTTTGAAGCACAATCCATTCATGATGGATGCCATGAGACGAACAGCTTGGATCAAAGAATGTTGGGCCAACCTCTACCATTGCTGGTCTAACTAAAATCTGTATACGGAGTTTTTTTCTTTCTTTCAAAAGTATGAATTTATAACTGGACTACAGTTTTATCTTAACATTCTATACTTCCTCTTTGTGAGTATCTGAATAGCATAGCTGATGAAACACAGGAAAAAGATGGCTACAGAATTCACAGGTTGTGCATGTATATTTTATATTTTGAGGATCATAAACGATCATATGTACCATACCATCCATGTGGGTATCAGATGTTTTCTTTGCATGAGTAACAAGTACAAGCCTTGCAATAATACGCACACACATTGAGAGAGCAGATTTAGAAAGTAGAAAATGAGAAACCTTAGAACCCAAATTACATTAAGATTGTGAAACTCCCAAGCAGAAACAACCCATTTGTTCATGCAGGCAGTACTGCCAACACAAACAGGTTTTGATTAGTGCAAGTACATGATGTGGCTCCTTTCCCGTACACTTGGCGCATACCTCAAATCCCAATTGCCTAAATAGTGGGACCCACTGTAGATTGATCCTGTACAGATTGGTCAATCCTAAGTCCCGACCTCCGATTAATGAAAATTCTTTGAGGAATCTGGACTGCTTGCCACAGTCCATTTGTACGGTCCATTAGATGTCTACCGACCAGTTAAGATCATATTTTCAGTCTTAACTTTCAGGTCACAGTCTATCTACAATAGGTCCAACTATTTGGGTGGTTAAGATTTTATATGATAAGGAAGCCTCAACTGTATCCTAGCAACGGGCACAACCATAGCATATCGAAAACCGATAAACTGTGTGGCACAAAAACAAATGCAAGTGCAGCAACTGAATGCTAAAAATATAAATTACCTTAAGGCATGATGGATTATGGAATCTCAAATTTTGCAAGCGGATGAAGAATCCAATATAAAATATTCATGCAAAGATGTACATGGAGCAGAATCAGCTGGAGTGGAACATTAAACTATTTCAGAAATCAAAGCACTCAGGAAACATGAAATTCTGAAGCAGATGCAACGTGTTCAGAAGTCCCATCCAACTGAATGCATGTAGGAAGCAGGCGCAAGTAACAAGAAGCAATGTTCAAAATATTGGTATCACACGATGCATCGCACCCTTTGGATACAGATACATATTGGTTATCACACGAAATATATCGTTTGTATCGCGAAATTTATCGCACTTTTTGGGAAACATGGGAAAACATGTGGGAAATTGTTAAATTTTTCAATGAAACTTCAAGGATTATTTAAAAATATCATAATACACACATTTATTTCATAAAATCTTAATAAAAAAAAAAGTAGACATAATAAGTTTCCTTTGAATAGGGTCCTAAGTTATGCATTGTTCACTTTAACTAAGACAATTATATTCAGTATCCACCCCATCTATCCGTTTTTTCATATAATTTTAGGACAACAAAAAAATGAAGCCAGTCCAATAATCAGGTGGACTATACCATAGGAAACAATGGTGATTGACCAATTAGTGGGCCACAAAAGTTTGGATGGTGCTAATAAATGTTTTTTCTCTTCATCGAAACTTATGTGAAGTTATCAACAGATTAGGTGCCTAATAAAATATAGGAAAAATCAAGGTGCACCCTAAGAAATTTTTAATGGTACCATGTTCAACCACCACTATTTCCTTGAGTATAGTCCACCTGATAATTGGATCTTCTTAATTCTCAAGATCATGCTGTAAGATGATCTAAAAAACCAGATGGACATAGTGGATACAGAATACACACGTCAAGTTTGGCCCCACGGTAGGGGCTGTACGTTTTTTAATCCACTCCCAACACCATACTGGATCTTATTATACTGAGTAAACTCTGTTGGGCCCACCATAAATGTACGTGGTTTATCCACGCCGTCTGTTTTTTTGGCTCATTTTAGGGGTTAAGCACAAATTTGAAATATATCCAAATCTCAAATGGACCATACCGTAGGAAACAGGTAGACTTTCCACTGTCGAAACCTTCCTAATGCCTATGGTGAAGGAAAAGAACAAATATCATCCAACCTGTTCATAAGATCACAAAGACATGGATGAAGGAAAAGAACAAATATCAGCTTGATCCAAAACTTCTTTGGCCCTAAGGATTTTTCAACGGTGAACGTTTAATTCATATTGTTTTCTATGGTGTGGACCACTCGAGTTTCAGATATGCTACATTTTTTGGTCTCAAACTATAAAATTATCTGGAAAAATAGATGTACAGAGTGGATAAAATACATGAATTATAGTGGGCCCCACAGAGTTTACTTGGAATACTATACCATGCAATCCGCTTTCCACCACATTGGCCTCCACAGAGTTTACTTGCTACACACCATGCAATCTGCTTCCCACCACATTGGCAAGACTAGCGCAGTTGTACAGACGGCTCAAAGTTGTATAGGCCCACGATAATGTATTTATTATATCCACACCGTTCAACCATTTGGAGAGATCATTTTAGATCATGAGCTCAAAAATGAGTCATGTCCAAAGATCAAGTGGACCACACCACAAATAGTATTGTGACAGTGATTCTCACTGTTAAAACATTCGTAGGGCCCACCGTAACTTTTATTTTCCATCCAATCTATTCATGAGGTCACACAGACCTGGATGAAGAGGAAAACCAAATATCATATTGATCCAAAACTTTTGTGACCTCAAAAAGGTTTCAATGGTAGACGCTTAATCTCCCACTGTTGTTTTTAGTGTGGTCCACTTGATCTTTGGATCTGTCTTATTTTTTGACCTAAGCCTTACGACGAGCTTGCCAAATGGACGAATGGTTTGGATATAACGTATACCTTATGATGAGACCTGCAGAACTTGGTGACATCAACACACCAGTCAACTCAGTGGTATTTGGGATTCAGGAAATACGCTGAAAGCCAACATATACACATCAGTACAACCCTCATTCATTGTTGCATATAGAAAAAAAAAAATCATATATGTACTTACTAGCCTGGTGTAATGGGTGAGAAAGCGTCTTTTCCCAACGGTTGTCTATTATTGCATGCACCCACTTATATGCATTGGGAGCTTTAACCACGATAGCCTCTTTCATTAGCTGTATAGACGGATACAGTGACCCCATCGATGGATTTGTCTCATTATCATCATCCTCAACACCACATAAATGGCCTCTATAATACCCACAACACCGCGCATGCGATCTCAAAATGAATTTCTCAGCACCAGTTCCTCGATGTGGTAGGTCACTTTCGTGAACCTCTTTTTTCATTCTTCGTAATTATGAGAGGCAAAAAGCTCTCGTAACCCATGTTTGTGTTTAAGAAGGCTACTTAAGGTGATATAATTTGTGGTAAACCGCGTCGCCCCGGGGCGCACTATATCCTCACCACACCTTTCGTGTATCACAACTAATAACCAGGTGTGGTTGTATATGAAGATTGTGATGAGTCGTGTATCAGTAATTACGATCTTCACCGACGACCTATCTCCGATCGCCTCCAGTATGAGATCGATGCAATGGGCTACGTAGGGGTCCAGTACATATGATACTTGCGCTGAATATCTTTCCTCGCCTTGGCAAATGCACCTCCATTATCCATAACAAATTGCATAATATTTTTCCTCCCAAAATCTTACATGACGTCGTGCATTAGTTTGTAAATGTAGTTAAAATCTTTAATCTTACTACTCACATCTATACACTTTAGGAACATTGCTCGTCCCCTGGAATAGACCATAAAATTTATGACCTACATCTTCGTTGGTCCGGTCCAACCATCACACATGACGGTGCAGCCATACATCTCCCATGACTTCTTATATGAATCAATGTATGGCTTCATCTCTACATGTTCATCATCCAAGTACTTTCCCATGATCTGTACGGGTGTGGACGGCTGCACACCCTCACCCCCACACTACACTTATCATATTTTTGAAGTACGGGCTTGCTGCAGCATTCGTAGGGATTTGATCGTATATAAAAAACTTCGCATAAATTTTTCAAATTTTTTCCTCACATCCCCTCAACTAAAATCTCCTTTATTTTCTTTTGTATCCCTCCTGCCTCTTTATACATCCTCGGATCTGAAGGTAGATCCGGCACCTGCATGCTACTACTCCTGCTCATGCCCCATATTCCTCCCCGACTACTACTCTCCCCTGATCCACCCCTAACACTCTCCCCTGCTCCACTCCCCCTACCACGCTCATGAATAAATCCCTCAAATCTAGGCCTACTCGTGTCCCGCCTATCTTGATCCCTCTCCTATTGATCTCGCATGGACTCTTGCACTACGCATCTATAATCAAGATCATCATCGCCATCGAGATCTAATACATCCTCCTCACCTACATATGGTGGCCACCTCAACTCTTCCCTAATCTCCCTCTCCTGTGCATGTCGTTCATCTTTTGACTTTACATTTTTTTTTCAATATAGTCCTCATCTCTTCTCGCACATCCTGTGGGCACTAAGGGTAATCCACAATATTATGATACCCTCCCAATAAATACTCCTTTAAGCAGGTTACCTCACCAATCATTGATACATGGCCACATAAATTATAAATACTCCCAAATCGATTATCGAGAATGGGCCGACCATACGTTCACCCTATATTAGGTTGTCTCCCTCTTCCTCCCGACATATTTTATCTGTAAAATAATATTTTATCTATCCATTGAGATTGGATAGAGCCAAAATCAGATAGATCCACCACTCAAATAGGCCACACCATATGGAACAATGAGAATTGATGCCAACAATAGGTTAGTAATTAGGGGTCACCATGATGTGGACCTTCAATCAAAGCCGTTAATCAAGTGTAACTCACTAAAATAAAGAGAAGGTACAAAATTCATCCTAATAAAAGAAACTCAAGTGGGCCTCAAAACGTGAATTTATCAATTTGGAAGAAGTTTTACATCGTTCCCATTAGTGAGGCCCACAATAGTTTTTCATCAGGCTTATATTTTGTATGTACGAATCATCAAATGAACGGTGGATTTTACATTTACAACATGGTTTACCCTACAGAGATGTGACTATTTTATTTCCAGCATGTTTTCACTTCATATAGGTGTGTGTATATGAACATATCAATAGGTCGGATGGAGAGTAAATGACATGGTGGTCCTGAAGTGACGTCACCAAGTTCTGTAGGGCCCACCATGATGTATGTGTTGTATCCACATCGTCCATCCATTTAGAGATATCATTTTAGGCCATGAGAAAAAGAATAAGTCAGATCCAAACCTCGAGTGGACCCCACCACAGAAAATAGTGGAGAGAGTGACGCCCACCTTTAAAATTTTCTAAGGACCACGAAAGCTTTTGCTCAAGCTGAAATTTATTTTTTCCCTTCTTTCATGTCTGTCTTAACTTATAAAGAGGTTGGATCTCAGATAAACATCATAGTGGACTTAGGAAGGTTTCAACGGTGGGCGTCCCTCTCCCCATTGTTTTCTATGGTGGGGTCCACTCCAGATATGGATCTGACTCATTATTTGTCTCATGCCTTAAAATTACCTAGCCAAATGGATGGACGGTGTAGATACAACACATACATCATGGTGGCCCCACAGAGCTTGGTGATGTCAATTCAGTAGCCAATCTGGCTTCGCAATATGTCAGTATCTAATCTGCGTCCCATGCGAGAGAACTCCCCTTAACACCAGCCACGGTCGGTGTTATGTGGGCCCCACCATAATGTTTTTGTTTCATCCTTTTTGTTCATCCATTTTTACGGATCATTTTAGGGATTGATAAAAATAACTATAGGGATATAAATCTCAGGTGGGCCACACCACAGGAAAATAATAATGATTGGATATCCACCATTTAAATCCTCCTAAGGCCCATTGTATTATTTATTTGACATCCAATCTGTTGATTGGATCATAAAGAACTAGATGAAGGGAAAAAACAAATATCAGCTTGATCCAAAGCTTTTATGGCTCCCAAAACGTTTTTAATGGTCAACGTTCATTCAACACTGTTTCTGTAATTTGGTCCACTTTATATTTCGATATACCTCATTTTTTTCTCTCATAACATAAAATGATCTATAAAAATAGGTGGACAGAATGGATGAAACACATACATCATGGTGGGGCCCACAGAGCACCAACCACTAGCCATTGGCTGGTGCCCTTGGGAGTAGCCAATTTGTTTCCTCCGCTCGCGGCTCATCACGCTTACTGTGTAAATTTTTTGGGGTCCACTGTGATTTATGTATTTTATCCACTCCATTGATCCATTTTACCAGATAATTTGAGGGCTTTAACAAAAAAATGAAGTATACATAAACCTCAAGTGGACCACACTACAGGAAACAGTGTGAATTGAACAACTACCGTTGAAAATTTCTCAGGAGCCACATAAGTGTTGGATCAAGCTTGTATTTGTTTTTTTCCCTTCATCCATATCTGTGTGATCGTATGAACAGGTTTGATGAGAAATAAACATGACTATGGACCCTAAAAAGGTTTCAACAGTGGAAATCATTATTCCAATTATTTCCTATGGTATGGTCCACTTGATATTTGGGTATGATTAATTTTTGGGCTCGACCGTTAAAATAAGATGGAAAAACTGATGGACAGCATGGATAGACCACGTACATTCACAGTGGGCCCAACAAAGTTTACTCAGTACGATAATAGGTACTGAGTAACTCAGTACGCAATCTAATTTCCTCGTTGATCGGGCGCAAGTGATGTCACCAAATTCTGTGGGTCCCACCATGATGTATTTTTGTATCCACACCATCCATACATTTGAAGAGATCATTTAATGGCATGAGCCAAAAAATGGGTCAAATCCAGAGCTTGAGTGGACCCCACCACAGAAAAGAGAGTGACGCCCACCATTACAAACTTATTAAGGGCCACAAGAGTTTTTGATCAGGACGATATTTTATCCGATCCATCCATCCATTTTACCAGATAATTTCAGGGCTTTAGCCCAAAAATAAAGCATATACAATGTTCAAATGGGTCACACCGTAGAAAACAGTTGAATTGAACATCTACCATTGAAAATTTGTTGAGGGTCATAGAAGTCTTGGATGAATGGATCAAGCTTATATTTGTATTTTCCCTTCATCCATGTCTGTATGATCTTATTAATGGTTTGGGTGACCAATAAACATCACTGCAGGGCTGAGAAAGGTTTTAATGGTGGAAATCAGTATCACCACTATTTCCTATGGTATGATCTTAGATTTTTCTACAATTTGGGATCAACCCCTTAAATTAGATGGGAAAACGGATGGACGGCATGGATGGACCACATACATTAAAGGTGGGCCCAAGTGAGTTTACTGAGTACGATAAGAGCGTACTGAGTAACGCACCACGCAATCCGATCCGTTTTTTACCCCCATCTGCGTCCCTCTCTTTCACTTTCCCTCTCCTTCACGCACGAAAGGGTTTCATCCCCTCAAATCTCATTTTGAAAGGAAGGGTTCCTCGATCCAACCTGATTCCTCGCTGGAATCTCCAAGAAATCCCCACAGACATGCTCCAATCAGCGAAGAAAAAGGGAAGTTGAAGAAAATGGCGAGAAAATTCATTGAAGAAAGAGGGAATCATACTTACTTGTTAAATGGCCTACCTCCAATCACCGCTTCAGCCAGGTACTCTCCGATTTCTCTTTTTTTCTAATTCAAATTTTTTTAATACTCCATAACCCGAATCGAATTTTTATGATCTTTGTGGGTGGTTAGCTACAGTGGGACTCTTGAGCCCCCTGTAATCCACCCGTGAGTGTCCGTGAGTGCGTTTGTCGATGTCCGACAATAAAGGAGGAGGAAATTCTACGATATCGACGATATATTGGCCGATATCTGGATTTTGGGTTTTTTGGTATCTTCCGATGGTTATCACGAGAGTTTTGTCTCACGAGGGTGCAATAGCAATAATATCTGCCGATAGTATCGATATTTCGAACACTGTTTAGAACAAAGCAAGCCTACAACTTGAAAGTTTCAATGGAGAAGAAAGAAAAGGTATGTGTCACAAGAGGTGCAGACTACATTGGTTCTTGGCTTGTTAAGAAGCTCCTCGACAAAGGACAAACCGTCCATGCAACTCTAAGGAACCCCGATCTCTCTCTCTCTCTCTCTCTCTCTCTCTCTCTCTCTCTCTCTCTCATGCACACACGCACACATGCAAAACACTCTCATACTCGGTTTGCTAAATTGCATGCAAATGACCACTCGCTCAAAGACAGCTTCTAGAGGGCCTTCCTAATGCAGATGGCCGACTGAAGCTATTCAAAGCCGACATCTATGTTGTAGATGAGTATGAACAGGCAATCCGCAGTTGCGAGTATGTTTTCACCTCGCTAACCCCATGCAACACGACCCTCACAGCACTAAGGTTTGTGTTGATGAACCTCTCTCTAATGCAAGTAAAACAGTTTCTCCTCTTGACCTAGTTTGACACGAGGAATCATGAGTGAGAATTAATATCTTCAGTGACCGTATCTTCCAGTTTTGGTTTCATCATTGTATAGAAATGAGATAAAATTGCATTAACAGCCTCTTAAAAATGTGTCATATCCACAGTGGACCATCTAAACCGTCCATCTAATATGTCCTCTCTAAAGTGGACCATGGTTAAAAATTACGATGAAAGGATTACCAAGCCATACCAAAGGTGCCCTTAAGCCGATAGAGAAAATGGTTAATGCTGGATATCCCACTCTGTTTGAGGTGATTTCAAATGGTTCACAGGCCCCCTTGATGGACAGTCTGGATTCATTGCCCACTGAACACGTGTCAGGTCACCAATTAATGTGCCGATGTAATGCACTGGATATTCTTCGTCCATTGTACTTTGGAAGGGAGTTTTTACTAGGTTTTTTTTTTTTTTTTTTTTTTTTGAATTTCCCTAGGCCCACATGCACCTCTACATGATACTCTGCTTTGGTGGATCGAGGAGCTTCGGGAGCTCGATGGTTCTAGGACTGGGGATATCCACACCGTCCATCAGTTTTTCTGGCTCATTTTATGGTTTGATTTCTAGAATGAATCAGATCTAAATCTCAGGTGGCCACACCACAAGAAACACCGGTGATTCAACACCCACCATTAAAACTTCATGGGGGCCACGAAAGTTTTGGATCAAGCTGATATTTGTGTTTGTACATCATCCAGGTCCGTGTGACTTTGTCAACTGTTTGGATGGGAAATAAACATTACGGTGGGCTCTAGAAAGTTATTAATGGTGGGCTTTCAATAACAACTGTTTGTTGTGGTGTGGTCCACCTAAGATTTGGATTTGCTTACGGGATCTACCAATGCTCTGTTCCTGTTCCTCTACATAAAATCAAGCAAGCTACATTGGGTTGAGCATGGTACATACCCAGCCACTCATCAAGAAGGTATCACCGTGTAGATGTTCTAACCCGAAATATCATACTATACATTGTTGAAACCTGGAAAATTCGTTAAAACATCTAATGTAGTCTATGGGCGACACTGCAACAGTGTTGGGGCTGGCCTTCTTCAATTCCTATTGTTTCGTCTTTGATAGAGGTTTTCTGTGGTAATTATTCAAAACAGTACAAAGATGCTCCGGAAGCAGCGGTTGCTAGGTTGAAGAGCATTATGGGGTCTTGCCTAAGATCTGGAACGGTGAAGCAACTCATCTACACTGCCTCAGTCACGACAGCATCACCACTCAAGGAAGACGGAACAGGCTTCAAAGACTCCATCCATGAATCTTGTTGGACACCTCTCCATCTATTATTTTCGTATTGCAGCAATCTAGAGCTGGTTAGTGTTCTTCGTAGCTATTTACGCCATCATCTGATCAGTGGCATATGTTTTCGGGATGAGCAATGATCGGTTGTCAAACACACGTGCCAAGAGTGTGTTACGCAGGAATGTCATCGCCGTCTGATCAAGGGATAGCCACATCAACTGCTAGCGAAAATATCAAAAAAAAAAAAAAAATCTTTCACGTTACTGTATGAAATTGTCATTTTCCTTTGTTTGACAACCGATCGATCACTCATAATTAGTTGTAGGTTTTTGGCCAGCTTGTCTTGAGAGAATTCAAAATATGGAAATGAGAAACCCTGATGAAATATTCACTGCAAAAAATAGGATTTTTACTGACGAATTTTTTTTCATAGGTAAAAATGACTTACAGACGAAAAAAATTTTCGTAGGTCAAACTTTACTTTTACCGATGAAATTGTAATTTCATAGATAAATGTTCTTTTTACCGACGAAACTGTTGCCGACAATGTCTGTTTTAAATTTTTGAAAAAAATAAATTTGAAAAAATTTACTTTCACCAATGAAATTTAATTTTCATAGGAAAGTGTCTTTCCCGACAAACATGAGCCATCAACAAAAATCTGGTACAATGTAACAACGAAAGCTCAGTAAAATTATTTTTCCCGACGAACATAAACCGTCGGCATAAATCCCATACTATTAAAAGCAACAATATCTACTTCTGTCGGTAAGTGTTTTTCCCAACGGACATGAAGCGTCGGCAAAAATCAGGTACAATTTTAGTACCGACGAAATATATTTTCGTCAGTAAAGGTTTTTTCCAACAGACATCGGCCGTCGGAAAAAATCCGATTCAATGTTCTTGCCAATGAAATCTACTTTCGTCAGTAAGTGTTTTTCTCGACGGACGTCCACTGTCAGCAGAAAAAACCAATTCAATGTTATTAGCGACGAACACCAACTTCGTCGGTTAGTGTTTTTCCCGACGAACATAAACCGTCGGCATAAATCCCGTACAATGTTATTACTGACGACAACTAGTTTTGTCGGTGAATGTGTTTTTTCAATGGATAGGAATTGTCGGCACAAATACATTACAATGTTATTACAGATGAAATATTTTCGTCAGTCAACTGTTTTTGCCGACGGGCATGAACCGTCGGCAAAAATCTGGTACGATGTTATTATTGACTAACACAATCTGCATCAGTAAAAGTGTTTCGGTAGTATTGTTTATTATGGAAGAACTCAAACCATTGGGAAAAGGTCCCCACCAAGGAGAAAATTTCCGTCATGACCGAAAGCATGACACTTTTGCCGACAAACTAAAACCGTCAGGAAATGGCTCCCGCCATGGACCAAAAATTCCTGCAACGACCAAAAACACACTTTTACTGACGAAATGGGTTTTCTTAGGGAAAAGTATTTTAACTGATGATTATGTTCGTCACTAAAAATAAATATGAAAATTTTTTTTGATGACTGATAACTGTCACTAATGGATTTTACCGACAAACAAAAGCCATTAGTAATAATCCTCTGTTTTTCTATACATATATATTTAGTCTTTATATCATATGAGTGGAAATTTTTTTATTTTTTATAATTAAAAAGTAATATTTAAATGATTTGTAATATTACATGAAAAAGAATATTGAGTTTAAAAGTTTTAACAATGTTTGAGAAAAATTGAGAAAACAAAATGAAGTTTTTAAAGAAAAAAAAATCTGCATTTTAAAATTATTGAGAAAAAATTTAAAATGTGAGAATTTTTGAAATTTTGAAAATAAAAATTCAGAATTTGTATTATTATTTTTTTTGAAATAAATTATAATAAAAATGTTATTTTATTAAAATGTTTTCCAAAATATTTATTTTTAAAAAGAATGTTATTTTTAAATGGAAATTGAAATTTATGTTTGAAAAAAAAATTACTAAATTATTAGGCACATCCACTAATTGTACCTTTAACCGTTTTTGGACAATCTAATTAGTCCAAATTGAAGAGTAAATAACTTCAAATGTTTAAATCAAATTTCACTTAAATTGTTTATCAATCTTGTATGCCCAATATCTTTTTCATATGTAACCTGATCAGGACAAGTAACTAGTGAAATTGAGTATTGATCAGAAAAATAGAGTGAATGGACGGACCAAACGTAAAATGGGGCAAATATTTTGGTCAAAATTGTGACCCAACTTTATTGACCTCGTGAGAACCTAAGTATTGATGTTAGTAAGTTTTGTGGGCCCCATCATAATGTGTGTTGAACATTAACACAGTGAATTTAATGTGTCCCCTTCAGGTTATGAGATATGTAAAAAATCATCGGTATATGAAACTCAAGTGGGCCATGCCATCTAAAACCATGTGAAGACATCCTAAAAAATATAAAAGAACTTGGTAGGGCCCGCATGAGTTTTGGATGCGGCTGAAACTTGGTCTGACCCCTCATCTAAGTGGGACACATATAATGAGTGGGTTGGATATCTGAATCACATTTAGGCAGGCCCAATACATGATAATGAATGTTTTAAGGAAACCTCTCTCTCCACTTCATTTAGGGCTTGTTTGATTTTCCAATTCATAGGTAAATGCAATGTAACTGTATAATGATCATTTCCTTGTGTATTTACAACACTCTTCCCTGTATTTGATTTGACCGCTTACTTTTTGTACACAAAAATCGAAAAGGCTGCAAAATGGTTGTGGGCCCCACCATGATGCATGTCGCTTATCCACACCGTTCATCCACTATGCCAGATGAATTTATGGCATGAGCCAAAAAATGAGGCATATCCAAAGCTCTAGTGGACCACGCCACAAAAAAAAAAAAAGTGAATCAAATACTTGTTAAAAACTTCTTAGGGCCATTGTTTCTTTTGGTGTGGGCCACTTAAGTGTTGGATCTACATAATTTTCTAGCTCATGTCTCAAAATATTGTGGTAAAGCGGATGGACGGAACAGATATGTCATATATGTCATAGTGATTTCAACTAGCACTTTTGAATGGTTTCCAAGGCAAAATTTCCAAAAATTTCCAAACGGGTGAAAGGGTCATAATTACCCATTCACCCGGTATTTATACTTGCAATGAGAAATCAAGCATGCCCTTAGGTGAGTTACTCATTACATTTACTAGAGTAACTCTATGGGGTCCACCGCTTTTTATTTATTTTATCCACTCCCTTAATCTATGTTAATGGATAATTTGAGGTATAAAGAAGAAATAGAAAGCATATCAAAAGCCCAAGTGGACCACACCACAGGAGATAGTGTGATTGAACATCTACCATTGAAAAATTCTTAAAGGCCATAGAAGTTTTAGATCAAGCTGATGTATTTGTGTTTTCTCTTCATTCATATCTTTTTGATATTATGAACATGTTGGATGTCAAATAAAATTACTGTGGATCCATGGAAGGTATCAACAGTTGAAATCATTATTCCACAGTGTTTCAAGTGGCATGGTTGGCTTGACTTTCAAATTTACCAAAAATTCGGGATCAACCCACACTGTTCATCCATTTTTCGAGATCATTTTAGAGAATTTTCCAAAAAATGAATCATATCCAAAGATTAAATGGACCATGCCACAAATAAGGGGAACATATTGGCTACTTCCCATGACACCATCCAATGACTGTTGGTTGGTACTCTGCGGGCCCCACCATGATGTATGTGTTTAATGCATGTCGTCCATCTATTTTTAAACATCATCTTATGGCATGAGATAAAAAATGAGGCATATCTCAATATGAAATGGCCCACATTACAGGAAACAATGTTGAATGAATGTCAACCATTTAAAACATTTTAGGGGTCACAAAAGTTTTGGATCAAGATGATTTTTGTTTGTCCCCTTCATCTAGGCCTGTATGACCTAATAAACAGACTAGATGTCAAATAAATAGTACAGTTGGCCTTACGACAATTTTAATGATGGATAACCAATCATTATTGTTTTCATGTGGTGTGGTCCACTTGAGATTTATTGTAACGCCCGTGAAAAATCCATACTTGGGCTCGAGTACCAACTCGACCCGAAATTGCGTAGAATTCATTCCTTTGGAAAATTTGACTAGGTTAGCTAGTGCAACGTTAGAATAGCTGGGAAATGGTCCCTGATCACTTTAAATACGTTCTACAAGGCCCGAAGCGAGTGGAACTAAGGGTGCTATAATGCTCTAAAGCCTCGGATCAAACTCTAAGTCGGTTTGTTCTCTGGACCACTTTGAATCTTTGTATTGGATCTAGACCGCACGTTGAAAGTCCGATACCTCCTATCTTAGACCGTTAGGACCGTCTAGCTGGGCTTGACACTCATTCCAAAAATCAAGTCAAACCGATTATCACAGGCTATTTCATTGAGCCCGGACCGAAGAGAGTGTGAATAGGGACATAGTTGGAATTTCAAATTCAAATCTGGCACACAAATTTGACGCATCAGTATTAAGCATTCTGACCGTCAGAATATAGCCAAATTACACCCTTGGATCAGGAAAAATATCTATTATATATCACGAGACTTATAGGCCTGATCTTGGTGCGGTGACCGTTAAACTGAAACTGGGCCGCCACGTGCGATCTGGGAACCCAACCGGTCTGAAAACTGGATGTGTGCTAGATCCAGTATGCATGAGCTTAAGTCCGACCGCATTTGGCCAGGGGACCTCCAGAAATGCCCTTTTGGACCGAAACGGCCCCGATTTGGTTAGGCACCAAGTAAACATTGTTCCCAAGCCTATTTTGGGAATGTTTTAGGCTATAAAAGGGGTTGAAACCCTCACTCCTCTCTCCCATCCGAATTTGAGAGAAGCCCTAGCTTGGGAGAGAGAAAAAGAGTGAGAGATTGTGAGAGAGTGGGAGAGTTCTTCCCGCCACTTGTGCTACGTGTTGCACGTGCTTAAGCAACACTCCCCTACCGCTTTCCCGGCGATTCCACCGCAATCCTAGGTAAGTAAAAACCCTAAATAGATGTTGATTTGAATTTTCCTTGTTTCCATAGCGATGTAGCTTATGGATCTTATGTATTAGGCTCCTTACTCGCCGTAGACGAACCATATACACTCCGCTTCAATTCCCGAGTCTACAAGACACTAGGTGAGGATTTTAGACGCTTGGATTGACGGTTCCCGATGCTTTCAATGTCGTTTAATAGTAGATTCTTGACGGCATCGCTGTTTGACATGTACAAAATGCTCTCCGTTTCCCGTTTCGTAAGCTAACGAAGAATATGAGATTTAGGGCATTTTAGTCATTTGTAGGAAGTACTGTTTACATTCATATTTTGCTGATGTGATTGACATGGTTTGTTGTCGCATTAGGAAGTTAGGAATGCGTGCATAATTAGTTTGGCGAAGAGATTCGCCTAGTTGCACACTTTGGGTCGACATACTATATGTAGACTTAAGTGTGTAGTGTATGTGTTTGTATAAATGCTTGTATTAGTATGTATTGAATTAAATGATGTTATTTGATAGTTTGTGATTGATTTTTCAATTATTATGCTGACCTAAATGATTTTCTACATGTTGACAAAATGCATGATTTCATTACATGCATGGGATGTATGTGCTTGAGGATTTGCTTAAGTTGAATATGCATGGGAAGTATGCCTTGAAGATTTGCTTAAGTTGAATGTTATAACATGTGCTAACATGCTCACATGATGTATTTCAATTCCAATACCTTTTATAGTAATTCCATAGATGTGTGGGACTTGACTTAGTCCAGGCAGTCGGTAACCGAGCGAATTCGTGGCTGACTGGTCATAGCCACGAACGACGCGTCGATGAATGTGATTCGTGTTGAGAGTTGGCGGCAGTGGTTAGGCCACGCGAAGTGTTTTACGCACTTCATGTCGTTCAATTCGAGATGCGATCGCGCTAGTCGAGCCCGTCAAGTAACCCGACTGGCCGATGTTTGTTCACCTTGTATGTATCATAACTGCTTGAACCTAGGGTACTGAACTTACCATTGTAAACCCTATTAACCGTGGTACCTTGATCCACGAAGACTCATGAGCCGGGCATGGTGGTATGGGACACCGTGGTCGAGCTGTCGGCCTACGCTGGGGCCACAAACCTCCCCGTAGTGACCAGTGAGCACCTAGACTCGTGAGCAGATTATGGTGGTATGGGACACTATATTCTAGCTGTCGGCCTACACTGATCAGGCGACGAGCCCTTTGTAGTGACCGCGAGCGTATTCTGAGTTCACGGGAGGCGACGACCCTTCCGTGCAGTAGAGTACAGTAGGCCTGTATTGATAAGGTGATGGGGGAGCGGTGCAACGAGTGCGAGCAACAGCCCTGGCAGCCCTTGCAGTGACCTACGAAATGTACATCGTATGAGATTACTAGGAGTGACGACCCTAGACAGGATCCGTGTTGGGATTGATACAAGGGAGGTACCTTAGTTTCCCAATCCTGCTGTTTGAATGGACTAATAACAACTTGGTAATCATATCACCATAGCATTACATGTGCCTGGAAGATGTGGAGCACTCTAGGGAGTGTGGCATGCCGCGGTCGTAAGATGTTGCCGTATGAGGGTGATCGTCGGTGAGGGCATACATCACGTCATATCATCTTGCATTAACAACAGTATTAGGACTTGTCTGATTTACTGCTTTACTATTATCGCGTGACTGAATTGTGAACATGCTAATCTTTGCTCTATGATTCCACTGAGTTGATCACTCATTCCCACGTTACGGGATGGTGTTTGCAACACCCACCAGACCCTGTTGTAGTTGCAGGTGACGATGAGATCCAGGAGGTGGAGCTAGATGATGACGAGGACCAGGATGAGTTCTCGTATATGCAGTATCATGACGGCTTCCCGTAGGCGACCTGGATCGAGGGGACATCAGTGGGACTTTTCTTTTTGAACATTATTCTTTTGTTATGTACATGTATATGAGACTCAGAGATGTAGTCATACTTTGGAGACAGTTGAGATTACTTTGTTTTCCATATAGTGATATATATCTTGTTTAGTCTTCCGCTTGCTTTTATCACTGGATCTGAAGTATGAATTGCAGTTTTGGTATACTTTTACTCATGTGAATGCTTTAAATCAGACAACATCGAATCATAACCATTTTTGTTGCATAAGTGACGGTCTGGAACTCGGGAGTTGTGTTTATACACGACCCCCGATTTTCAGGGTGTTACAAGTTGGTATCAGAGCATGAATGAGAGTATACTGGGCCTGGGTTATGGTCTTGCGACGTACGCTGTCGCTTCCTTTGACTTAGGTGGGTGCGAGAAGGGTCTAGAAACACTCCTAGGATCACAGATTCGCCGATAGGCGAAGTCTATGAGGATCGATCGCAAGAATCGAGTCTGTAACGCATCTCGGGTCGCGTAAAGCGACCCGAATCACTTCTAAGCTGTAGGAAGTCGGGTGGAGACGTCCTATGAGCGGTTTTAAACCGCAAAAGTGAATCTTTGGGCCGTGGAATGACCACAACTCCAGTAATCAATCGCCAGGGCTTAAAAACCCCGTTTTGCCAAAAATTCTCAAAATTCCTTCTCTAAACACTTCAACCTTCAGTTCTTTCTTATCCATTTCATGTTAGGCATCAAACCTAATGTGAAAATAACACAAATTAGTACATTCACCAAATTTTACAGTGAATAGTAAAATTTCATAAAAAATGGCCATAAGGCCATTCTAACTTCACTTTCTTTAGCAACTAAGGAGCTAGAAAGATGTACTGGATCCTTCTACCCCAAATTCATATACTGGATCTTTCTTTAGCAACCAAAGAACAATTTAAATCCGAAGCTCCAGTGGAACCCAACATAGAAAACAGTGGGACAGTGACGCCCACCACTAAAAACTTTTAAAGGCCACAAAAGTTTTATATGAAGATGATATTTGTGTTTTCCCTTATTTCATGTATTTTTTAACTTTTGAACAGGTTGGATTTCAAATAAACATTACGATGGGCCTTAAGATAAGTTCAATGGTGGGAATCACTCTCCTCTCTGTTTTCTTTGGTGAGGTCCACTACATATTTATATCCGCCTCATTCTCCAGCTCATGACTTAAAATGATATCTCAAAATGATAGGCGGTGTGGATATAACAAATACATCATAGTGGGGCCCACAGAAAATAGATGGACAGAGGGGCATTCTCGTCCGTCCGTACGTAAAAATGAATATAACCTATGAGATATCCCAGCTAGCAAGAAACCCACTCGCAGCTTCTCTCTCTCTCTCTCGCACCTTGTCTATCTCGCTCTCTCTCTTCCTCTCTCTGATCTCTCCACCCACCTCGAGCTCTCTTTCGCATCCTCTCCCTCCTTTGTCTCTCTGTATTTCTCTTCCTCTCTCTCTGAACTCTCTCGGGCGGACCGTTGCCAAACGCCCTACCCACGCCGTGAGGGGTAGGGATTTGGGGACCGTGAGGTCTCTCTCTCTCTCTCAATCTTTCTCAATCTCAATAATAATTTAGGGATTTGGGAATTTCAGGATTTAGGGATTTTAAAAATTAGTTAAGGTTAGAGGCCAGAAAATTAGATCACCTAAATGCCATTCTAAATTAGAAACTGATCCACTATAGCCTGTTGCATGCTTGCTTAGAGAATGTAGACCATCTTTCCCTAAGTGTAAGACCCGTATCATAATCCGTACTGTTCCGTCACTTCCCGCGATCCTTTTCATCAGATTCCGGCAATCCGCGACCTATAGTTGACGTTGCGCACGACCGTAAGTCGTATCCTATTCATTTGAGCCAGCTTAATCCGAGACTTGTATCGTTGCGACCGCACCGTCGCCGCGGTTCCAACGCCGCAACTCACGCACCGATCCGATACCCGGACGATGAGATGCGGACCCTCGTTCAGTTCGAGCAAAAACACCGCGTGTTGCAAATCCCAAGGGAATCTCTACAATATGTCCCATCAATCCCATCAATCACCTCTCATGTCAAGTACACCCACCCATGCTTTCTTTCTCCACAAGTTAAGCAACCACCAAAAGTCAAGGCCCACTTAAGTAAGTATTTTATCCAAGTCATCCATGAGTGGGCCCACCTTATATGCATTGTACCCACACCACCTATTATGTGGTGGCCCACCTAGGCAAGGCCCACTTAAAATTTTTTTTTAGCCCCAAAAGAGTCCAGTGACGTCTGGACGTCACTGGAATGAAAACACAAATAGTGGCTTGTTCAAAGCCTTTGGAAGGGACCACTGGTATAGGCCCCACATTGATGTATGTTTCTAATCCATGCCGTTCATCCTCTTTCCCGACTCATTTTAGGCGTTAAGCCGAAAAATGGTGTCAATCCGATATTCAGGCGGGCCATAGCTTAGCAAACATCGTCCTTATCGTTAAGAGTTGGCTAGGGCCCACCTTGAGTCAAAAAAATACTGTATATTAGACTCATTTGGTTTGTATTAAGCCATGCAATCCAATGGCTGGAGTGGATCCATCACACGTGGGCCCCACACCTGAAAAACTACAAAAATTCTGATTTCAAAAAAAAAAATATATATATATATATATATAATTTTTGAGGCAGCAGAGGCTGCTGCCTCTGCTCTCGTCAGACGCCCCAGCGGGCGGGTGAACAGCGGACGCCAAGGGGTCCCACGGCCAATGGAGTGGGCCCCACCTTGATGTTTATTCACCATCTGACCTGTTCCCAAGGTGGCCCACTTTCTAAGGCGGGCCCTCCCCAAAAATGAAATACATCTAAAGCTCAGGTGGCCCACACCGTAAGAAACAGTGCGAATTGAATCCTACCATTGAAAGCCTTTTTGGGCCCCACAGAAGTTTTGGATCAAGCTGAGATTGGTTTTCCATCCTCACCCAAGTCTCTGTGACCTGATGAACGGGTTGGATGGATTATAAACATTATGGTGGGCCCCACATAGGGAGACACAGTGATTCATGTGTTATAAATGCCACCGTCCGTCTGGACGGTGGACACCACTGTGATTTATGTGCTACATCCACACTGTCCACCGTTTAGACAGTGGGACCCACTCCACTGTGATGTATGTGCTACATCCACACTATCCACCGTTTAGACAGTGGGATCCATCATGATTTATGGGTTCTATCCACTCCCTCCACCTGATGTATATATATATATTATATTATATATAGTGTTGTATATATTTATTATATATGTATATATGTGTGATGGTGTGCCTCCATGTGGACCCCCCCCCCCCCCCCCCCCCAACTATGATGCATGTGCTACATCCATGCTGTCCACCTATTTTGAGAGCTCATTTCATGACATAAGCTAAAGATGAGGCAGATCTATGTTTCAAATGGGCCCACCTTGGTGTGTGTTTAGGGCCCACAATTTACTTAATTATGGCCATTCATTGAGGCCTACTTTGATACATATCTAAAGCCTATGGGACTAATCCCATTTGACGTATGCAAAGTCCAGGGGACTAAGCCCATTTGATACATAAAGAGCCCATGGGTTCAAGCCCATTTGATGTGCATGGGGTGCAAATGGAGTGGCCCATTTAATATATTTAAAGCTCGTGTATGTAGGCCCACCTGACATATTTACGGCCCAAGTTGTGAGGCCACTTTGATGTGTTTCAAGGCCCATGGATCATGGACCATTGCAATGTACACAAGGCTCATTAGTGAGGCCCATTAATGCAACCCATTTGGTGAATGTGAGGCCCATGTAATACGACCCATTTGATATATCTAAGGCCCAGGGATCGAGGCCCAACGGATGTCCTTAGGGTCCATTGCAATGTACGTTTCTCATGGTTCGTGAAATGATATTTATGGCGGGTCGTGCCTAAGGAACAATGTTGGTTTGACGTCCACACTGTATGTGCAATGTTGGTTAAATGTCCGCATTGTAACTCTCCTTAGGGCCCATTGATAGGCCCATACTCGTTGCTATTCATCGCCTTATAACATGTTTAGTATAATCTCATGACTCATGCCCATACGCATCATATGTATGCTTGATTTGAGTAGCGACTGATCATAGCATATGCCATTGGGCAGACCACTTATGGGACCCGTTATGAGATGGAGTGCCCTACATGATCGCGCGGTACGCGCTGGACTTCTACATGATTTGACGTGTGATTCATGCATCTCGCATACATGTGACTTGATTACTGGACGCCCTAACGACATCAGGGCCGTGGCTCCACAGGTACATCGTGATGGCCGTACTGGATACTGAAAATATTTATTCTAGCACTGTGGGCACTTAGGATGTCCTTGGGTGAAAGTCTCAGAACCTTTTTGGTACCAAGAGATGCTCCAACGTCTAGACCGAGTGGATACACGAGCGCTCGAGTGCCGAATACCAGTAGGCCGTTTCTCCCACTGCGTCGTGGTCGGTTGGAAGGAGGTGTGGCCTTATCCGCCTGAGTGAGGGGGCTATAAGCTAAGCTGAGTTTGACTAGCTCGCAAATGAGTCCGCTATCGACGAGCCGGGTAGGTATTGGCATACTACTGGTCAGGTGGATAGTGAGGTCTTATCCGCTTGCTTGACTGTGCAGCTAGGGAGGTGGCAGTCTCTGCGAAGTGTATTAGACCCCATTGATATCCAGAGAGGAACTGTACTGATATACGTACTTGAGGAGTACCGGCTTGCTTGGATTGCATTTCGCATATGACATTCGGCTATATAGGCCTTGCATTGTATCGGTGTGGCCGATGACATTCATATCTCATTGCATAGCTTTGGCATGGTTGATTCTATGGACTTACTACATACTTTCGCATTGTTCTAATACTGCATACTTGGCGTTTGCCTTACGCACACACTTACACCACCCTCTAAGCTTTTGTAAGCTTATGCACGATAGTTGCGTGCAGGTAGCGTTGGACGTCAGCAGCGCTGAGACAGGAGTGCATATCAGGACCTTTTGGAGCTTTTGATCACCTTGTATTTTCCTTTCCGCATTGTACTTAAAGCTTTTGATATAGTGGATATGTGGTGATGTTGTTTCGTGACTTAGTTATGCTTGTGGTTATGCTCCATTACAAAAAAAAAAAAAAAAAAAAAAAAAAAAAAAAAATTTCATTCTAAATTCTGAAAATTCTCCTTGTAGGATCCCAGGATCGGAATCTGGCATTGGATTGTCAGGAGCCGAGAATGGGGCACTACGGAGGCTGTCAGCACCGGATTCGGCAATCGGGATTCATGTGAATCCGATTTTCGGGTTTGGGGCGTGACACTAAGTGTCTCTTGTGAAGGGCATACAAGCCATATAAACAAACGGGCCCACTATGAAGATTTGTACGCTGAGATAGAACATTGGCATCCATGGATTTCAATGGTGCAGTCTGCCTGACGAGTGGATGAGCCTGGTTTTTACACCAAGTGATCTTTCATTGTGGGCCTTTCCGTTTACATGGATGGCATGTTCTGTGTAAGTGGGAATGGCGAGACTGCAAGTTAAGTTAACATACATTCGCCGTAGGTAAACAATTCTCTTCTTAACTTTCCCTATTTTCCTTACATGTTGTTCTGGATAGAAAGAAATATTACTCAAAATCAAGATACAATAGAAAATTGAAGCAGATTTTAATACATTATGTCATATAAGAAGCTAAATGTTCCATCCAACCAATTCATTCATATAAGAAAATGAGCTATGCTATCTGTATGTTTTGCAGTGACAAAAAGAATCTAAAAATAAAAGAAATAAAACCCATCAATCCCATCCATCTGTTGTTAAAACCCTCCAAAATTACGCAATGTTGCTATTAAAACAACAGAAGTACAAGGCCTAAGAGCATGTCCGGCATGCAAATGCAGTGTGGATTCTGGATTGAGACAAACAGGATTCAGTTATCATGCAAAGTCTTCATTAAATATAATCTACTAAAACGCTAGCCTACCACCTTGCAAAATCCAATCCAAAAATAATAATGGTAGTGTTAAGGACGATAGAATTGTAGCATAAGAAATTAACTTTGGAGTTGACTGGAATAGTATAAAATTCGTACTGAAAGTTTTTTTTCCCTTACATTTTCTTCCCTTCATTTCTATGATTTATGATCTATGTTTCTATCTGTTGTGTTATTCGAAAAGGAAATACAAAAGTAGGAAGGACACTGAAGTGGCATATGCAGAAGGATAAAGAAGTTTACATTTTCTTCATTCTTCTTTTCACTTCTCTGATATTCCATTGTATTAAAGAAGTCTTGTACTAATAAAGATTTGATTCACAACTTAGAAAATTAAACAATATTTTTGTGATTTCAAATTCCTTATGTTTGAAGTAACCTTGAATTCAAGCAGGGCTTAAACTGAAATTCCTTCAATGTAAAAGAAAAGAAGAAGAAAAAGAAGAAGAAGAAGAAGAAGAAGAAGAAGAAGAAGAAGAAGAAGAAGAAACTTTCTCTGCATTCTTCATTTCATTTTTTTGATATTCAATTGTAGTAAACTGAAATTCCTATAGATTTGTAGACTTGATGCAAAGATCAGGCAGCACCTTGCTGCCATGCAGAAATTGGAACATGAGCTTAGGGCCATGTCTTCCTTTGATTATAGGAAAGTTTTTATCAACTCAGTCTGGTCAAACTTTAGGACAGGCTAAATCTTGCCTTGAGTCTTAGTATCCAACATTAAAAACTACTACATTAGTTGTATGTCTTTGAATCAAAGTTGGGTTTGGGCTGAATCATTTCATGTGTTCAAAATGCAGTGTCTTCCCTCCTCAGTTACTTATATTTTTTATTTT